>CM067169.1:154602545-154790259 GCA_034093135.1 Erigeron breviscapus | reverse complement strand
GGCACAATACCCTTATTGGTAGAATTCAAAAGTTTTTGAAGAATTCTCCAATAGGACCCTCATTCTCTCTAAACCCACGCAAGTTGTTTCACAACTACTTGTGTGAGTTTTGGTACACTGCCGTTCTTTCTTCCGATTGTTCCTCCATCAGTTTCACTTTAAAGGATGGAACAATCCAGTGTACCTTGTCCACTGACGTATTGAGGGATGCCTTACGCCTCAATTACTGGAGAGAGGGTGAATCTCCAGTCGTCTTACCCCCAAATATAAATTTTCGCCAAGTACTTCTTGAAATGGGACACAAAGAGTGTTTGGAGAATGGGGTGTTGAAGACTAAAGGTGCGATGACCATGAAGGGCCTTACACCTTCATGGAGGTATTTTTTTCATCCACCTGGTGGAGAGTATGGGTGGGAGTTCTGGTGGACTCGACCAGATTAACTCCTCACAAGCAGAAATGGCTTACTGCTTGTGGAACGGATTGAGAGTGGACTTTGCAGATATCTTGTATAGAAGCCTAGTTCAAAAGCTGAAGGGCACCAGGGGTGTGTGTATCCCCTTTTCAAGGTTCCTCTCTCTCTGTTTTAAACATATTTTGGGCAGAGAAGCATATTTAAGTACAGATTCACCGTACACTGCTCCAGATATGTTAAGGAATTTAGACTCTCTGGTATCTGAAGCTGGAGAGGTCGAAATTCCAGAACGAATGCAACTGGCATTCGCTTCAACTGATGCACCTATTGAAGGTGAGTCATAAAGGCAACTGGGCGGGCCTCAAAATAATGAGGGACCCTCCAGTTCGTCTAATGTTGTGGTTGAGGATAGAGCAACCATAACTGAAGCAACTCCAATTACATCTATCCCTGGTGAAGATACTTCGGTATCTGATCCACCAACAGATGCACCCATCCAGGAAACTGGGGAAGGTCATCTGGAGACTGACCCTTCTGGTCAGCCCTCAGTTACATTCATGGATCTGGACATGAATGTTAATGACGAGGAAATCCTTATAGAATCTTCGGATTCTGAATGTACTGAAACAGACTTGGAGATTTTGATTCTGCTGTACCAGATCAAAACCCTTCATCTCCAGTCTCGCTTCCAAACGCATCAATTTCACTTTCACCACCACAAGAAAATGTGCCTACTGATATATCTTTCCAAACTTATACCGCTCCTTCACCAACTGGTCAATTCTCATTTGCTCGAGAAATGCCACCCCCACCGACGCCGTTGTTCACACCTGAGCATTCTCAGCATGAACAACACTTTGATTTTCCCGTCCTTTCTTCATCCACCACTTCTGTAGAGAAGTCCAGTGAACCCATCAAGAAAAGATGGGTTCACAAAAATAACTGATGATTTTTGTGGGTGTGCAGGGCGATCGAAAGAAGAATATCTGGTATCTGGACAGCGCAGCTGGCCGTACTATGACCGGATGTAAGCCCCTGCTTGAAGAGTTCACTGTCCAAGATGGACCGGCAGTGACGTTTGGTAATATCAAAGTGGAAAGACTGAAGGATATGGTGTGCTCAATAACGGACAGGTCGAATTTAAAAGAGTTGCATTTGTGAATGGTTTGAAATACAACCTGATCAGTGTCATCCAACTTTGTGATGATGGCTACAGAGTTTTGTTCGATATTGCTCAAGGCACCATATTTAACAAGGATTGGAAAGTGGTGATGGTTGCACCATGAAAAGGTAATGTGTACATCATGGATATGGAACCAGCTCCAAAAGAGCAGTGCTTCTATACCAAAGCTGATGAGGACACCAACTGGCTGTGGCATAAAAGATTATCCCATCTTAATTTTAAAAATATTAACAAGTTGTCTCGCAAACAACTGGTTGATGGGATACCTCAGATTTCTTTCAATAAAGAAAAGCCATGTCCAGGGTGTGAGATGGGCAAGCAGAAAAGGGCCAGTTTCAAAACTAGGCAAAACTTTAGCATCAGTGAACCTCTTCACATGCTACATATGGATCTCTTTGGTCCAGTGAATGTTCAAACTAGAGCTGGGAAGAAATACACTCTAGTTGTGGTCGATGAATTCACCAGATACTGTTGGGTGGTATTCCTCAGATCCAAAAGTGATGCACCTGCTGAAATCATCTTTCTCATCAAAAGAATTGAACTCAAGTATACTCGAAAAGTCTGTCAGTTGTGAAGTGATAATGGTACTGAATTTCAAAATAAGGTACTTGAAACATTTTGCAATGACACTGACATCTCTCAAAACTTCTCATCAGCACACTCTCCAGAGCAGAATGGAGTTGTGGAAAGAAAGAATCGCACACTGATAGAGCAGCCAGAAGTATGCTATCTGAATCAGGTCTTCCCACCATTTTCTGGGCTGAAGCAGTTGCAACTGCTTGTCACACCCAAAACCGGTCAGTCTACATCAAGAGACATAAGAAGACTGCCTATGAAGTACTCAGGAATCGTAAACCAAATATTGGATATTTTCATTTATTTGGTTGTCCAGTTTATATTTTAAACGATTCCAGTCAGCTTGGAAAGTTTGATGCAAAAGCTGATGAAGGTGTATTTTAGGCTATTCAGATATTCGAAAGGCCTTTAGAGTTTATAATTATAGACTCCAAAAGTTCATGAGACAATTCATGTCACATTCGACGAATCAACTGAAGCAATCAACAAGAGACCAAGCCTTGATATTTCTCCAGTCATTCCAATAAATTTTGGCGAAACTGACCAAGTTCATCAGTCAGTTGTTTCACCAAAAGATGTTTCCAGTTGCAACAAATTGGAACCAGTTAAAAAGAAAAGCACCACCAGTGACACCTCATTCTATCCCTCCATCAATTTCAATTTACCACAGGAATTGGTGATTGGATCTGATGTACGTGCCACTCCAATATCAGCACCAGTTCAAACTCCAACTTCTCCAGTTCTTCAAGAAATGCCTTTTAATGAAGAATTTCATGATGCAATCGTGACCTCATTGACTCTGATGAGGATGTAGAAGTAGTTTGGACTGATCCTCCTCCAGAAGCTGCTGCAACTGAAGAAGATCGCCAGGTGACTTGCACTGATATTGTTTTACACCAACCTAGTCAATACACTAGATGGACTCGAGCACATCCAATTGAACAGATTGTGGGAGATCCAAATAGTGGGGTTCAGACTAGAAGAGCCACTAGTGAGCAATGCTTAAACGTCACCTTCTTATCACTAATTGAACCGAAGAAGATTGACGAGGCTATGGCAGACCCAAGCTGGGTGGAAGCTATGCAAGAAGAGCTCGTCCAGTTGAAAGGAATAATGTGTGGGAGCTTGTTCTTTGTCCACCAGGGTTAAAGAAAGAACCCATTGGTACAAGATGGGTCTACCGAAACAAAATGGATGAAGATGACCATGTTGTAAGAAACAAGGCCAGATTAGTTGCCCAGGGTTATTGTCAAGACCAAGGAAAATATGTCAGAGATTTGTTAAGAAAATACAAATATGATTCTATCCCGTCGAAAAACACACCTATTGCAGCACCATTAAATTTGGACTCTGACCCAACTGGCAAACCAGTGAACATCACTGAATATCGTGGAATGGTTGGTTCACTGATGTATTTAACTGCCAGTCGACCAGATATAATGTTTGCAACATGTCTATGTGCGCAGGTTTCAGGCTAACCCTAAAGAATCACATTTGCACGCTGTAAAGCGTATCTTTAGATACCTGAAAGGGTGTCCTAATCTTGGTCTTTGGTACCCCAAAGGCTCAGGATTAGATCTAATGGGTTATTCAGATTCTGATCATGCAGGTTGTAAGATAGATAGAAAATCAACAACTGGTGGTTGTCATTTCCTTGGAGGAAAACTGGTAAGTTGGACCAGCAAGAAGCAGACGTCGGTCTCTATGTCCACTGCTGAGGCAGAGTACATTTCTGCGGCCAGTTATTGTGCCCAGATTCTCTGGATCAAGAACCAGTTACTAGATTATGGTCAAAAGTATACAAGGACCTCAATCTTTTGTGACAACACCAGTGCAATTGCTATATCTCACAACCTAGTGATGCACTCCAAAACAAAGCATATTGACATCAGGTATCATTTTATTCGTGATCATGTTATGAAAGGAGACATTGAAATTCATTTCATCCCCACTGACAACAGCTCGCTGATGTTTTTACAAAACCTCTTGATGAGAAAACCTTTAAACATCTCATCAGCGAACTGGGAATGTTAAATCCTTAAAACTGGAGATTTTTGTTATGAACGCGTCAGTGACACTGATGAAGTTCTCCAGTTGAGGAGGTCCAGATAATCTTTGCTCGCCAGGCTATCGAACGCCTTTGTGATACTATCCTGACACTAATCGATTTCTGGATCATCATTTTAGGGGGAAAGACTCAAAAATAATTTTCTGACTAAAATTCGTTTTGTTTGAAAATGGCAACTGGAGAACTCTCCAGTTGGAAACTGGCGCTGGACGAATCCTCCAGTGACCAGGTTCAGTCTTGTCTTAATTTTTCATAACGTTAGAAAATACTTGGTCAATATTTGTGACACGTGATGGTACTCGAGTGTTTTAAACCACTTGATATCGTCATCTGACGTGTTTAAAGACATTTTGGTAAATGACAACTGTTTTTATTGGGAAAATGAAAATTAGTGGGCGCGTGGGTAAGTTAAGCCGTCGTAGCATTTAATGTTGACACGGTGAATTATGTTTTTGATTCAAAATTCAAACTTATTTTTTAAAAATATCTACAAAATTGATTTTGTTAAATAAAATATAATTTTGGTATTTCATTGGGATCTTGAATTCCTTATAAATACCCTTATTTACTCCGATCACATTTACTTCCCTTTACATTCTTTTCATTTACTTCCCAATCATCTAAAATTGCTTCCTTTCTCTCTCTGCTTCATAAATCAAGAACCCTAATTCCAAAGTTTCAATTTCATTTTCAAATGGCACCTAAATCATCCCGTTCAAGAGATATAAATCTCTTATCTGTCCCATATGCTCTTCCACCAGATGTCAAACAGGCATCTGGTGCTCCTGGTAATACTACGCTCATCAAATTAAATCCGAATAATCTGATGGCGAGTTTACAAGGAACCCAAGGGTCCAATACCCTTATTGGGAGAATCCAAAGATTTTTGAAGGATTCTCCAATTGGACCCTCATTCTCTTTAAACCCACGCAAGATGTTTCACGACTACTTGTGTGAGTTTTGGTACACTGCTTCTCTTTCTTCCGATTGTTCTTCCATCACTTTCACATTAAAAGGTAGAACAGTCCAGTGTACCCTATCAGCAGATGTATTGAGGGATGCTCTACACCTCAATTACTGGAGACAAGGAGAGTCTCCTGTTGTCATCTCCCCTAACATCAATTTTCGCCAGGTCCTCCTTGATATGGGACACAAGGAGTGCTTCGAAAAAGGGGTTTTGAAAACTAAAGGTGCGATGACCATGAAGGGCCTTACACCTTCATGGAGGTACTTTTTCATCCACCTTGTGGAAAGTATGGGTAGGAGTTCTGGTGGACTTGACCAGATTAACTCCGCACAGGCAGAGATGGCATACTGCTTGTGGAATGGATTGAGAGTGGATTTTGCTGATATCCTTTACAGAAGCCTGGTTTAAAAACTGAAGGGCACCAGGGACTATGTATCCCCTTCTCCAGGTTTCTCTCTCTTTGTTTTCTACAAATTCTGGGCAGTGAAGCTTATTTAAGCACAGATTCACTTTACACTGTCCCAGATTTGTTGAGGAATCTTGACTCTCTAGTATCTGAAGCTGGAGAGGTCGAGATTCCAAATAGAATGCGGCTGGCATTCGCAAAAACCGATGCACCAGTCCAAGGTGAGTCAGAAAGACAACTGGGCGGGCCCGGGCAACAGTCTAACCCCTCCAGCTCCAGCGTGTCTGTCCCCACAACCATTTACCCTGGAGACCTCCCAACAGGTCTTTCAGGAGTTCCAAAGGCAACAAGAACACGTCGCATTAGGACCTTATCAGCACTTGCCACTGACAGTAGAAACCTGACCAGCCCTCCAGTTTCCTCCCAACAGGAACCTGAAGAAAGTCAAACGGGACAACCGCAAGCAGCCACCCTCGCAATTTCTGTAGGAGAGGGTGGTGAAGATGAAACTGGGCTACCCCAACCCAGATTAGAGTATGAGTCAGCACAAAGTGTCCACGGCCTTTCTGACACTTCTATTACACGAACTGACGAAGTCTCTGGCCAGTCACTACTGGAGACTGAGGTTCCCAACTCTTCGGCCGATGATGTTATGGTTGTGGATAGAGCAACTATAACTGAGGCAACCCTAGTGACCTCTATCCCTGGTGAAGATACCTCGGTATCTGATCCTCCAACAGATGCAACCTTCCAGGAAACTGGAGAAGGTCATCTGGAGACTGACCCATCTGGTCAGCCCTCAGTTACATTCATGGATCTGGACATGAATGTTAATGATGAGGAAATCCTTATTGAGTCTTCGGATTCAGAAGGTACTGCATCAGACTTGGAGATTTTTGAGTCTTCTGTACAAGATCAAAACCCTTCATCTCAAGTCTCGCCTCCAGATGCTTCAATTTCAGTTTTACCATCCCTAATAAATGAGCCTACTGAAATACCATTCCCCACATATAACTATATGTCTGGAAACAGACGTATGGCACCATCACCATCTGGGCAGTTCTCACTCCTTCGAGAAATGCCACCCCACCGCCGCCGTTGTTCACACCTGAGCATTCTCAGCATGAACAACACATTGTTACTTCAGTCCCTTCTTCTTCTACCACTCCAATTATTACTTCTTCAACTGCTGCGATGTCAACTGGGGAGGCTTCTCTCAATTTGCCTCCTCCAGTTGCTCCAGTGGAAACTGCTGCAGGTCCAGTGACACCTTCCCCTCCGTCACTGGACAGTCAAGTTGTGTCTGTTCAAGCCGATATCCAAAACCTTCTTACCAGGGTGGAGGATATTCAAAAGACACTTGACAAAAACACTAAGTCTTTCTCCAGATACCACAAGGACCATCTGACCAATATTAAAGTGGTTGATCTGGGGATTAACAAGTTCTCATCAAATGAAGACTTGGTGTTAAAGAAGCTCAATGAGCTGGTCGGAGGCTGCAACAATCTGGCAACTTCTCTAAAGGAAGCCTTCGACCTCACTCAGTCCAATGTCACAACCTCAATCTCAAATCTGCTGGGTAACACTGTTAGAAGATCAGAAATTGATTTGAAGGAGATTGAAAAACAGGTGAAAGAGTTAGTTGAAAAGCCTGGGTTGAATGTGACTGAGCTTGGGCAGCAGTTAATGGTTTCAGTTGGTCAGAAGATCGATGATACGCTGGGTGCAAGGGAAACACAATTGATAGAAAAGGTGATGTCTGAGATCACCAAGCTGGCCACTCCTCAGGTTGATCTGGCCCCACTCACTAATGAGATCAACCAGTTGAGAGGCAGCATTGATAATTTGAGCACCCAGGTATCTAATCATACTCAGTCTATTGAAAATTTGACAACTGAAGTGAATAATTTGAAACAAAAGGATGAAGAAGTTAAGGAAAAGGTGGTTTCGGGTCTTAGTGAAGATTCTAAAATCTTGGAAGAACTGAAAACTGGTCAGCAACAAGTTACTGCAAATGTTCTGACCCAGTCAAAGGAGACCAACCATCTATGGAGGTCTTTCAGAATGATGTGTGGAATTTTCAAAGAGTGCAAGGACTTACAAACATGGCAGCCTCTTGACCGGTTGCCATCTCACCCCGCTGAATGGGAAGCTATAAGGGCAGGTCTAGATGCTGCCAAGGGGGAAAGAAGTGCAGTCCTTGCACCAGTTGCACCTGAAAGAACTCCAACTGAAAGTCAATCTGGTGGTAATGTGATTGTGGCTACCAGTACTGAAACTGGTGAGCAAAGGGTAGAGAATGTGGATGTGATGGATAGGGGGAATATTGATAAGGGTAAAGGTTTAGCATCTGATGTAGCCCAGCCGGCCACTGATGTACCAATGTTGGAAACTGGCAATGCTGATGTACTTCCTCCAGTTTCTGAAAGTGATAGCAACGTCTGGCAAGGCTTGGTGATCAAATCAAAGAAAGAAAGAAAATGAAACAAGCCAACCAAGCTGAAGCCAGACAACATCTGGACAAGATTAAATTGCTTGATATTAGTGATGCTCACTTGTTGGGAATCACTAAGGAGGAGTATGCTAGAGTGAAAGATGATGCCAGGATAGTGGGTATGTTAAAAGAAATGCTTGACATTGAACTGGACAGGCACTATCCTGATGATGAAGCTGAGCATGATGCCAGAAATTTAAATATATCAGTGGAGAAGGCAAAGGAAAACAGGGCCAGTGGGATTCAGAAAAGAATCGAAAATGTTAGAAAGGTTGTGAAAAGGGTATTGAATCCACCAAGAAGGATCCCTCAACCAAGAAAACCACTGCATAGAGATGCTGACCTTAGAACTTTTGTTGAACCAACTGGCGATGTATCAAATGATGACATCAAGAATGCTGTGCTGGCTGCTGGAGCTGGAGTATTAAAATATCAAATGAATCTGAAGCAAGAGAATACTACTCCCAGATCATGGCAACCAGAAGACACAGTGGGGCAATTAATGGTGTTCATGTAACAATTAAGCCAGGCACCAAGTACTTTCATGTTGAAGTCAGTTATGCCAGAGGGCCACTGGTTAGAACTGACAATCCTGGTGCAATGCAATATGGGTTCTCAGAATGGGTTAAAATGGTGAACTTTTTGGAGGCTAAGGCACAAAAGAATAGGTTTGAGAAAGCTTGGGTTAACTTCTTGAAGGGCAAGATTCAACACAAAGAAAATCTGGAGCTTAAGTTGAATATTGATCCTGAAGACTCTCAGCCTATCTCTTCAGTGTCAAAGAAAAGGAGAACTGGCGAAGGGCCATCTGATTAAGTTCTCTCATCAGTTTATCTGCTTGTAATTTTGTTTACATTCTGTAACTTATGTATATTTCATTTCCTTGTATAAATGAAGTTACCAGTTTGTAACCACAAGATAGATAATAGATTAGATCTAACAAACTCAAAAGAAAAACCCAAGGCATTTATTGATCTATAAAAATGCCTTGGAAAACTTAGATAGATTTAATCGAACAAGTCTCTCCAGTTCACACTTGTACAGATACAAGAACTGAAAAAGACTTGCTAATATTTCAGGACAAATAGGGGAATTTGTTAGGACCAGTTTCAGTGAAACTGGCCAGTCTCCAGTTGCACCTGGAGACCAAGAAGATTTGTCCATAAATATATTGAAGTCCAGTTGCATCGTACAGTTAACGCAACTGAAGACTTCCTCCAGTTGATAACTGACCAGTTGAAGAATCATTCCAGTTGAAGTCGAAGATAACAAGTGGAAGATAGAGAATGACAATGGCAGCGAAGCCCAGTTGACATTCTAGTCAGTTACAAACTGGAGACCGTCAGTGGAAAGCTCTTACAAAGCTTTACACTGATTACGGGGAATTGACTTTTATGCTTTATGTGCTATTACCCGGATAATAAGATTTATCTTATTATTTAAGTACAAAAAAGTACATAAAGCTGGTTGAGTAAAGTTGCTTTATACTGCAACTTTACACTGCATTTTAAGGAATTAAATGCTATTCCTTAAATGTTCTCAACCATATTTGTACGGCCAAAGTTAACATCCCAATGTTAACTTTGCCTATAAATACAAGTCATTGCACAACAAGAATAACACACTTCACACTTTGCATACCTGCAATATTCTTGGTGAACTTGTGCAATATTCTCTCAATCGTAAAAAGGAACATTTCACAACTTTAAGTGTTTCGATTGTTTAGAGAAATTCCAAGTGTAGATCAACTGTAGTTCATAGGTTGTTAGGATATTTACATACTTGTATTATCCTGGTTCCGCAACAACCTTGTAATTTATTTAAAGTTAATAAATAAATTACACTTGAAAATTACATATTGTCTCACCAATTTACTTTACAAGTATTTTATATTATTGCATTGTTCTTTACTTATTGTCACTTAAATAAGTAATCTATCTAGAACTTGGTATATACTCTCTGTAACTGGTCGTCTCCAGTTCAGGGCTTATATTGCAAAGTAATTCCACCATCGACATAGAGGTGTCTTCAGGTAGTACCATCTATTGAGTTGGGACTTACAGATAAAACGATCAATCAAATAAGGTTATAATGTGTTTTGTATCTATAGCAAAGAGTTAGAGTTTAATTCTAAGTCTAATAAGGAAATTGAATCTATATACAATTAAAAAAGATAATTTAATAAAATAAATAAATTAAAAGGACACGTGTCGATCAAGGATTACGCCACGTGCAAAGAGTTTAGTTTAATTCTAAGTCTAATAAGAAAATTGAACTATATCTGTTGATGCATGTTGATGTGACAACAGCAACTTAGATTTGATTATGTCTTATTCATTTATATGTAATTGATAGATTATGGACTTCGTGTTTTAGTAATGATCGATTACATGTTTTGGTGTTATATATATGTTTATATATGATGTTTGTTATGTATGTTATACAAGTACAAACATAATATATGTTAGGTTCCCTGTACATGAAGTACTTGGAAAATAACAAAGCACAGATGTTGATGGTAAGTTGTACTAACGAAGATGATCTTCGTTGGTAACTAACGAAGATAATCTTCGTTTTATGGGCTGGGCTGCTAAGTTCGTAAGAACAAAGCCCAGCAGGCCCAATATCGATCGTGAACATATATAAACGAATGGAAACCCTAAATTGAGGGATCCAGTTCATATTACACACACCATAGGCGACTAAGTTCGTTTCTAAGCTATAGAAAACGAAGATAGATCACATAAGGCAGATTATATTGATATAATTTGCAATATACACGATAACTAATCAAACTAGTTATCTCGTGAGGATTCCGCACTCACGACATAACAATAGACGATCTCGAGAGCGATCCGTAGCTATCGAGGGACTCACAAGTGGTATCAAAGCCATTCGATATCTTATCGAAGGGTTGAGATCGTTTGTTTGATTGTTATTTTCTCAAAAACCTCCCGAACACACTTTCTGTTGTTAAGTTCGTTTGCCTTACGAACTTAGCAAAACGAAGTTAATCAACGAAGATAGAAAACGAAGTTATTCTTTTTCGTTTTGAATCTTCTTCCAACGAACTTAAGTTATCTTCGTTCAGATCCTTAGTCTACGAACTTAGCTATCTTCGTTCAGAACATGTTTGTCCACGAAATTAAGCTATCTTCGTATTGACTCTGTTCAACGAATTTAATCTAAATTCGTTCAATTCTTATCTTCGTTTGAACAGTATTTTTCACTTATGGCTTCTTCATCTTCAGCCAACAATGTTGTTGCCCAATACCTCAATTCTCTAGTTTATCATGATCATCTGGTAGGACGTACTAATTCTCCACCTAAGTTAGTTTCCTTAGCTGACTTTTGGGCGTGGAGAGGTCGATTTGAAGATTTCATTCAACGAGAAGACTTGAATATGTGGCTCATGATCACTGAAGGTTATGAATGGCCCACTCTTACTGTGAATGGAGTTACTTCTACATACAAGGTGGGAGAATTAACGGGCGAAGAAAAGGCTAACTACGCCATTGAAGTAAAGACTCTTTCCACACTTCGTATGTGCATTCCTCAAGAGTTGGTGCACTTGTTTCCTAAACAAGAATACAAGACTTCAAAGCAATTGTTCGATGCTATTGAAGCTCATTGTGAAGGTGATCCTCTATTGAAGCAAAACAGAATTAAAATGCTTAAGAAACAATTTGATTGCTTCAATGCCACAAAGAATGAACAAGTTGAAGATCTTATTCTGAGATATCAACATCTTCTTGCTGAATTAGCTTATTTTGATCTTAAATACACTCCTACTGAGATAGTGGATAAATTCTTAGATGGTTTGCCGAAAGCTTACAGAGAATTTCGTCATGGATTACAAGAAAGAGCTGATTATGCTTCTCTTCGAATAGATGGAGTAATATCCACACTAAGAAACAGAGAAATGAAGGATAAGGCAAAGGATCTTCAAGACAACTTCACACAAGATCCATCTCTCTATCATGCCACTATGAAAAATCCAACAGCTGACATTAATGCTTTCTTTTCTGGAGTTGGTAATACTGGTGAGACAGACAATTGTGGTGCACAAATGGATGGAGATGATTCTTTTGGATTCATAGCTACTGATGCTGGTAACAAGGGAAAAAGGGCTAATGACGGTGCAAAGACTGGAAATATGAAATTCGGAAACATTTCATCTTCTTCTGCTGGTTACAAGTCCATGCCTATGAATATGAAATCAGCTGAGGGTAGGATGAATGTATTTGCTGCAATGTGTGCTGCACATGAAGCTTTTGTTGCAGGAAGAATCACAGATCCAGCACTTATTGATGAAGATTATGACCAGATAGATCCAGATGATGTAGAAGAAATGGATCTGAAATGGCAATTGGCAATGATCACCAGGAGAGTACAGAAGTTTATGAACAGAACAGGAAGACAGCTTACTGGAGGTACTCAAGGATTTGACAAGTCAAAAGTAAAATGCTATAACTGCGATGGTTTTGGACATTTTGCCAGAGAATGTCAACGGCCTAAGAGAGAGGCAAATGTGACTCCTACACGTCAAGATAGAGGTGGTAATCGTCCGTTCAATCAAAATCCTACTAGAGCTCTTTTGTTGACTGATGATCCTACTACAAATGTAAATGGAAATGACAAGGCTGTAGTAGCTGTTCAACCAGATGGTTCTTATGTTTGGAATCTTCCACATGATGAGAACAATAACGCTTATTTGGCCGAAATTCTTGATGATATGGCTCAAATAATTGATTCTCCCGATGATTTCTTGGACACCACAGTCTACCACAGTGAAGAGCAATTGTATGAAAATACTAAAAGTTCGAATGTGGAATCTGTTGCTGCTGGTATATATGATACTGATTCCGAATCTGACAATGAGTTAGAAGATGTCAAGAACCTTGATGAAGTGAAAGCTACTGAAGAGGTGAAAGCAGCTGAGGTTAAAGATGATTCTGCCACAGAAAAGAGTGAAAAGACTATTGAGGAGCAGATGCAAGATTTTGAGATTCCGGCTGGCATGACTGTGGATGACTTTGTTGCTTACATGGCAGATTGCAAAGAGGCAGACCAACAGGTATCTTATTCTTTACATGCTATTGTTCATGTTTGCAAAATTGTTAATCGCATGTTTGATGAACTTGAACAAAAGAATGAACAAATTAAGAAATTAGAATCTGTTGTCAATATTGCTCATGATGAAAGAGACAAATTAATTAAAAAGGGTCTAACTGTAAATGATAAAGAAAAATTCTTCAAAGAAAAGATTAGATCCTTAGAGTCTGACATTAGAGCAATGAAAGATAAAGTCAATCAGTCTGTGGCCATAGAAAGAGTAAGTAGTGAAGCTTATTCCTTGTTAGCTAGAAAGTGTGCTACCGTAGAAAAGGAACTTGCTGATGCTAGGATAGAAATCTTGGAATTTAAGGCTAAATCTGATTCTGCTAGACATTCTGAGCTTTTGATGCATATGAAAAAGTTTGAGAATTCTTCTTCTAAGAGTCTTGAAACTGCTAAGATTTCTTATAAAGATGTGCCTCCTCCTTTTAATAATAACTATACTCCTGTTGAACCTAATATTCCTGAAATCCTACTTCAACCTAGTGTTGTAGATGGTAAACCAAAAGATTCAATTTCCGAGGCAAAGTTGCCTGAGGGAACAAAAGAGTCCAAAGGAGTTTCTTCTCAACCTAACAAGGAAGAGAAATTGAAAGGTGTTGCTTTAAATCAGTCTACTCCTTATGATCAGAAAGACAGTATTGTACACTTTACACTTCATAAGAGTAATAGGGTCTATACTGAGTTAGAATTCCCATTAGAATCTATTGACCCTAAGAGGATTGATAAAGTCTGGGATGTTGCTATTGAGGATATGAAGAAATTAAGTCAGCAATGTCTCACTCCATTACCTAAGCAGTCTAGGATTAGAAAATCTGAAGATAACTTAGCCGTTAATGAAGAAGCAACTAAGGTTTTAAAGCACATTCTAATGCCTGTTTTTAAGAGATCTTCAAGTAAAGATAAACATGAGAAAGATGGTGCTAGGAAGTCTAGGATTTCACCAACTAAACAAGACCCTGAAAAAGAAAATTCAAGAAAAACAAGTAAGTCAGTGGACACTAGTGCTAATAATGAATCTGTAGGTACCGATAAAAAGGTAGATACAAACAAAAGTTCAAGGTCCTCTCTTGCTTTGCTTGTCATGAAAAGGGTCATGTTTATAGTGTATGTCCTAATAGACCTCGAAGATCAGGTTCTCCTTCAAAGGCTATCACTTCAGAAGGAAAAAGGGGGTTGGGTAATAATAAACAGGTTTATGAGGCTAAAGTTCAATCTTCTACAAAACCGTTTACTATACCTCAACGACGTGAATCTCCACTGAAAGGTTCCTTAGGAAATGTTCATAGGAATTCAAATCGTTTTCAATCACCTCCACGACCTGATCGTTCTGTTCCTAAAAGTCAAAATTCATTTTATGATCAAATTCATTCGAGTGTTCGATCTTCTTATGGCCCTCATTCTCCTAGACCTTCTCCGACGAAAGGTCAGAAGTCTTCTCCTGTGAGAAGACGAAATGAGAATCATGTTCCACCCACGGCTTCTAGCAATGGGTATTGGACTGAACTGATTCTAAGAGATGAGAAGGGTCGGCCCAAACCTCAGAAGGTTTGGGTCCCCAATGAAATCTAATTCTTCTCATTTTATGTGCAGGGAGTTCCTAGGAAACCAATCCATTTATGGTACCTTGACAGTGGATGCTCCAGGCACATGACAGGGGACAGGAAACTCTTGTCCAATTTTACTGGTATAAATGGGTCGTATGTTTGTTTTGCTGGATCCAAGGGCGGCAACATCACCGGTCAGGGAGATGTCGTCAATGGACAACTTACTCTAGAAAGAGTAAACTATGTGGAACAACTTACTCATAATCTAATGAGTGTCTCACAGATCTGTGACAAGGGCAACAATGTTCATTTCACAGAAAAGGAGGCATTCATCTTGAAGCCGGGTTTCGTTATTCCAGAAGAATGGATTATGCTCAGAGCTCCTAGGAAGAGAGACATCTATGGCTTAGTTTTAGGTGTTGATAATCCAACGGAGCCCCTCTGTTTGTTGAGCAAAGCAAATGAGTCTGAATCTCTCCTCTGGCATCGTAGAATGGGACATATCCACTTTCGAAAGATGAATGAACTTGTTAGTCTTGGATTAGTTGACGGTGTTCCTGTTAAGAAGTTTGGGATGGAAGATAAATGTGTACCGTGTTTGAAAGGAAAGCAACACAAGAATCCTCATAAACCAAAGGTGCACAACACTATATCCAAACCATTCGAACTACTTCATATGGATCTCTTTGGTCCTGTGAACGTAAGAAGCATTGGAGGGATGTTCTACTGTTTGGTGGTCACTGATGATTACTCTAGGTACTCATGGGTATTTTTCTTGAAAACAAAGGACGAGACTGCAATCCGGTTTATGGATTTTGTTAGACAAGTTGAGAATGTTCATGAAGTTAAAGTTAAGAGAATCAGGAGTGACAATGGCACTGAGTTTAAGAATAATACTCTTACGGTTTTTTGCTTGACCAAGGGTATTCAACATCAATTTAGTGCACCGTATGAGCCACAGCAGAATGGAGTAGCTGAAAGGAAAAATAGGACATTGATAGAAACGGCTAGGACGATGCTTGCTGATTCAGGGCTTCCTGTTACTTTCTGGGGAGAGGCAGTGAATACAGCTTGTCACATCTTAAATCGGGTTTTAACAGTTAAACGGTTCAAGAAAACTTGTTATGAACTTTTGCACAACAAAAAGCCCAATTTGCAAAATGTTGAGCCGTTTGGTGTTCCTTGTACTTTTCTTAAAGTACTTCCTCAGGGAAAATTTGATTCTAAATCTGAGGAGGGTTTCTTTTTAGGTTATGTACCTAGTACACCAATTCGGCGTGTGTACAATCAGAAAACTGGCACAGTAAATTTTGGTACAAATGTGGTCATTGTCAGTCATAAACCTGCTGTACATATTGGTCCTGCTAATGACTTCGATTATGATGGTGTCTTCACCTCTTTTCGTGGTCCTGTTTCTTTTACAGGTGTTCCGATTGTGGAAGATGTAGTTACTCTTCATGATCCACTTGAAGGTGGGCCGGTTCCTGTTTCTTCTCCTGTTTCCTCACCATTCATTAAGCCTGCTTCTAAATCTGGAGAGTCAAGTGGAACCAAAGAAGCAGACTCTATCTTAGAGACTGCTCCTAAAGTTCTTACTGATCCTTTACATATACCTCTACCTGATGATCCTTTCTATGATACTGACGACACGGAAGGTGAAAATCAGGAAGAGCCTAAAACTCCAGAACAACATGTCCAGACTAACTTGGGGAATGATCTTACAGTCGACACGGTTCCTCAAACAAGAGTTAACAAGGATCATCCAGTAGAGCAAATCATTGGTGATGCTTCTGCCTCTGTTCGCACGAGGAATCAGAATAGGAAAAATTTGTCAAGTATGTTTGCTGAAGTTAAGGATTCTGGGGCAATTACTTGGTACTTGTACTTTTGCTTCATCTCTCAGGTTGAGCCTAAAAATGTTGGAATGGCTCTTAAAGATCCGTCATGGGTTGAGGCGATGCAAGAAGAATTGGCTCAGTTTCGGAAGCTTGATGTATGGAAATTAGTTGACTTACCTCATGGTGAATCTCCTTTATCTACGCGATGGGTTTTTCGTTGTAAAAAGGATGACAAAGGTGTTGTCACTCGCAATAAGGCTCGGTTGGTAGTTAGAGGATTTGAGCAACAAGAAGGTTTTGATTACGATGAGACTTTTGCACCTGTAGCTAGACTAGAAGCTATTCGATTATTTCTGGCATTTGCTAGTTATCAAGGTATAAAGGTGTATCAACTTGACGTAAAGAGTGCCTTTTGTATGGAGAAATTAGAGAAGAAGTGTATGTAGATCAACCTCAGGGGTTCGAGGATCCAGATTTCCCCAATAGAGTATATCGTCTTGATAAGGCTCTATATGGTTTACATCAGGCTCCTCGATCATGGTATGAAAAACTGTCTACTCATTTGCATGAAAATGGTTTTACTCGAGGTTCTATTGACAGCACATTGTTCATCAAATGGAAAGGGAAGGACTACTTGCTTGTACAGGTTTACGTTGATGATATCATTTTTGGTTCATCTGATAAGAACATGTGCAAGGAGTTTGAGCAGAGCATGAAGGCTAAGTTCGAAATGAGTGCTATGGGGGAATTAACTTTCTTCCTTGGATTACAGGTGGATCAACTGAAGGATGGGTTCTTTATTTATCAGAGCAAGTATGTTCAAGATCTTCTTACCAGGTTTCGAATGACCGATGCTAAAGATGCAATTACTCCCATTCAGACTAATCATGGGTTGTGTCCTGATAAGACTAATGATCCAGAAGTCGATGCAACTAATATCGGGCTATCATTGGTTCCTTGATGTATCTGACGGCTTCACGTCCAGACATTACCTTTGCTGTTTGTATGTGTGCTAGATATCAGGCTAATCCGAAGAGTCACATATGAAAGCTGCGAAAAGGATTCATCGTTATGTGAAGGCCAAGCCTCGTCTAGGGCTTTGGTATCCCATGCATGGTTCCTTTGAATTCAAAGCTTATACTGATTCGGATTATGGTGGCTGCAGTTCGGATAGGAAATCAACGTCAGGTGGATGTCAACTTTTAGGGGGGAGAATTATATCGTGGCAGTGCAAAAAGCAGACATCTGTTGCACAGTCTACCTGTGAAGCAGAATACATAGCTGCTGGTCAATGCTGTTCTCAGGTACTTTGGATACAGCAACAATTGCGCGACTATGGTATGGATATCTCAGACTCTCCTATTTGTATTGATAATAAGTCTGCCATAGACATTACTAAGAATCCGAAAAACTTTAAAGTCACCAAGCACATAGATATAAAGCATCATTTTTTGCGTGACTGTTTTGAGAAAAAGCTTATTCATTTAGAAAAGGTTCTTACTGATGATAACCTTGCTGATCTTTATACTAAAGCTTTTGATAGACCTCGTCATGAGTTGTTATATCAACTCAATGGTATGAAGAATGCC
The DNA here is from genome assembly GCA_034093135.1 of Erigeron breviscapus. Taxonomy (NCBI): domain Eukaryota; kingdom Viridiplantae; phylum Streptophyta; class Magnoliopsida; order Asterales; family Asteraceae; genus Erigeron; species Erigeron breviscapus. The sequence goes on along the minus strand of CM067169.1, from coordinate 154,772,061 downwards.
GAGTAGTTTCTCTCAAAGAACTTAAATTTTTCTTTTTGTGTCTTAGTAGTTTAAGTCGTACATAGATAGAGTCAAAAAATACAAAAAGAGTTGTCTTAGTATAAGTCTGTATATATCTAGTGTCAGAAAAATACAAAATAAAAATAAAAATAAAAAAAATAAAATAAAATAAAATAAAATAAAAAAAATAAAATAAAATAAAATAAAATAAAATAAAATATAATAAATAAAGTAAGGTTACTGCACTACATGATTAGACGTGACGATACTTTAGCTTTTAAGCCTACTTAATTGTACTTTAAAATGCTTAGTTCAGTGATACCATTATATGATGTATCGATAGACACAAAGTACCAAGGTTTCCTTATAATCTGAACTTAAAAATACAATGTTCTTATGGGAAACGTATTCAGATATATGGCTGAGAATGCTTGTTCTTAAAATAGACAAGTCCTTTAAATCTTATGAAAGATCTTGCATTGTAATTAGGTACATTTGGTCTTTATATAGAAGGTCTCGGGTACATATATGTGTATGTATTGCTTTTTCGGATGTATATTTGTGACAAGATATGCAAATATCAAATAAATCTGTTGAAAATATGAAGCTAATGTGGCCTTTGAGATTTGAACAAGTAAGTCCTTGGGGTGTCTTTGTATACCTAGCCTACCTAAAGTTTCTAACTTGGGATAGGTTGTCAGAAAGTTCGCTACACGGGTCTCATAGAAAGTCACGGGTTTTCATAAGTGCTTTAAAATAAAATTAATTTCACAAATATGCAAGTACTTGGCATTATGCAATGTTAAGTATATTTCCGTACGTGAGTCAAGTTATGTCGCTTTGCGCGTGAGGAATCACCGACCTGTCACCGCTGACTTGATTCTTAAAGACTTTCTCACTTTAACCACCAAATGTCTTAATCTTAGTGCTTGTTTCGATTATGAGAGTGTATCTGAATATGGGGCACATAAGTTCGCAAACTAAAATTGTGGCATGAGTAACTTACTAGGTTACATGGTGACTGTCCTTGGCTCAAGTAATACGAAAGTGCCACAAACCAAAAAAGGAGACTGGAAGTACCGAGTGTTTAAGAGGACAAACATATTGGTAATCGTTTTTGGATCACTGTTCATAACTAATAATAAGAGAATTATTTCTCGCTAGTAGGCTTATGTAAATGCTAATCTGATCTGATCAGCAGTACCCTAGTCACATGTAAATAATGAATAAATTAAGATAACTATTGTGTATAGCCTAGTTTATTATTCTGTATTTTTTATTCTAATTTATTTTTCTATTTTATTGAGTCAAAATAAGTATTTTCATAAGTTCTTATTGCACGAGAGATTCTACTTAAATTCTGTTGAGTATATGTTTTGCTGAATTCATTCATTTGAATTCTTGATGAGGTTATGTGTTTAGTTCAAAAGAAGATTTTCTGATATGGACATTAATTTGTTTAAAGTTTAGAAAATGATCTTTTAAATCTTATGTGACAAGTCAATGTTATTTGAATTCTCACAAGTTTCAGTGTTTACAAGTTATGAATTTAATTAATAACTTGGTGATTTTAGGGTTTGACAACGGAATGACCTCACTTGATCTTTTATTAGAATCTTGAATATTTCGTAATTGTTAATCCTAATTTTGTGCGTTTTCACTTGAATTTTCTGCATTATTGTGCCTTTGCTCTTGTTGCGTTAATGAGTTTTTGGTAAGTGTGCAGTGTTCAGGTTAAGAAGATAAAGTTGGAGTGCTAATCTTTGTTGCAATACTGTGTTATTCATACTGATGATATCGTGGAGACAAGATTTTTGGTGTGAAATGACAATATTGTGATGCAAATATGAGCACGTGAAGGAAGAATACATGAATCTGTCTTTAGAGTATTTATTTACTTTACATTTCCTGTATTTAGTGAAAATAATCAGTGTTGATACGTGTTTCTTTTGATTCCGTACCTTGACTTATGATATGATTTCGGAAACTTTACAAAGTTCTTCATTGGATTTTTGGACTATTCATTGTTTGTTAATTTTGTAGACGGCATCTAATATGGGACTTAAGTGTTTCAAGATGGTTTGCCGTCAAGCATCTCAATGATTAGAGACATACTCTCCGTATCATGGTCGTGGTTGGTATCGTTGTTAATATGTTCATTGATTATTTTCAGGTTTGTTAATGGTTGATTTTAGACCTTGGGGTTCTGTTTTAATTCAAGATTATAATGTTTGTAAAATACTTACATTATGATGATGATTTTAGATGGTGGTACTTTTTGGTACAAGGCATGAACAAGTTGCTTTTAACGAGTTGTTGCTATGTACAGGATTAGGTCAAAGGGGTCGCATCGTGGAAAGTTTCGTGATGACGAATCTTGAAAAATTTTCTAAGTACAAACTTGTTCTTACGAAGATAGTGATTAACTTCGTTTTGACTTGTTCTTCAGAAAATTGAACTTATTTTCGTCCAATCTAATTTCGTTTTATTTGGTTTGAACGGAGATAACCTCTATCTTCGTTCCACTTAAGTTTACGAAGGTTAAATTCGTTCCACTTATTTTCGACCGACCTTTTTACCCGACCCGTTTTTGACCCATTTTTTTTAACCATCCATATATATATTACAACTTAATTCGTTCTCTCCTTTTCATTGCCAAATTCATTAAAGAAAACGAATTTAAGTTGTTTAAACCCCTATTTCTTCTTCAATCAAATTCCTTGATTTCACTTGTTTCTCGGCTTGGTATTCAATTTTTGTTGAAATAAGTGATTCAGGTATCTTATTTAGCTTCGTCATTCACAAATCCACAATTCTTGATTCTTGTTTTTGCCCAATTTTTACATGAACTCATTCGGTTTTAATATATATATTTTTTTTATTCTAGGGTTTAATTTCGTTTTTAATTTTAATCCTTTGAATTCTTAATTCGTTTGTAAAATCGATATGGTTTATGCTTCTTTTAAGTGTTACAAATGTTTTTGTACTTAATTTTGGGCAAATCAAGTGTTCATCAATGTTTTAAGAATCAAATATTTGATTTTGGAACAAACTGTCGTTCAGAATGGCTACGAACTTAGACTTCGTTTATCTCTACGAACTTAGGTTCTCAAATAGAGTTTACGAACTTAGACTTTCCTTCAACTAACGAACTTAGAAGTTCTTGTGACAAACGAACTTATTTATGCTTCAAAGCTATCTTCGTTCATTGTTACCAACGAACTTAACTCCTATTTTCGTTTATTGTTATCCAACGAATTTAAAGTCTATCTTCGTTCATTCCTAACTAACGAATTTAATGTCTATCTTCGTACATTCTTAACTTACGAACTTAAAGATTAATTTCGTACAGTTCCAACTTATGAGATTATTGATTAAGTTCATCTAAGACTGCTATTCATTTCTTGTGCTAATCCTATAATTGTTTTTCAATTATGATTTGTTTTTGCAGAAATGGCTCTTGCTCCACGTCAGTTCGTTAAGAAGCACAATCTGGCCTTAAATCTGGATCCAGATCAGCATAATTGTGAACGCTATCATGCAATGTTTGATTTTATTGCTCGTTCTAGGCTTTCTTTTGCATTCTGTGATTCACCTAGATTGGTTAGGCAGTATATTGATGACTTCTGGAGGACTGCTCATCAAGTAATGGTTAATGGTCGTAGCTTTGTTAGAGCAACTGTCGAAGGAATCACTTTTGATTTTAATGCTGCGATACTTCGTGAAATTCTGCACTTGGGTGACGAATCAGACGAAGCAGTAGATTTAGCTTATGATTTTGACTTTATTCGTAGGTGTTTTCAAAGAATGGGATATGTTGGTCAAATAAAGCTTCCTTTTGATAAAAGTGGATTTCAAGGACGTTGGAGATACCTTGCTTACGTTTTGTTAGTAAGTCTGAGCAATCGTAAGGCTGGATTTGATCAACTTTCTGCTCAGATTTCTTCACAGATGATTGCTTTGGTCTATAATCGACCTTATCCGTTTTCAACATACTTCTTTCATGAGTTTATTGGTCAAATTAATGCTAAACCGAGAAATAGGTTTCTCTTATATCCACGTTTTGTTATGGCAATCGTTAGGCACTTTTGTCCTAACTTGATATTTGATCAAGGTCCTCGATATGTACCACATGCTTGGCCATTACGTTTATTTGCTGATTTAGAAGCTAACACTGGCAATGTGGCTGGTCTTACTGATCCACCATTGTTTGGCCATTTGATTAATCCAAACTATCGATCCCGTTTTGAGGATGATATGTTAGTGGATGATGAAGATGATTCTGATCATGAGGATGAAGAGAGTTCAGATGACAGTTCTGATGGTGATTCTGATGATTCTGATAGTGGGAATGATGGTGGTGATGATGTTGTTGAAGCAGACACAGACGAATATGATAGTGTCGCGGCTGATTCTGGTAATGAGCATCGCACTAAGATGGTTCATGATGTACCTGCTGTTTCAGGAAGTGATCATTCATATCACTTTTCTCGAGAAGATGTACCTGGTGCTTTACGCCGAGAGCGTAGGAGTAAGGCATGTCATTCTTCACCGGTTCTTTCTGATACGGATCAATCCGTTCATGATGAACATGTTAATCAGGATGAGAATGTTGGTGCTGAACAAGAAGTTGTATCTGATTATCAAGAACACTTACATGAAGGTACAAGTAATGTTGGACCGAAGAGGACACTGGATGCTCCTCTCACTTATCGTAGAGCTAAGCGTGCACGAATTTCTGAGACTACTTCAGTATCTGTCGCTGATGCTGCTATTCCTGTTGTCGCTACAGCACCGGTTGTTTCAGTTGTCGGTAGTGTACCGTTGCGTCCATTGTTGCCTCCTGCCATACCAATATTGCCAAGATTGCCTACTTTTCCTCCTATTCCTTCAGATTACTCCCTAGTTAGGCGTATAGATGTTCTTCAGGCTCGTGTTGATACGTTAGAGTCTGATCTTACGACTGTTCGAGGTACTTTGACTTTTTTGATCAACTGGGTCAAGAATCAAGGGGGAGATGTTCCTGAAGAAGTCTGCAGATTATCAGCAGTTCAGCCAAGACGTCAGAATGATGATGATGATGCTGGTAATAGGAGTGATTCTCGCCCAGTTTCTGACAAAGGAAAAGGGGTTGAGACTCAGGGGGAGACAGAAAGAGATACTACCCAGACTGGTACTTCTGGTGCGGGTGGTTCAAGTGCTCCTCGAGAGGCTGAAGTTATTGAAGCACTTGATTCAGGTAATTCTTCGAAATCGGTTGATTATTTAAGTGATGATCAAGTTGAAGCTGAAACTGAACGATTAAAGCGTGAAGTTAAGGAAAAATTTGGACATGACTGTAATACCGAAGAAAATGCTTTTCATTCTGTATTTGATAACTTATTAGATAAACAGCAAGAAGCAGAAACTGAAAGAGGAAAAGAATTACAGATTCAAAGGCAAACAGCCTTGGAATCTGATTCTGATTCTGATTCAACTTATGATTTTGATAAAGATTGATAAAGTGTATATTAGGTTGCATGTAATAAGTTTACGACATGTGAATGTAATTTATCTTATTTCAATGCAATTATATTTCATCTTTATTATTATTATCATGATTATTCACTGTATTCCGGTGTTCATTTTGTGTAATCTTAATAGATGATACAGATGATACAGAATTACTCTTCGATGGTGATGAACTTGAGGAGGGTGAGCTTGTTCCTGAACCGGATATAAATATATTCAAGAAACCTTATGGGTTTGATGATGTTTGGGATTCAACTCCTGAAGAAAGAAAGGAGTTGGAGATAAAGAGGAAAGAAGTTAAGGAAAGAATGCTTCAAACTTCAATTAGTAGCTCCGCTAAAGTTTTAAACTTCGTGGTATATGCTAGGATTGATGATGCATTGATTCCTTTTCACTGGGAAATCAATTTGACAAGACCTTTTAATCCAAATAATTATCCTGTACCTCTCAGAGAAGATGATCCACTACATGAGATTGATAGACTTGTGCCTGGTCAAAGAATCAATGATTATATAGTCACATGGGATACTATGAAACCCATCATGTATTGGACTCATATCTCAGATAAAGATGCTGCAAGATATAAGACAATAATCTGGAGTTGGTTTTATGATGAAGAACTGAAGCTGTTTGTTCTTAAAAGACCAGAAGGTTGTCAATATCTAGCATGGCGTGAGAGACATTTCAGAAGTTTGTGTGAAGAAGATTTACATGAACTAGGAAATAACAGAATTATCAATCCAAGTGGTTATGGTCTTGCAGATGTGGTTGGTAAGAATCTCCATGAAGATTTCAAGTTGAGATTGAATATGAAAGACTCTGAGAAACCAAAGTTTCATATTGAACCAAGACGAAAGAAGAAGGTGGTTAAGCCAGATAAAAGTGTTGAGTATATTCAACGTGATATCAAATGTATGATCAAAGTCCCTGCCAAGAAATGGGCACAAGATGTCTTGGATAAAATGGATAATTGGGAGATTGATCGAAATTCTGGTGAAGCCAAGATGTATGCAGACTCAAAGAAAAAGATGTTGTTGAGAAGGATGTATGATCCAATGCAGTTGGTGAATTTCTCAAGAAATGATCAGAGAAAATTATACGATACTGAATGCTCATTTTTACCATTTGGAAGAATGAAGAAGATCGATATCGTAAGATTCTCCAAGTCTGCTTACATGAAAATATCCATGCAAATAGCAAACGATTGTTATTTGATGGATGATGAAGATTTTTGAAGACTGAAGAAATCGAAGATGCTGCTGTCAAGGGGGAGTTTGTTGATGCATGTTGATGTGACAACAGCAACTTAGATTTGATTATGTCTTATTCATTTATATGTAATTGATAGATTATGGACTTCGTGTTTTAGTAATGATCGATTACATGTTTTGGTGTTATATATATGTTTATATATGATGTTTGTTATGTATGTTATACAAGTACAAACATAATATATGTTAGGTTCCCTGTACATGAAGTACTTGGAAAATAACAAAGCACAGATGTTGATGGTAAGTTGTACTAACGAAGATGATCTTCGTTGGTAACTAACGAAGATAATCTTCGTTTTATGGGCTGGGCTGCTAAGTTCGTAAGAACAAAGCCCAGCAGGCCCAATATCGATCGTGAACATATATAAACGAATGGAAACCCTAAATTGAGGGATCCAGTTCATATTACACACACCATAGGCGACTAAGTTCGTTTCTAAGCTATAGAAAACGAAGATAGATCACATAAGGCAGATTATATTGATATAATTTGCAATATACACGATAACTAATCAAACTAGTTATCTCGTGAGGATTCCGCACTCACGACATAACAATAGACGATCTCGAGAGCGATCCGTAGCTATCGAGGGACTCACAATATACAATTAAAAAAGATAATTTAATAAAATAAATAAATTAAAAGGACACGTGTCGATCAAGGATTACGCCACGTGTCGTTTCAAGAATATCTCAATCCTGTTTTAGTTTATTGGTAGATATATATATTATATGTATATATATCTATATATATATATATATATATATATGTATATATATATATATAATATATATATATATAATATATTATATATACATATTTACCTTTTGAGTTAAATGCAAGAATAGTCCCTGTGGTTTGTCCGTTTTTGCAAATGCAATCCCTCTCTTGAATTTTTAGCAACGATAGTCCTGAAGACATGATTCAGTTGCAACGGCAGTCCCTCTCTAACGGATCCGTTAATTAATGTCGTTAAGTTTCCCATGAGAGTAGCACGTGAGGGGTATTAATGTCTTTCCAGCTACACAAACCTATGGATGTTCAAAACTATCCATATGCGAACCTGTTATCCTCAAATCTAATCCGAGTTTCTTTGAAAAGTCGGATATCCTATATTTCAGACTTAAATTCGGATAGTGACTTTTAAAATTTTTTAAGAATTTCAATATTTTTTTTCTTAAATCCGAAAATATCCTAAAATGTCAAAAAAATATCGAAAAAGATTAATTTCAATATCCGAAAATATTCTAAACTTTACGAAAATATCCGAAACATAGTCTCATTACGAAAATATCTAGGATATTTATTTTTTTCTAAAATCGGATACTTCGGATATCCGAAAACTTCGAATATCCAAAATTTTGAATATGTTCGGATATTGAAATCCTTTGTCCGAAATTTTGAATATCCGAAATTTTGAGGGGATATCCAAGTTTCAACTATCCGATTTTTGGATATTCGAACTTTCGCATAGTGAATTTCAATATCCAAACGTTTTGGATATTCTTGGATATTTTCGATGCCCGAGATTTTCAAAAATCATTATCCGGATCTGAAATTTAGGATATCCGAAGTTCGAATATCCGACTTTTCAGATAAAATCAGATCGGATTTTCATATTATAGGGTCGGATACGGATACTTTTGAACACCCTATGTTTGTGTACGTAAAAGGACATTAATACCCCTCATGTGTTACTCACATGGAAAACTTAACGACACTAATTAACGGCTCCGTTAGAGAGGGACTTTCGTTGCAACTGAAACATGTCTTCAGGGACCACCGTTGCTAAAAAATCAAGAGAGGGACTGCCGTTGCAAAAATCGACAAACCACGGGGACCGTTCTTGCATTTAACTCTATACTTTTATATCAACACGGCGTATGTATACATACATTTTGAAGATCAATTAATATCAATTAAGTGGTTGGAGCCTTGTCTAAGCCAAGGGTTCGATCTTCATGCCCAGCTTTGGTAGAGGTCCTTTTCTACCTTAATTGAAACCCGTAAGCAACCTCTATCTTAGGTAGGGGTAAAGTCGTCTACATCTCAACATTCCCCATACACGGTATTGGGATCGACGACATTAGGTGTTACTTAATTACTAGACATTCTGAAGATCCTCATTAGGGAAATATCTTAGTCTTCGGCGGTCATTGATTAGGCAAAACTCATCCGTTTATTTCAAAACAGGTGATGTACGTCCACCTAAAGTATATGCACGTCTTCTCATTCTTTGTCAACGATAATCATGACGTTTGTCCAATTATAATTCATCAACTTCCAAGGCTTACTTTATACAATTAAAAAAGATAATTTGATAAAATAAATAAATTAAAAGGACACGTGTCGATCAAGGATTACGCCACGTGTCGTTTCAAGAATATCTCAATCCTGTTTTAGTTTATTGGTAGATATATATATATATATGTATATATATATATAAATATATATATATATATATATATTATAATATATATATATATATATATTATTATATGTATATATACATATTTACCTTTTGAGTTAAATGCAAGAATAGTCCCTGTGGTTTGTCCGTTTTTGCAAATGCAATCCCTCTCTTGAATTTTTAGCAACGATAGTCCTGAAGACATGATTCAGTTGCAACGGCAGTCCCTCTCTAACGGATCCGTTAATTAATGTCGTTAAGTTTCCCATGAGAGTAGCACGTGAGGGGTATTAATGTCTTTCCAGCTACACAAACCTATGGATGTTCAAAACTATCCATATGCGAACCTGTTATCCTCAAATCTAATCCGAGTTTCTTTGAAAAGTCGGATATCCTATATTTCAGACTTAAATTCGGATAGTGACTTTTAAAATTTTTTAAGAATTTCAATATTTTTTTTCTTAAATCCGAAAATATCCTAAAATGTCAAAAAAATATCGAAAAAGATTAATTTCAATATCCGAAAATATTCTAAACTTTACGAAAATATCCGAAACATAGTCTCATTACGAAAATATCTAGGATATTTATTTTTTTCTAAAATCGGATACTTCGGATATCCGAAAACTTCGAATATCCAAAATTTTGAATATGTTCGGATATTGAAATCCTTTGTCCGAAATTTTGAATATCCGAAATTTTGAGGGGATATCCAAGTTTCAACTATCCGATTTTTGGATATTCGAACTTTCGCATAGTGAATTTCAATATCCAAACGTTTTGGATATTCTTGGATATTTTCGATGCCCGAGATTTTCAAAAATCATTATCCGGATCTGAAATTTAGGATATCCGAAGTTCGAATATCCGACTTTTCAGATAAAATCAGATCGGATTTTCATATTATAGGGTCGGATACGGATACTTTTGAACACCCTATGTTTGTGTACGTAAAAGGACATTAATACCCCTCATGTGTTACTCACATGGAAAACTTAACGACACTAATTAACGGCTCCGTTAGAGAGGGACTTTCGTTGCAACTGAAACATGTCTTCAGGGACCACCGTTGCTAAAAAATCAAGAGAGGGACTGCCGTTGCAAAAATCGACAAACCACGGGGACCGTTCTTGCATTTAACTCTATACTTTTATATCAACACGGCGTATGTATACATACATTTTGAAGATCAATTAATATCAATTAAGTGGTTGGAGCCTTGTCTAAGCCAAGGGTTCGATCTTCATGCCCAGCTTTGGTAGAGGTCCTTTTCTACCTTAATTGAAACCCGTAAGCAACCTCTATCTTAGGTAGGGGTAAAGTCGTCTACATCTCAACATTCCCCATACACGGTATTGGGATCGACGACATTAGGTGTTACTTAATTACTAGACATTCTGAAGATCCTCATTAGGGAAATATCTTAGTCTTCGGCGGTCATTGATTAGGCAAAACTCATCCGTTTATTTCAAAACAGGTGATGTACGTCCACCTAAAGTATATGCACGTCTTCTCATTCTTTGTCAACGATAATCATGACGTTTGTCCAATTATAATTCATCAACTTCCAAGGCTTACTTTATTATTACCTAGGTCCAAATCTTTGGATAACATGTATGCTTGCTAAATATTTTTCCATGGACCTATGTTTTGAACAGCCCTTGGACGCTTGTTTGACAATAATTAACCCCATGCTTGTGTGTGTGTATATATATATATCATTAGCACTTATTATTATCTTTTTTAATATTCACTAACTAGTTTTTTGACCCCGGGCGTTGCCCCGGGAGGGCGTTGTCCGGGATCGACGTTGCGTCATGCAAACATATATACATACAACATTACCTAAAAGTTTGGACACTTAAACTTTACTATAAGGGGTAGAAACTAAAAAAATTGGTGCCCAAAACCTAGAGTTTGATGGTAAAAGTTAGAAGCCTTAATATAAGAGATAGAAAGTAAAAAAAAATAAAATTTGATGATTAAAGTTAGAACTATAATTAAGTTTGTATACAAAAAGTTAGACTAAAGTAAAAAAATCCAAAAGTTAAGTGGTAAAAATAAGTTTGAAGCGTTAAAATAAGAGATAGAAAGTAATAAAAAAAAATAAAAAATTGATGATTAAAGTTAAAATCCAAAGTTAATTGATAAAAATTAAAAACTTTAAAAGTAAAATATACTTGTATACAAAAAATTAGACTAAAGTGATAAAACGTAAAAGTTAGGTTGTAAAAATAAGAAATTCTAAAAGTATACAATTGTAAAATTAAAAAAAAATAAAAAAAAATAAAAATCTGAAAAAGACAAAATAGGAATAAGACGAAATTGCTGACGTCAGCCCCGGTTACTGTAGCTAAGCCTTGTATAATTGTTATATATATAATGATTATTTGCTTCATGTGTGATTACCTAGATACAAAGAATTGTTTAGGTATGAGACTAAATGTTTGGTAAAGCCCTATCGTGGCCATCAACCCTGGTTCCGGCCTTACAAGGAGTCCTTAGCTACCAAAAAAGCAGCAACAGCCACTTCTGTCGTCTATCATGATGATGAATCACTACAACCTATAAAGAAACTCAAGGTTAATGAACAAGAGGCGCAGGAAGGTGTTAACGAGACGTCCACTCAGAAAGATAACAACAGGTACTTGAGGCCGGCTGCTTGCTTTTTCATTTTTGTTGGTTCTATATCAAGCACTTTAGTTTATTACCTCCGTTTCTTCAATATTGATTAAGTAGTGTTTTTGATATAATTCACCTCCGTTTGATTAAGTATGGACAAGGATGGTGCTTATGAACCAAGGAAATGACCAGCTCAAACCACAAGACTCGGTCAACGCATCTGGAATGGATAAGCAGATCAAAGTCACACTAGGATGATATGATGAAAAAGAAAGTGGCTGCTTTTGAGATCGATCCTTAAGAACTTGAACTTTATTCCTGGGTGGAACTATGTAATCTATTACAGCTGAGAATAGTTTATTTGCTGTTTTACTTTATTGCAATGCTTTTACGGGTTCCTGTTGAAGTTATATAATGTAATATTACATTGCAGTGCATGATGGTTGAACTTGAACTTCTGTTGAAGTAGTAGTTTCATGTATTAAGACTGTTGTTTTACAAGCTCTTTTGACTCGATGATTTTTGTTTAATGTAAACCTTTATCTCACGTTGTTTCTTGTTAATTTGTATTTCTTAGCCCTTTTCGGTCGTCTGTGTATATATATATCTAATAGTTGTTTTTTTCATATTTTTTGTTGTTGCATATCAAAGTACTTGAAGAAGAAAATTTATTTTCGTTGCCATCAAGTTACCTCACAATGAATGTTTCTTACAGAGTTTTTTTCAAAGTTGGATTTTTATGTTATTAATTGCCATTTTGATGCAGGATTCTTGATTTCTTAATGTTGACTTTTGTTTTCAATTTTAACTTTAATTTATACTTTTTTGTTTTCCATCACAAATTTATACTTTTTACCCAATAATTTTAATATAATAAATAAATAATAATAGCTAATATATATCTAATAAATAATAATTAATATTTATCCAATAAAATAATAACTAATATATATCCAATAGAATAATAACTAATATATATCCAATAATATGTTCTATCATATAAATATAAAATTAATTAATTAAAAATAAATAAAATTTAATGTAAATATATTAAGATTTTAAGAGTAATATACTATTATTTTTTATTGAAGTGTTTTTTAGTAATTGTGATGACGCATATAAGAAAAATAAATATCGCTAAGTATGTCATAATTTACAGCTTTGATTGACATATTATATTTTGTAATATTCAATTATCGCTAAACATGTCACAATAAACAACTTCGATTAAAAATTATTTCAATATAAAACTTAAAGTGTTGATTTTATAGATCAATTTTTTTATTACTCAAGATAGTATATTAAATTTTATACTATAATAAATTAACTCTAATATTGATAATGTCGTAAGCCTCGTGTATTAGACACGGGCCTAAAATCTAATATATATCTAATAGTTGTTTTTTTCATATTTTTTGTTGTTGCATATCAAATACTTGAAGAAGAAAATTTATTTTCGTTGCCATCAAGTTACCTCACAATGAATGTTTCTTACAGAGTTTTTTTCAAAGTTGGATTTTTATGTTTTTAATTGCCATTTTGATTCAGGGTTTTGGTGTAGTTGGGTAAGTTTTGCTTCACAAGAAGAAGGTTAAGCTGATTATTTCTTTTTGAAGCTAACTAGGTGTATGCTATACTTATTGATTTTGTTTTGTTTTTTTTATTCTCCTATGGTAAGAGATTGGGCATTGCTTACAGGTATATCTTCTTGTATGTGTCATTGATACGCGCTCCTTAGTTTGATTAGGTTACTCTAATGACTTTTTTTTTTAACATACTCTAATGACTTCTAACCTTAGTAACCATAAATGCAAAAGGTCATTAATCTCCCAGAAGGATGCAATGACATTAGCTTATTTACACCTAAGGTACCCTTCTAAAATATCAATATTATATAAATAAAAAAAATGTTAAAACAAAAAATTGAAGCTATGACCTCCTCAAACTATAAATGTGGGCATCTCTTGCTATTAGACCAAGAAACCATTTTGTGTTTTTGTTTTACCTATTTAATACATATATACTTTCATTTTTTTATGTTTATTTATTTAAAATATCATCTGATTTTTCGTTTCGACTCGTGTCCAACCATCAATATTAATAGGGGCACAAAGGTGAAAATGGTGTTTGCTAGTGGAAAAAAAATATGTAATAAGAAAAAGAGGTGTGTGATCCTCTAAAGTTGTTAAAACTTCTTAAGTAAAGTTGGAAGATTTTCAATCTTTATATTAAAATCAAATATCAAGATTCAAATTCTATTTTTAAATCTTGACGTGATAACAACTTTAAGGAATCCCTATCTGAGATTCTCACACATTTAAATAAGCTAAGATGTGAACCTATGGTAATCTTTTAATTACTCTATATCTATACTCTATATAAAAATTATACCCTCATGTTGAAAGTTTAAAAAAAATGGGACATGCGAATTGACCAAACTACCCTTAATGAATTAAATCACCACAAACCCTTAATATTAAATTACACCATTAGTCCCTTATATTATAAAATATCTCTACTACCCCTTTTAAATCAAACACCTCTACATCAATTACCTACACCATTTGACGCTGCCACCACCATCACCATCTGTCGCCGCCATCACACCGCCGTCATCGCCGCCGCATTGTGCGGGTACCATGTTCGTCTATATGTATAATATAATATACATCTTTTAAGGCAAACACATCCTTCAAAATTTCAAAAGATGATTCGCCACAACCACTACGTACGTCGTCACCATGCCGCGGGCATGCGTTCATTATTTTGAAAAATAAATTAATGGTTTTTGTTTTCTCTTCTGGTTGATTAGAAAATTAGCATCTTCCCTATTAGTAATTACTTGCGACATAGTAAGCCTGCCCAAACTACAAGCACGTAGACGACAGACCGAGGTTGCAAAAGATGCTACTAAACGGAAAAAAGGTTTAGCATCAAATAGATATCACAATAAGGAAGACAACAGAAAAGAAGAAATTAATTAAAGCAGACTACTAACCTTCTTAAGAACTCCTAGAAATTAATCAACCACTTGAAGAGTGAAGTCAACAGATTCATGCTTTTCCAGTTCAAGCTGGTACCTGACTGAGTATGCCGCCGATACCATCAAACCCCGTACAAAATTGTGAACCTTCATTAGATTTATTTGTCACAAACTCAAGCGTGCATCCAAATTTTTGGTATTCATTGGCAAACCACTCGACCAACGACACCTTTTCTTCAACTTCCAGATCTCCATTTGTGAAGCTACTCTCCTGATCCTCTTTTAAATGTTTTATAACGATTTCACCAGTGGTGCTATTCTTAAGCGTGTAACGATTAACATCTAGGTTTTCCCACACAATGAGAGTTGTAACTGCGCCCACCTCTAAGGCTTTTAGAGTTTGATCCACTCCAGTTACATACTTACCCGTTTGTTTACCTATCTGTTCAAAATATTTTCCAATCAAACGCTTTTCTTGAATATACCCCATCACATTATTACCAAGAATTCCTAATGACAATTCAATAGCCTCGTCAAAACCAATATTGCCTCCATAAGAGACATCAACAATGTTCATAACTTTAGCTTGAAGACGGAATTTTTTTTTGAAACGGTCGTTTTTCAAGGGTGTTTTGTCAAACAAGTTTTCGAAAGAAAAAATTGTGAAACAAGGTAAACCGGTAATGCTAATACCGGTTTTGAATTTTTGGGTCGAAACCGGTATTAGCATTACCGGTTTCAGAAAAAGATGTTCGAAACCGGTATTAGCATTACCGGTTTCGCAGTGTATACAGGTAAATGTCATTTTGATTTGACGTGCTACAGATAAATGTCAGTCATACCGGGTTTGCCTCTCCAATTGCCCACTACTTGAGTATATCTTTTTGGTATACATTTATTTATTTAGCGGTCTTAAATTTTAGTAGTTATTTTAATAAATAAAAATATTGAAAAGGGTATTCTTAGAGATGAAAAGTCAAAGTGAACCTACTAATAACAAAACTGCCGTCCCTTTTTTCTCTTTCTTAAAAATCTTTTATTCACCTATCAATCTCCTCTCCTTTTTGCTTATAATTTTCGAAGTTCTTTGTTTTATCTTTTTTGGCCGACATGGATACTCATATATATGAGATGGATGCTCAATCCTCTTTACAAATGGTTTGCTATCATTTTGGTTGGTGATATTTTTTGAGGCACGCGGTGGCGATGATTGTCTCCGGCAGACTACAATTGTCGGGTACTACAAAGTGGATGCACATAATTGGTGGATGCAGTTTTCTTTTCATTTATTATAAATATTATACTAAGAGGTAAGTTTAGATGAACATGTGGACATGTTGTATTGTTTTTGTTTGATGAAATCCACTAATGTTTTTCATTTTAATTCTCAACAATGAAAAGGTTATTTATCGTATGCGATTCTTTTTAGAGATGCATCAGATGATCAGAATACTTAGTGTTCATTTGTTTTCTTTTTTATGGATGCACAAATGCATAAATATTGATAAATTTATGCATCCATCTTATTTTTTGTTAAAAGTTAATAAAACTGATATCGATTTAAAGTAGATGAAAATCTGAGTTTAATGCTATAATTTATTAAAATTAACATCCATACGTTTTCGTGATATGTTCGATTGAAAATTCTAGGGGTAAACTGGTAAAGGTTCTTCAATCATAACGGAAGAAAGAGAAAGCATGAAAAATATCGAAACCGGTTTTGGCAATATCGGTTTCGATTTTTGTGCGTGAGACAACTGTAGCTAGTCAACGTTGGTACCCCGCCTTGTCACATCGTCTGAACACTTCTGAAACCGGTAATGCTAATATCGGTTTCGACCCAAAAATTCGAAACCGGTATTAGCATTACCGGTTTACCTTGTTTCATAATTTTTTTTTTTTGAAAACTTGTTTGACAAAACACCCTTGAAAAACGACCGTTTCAAAAAAATTTTCCTTGAAGACGAGGATCAAATACATCAGATTAGGTCAACCGAGTATGAAAATCAGCACATCCCGCAATTATAAGTCCGGAGACGTTAGGCTGGTTAGTAGCGGGATTGATGTAAAATTGTGTTGCAAGCTCAGCTGTTTGCCTCACATGGTCGTCACGTTTCTCCTTTATAAGATGTGCAACCCGATGAGCTAATGGACTTCCTCGCCCGTGCTTTTTTGGTATATTGACTGTGAATTCGTGTAGCACCTCCCTTGTATTGTTGCCACTTAATGTCCCAAAAAGGGCTCCATTATCATCCATGATGATGAAACCATATCTTTCCATTATTAGTCCGTTGTTAAGAGCTTCTGGGAGCTTTGTAACCTTTTTCTCCGTTCCGGTAATTTCATGACCGTCCGACATAGTGACGAATTATCTGAAAAACATCAATAAGTACATATATATATATCATGTCTTATAGAGTACGAGTACTATTTTATATGCATGTAACAAATTAGTATAGAATAATTTACCTACTCAGTAATAATTAAACACACACACACGATATATAAAAGTTCGCAAAAATCATAACCGATAATATTTAATCCTAGCAAGTAAAAACAATAGCATGCATGACAAGATCTGAAATTTTTTCTGACTTCGTTATGATTCTCTGATTAGTTTAAGGCTAATAGATATCATCAGAGAATCATAACAAAATCATGAATCAAACATTACAATTTGGATATTCAACCAATCAATTTGGACAATCAATTGGATGCAAATCCTCTAAGTTTGTTTTCAACTTTATAGGTAAAGTTAGAATATCTTGACATTGGATTAAAATCAATGGTTAAGATTAAAAGATGATTTTTAAATCTTGACCTTTGATTTTAATCCAAGGGACAAAATCCCTAACTTTACCTATGAATTGAAGTTGCTTTCAACTTTATAGGATCTCAATCCCAACTAATGTCATGACAAACCAAACTGACTTTGTTATGATTCTCTGTAGTCCGTAGCATCATAATTAATCGTAATATCATCAAACAAATTACAAACATTAAGCAATGTGTTCGACAAAAAAAAAAAAATTATGAATTGAAAACTGCTAGATAATTCCACAAACTATCCCGCAAGCAATTAAGGGTACATAAATATACCTTTACGGATGATGATAACCGCTGCACAATATGAACAATTTATTTTGATATAGTTTTAATAGTTTTATGGTTTGGGTATGTCCGTTGGGTGTAAATTATATACGCAGGGATGGAAAAAGGGTTTGGGTGATCTTTTAAATTTACACATCATGCATCAAACCATGTCTCAGGGTTTTGGGTTTCCATTTGGGCCTGACTGGGCCTGGAGCAACGACCAGTTTTTATAAAATATAGTCAGGGCCCATATATTGATCACCATATATGCATTTAAAATTTGATGAAAGTAGGCATTCTTGCTTTTTTGTTGTCTTGAATTGTTATAGAGGGGCTTTATATCAAGTATAGTTGGTAGAATGAAGTGGGATATATAAAGCCTTAGTGGATATTGTAACACCCCAAGCTGAGGCTCGAAATATCACGAAAATCATATAGCGCAAGGTGGAATTACAATAGAACAAGAACTAAATGCAAATAAAGATTCAGTGAATCCATTACAATACGAAACAAGTACCAAAATACATAAGGAGCAAATAACCATCAAAGTTTACAAAAGAACATCCAGAAGATGGCAAATCGATCCTAAGTATAATGCAAAAGAGAAGGTCGATGAATCCTTGATTCATAAGGTCCAATGCCCGGGTTTAACAGCAAGCAAGCAACTAAACTCCACGTCCGGGAATAACCTGATTACCTGAAAAGTGTACTAAGCATAGTCAACACAAGGTTGGTGAGTTCGTAGTAATGGCCCATAAAGAACCATCGTCAATAATCACAATATACGAGTAGAGGCTAGACATGACTTACAGTGAGCCTCTAAGTAACACAATAACGTCCAACAACCAGATTACACTAAGCAAGTAAGTGTGTAATAGGAGTGCACAAATGATATAAGAATCAATACAAGTGCCAAGTGCATAAATAAGCCAACATGCCTATCTTATGCGTGAACTCAAGTCACCTATGCAACGATACCCGCCTGTCATCGCAATGAACAAGGCTGTATCTCAAAATCATCGAGATATATATGTCTATATACTCGGAGTCATGTCACCAACATCTCACAGATTAAGTGTATACATCTATACACTTGGATGTTTGAGTCCTCAACCGAGGGACTATGTAACTACGTATGCATGCTTACAATCAATCGTATATGCATCAATCACAAATCGTCTGTCATAAACCAACAATCAATATTCGTCAATCATAAACCAATAATCACAATTCAAACCAACTATACGTACATACACTTAAGAGGATTATCCATTCTTCGAGTCTCAGATGCTTATATATAGGGTCACCCGCAGCCTTCCCACCACATCTAAAACCCAATAAAGGCATAACCGACTTCCACGTATGTACGTCTATCCTAATATTAATGAAATACTTAACAAACATAAACCAAATCAATCAAACGTGATAAATTGTCTCATCAATCCAATCAATCAAATCAATCAACAACGTGATAAATTGTCTCATCAATCCAATCAATCAATCAATCAACAATCAATAACCAAATCAATCAAACGTGATAAATTGTCTCATCAATCCAATCAATCAATCAATCAACAACGTATGTACGTCTATCCTAATATTAATGAAATACTTAACAAACATAAACCAAATCAATCAAACGTGATAAATTGTCTCATCAATCCAATCAATCAATCAAACGTGATAAATTGTCTCATCAATCCAATCAATCAATCAATCAAACGTGATAAATTGTCTCATCAATCCAACATAAACCAAATCAATCAAACGTGATAAATTGTCTCATCAATCCAATCAATCAATCAATCAACAACGTAATCAAACGTGATAAATTGTCTCATCAATCCAATCAATCAATCAATCAACAAAACCAAATCAATCAAACGTGATAAATTGTCTCATCAATCCAATCAATCAATCAATCAAACGTGATAAATTGTCTCATCAATCCAATCAATCAATCAATCAACAATAATCAATCAAACGTGTAAATTTCTCATCAATCCAAATCAATCAAACGTGATAAATTGTCTCATCAATCCAATCAATCAATAATCAATCAATCAAACGTGATAAATTGTCTCATCAATCCAATCAATCAATCAATCAAACGTGATAAATTGTCTCATCAATCCAATCAATCAATCAATCAACAATCAATAAAATCAATCAAACTGATAAATTTTCATCAAACCAAATCAATCAAACGTGATAAATTGTCTCATCAATCCAATCAATCAATCAATCAACAATAAGTAAACTAATAAATACTTAACAAAACATAAACCAAATCAATCAAACGTGATAAATTGTCTCATCAATCCAATCAAAACCAAATCAATCAAACGTGATAAATTGTCTCATCAATCCAATCAATCAATCAATCAACAATAATAATAACAAACTGTATTTCCATCCTTAACATCATCAAATTCTCCAAATCGATCAAACCCTAGTTAAACCCTAAATTGACCCGAATCTCGTTTTAAGTCGTTTTAGAACCTGTAAATGCACGAGATGACTAGAAAACGAGTAAACTGACATAAATAGAAGTAAATGAGATGAATTAGACTTACCAAAACTTCCTTTCCGAGCTAGAACCCAATTTATGGCAAAATGGGTAAAAATGCTTTCACTACAACCTTTGATTCTTCGATATGATGATAATGAGGTATAGAAGACTATGATTCTAGTGTTATATCAGTTCCAAAACACCAAGTCGATGTAAATGAGATGAATTAGACTTACCAAAACTTCCTTTCCGAGCTAGAACCCAATTTATGGCAAAATGGGTAAAAATGCTTTCACTACAACCTTTGATTCTTCGATATGATGATAATGAGGTATAGAAGACTATGATTCTAGTGTTATATCAGTTCCAAAACACCAAGTCGATGTAAATGAGATGAATTAGACTTACCAAAACTTCCTTTCCGAGCTAGAACCCAATTTATGGCAAAATGGGTAAAAATGCTTTCACTACAACCTTTGATTCTTCGATATGATGATAATGAGGTATAGAAGACTATGATTCTAGTGTTATATCAGTTCCAAAACACCAAGTCGATGTAAATGAGATGAAGAAATGAAATGGGTTGCCTTTGCCTTCTTTACTTGAGAGAAAAAGAGAAAGAGAGATAGAAGAGAGAAATGAAAGGTAAAGGAAAGGATAAGGGGAGAAATGGGCCAAATAGGGCTGATGGGTCGTGGATGACCCACGGGCCGACCCGTTTCTCTTCTCAAGCCAAAATACAATCGTTATGCATTTAAACACCGATCAAAACATATTATCGACCCGAATATAACACATTGTCATTTAATTCATAAAACGACCCAAATACTTCATTAACTTGTATTGTTAGTCATATTACACATAAAGTCAACGGGTCAAAATTTACGGATGTTAGCAAGTGTGACGGGAGACGGGTCGGGTGTAGTGGGTCTGGACGTCTAGCACGAATGAACCTTCTTTCTTTGACTTGTACGTAATCTTTTCCCTTCTCTTGTAACCTTATTATGAACTCATATAATTCCTTAACTTATTTATGCACTTTCGACATACACGCTATCTCTATGGTGCATATATAGTCAACGCTTACATCGCGTACTATGCTTGACTTTACTGTCAATTCTCACTTCTCCTATATTTGAATCTACATTCTAACAAACCATATAGTCATAGTTATCGATTCGTAACTTTTGACTCGATTCGAAAACATGATTTTTTTGACTCGGAACGCTACTCGACTCGTATTACATAGTATAGTATAATTATACACATGTGACGTCTTTAGAGCACAATATACTAGTATAACTAGATTATGTCCCGTGTTAACACCACTGGCGGAACTACACCTAGATAAGGGGTAGCCCGGGCTACGGGTCCGTTAAATTTTTGTAGTATAATTTTTTTGAAAAATGATGTATTTTTAATTGGTGCTACGGGTCAAATAAATATGAATATTCTTAAAACCCACCAAAAAAAACAAAAATTCTTAATAAAGTGCTAAAATTTGTAACCGTCTAAACGTTATCGTTACTTTGGCGATATGAGGCTAACAAAAAAATTTGTGCTACGGGTCACGTTCGATCCTGGTTCCGCCACTGTTAACACACGATGACTATTTAAGTCATATTTTAAATTTAAATTAAATAAAAATTATAACAACTATTAGTTGGTTAATTATTTTCTAAATTTAAAAAATAAACCGTGTTAATAAATGCGTGTCTTCATAGTTGATGGACTAACTTAAAATGACAAAAATATAATTTGGTAACTGAGCTTTTGGTATAATCAATTTTATTTGCATAGAATAATTTATATTGTAAACTCCTCCTTCATTATTAATTATTTATGCATCCGAATATAGAAATAATAATAGATCTAGAAAACTAAGGTTAGTATAAATTTGAGGGAATGATAAGGAAGGAAGGATGACATTTGGTAATTTTAGTTGCTATTATATATATATATATTGCCGGTAGAGCTGAGAGAAAAAAAAGTTTATATATATATATATATTGCCGGTAGAGCTGAGAGAAAAAAAGATTTAATTCTCTCGCTTCTGATTGGCTGATGGTTTTATTTTCTTGTGTTTTGATTGGTTGAGACTATTTTTGGAAATGAATTGACATTTACTTATAGAAAGATCTTTTCATTAATGAAGTTAAATAAAAAACAAATATATTGGTAATTATATTAGATGGGTGCCCGCGCGTTGCAGCGGAAAAAATAGACAACGTTTGAGGTATTGTGACAATGTTAATTTCAAATCAAATACTTAATCGGAACTTTTATTTGTATGATAGTTTTTTACTATAACAAACAAAAAAAAAATTTGACGAACAAAGATAATTTTAATAAAGTCTGAAACTTTTGTAAGCGATTTTAGCCACAGTGTATAGAATAGAAATAGGAATGTATTAAGATGGAGGGTAAATTAGACATATCAGGTTCTTAAAAGTTTAAGGAGGGGGTAAGTTTCTTTTATAAGGGAGTATAGATTTTTAAACATAGGGTTTTTAAAAGTTTGTTTAAAAGAAGTGGGATTATGTACTCCACCATTATTGTTCATGCATAATTATATATTTACAATATTTTACAATATCTTAAAAGAGGGTTTTTTACATATCCTCATCCTTTCAAAAAAAATCTTTAAAAATACAGGAGTTGTAATTATTTATAGTGTATAATTTTTCTCAAATTTATAATTACGTTTTTTTAATCAATAAGAGTTTATTTTAGCCTACATAAAGATTCATAGAAAGCTTTATATATATAGTGTATAATTTTTCTCAAATTTATAATTACCATTTTTCTGTAACACCCCGACTATAGCGGAAACACGAGGTGCCACAGAACGACATGGTACAAAAGATTTAAGTATAAGACATCAACATAAAGTTTCAAAAGCCATTCAAATTCAAAAGGTTACAAGTTCAAGTTGACGTTTAATAAACATTACATAACCAAATTCATAATCAAAGGATCAAATGTTTGCGTTACTAGTCCAACATGCAACAATTAAACACATCATCCGTGAGGCAGTCCAAAATGCTAACTTACTGCCCTAGACCTGAAAAGCATGAAGAAAAAGTGTCAACTACGAGAGTTGAGTGAGTTCATAGGATTATGCTAACAACACACATATATTTAATCCAATTCAAGAAAGAATATGTCATAAAATTACCAAGAATTCCATCATACTGTCCATACCCAAACCGTATGTTCAATCAATAATTTCCATCCACGATAATAATGATTTCCATTCAGCCAAAGGCACAATTCGATGAGTATATGCTTGAGCCACTACTACGACCATTTTACATGTCCCAAACAACATAATATTTCATTTCAGAGCACAAGCTGTCAATCAAGTGCTTTAATCACAATTGGGGTCGTACCATGGAAACGACCAATAATATAATAAGATAGTTAGAGCACCGCTCGGGTCGGACTGGCAATGAAGGTGGCCACCAAGGCAGACCAAACATTCCACCGTTACCTATTTAGTGGGTGAGTGGACGACTCTAGTTGCGCAACCCTCTAACTACAGGGCTCCACTATCGGAGTTAATAGTAGTGTACTGAAGTATCTCAGTTTGACAGAACTCAAGCTCATCGCATAACATATAACACATTGAACATACAATATCCCATTTCATAATCATTCTTTCAAGAATCATTTCATATATAAAGCCATTTTATTTATCATGCTTTTCACCCCGAATGTAAAACACATAAAAGAGTTTGAAAGGGGGCTATGACTCACTTGATTAGAGAGTGAAAGGGGCTGATCAAACGCGATTCCTTTGCTTAGATTTGTTGCGCCTCAAGCAAGCCTAAACCATAACGTATATATTCACGACGTAAGTTCGCGTGACATGAACTAGTGAGCTAGATCATGAGATGTATACTAGTGGACTTGCCCATCTTTGGTTGTTATTAGATTATGGAATTTAAGTGCATTATGATGTTCTCATTGTTTGGGTATAAAGATTTGGTGGTAAGAGTCGTTTTCTCATTATACGTTTTTGTACGTTTATTGGAATTTCGGTAATTTGGCTTTGGTTTATATGATTTCCATTGTATACTTTGCTTAGTAATAATATTTGACATTAGTGGTCTTGTAATATTAATATTTTATGTATATTTTCTGATTTGTAATTATATATTTAATTTAATATTATTTAATTAATTATTTATTCATTTTATTGATTTATTAATTAAATAATTCCTTAAAAATACTTTTAAGTGTCATAATTGCCTTTATAAATTATGGATAATTTCATTTGAATTATCTTCTGATATATATGCTTCTTAATTTATAATTTCATGATTTATACTTTTATTTGTGTATTTTCCATTTATTTTAATGATAATTTTTAATTAGTTATTTTTACTCAATTATTTATCTTTAATTATTAATTGTTAGGTCGGAAATCGACCAAGTATAATTTGTTCAGAAATAGCTTGAAGTTCAGTGAAAACGTTTGTACAGAATTCTGAGCCGTCTCAGAATTACTTCACTGAAGCTTCACTTCAGTTCAGATCAAGATAAATCTGAAGCATTCATTCTGAA
The DNA here is from genome assembly GCA_034093135.1 of Erigeron breviscapus. Lineage (NCBI taxonomy): Eukaryota > Viridiplantae > Streptophyta > Magnoliopsida > Asterales > Asteraceae > Erigeron > Erigeron breviscapus. The sequence continues at coordinate 154,747,089 of CM067169.1, read as the reverse complement.
GTCAAAGACTGAAGTATGAAGAAGAGAATCATCTCAGAAGCGAGCAAAGAGTGATTCTACCAGATCAAGACTGAAGCATCTCAGTATAAAGTATTTACAACACTTTACACTGATTACGTGGAAGACTTTTTACTTTACATACCTTTACCCAGTTAATAGATTTATCTATTAATAAAAGGTACAAGGTAAAAGTATAGGTTTGGAACATAGTACTATAAGTCACATCAACCGACTTATATACTATTCCTAGTACAAGCATGTAAGGAATTAGCTTTAATTCCTTAAATGCTCACAACCACTTTTATACGATCTTGTCCATGTCATCATGAACTTGGTCTATAAATATGAAGTCTTCTCACAACTTGCAAATGGCTTGAAACTTTAGCATTGCAACTTGTGAGATATACTCTAAGTAAAACTTACGAGTATTTCCAAGTTATTTAGATCACTTGTTTTTCAGGATTGTTTAGATATTTACACTTGGGTGTTTATCTTTGTTCCGCAACAATCCTTGTATTTGTTTATATATCAATAAATCAAATACATTAGAAAGAAAACAACGTGTCTCAATGCTACATACTTGATTATACTTATATATATCTTTATATAGTTTCTGCCATTTAGTTCTTGCATTTTTACTTTAAGTCAATTGTTTCTTGTTATCCATATCTGGATCGTAAACTTAACTTGTCCATCAAGATTAGTTGTACTTGCCAGTCGGGTTTAGTTAATCATCTATATTTGGGACTCACAATTGGTATCAGAGCAGCAAGGTTTAATTATATCAATTCTTTAACCTTTGATCTGCATAGATGGCTGACTTTCAACAAGAACATCCTGACCCTAATAACACTACCCCATCTACTCCACCTATCATCAACAACAATATACCATCGCATAATGTACACGTACACTTTCCAAATAATCCTGTTCCTAAGTTTGATGGGAACAGTGAAAACTTTCAAACATGGAAAGCATGCATGCTAAAGTATATTGCTGGTGTTGAAAGACATTTGCCCGATATCTTAAAAGAAGGACCCTTTGTCCCATGAATGCTTCTACTGTTGTCAGAAATACCGATGGGACTCCTAGGCAGTCACCTAAGGAGAAGGATCATTGGTCTGAGGAAGATCATAGACTTGTAGACCTTGACACTAAGTTACAAAATATGATTTTATATGCAGTTCCTGAAACCCTTATGCCCGCTCTTGTTTTACTTGAAAATTCCAAATTAATGTGGGAGGAACTAATGACACAGTTTGAAGGCACAAATGAGACAATTGTCACAAGAAAAGTTGCTTTAAACAAAAGATATGAGTCTTTCTTTGCTGTCCCTGGGGAAACTTTAACTCAAACTTACATCAGATTTACAAATCTGGTAAATCAACTGAAAGCCCTGGGTGTAACCAAAGATAAAGAAATTCTGTTGGAAAAATTTTGTGACATTTTACCTTCTAAATGGAAAAATTTAATCTTGGTCTTGAGACAAGGCAAAACTTTGCACAGTCACACTCTTGCTTCCCTTTATGGAGCCTTCAGATATACTGAAGAGAACAAAGCTGAGAGAGCTTTGGCTGAGCAGGATGCCAAGAATCATGTTTCTACCAGTTCTGGTATGGTTCAGTATTCTGAACCACATAGTACTGCTCTACTATCTTCTGAGAGTGACATTTCTGACTCGATGAAGAAGATGGTTTCTGAAATGTTAAAAACTGGTGTCTCTGGTAATGTTACTCATGATTGTAATGAGAATGACAATGATGATCTGGTTGCCATGCTGGCTAAAACGTTCAATCGTTTTAAGGCCAAATCAAATCGATCTGGCAAACCTTTTGCTTCCAGCGCTTCTATTGACAAGTCTAATCTTGAATGCTTTAAATGTGGTAAGAAAGGACATTTCATGAAGGAATGCAGATCTAGTCAACCATCATCATCACAATCTGCTCCTAACCATTCTATTTTTTAGAAATCTGATGACAGCTATAAGGCCAAATACAAGAAGTTAAAGGCACATATGGCTCTTCTGGCACAAGACAACTCAAGCAACAGTTGTATGATTGCCAAAACTGAAAAATGGGAAGAATCTGATGAATCATCTGATGATGAAGAAGAAGTTAGGGACATGTGTTTCATGGCACAAGAAGATCAAGGTCATTTGGTCAAATCCGATGTTGAATCTGGTCGCTGGGTGGATATTGTAATGAAAAAGGTCAGTAATTTTGGCTTTGAAAAGAATGAGGAACACAAACTGGACCTTTTGGTTCTTTTAGAGGCTGACATCTCATTTGTCGAGACAGTGCGTTCAGAAAGCCTAAAAATGTTTGAAAATAATGCTTCTGAACTAAACGCCAGTCATGCCAGACTGAAAGAACTGAAAGATGTTCATTTGGCTCTAAAAAGTTATCAGTCTATGGTTGCAACTTTAGAATTGGAAAATGAAGAATTAAAATCCATCCTTGAAAAAGAACAAGCAATTATTAAATCTTGGATGAAAGCACCAAGGCCAGATGCTGCAATTAAAAATACTTTTGCATCACAAAGAGCAGCATATGAGTCTGGTGATCTTCATTTAGCATCCATAATCACTGATTTAGATGCACTTCCAAAGGAAATAAAGCCTGAAATCATTTTTCCTAAAGTTGGCAAGCAGAAAACTGTAACTAATAAAGCCCAGGAACAATCTGAGGATAAATCTGAAACAGCTCAGACAACTGTTTCAGAAAGGAAGGCTAAATCCAAAAAGCCATCCCCTCAAACTTCATCTAAGGTTCCTAAAGACCTAAAGAAGAAGAAAAATTTCTCCCCTACTGAGCCATCTACCTCAGATTCAGGTAAGGCTCAGGTGTCTAATGAAGAATCAATTTTGTTAAGGTTAGAAAGTCAATTTCAACTATTGGCTAGACAAGTACAGAGTTGTAATGCACGTTTAAAAAATGTTGAAACTCCTTCTCTTCAACCTAAACAAAATACAAAACCTTTTTCTAAGCAAATCAAGCAGAAATCTGAAAAGAAAAAGGTTGAAAACCCCATCAAACCAACTATTTTTGTGTCATCTGAAATAATGACTGAAATCCCCTTTGATCCTTCTGTTCCTTATGAACCAAAGAAATCTAAGACTGCTAATGGAGAGTCTAGTGAACCCATCCAAAGATGGGTTCCCAAAAAGAACTAATCTTTGTTTGTGTGCAGGGAGACCGAAAGAAGAATATATGGTTTTTGGACAGTGCTGCTGGCCGAACCATGACTGGTTATCAGACCCTGCTAGAGGAATATAGGGTGCAAGAGGGGCCCTCAATAGTTTTTGGAAATAATGGTAATGGAAAAACTGAGGGATATGGTGTGGTGAATAATGGTCAAGTCAAATTCACACGTGTTGCATATGTGAACGGTTTGAAATATAACCTGATCAGTGTCAATCAACTATGTGATGATGGCTTCAAGGTTTTATTTGATATTTCACAAGGCACCATATTCAACAGAGATGGAAAGGTGGTACTGATTGCACCAAGGAAGGGAAACATTTATGTCATTGATATGAATCCTTCTACCACTGAACAATGTTTCTACTCAAAGGCAGATGAAGACACAAACTGGCTGTGGCACAAGAGATTATCCCATCTAAACTTCAAAAATATTAATAAGTTGTCTAGAAAACAACTTGTTGATGGGATACCCTCTATGTCTTTCAATAAAGACAAGCCATGTCCAGGTTGTGAAATGGGTAAGCAGAAAAGAGCTTCATTCAAGATAAAACAAAGCTTTAGTATAACTGAACCTCTTCACATGCTTCACATGGACCTTTTTGGACCAGTGAATGTTCAGACCAGAGCAGGAAAGAAGTACACCCTTGTTATCGTTGGTGAATAATGGTCAAGTCAAATTCACACGTGTTGCATATGTGAACGGTTTGAAATATAACCTGATCAGTGTCAATCAACTATGTGATGATGGCTTCAAGGTTTTATTTGATATTTCACAAGGCACCATATTCAACAGAGATGGAAAGGTGGTACTGATTGCACCAAGGAAGGGAAACATTTATGTCATTGATATGAATCCTTCTACCACTGAACAATGTTTCTACTCAAAGGCAATGAAGACACAAACTGGCTGTGGCACAAGAGATTATCCCATCTAAACTTCAAAAATATTAATAAGTTGTCTAGAAAACAACTTGTTGATGGGATACCCTCTATGTCTTTCAATAAAGACAAGCCATGTCCAGGTTGTGAAATGGGTAAGCAGAAAAGAGCTTCATTCAAGATAAAACAAAGCTTTAGTATAACTGAACCTCTTCACATGCTTCACATGGACCTTTTTGGACCAGTGAATGTTCAGACCAGAGCAGGAAAGAAGTACACCCTTGTTGTCGTTGATGAATATTCAAGATACTGCTGGGTGATTTTCCTCAGGTCCAAAAGTGAAGCTGCTGCTGAAATCATTGCTCTCATCAAACAAATTGAGTTCAAGCACAAGCGAAAAGTTTGTCAGCTCAGAAGTGACAATGGCACTGAATTCAGAAATGCTACTCTGGAGTCCTTCTGCACTGAAACTGGCATATCTCAGAACTTCTCCTCAGCTCACACACCAGAGCAGAATGGTGTTGTAGAAGAAAGAATCGTACGCTGATTGAAGCTGCTAGAAGTATGTTGAATGAATCTGGTCTTCCCAAGAATTTCTGGGCTGAAGCTGTTGCAACTGCCTGCTACACTCAGAACAGATCTGTTTATGTCAAAAGACACAAGAAGACCTCCTATGAAGTACTCAGAAATAGAAAGCCCAATATTGGATACTTCCATGTATTTGGGTGTCCAGTATACATTCTGAATGATTCAAATCAGCTTGTAAAATTTGATGCAAAAGCTGATGAAGGATACTTCCTAGGATATTCATCAAATCGCAAGGCCTTTAGAGTCTTTAACAAGAGACTTGAAAAGGTTGATGAGTCAATTCATGTTACCTTTGATGAATCCAATTCTGCAATCTTTAAAAATTCCATTCCTGTACCACCCTCAGAAAGTCTAATAAGTTTTGGTGATTCTGATCCTATTGCTGAAACTGATCAGTCACCTGAACCTGCTTCTGAACATCTCCGTTCAGAACCAGTAATAAACAAGCCTAGCAACATTCCATTTTATCCTCCAGTCAGTTTCAAACTACCTTCTGAACTGACTATTGGATCAGATGTACATGATGCTTCTCCTCTGATATCAGGCTCCACTGAGCAACCTCAATCTGAAGAATTTCATGATGCAAGTCATGATCTGCAGAAAGAAGAAGAAGCTGAAGATGTATTTTCTGAAGCTCCTCCTGAAGTTACTCAGAGAAGTTCTTGCACTGATATCATTGTTCATCCTGGTCAATACTCTAAATGGACAAAAGCACATCCAATCGAGCAAATTATTGGAGTGTCCAGTAAAGGGGTTCAGACCAGAAGAGCCACAAACGATCAATGCTTAAACGTCAGCTTCTTATCTCTAATTGAACCCAAGAAGATTGACGAGGCTATGCAAGACCCAAGCTGGGTTGAAGCCATGCAAGATGAGCTCAACCAGTTTAAAAGAAACGATGTATGGGAACTCGTTCCTTGTCCCAACAACCTGAAGAAGGAACCAATTGGGACAAGATGGGTCTTCAGAAACAAGATGGATGAAGATGGTCATATCATTAGAAACAAAGCAAGACTTGTTGCAAAAGGATATGCACAAGAAGAGGGAATAGATTTTGATGAAACTTTTGCACCAGTTGCTAGACTTGAAGCTATCAGAATATTCTTAGCTTTTGCAGCTCATCATTAGTTTAAAGTCTATCAAATGGATGTCAAAAGTGCATTCCTGAATGGAGAACTAGAAGAAGTCGTTTATGTGTATCAACCACCAGGGTTCATCAATGAAGAAAAACCACATTGGGTGTACAGACTGAACAAAGCCTTATATGGTCTGAGACAAGCACCCAGAGCCTGGTATGATACTCTTACTAAACATCTTCTTAAAAATGGTAATACTTTGTTCATATTGCATGATAAAAGTGATATCCTTTTAGTACAAATTTATGTTGATGATATTGTGTTTGGTTCTACAAATGAGAAGATGTGTGAAAATTTTTCTAAAATCATGTCTTCTGAGTATGAAATGAGTATGATGGGTGAACTGACATATTTTCTGGGACTTCAAGTAAAACAAACTGAAGATGGTATTTTCATAAACCAAGAAAAATATGTCAGAGATTTATTAAAGAAATATCAATTTGATTCAGTCTCATCAAAAGATACTCTTATTTCTGCTCCATTAACTTTGGATTCTGATCCACATGGAAAACCAGTGGACCATACAAAATATCGTGGTATGATTGGTTCACTGATGTATTTAACTGCAAGTAGACCAGACATAATGTTTGCAACATGCCTTTGTGCCAGATTTCAGTCTGATCCCAGAGAAGCACATGCAAATGCTGTTAAAAGGATCTTCAGATACCTTAAGGGTGTCCCCAGATTGGGTCTTTGGTATCCCAAAGGCTCTAGTCTAGATCTAATGGGTTATTCAGATTCTGATCATGCAGGTTGTAAGATAGACAGGAAAAGTACCACAGGTGGGTGTCATTTCCTTGGTGGCAAATTAGTAAGCTGGACCAGTAAGAAGCAGACTGCGGTATCACTATCCACTGCAGAAGCTGAGTATATTTCTGCAGCAAGTTGTTGTGCTCAGATTCTATGGATGAAAAACCAGCTGACTGATTATGATGTTACTTACACAAAGACTCCAATCTTTTGTGATAACACCAGTGCCATTGCCATATCTCACAATCCTGTGATGCACTCGAAAACCAAGCACATCGATCTCAGGTATCATTTCATTCGAGATCATATTCTGAAAGGAGATATTGAATTGCACTTTATTCCCACTGATAAGCAACTCGCTGATGTTTTTACAAAACCTTTAGATGTCAAAACCTTTAAACATCTGGTCAGTAAGTTGGGTATGTTAAATCCTTAGACTGGTAATCTTGTTATGAACGCCTCAGTGACACTGATCTGGTTCACCAGTCTGAGCGATCCATGTAATTTTTGCTCGCCTAGCTATCGAACGCCTTTGTGATACTATCTTGGCACTTATTAATTCATGGATCATCACTTCAGGGGGAATGTTAAATATTTTTTTTTCAAACTTTAAAATAAACCTTCATTTTTGAGGGGGAACCTTTTTGCTCAGAAAAATGTATTTAACTGAAGCACTTCAGAAAATCAAAAATATTTCAGTTGAATTTTATTAACTGAGATGGTTCAGATCTCTTTGGAACTGATCATGCTCAGAATTTATTTTGTCATCACTGAAAGACAACAATCTTTTCAAGATATTTTTGATACTTGGTCAATTGTGTGTACACGTGGCCTACTGCATACTATGTTTTTAACTTACGTTGGTCATGCTTATGTGTCACACAAGTTGCGCCGTAAAAGGGAAAGAAATGAGTACTTTTTCTAAAAAAGTGTTGCAGGGTGGGGTCACTCAAACGTCTCTGCATTTAATGCTGACTTGACCCCAGAAATTGTTTTTGATCTCAAACCCAATCAAAATTATTTTTAAATTGTTTTTAGTTGGAAAATCACTTTATATTCCATCTTAAATTCAAATTCCTTTTCATTCTTTCATTTACTTCCCAATCATCAATCTCTTTCATATTTACTCTCAAATTCCTTAACTCTTCATATTCCTTCACTTTCAACTTTCGATTCTTAAAAATGTCTAAATCATCATCTTCTTCACAACACAAATCGCTCATCAATTTTGAATATACTCCATCGAATGTTGTGAAAACATCTGCCACATGGCCAAAGAATTTCACTCCTAACATGAGCAATTTCTTGGCTCAATTAAATGTGAAATCCAAAACCCTAATGGGAAGAATTAATAATTTTTGGGAGCAATCCCCTTTCCATTATGCTCTGACCGCTAATCCTCATGCATTGTATCATCGATACTTGCTTGAATTCTGGTATACTGCTGTGGTGAGCAAAGATGAACAATCCATCTCCTTCACTCTCAATGAGGGCACCAAGCAGTGTGTTATCACTCTTGAGGGGTTCAGAAATTCCCTTCATCTGAACTACCTCAAACCTTCCCAGGTATATGCTAAACGACTCAAAGGAGTCAATTTCAGGGAAGTTCTAGTCGCCACCGGTCATGGCGATATGGAGGATGATGATGGTAATCTGAAGACCTCCGGACACATATTTATGTCTGGATTTGGCAATTGCTGGAGGTTCTTCTGGACCCAGATTGTGGAAAGTCTTGGTGGAAACCATGGAGGGTTGGACCAACTTTCATTACCCCAAGTTGAGATGGGGTATTATATTTGGAATGGGATACAAGCAGACTTTGCTGAGATTCTCTTTTCTCAGTTGATTACAAAACTAAAAGGAAAGAGAAGTCTGCATATTGCCTTTCCAAGATTTTTAAGCTTATGTTTCATGGATATTCTTGGTGAAGCTTATAATCAAGCTGGACCTGAAGCTTCAGTACCTGAATACAGCAGAGATTTCTCAAAGGCATCCACTTCTGAAAATGAGCCTGAACTATCCACTGCTATGCTTCAGGTATTTAATAAAATTGTTTCAGCCACACTAGCTGGTTCAGAAAGGTCACTAAGTGGGCCACAAAAGAATGTGGGACCCGTTAGTCGATCTAAAGATAAGTCGCTGAGCATCATTCCAGCTTCTGTATCTACTGTCCCTGGCAATGATACTACGGTTGAGCCGATCATTGAATCTGGTAACGATGCACCTGCTTCTACAGATGTTGAACCAGAAACTGGTGCGGGTACTAGTGACCCAAACCAGGGCATATCTGACCCGAATGCAGTGGTGAATGCGTTCTGGGATGACGATGAGCTACCTCAGGAGAATCTTGATTCTCTTGCTGATTTTGAGTTTGACGAGGGATTATTGGAGGCGAATCAATCTGATTCTGAGCCAACCACCATCCTCGCAAACGCCCCTCCTCCTCCCCCAGAAATCCAAATTCAACCAGACCAACAAGATATTAATCCTTATGTTCCACCACCTCCATCTCATCAACATCCAATTTTTCCACCGGGCACTAATCCTGCCTATGTTACAGCCCCAAATTTCAATCCATCACTTCAATTTCTTCACCCCCAAATTCACAACATCCCACCGCCTATTAATTATGATGCCCCAATGGAGACGGACTTGGATTCTGAAACAGAATCTGAGAGTCCAACTGATTTACAACTAAACAATGTTCTTAAAGGGCTTGGTAATCTACCATTTGTTGCTCCTGCTTCTGCACAACCTCCACCACCTTTAAATGTAGAAGCACAGTTAGAAAAGACTCAAACCGAAGTCCAAAGCCTTATTCTGAGGGTGGAGGACTTAACCAAGTCTCTAACTGCCAATACTAGTTTTGTGGCTGAAATGAAAGGAGCTCAGATGTTTCTTGGAACTGAATTAACCAAGGTTGCTGGAAACGAAGGACTAGTAGTTGGGAAGCTGAATGAGCTGGTGATGACTTGCAACAAGGTGAGCTCTGCAATCAGAGAAGCCTTCAAGCTAACAAAAAGATATGTGCAAGCTTCGGTGGTTGCAAACTTGACATCTTGTGTTCAGTTATTGAAGCAAGATTTTATGGCTGTTGGAAATGAAGTACATGAGTTGGTTAAGAAGCCAAGTATAAATGAGAAAGAACTTGGTGCTTCTATAAGTGTTGGTATTTTGGATAGTCTGAAGTCTGAGCTAACTCAGAATCTAGTCACTCAGATTTCAGAATCCGTTTCTGAGAAGGTTGGTGCTCAGGTTAGAGTGATGATTGCTGAACTGACCAAAGACACAAATGACAAAGTGGACAAGGCTGTGAATGAAGTAAAAGATTCAGTGTCCAAACTTGAAGGCTCAGTTCAGAACCAGTCCAAACAGTTAGAAGAAATTCTAACTCATCTCAAGAAGGAAAATATTGTTGCTCCTCCTGTTCCCTCATTCACTGAAGAAGATAGAAAGCAGTTGAAAGAGATAAAAGATAAAGAGTCGCTGAACCTGAACTCCAATTTCAGATTAAGGTCTCAGTTTGCTCAGCTTTCTAAGGGTATTTCTGAATGCTTACAACAACAGAGTTGGGAACCACTGAAAGGCATGCAAATGGCCATTGAAGAATTCGCTAAGTTGCCTTCAGAGGTCCCCAAAGGGGGAAAAGGTGTGCCTATTGGTCTGCTTGCAAGTACACAAGAAATCATTGAAGCAACCAAGAAGCAAACTGAGGTGCCATCTGGAAGTGCCTCAGTTCAGAGGGAAACTGAATCTGGATCTATTCAGAAGAAAGATAAGGGCAAGGCCCAAGTGGTGGAAGAACCAACAAAGAAAGATGCAAAAGGTTCTGGTTTGGTGGTTGGTGAGAATGTGGATGAGCATGGTTATCCCCTGCACGATCTTGATGCTGATAGTAAGAAATTGGAGGCTTTGCAGAAGCAGGTCTCAAATCAATTCATTATGTGGAGGGAAACAAAGAAAGAGAAAGGGAACAACATCTGAAGATGGGGACCCTTGATCATATAGATGCTGCAGCTCTTGGTGTGTCACTGGAAAGATATTTGAAAATCAAAAATGATCCAAGAGTGCAGAAGTGTGTTGTTGATATGCTCGAGTATGAATGTGGGATGAATTACTCACCTCTGGAACAAAAGCTAGAGAGTCTAACCTTCAAGTTGTCTATTGAAGACTTGAAAAGAAATAGAGAAAAGGAAATGGAAATTAAAAGGAAGGAAATTCTGGCCGAAGTTCAGAAGGTTGAAAAAGAGTTGTTCAGACCAACCACAAAGCCCAAAGTAACTGGAACTAGGTCTGCAAGAAAGCACTCTCGTGATGTTGTCTTTACTTCCCTCAAACCATCTGATGATGCTGCTGAACTTGAAAGAAAACATGAGAAGGATCAGTATGATCATTACATGAATCATGATATAGAAGTTACAAAGGCTGATGGATTGAAGTTGTTTGATTTGATTGTGAAAAGAGAAGGTAGGGCAGCTGAAGAATATAATCAAGTTTCAGTTCACGAGTTTGGGATTTCAGAGCATAGGGAGATGATCCAGATTCTGAAGGGGAAGCCAAAATCTGTTTTGATTGGTGCATGGTTAGCCAGAATACAACAAAAGATGCAAGCCAAAGTAGAGATTGAAAGCAGATTGTTTGGAAAGAAGGATCATTCTCCACTGAAAAGGAAACCTACTGAAGCACCTTCTGGTTCAAGGCCTGCCAAGAAGTAGTTCCTTTTTCAGTTTATCATGTACTTGTAATATATTTACATTTGTAACAAACATTTCAGTTTGTATATATATGTTGCAAATTGTAACCAATAAGTAGATGGTAAGTTTAAGTTAGAAAAACCACAAGTAAAATTCTGAGACATCAATGATCTATAAGATGTACTTAGAAAATTTTTACAACTTAAACAAAAACTTGCATTTCAGACTTACAAGCATGTATAGATAGAAAGTCTGAGATGCATGCACTATTTCAGAACAAATAGGGGGAATTTGTTAGGTCGGAAATCGACCAAGTATAATTTGTTCAGAAATAGCTTGAAGTTCAGTGAAAACGTTTGTACAGAATTCTGAGCCGTCTCAGAATTACTTCACTGAAGCTTCACTTCAGTTCAGATCAAGATAAATCTGAAGCATTCATTCTGAAGTCAAAGACTGAAGTATGAAGAAGAGAATCATCTCAGAAGCGATCAAAGAGTGATTCTACCAGATCGAAGACTGAAGCATCTCAGTATAAAGTATTTACAACACTTTACGCTGATTACGAGGAAGACTTTTTACTTTACATACCTTTACCCAGTTAATAGATTTATCTATTAATAAAAGGTACAAGGTAAAAGTATAGGTTTGGAACATAGTACTATAAGTCACATCAACCGACTTATATACTATTCCTAGTACAAGCATGTAAGGAATTAGCTTTAATTCCTTAAATGCTCACAACCACTTTTATACGATCTTGTCCATGTCATCATGAACTTGGTCTATAAATATGAAGTCTTCTCACAACTTGCAAATAGCTTGAAACTTTAGCATTGCAACTTGTGAGATATACTCTAAGTAAAACTTACGAGTATTTCCAAGTTATTTAGATCACTTGTTTTTCAGGATTGTTTAGATACTTACACTTGGGTGTTTATCTTTGTTCCGCAACAATCCTTATATTTGTTTATATATCAATAAATCAAATACATTAGAAAGAAAACAACGTGTCTCAATGCTACATACTTGATTATACTTATATATATCTTTATATAGTTTCTGCCATTTAGTTCTTGCATTTTTACTTTAAGTCAATTGTTTCTTGTTATCCATATCTGGATCGTAAACTTAACTTGTCCATCAAGATTAGTTGTACTTGCCAGTCGGGTTTAGTTAATCATCTATATTTGGGACTCACAGTAACACATGTCTCTTGCCTTTTAACTATTTTTCTGCAGTAGGTTTTAGTTATTTTTATCAATGGTTAAGATGATTTAACTTCATTCTTGATTTACATAATTTATTTATGGATTTTTATGTCTTTTAATTACTATTTAAATTCAATAATTCATGGAAATTCTTAGAAATCATCACTAAACATTTTGGTCAAAAATCTCAGGCCTTTTAGGCAACTTTTATCCATACAAAATCATATCAATTCAACCTCTCTTGTGTCTTGCTTATTTTGAGGGTTTTATGATTAAAAATCGTTTACCGAAATAGTGATTTTAGCCTCATTTCTTAAGCAATTAAAGTTCTTCAAAATGGATTTTCATTCTTGTTTCATTATTTCCAGAAAGTTCATCATATTTTGGTGTCCAAAATCGTGATAGTGGTGGTGGTGTGATATGTGCAATTTAGTGCTTTCGGTTAGTGATTATTTGACCCGAAAAGGTAATTTTTGAGCTTATTGTTGTCATGAACCAATAGATCTGAGTTTTATACTTTTATTTCAACTTATTTCCAGTAGGTTTATCATATTTTCTTGGTCATAAGATTATGGTGCATGTGTGTACTCAAAATGCATTTTTGCGTGTTTTCGGTTTATGATTTCTAGCTTATTTTAACATGTTTTGGTCCAAGCTTTGTCTCTTTGTTATTTCATCAATTTTTCCAGAATATTAACATTAATATTAACATATTTTTCACTTATAACAAGTCCATATCCATCTCATAATCCAACAAAAGATCCAACTTTCTTAAATCTAGCATATATGCATTCAAATCAACACTTTTTACCATCAACTTTTATAGATCTAATATTTAACAACATAAAACATCTTTTAATTGAAAAATCTCAGAATATACTCTTCAAAAATATACCAAAACATATAGATCTATCAACAAGAAAGTCACTTTAAAAGCTACTAATTTCTAACAACACTTTTGGGTCTTAAACTTGTTGAATCCTTGGATCTTTCTTCTTAGATTCGACATGCATGAGCATGGAAAGAAAGATCCTATCAACTTTGCCCTCATTAAGTGTATATTACAAAGAAAACAAGAAGAAAGTATGAGTTTTTGATAAAACCTTTGAATATAAACAAAAACAAGATTAGATTTAGTAAAAAGGATGAAGATTATACCCTCTTGAACTTGGTTTTGGTGGTGAAAATGGGCAGAAATTTCGTGGTCTTTGAAGCCTCCAACAACCCTTAATCTAACCCAAAAACAATCCTTAAACCCTTGCTTGATATAACCCTTTAGTAATCTAACTTAATCCTTATTATTATTAAGTGTTTAACTTGATTTTTGTTGGTGTTTGTTTGTTGTTGTTGTTGGCCGAAATTAATAAGAAAAAGAGAGAAGAGAAGAGGTTTCTTGAGAGAGAAATGAGTTGTGTGTGAAGAGTGTAAGTGATTTGTGTTGGGAGTATAAGGTTGGTTAAATGTTGATTGGTGAAAGTGTATGGGGAAAGGGGGGAGGGCCGGCCTCAAAGGGGCATGGGAAGGGTTTTTGTATCTTTTTTATAAAAAAAAATGTGTATATAAGGTGTATATATATAAGGTGTATATATATGTTAGGTGTATGTATATGTATTTATGTATGTATTGTAAGGTTAATTGTATTAGTTTGTAGTATAAGTTAATGTTTATTCTAGCATGTGTATATATGTATATATGTCATGTATAGGTGTGTGTATGTACATATTTTTGTATTTTTGATTTGTTACATAATCCTTAATTTATAAACTTGTATTTATTTTAAGCATATAAATATATACTTGTTGTTATTTAACCACTTTTATGCACATATTAGTTTATAATTATACTTTGAGATGGAAATCTTTATTCTCATGTCATATTTACTTAAATTGGTTTGATGATTGATTTGTTGGACATTTATAAGAATTTTGATTGATATCTCAACTTGTGAGGCTCAATTTATCATTTATAACTTGATTAATCATCAATGAAATTTTTGTTCAATGGTATTTTATAAATCGAATTTAGAATTGAACAATAGCTTTAGATTGCTAATTTAGGGGCATTATCTACTAGCTTCTAGTATAACTATGGCTTATCATCATATATATATATATATATTAAACCCACTTTATATATATGACATACGTTTGTCAATTAGGACCACCCCAATTGGGGTGGCAGGTAAAAATTAAACCTTAACTCTACCCACTAAAGTTTCATACCAGAAATTACAACCAAGACCCAACTCGGGTCAATATGTAGGTTTGCGGGTTATTAGGTTAAATGGGTTGGTATTGGATCAATTTAGTCAAATGAGTTATTTTCTAGACAAATTGATTGACGGGTTGAAATGTCAAATGTGTTGGTTTTGTGTCAAACGGACCGGTATTAATTATAAATAATCTAATATAAAAATATTTCAGGTTGGGAGGTGGACCTAGAGGTGTACAAAAAACCGGGTTGAAACCCGAACCCGAAAAAGAACCTGAACCCAAAACAGGTCAACAACTGGGTTTGACCCAACCTGGTGGTTACTAACCGGTTTGAGTTTTTGGTTTTTTTATCGGGTTGAAACCGGGTTGAGATTGGGTCGGGATCGGTTTTTTGTCAAAAAAAACCTGGTCAATACCGAGTCAAAGTTTGACCGAAAACCGGATTCAAACCTGGTCGGGTTGGGTCACACCCGGTTTTGGACCCATTGACCAAAAAAATGGGTCAGGTTGGGGTTGAATAAAAACCGGTTTTTGTACACCACTAGGTGGACCTGATAATCCAAGGACCCAACCCGAACTAACCTGAAAAAAATCAAGTTGTTGGGTTGAGATACCTGACCTAAAATTGTTTTTCTTCAAATTGGGTATCAGGTTAGATCGATTATTGACAACCTTAACATGATATACCCAAAATTACACGTGTGTAAAATTTTATCTGAACTTTATATTCAATTTATCATATTAAACTTCATATTAGTAAACATGGCAAAAAAAATACTAACATCATAAGACTCATAAAAATATCAATGAACAAAACTAAACATTCATTTTTACGATTAAACTATATGTTTTTTTTCTCTCTTTCACGATACATTTTCTAATAATTTGACGTATATTTTTTGCAATGTATGATGCATATATCAATTTATCTTTTTACCCGGTCACCGACCGGGTATTAATCTAGTTATTGTTTATTTGAGGAGTTAATTGTAATTTGGAAATAAGATGAATGATGAGATTAATGTAATTGAATGTCACATAGGCAATAGCAAAAAGATCTTTCGTGCTATTATATACATTTTTAGATTTAGATATTACATGATATAATATAATTATATATGTGACGTCTTTACATAATTTGGCAAGTTTTAGCTATTTTTTAAACGAATGAGGAGTCGCCACGTGTCCGTCTATTTATATGCCAAAATGTGTCATATAGTAGGGTGTAGTGCCAAAATGTGTCAAATACTAGGTCAAAGAAGGTGGTCCCACACTTACCCAACGTTCATTTCTATCGGCTCCATAGTGCCGATTTTACTTGTCAAAGGAATTTGCCATTTTTTGCCAAAAGTTTGGGGGTAATGAAATCACAAAACCAAAAAGTGCCAGTTATAACCGATGCGAGGAACCAATAGATTTAGCCGATTACACTCTTGCCCTTTCTGTAATTAAGGACTTTGTGTGTTAATCTGAGGTTAATTTTTGGTACTCGTGGGCGTGTGCAGAAGGTTCGGAGGGTGTGTATTATGAAAAAGAAAGGTAACATGATAACAATTGATGATTATATGTAAATATAATTGTATATGATACCTACATAGATGAGATAGATTTATTTGAGACTTGTGATTATGGCGTTGGAGGTTTTGCTGATCACAGGTGTTTGTGAAGAATTCTATTTATGGGCGGTGCTAATAAGGTTCTAGGTTCATTGAGGTTTGACAATAACGGAGAAGAAATGGTGTTGATTTCTGATGAGTTAGCAAAGGCGGGGAAGGTGCTTTAGGTATAGCAGAGATGACTACTCAAGTGATTAAAGTTGACACCTAGAAGAATAGATTGAATAATGTAAGGTCTTCTGAAACTTCTGAGATCGGTTTTGTAAACTATATGTATAACCCACGAATATAAAGTTTATTGACTACGAGCTAGCATCATTGTCTAAATATTATAAAGATGCTTTCATTATCCAAATTACAGTTGAGGTTCATCTTTAAATTTCAAATTATGGATAATTATCTCCTCGAAAAAGCGAAGTCTTTTAGAATGAGTCACACGTAGTTTACCAGAAAAACGACACCATTTCTTCTCCGTCATTGGTATCAAGTGATGAATGGCATAGATGTATATTATAAGATGCATATGTTAATGAGACACGTGTAGTTTACCTGAAAAACGAGACTACGAGATTGAAGCAGAAGAAGAGGCAGAATGCTAATTTTTGGATGCAGGAATGGTTTTTTTAACGGAAGCTAGAATTTACCAAATAAATAGTACGTAGTAAAAGATTGACTTAGTCTTTTCGTGAGTGGGACAAGAACGGCTACCAAAAAAAAGCTTAAATGTTTAAGCTCCAATAACCTCTATTGGATACGATAATCCTGATTATTGTTCCAAAGGACTCAAGCTGTGCATATAGCTGCCTTTGTTGACTTTCTTTTCTCCGATGGATAAAAAAATAGGAAAATGATAATGACAGCCCTAAGGGTTGTCATTAGTAGGTTATTACACGCATAAGAACTGGTACTTTATACATTAAAAACCACCCCCTGAATTTTCGCATGACAAAGTACAAATTTTAATGCATCCAAATAATTTATACTCACAACCCTAAGGGTTGTCATTAACAAAATCCAAAAAAATAAAGTTGCCGGAACAGTAGCATTTTTATTCTGATATGGTAAAGAATATCCCCCCTCTCCGTTTCCCTCCAGCTTCCCATCGCTCTACCACCTCTCACCACCATGCTCCACCCCCTACTCGACATCTCTTAGATCCATCATCGTTCATCCCTTACCCCCTAATCCCTCCCTCCACTGCCGTTCTCCCCCATCTTCCTCCCCTTGTACCGACTCTCCCGAATACTCACCTTCATAATGCTAACACTTGGCAAACAGTCACCTGGAAAAAACCAGCTGCCAACCTCACTCGTAACGGAATCCTTCCCACCCCCTCCCTCAAAGTATCATCTCATTTACATAACTCCCTTAAGCCTTTAACTACTACTTTCTTTTTCTCAAATTTTCCTAACTTTTGGGATGTCAAAAACATGTGGAAGACTTTTGCAAAATTCGGTAACGTTGCTGACGTCTATCTTGCAAAAAAAAGAAATCGTGTAGGAAAACTTTTCGGTTTTGTTAGATTTCTCCGGGTACAAAACATCACCTCTCTTGAATCTCAACTTCGCACCATCGCTTTTAATTCTAAACATTTCCTGGTTAACTTAGCCAAATACCAATCTCCAACCATCAATAAAAAGATCGACCAGTTTTAACTCACCACATCCACCCCCTGCCCCTAAATTTCCTTCTCGCCTTAACCCATCAATTTCACATAAACCTATTGTACTTGCAAAAACTTCCTATGCTGATGTTCTCAGTGGCCATAGACCCATCAACATTGCCACCATTCCCGGGGACCCTCCTACATCTTCCCAACCACCTTTAGCTCCGCTCCCTCTAAAAATCTCACACCAACCAAATCTCATCAAACCTCTTTCTAACTCTTTAATCGGGGAACTAGAATCTATCATTGACCTTCCTAATCTTTCCAACCTTCTTCTTGATCTTGGATTTATCGACTACAAGATTAAATATCTTGGAGGACTTAATGTTTTAATTGAATTTCCAAACCTTTCCTCTCGTAATTCTGCCATTTGCTGTAACCCTCTTCTCAAACCCTTCTCTTCACTTTTACCTTGGTCGAAAAACTTCTCCCTCAAAGATAGACTTGCTTGGATAACCATCGAGGGTATTCCACGCCAAGCGTGGTTTGAAGATGCGTTCACTTCCATTGCTAGCACCTTTGGTGACGTCATCATACCAGAATCTTGCAACCCGAACAACACCAACCTCATCTCTGGTAAAGTTTGTATTCGCACTAAAATCCCCCACTTCATTCAATCTTGTATGCCTGTTTTGGTTGAAAATTTAGAGGTCTCTATAAGGGTTCTTGAAATCTTGGGAGAAAATAAATTTGACTTCCCTGCGAGTTATTTCCCTGAACCTCCTTCATCGTTTTACGGGTCGGATGCAGGTTCAGAATTTTCGGGCGGAGGTTGGATCCTTGATTCTGCTGATGATGACTCTTTAAAATCTCCGGCCTCCTCGGTTTTTTCCGAAAGGCTATTTCCGACTAAAAATTCAAAAAAAGGCATTGGGAAGGAAAATGATACTTTTAGCATAGAAAACAACTACTTTTGGCCCAAAAACCAAATTCATACAATCAACAACACTGAACAGGAAAATAACACTTTTTTCATTGACAATAACAACTTATGGTGTAAAGATCACGTGCATTCACCCATCACCAAAGATCTCTCTAATCAAAACTCACCTAAATTCAAAACCTACTCACTTGGACCTAAACCTATTACCCCTTTTCTCCATTCTTTGCAAAAACGGCCCTTCATCTCTCTTCCTAACCGAACCACTCCCCTCTTACAAACAGGGTCTCCCTCCCTTTTAGACATAAACCCAAATTCTACCCCTCCACATAATTTATGTGTCTCAAATAACCCAAATAACCAAATACCCATCGTAAACAAACGACCCACTTTGAACAAAACAACCAGAGTATCCAAAAATTTTCGAACAAAAAAGTTTTCTTCACTCAAATGGATTGATGCTATTGTTAATCAATGATAAAGAAAAGATTGTTTTATTTCTGCTTAATCTTTGTAATACAAACACGTCCCATATTTATACTCTAATTAACCCTAATTAGGTCAAAGGACCAACACTAATTACATGGGCTTCCAACTCTAGTATTATGGGCTTGGGCCCTATGAAACATACTGAGGCCAATGTAAACACGCGAGATGTAAACACGCGAGATGTAAACACGCGAGATGTCATATTCTAACACTCCCCCTCAAGTTGGATATCGGGATTTCCGAAATTCAACTTGCTTAGACATTTATGAAACATAGAGGTTCCCACTGCTTTAGTTAGAATATCAGCCAGCTGGTCTTCAGACTTTACAAACGGTAACTTGATAATTCCATTTTCCAACTTTTCTTTTATGAAGTGACGATCAACCTCCACATGCTTGGTTCTATCATGTTGAACTGGATTTTCTGAGATCTGGATAGCAGCCTCATTATCACTCATGATTCGAATACTTTCTTTAGGTGCAAAACCTATTTCAGACACCAGCTTCTTCAACCACAAAGCTTCTGCTAGTCCTCTAGCTATACCTCTAAACTCAGCTTCAGCACTAGACAAGGAGACAACTTTCTGTTTTTTACTTTTCCATGTAACCAAATTACCACCTACCAACGAGAAATATCCTGAAGTGGACCTCCGATTACCTTTATCTCCTGCCCAATCGGCATCAGTGTACAACTGAATTTTGAGGTGACCATTAGCCTTAAATAACACCCCATGACCTGAAGTCCCTTTGAGATACCTAATGATTCGCAGAACCGCATCCATATGATCTTCCTGAGGTTGATGCATAAACTGACTGACAACTCCAACAGCATATGCAATGTCTGGACGAGTGTGAGCCAAATAGATAAGTTTTCCCACCAACCTTTGATATCTTCCTTTATCAGTGGCTTTGGCATCTGTCTTTACAAATAACTTCTGATTTATGACCATGGGTGTATCTGCTGGCTTACAATCAATCATTCCTGTTTCTGCCAGAAGATCTAATATATATTTCTTCTGACAAATAAAAATTCCACCTTTAGATCTTGAAACTTCTATTCCCAGGAAATACTTCAAATCTCCCAGATCTTTCATTTCAAATTCAGCAAACAAAGCTGATTTTAGTTGATTAATCTCTTTTTCATCATTTCCTGTTATAATCATGTCATCAACATAAATTATCAGACATGTCACAAGATTCCCTCTATGACGAAGAAACAACGTGTGATCTGAGTTGCTTTGTTGATATCCATATTTCTTCATAGCAAGAGTGAACCTTCCAAACCATGCTCTGGGTGATTGTTTAAGCCCATACAGGGCCTTCTTCAATTTACAAACTTCTCCATTCTTAAAGCTGTGAGCAAATCCTGGAGGAGCTTCCATATACACTTCTTCTTGTAATTCTCCGTGCAAGAAAGCATTCTTCACATCAAATTGATGAAGGGGCCAACCCAAATTTGCTGCTATTGAGAAAAGAACCCTTATTGTGTCCAGCTTTGCAACTGGAGAAAACGTTTCTGAATAGTCAATGCCATAGGTCTGAGTGTATCCTTTGGCAACCAGTCTTGCTTTGTATCTTTCTACATCCCCATTTGGTTTATATTTAATGGTATATATCCACCTGCATCCTACCGGATCCTTCCCTGTCGGGAGGACACACTTCTCCCACGTATCATTCTTAATAAGTGCCTCCATTTCACTATCCATAGCCTCCTTCCAGTTTTTAAGTTTCAAAGCATGCTCTACTCCTGAAGGAATCTCTTCAGAATATAATTTGGCTGCAAATGCTCTAGCTTCTTTGGAGAAACATCCTTCTACAATATTAGCAAAGCTATCTACCGGATACTTAGTAGACCGAGAATGTCTTTCTGGAGAGTATCGCTTTGCAGGAATCCCTCTGGTAGAGCGTGGTGGAAGAACATATCTTTCTGGAACATTTTCTGTGGTTTCTTCTTCTACATTTTCTGTCTCTCCATTTATATTTTCCTGCATTTCATTAGCAGGAATATCCAAAGTATGACTTCTTGGGTCAAGATTACTTACCTCGGATATCAGGTCTGGACCCGGGTTGTCACTTTGAGAGGAGGACTGTAAATCTTTATCCGGAGAATCTTTATCAGTTGTAGAAGATCTTGGTTGACCTTCGGATGAATATTGAAGCCAACTCAGTGTGTCACTTTGTTCCTCCCCCTGACTACTGAGTTGTTGAGAGTAAAAATACTTGGTTTCCAAAAAATCACAATTCATCGTAGTAAACATACGACGAGTATGAGGATTGTAGCATCTATACCCCTTTTGTGTACCCCCATATCCCACAAAGACACATTTTTCAGCACATGGTTCAAGTTTGGTACGATATGATTTTGGAATATGAACAAAAACAGTACACCCAAAAACTCTAGTAGGTAAAGTAAGAACAGATGGTGGCTCATGAAATTCAGAGAGTACTTTCAAAGGAGTTTTCATGTCAAGAATCTTTGTAGGAAGACGATTGATTAAATAGGTGGCAGTTGCTAAGGCTTCGGGCCAAAAACTTTTAGGAACTAAGGATTCAATAATAAGAGCCCTAGTTATCTCTAAAAGGATCCTATTTTTCCGTTCAGCCACACCATTTTGTTCAGGGGTGTGAGGACAAGTGGTTTGATGGATTATTCCCTTGGATTGGAAAAACAGACTCATTTGAGAATTCACATACTCCCCACCATTATCTGTTCTCATAATTTTGATAGATGTCTGAAACTGTGTTTGAACCATGTTGTAGAACACAGTAAATCTATCATAAACTTCATCTTTATTTTTCAAAAAATAAATCCATGTCATCCTGGTGCAATCATCCACAAAAATCACAAAATACTTAAAATTATGACCTCCACTAACCGGTGCAGGGCCCCATACATCAGAATGAACTAAAGAAAAAGGAAGCTTAACTCTATCATTACGAGGTTTAAAAGATTGTCTATGACTTTTTGCTAAAATGCAGGTTTCACAGTCAATCTTTTTATTTAACGGGAAAAGTTTAGGAAACAAAATATGCAAATAACTAACTGACGGGTGCCCCAATCTTCTATGCCAAAGCCATTGTTCTCTTTCACTAGTTCCATGAGCAAGCATGACAGACCCACTTTCAGTAACTTCATCAACATAATACAGTCCTTCTCTCTCAGTGCCACGCCCAATGATCCGTCCTGTCCTGATATCCTGTAATAAACAAAAGGTTGGATG
This sequence comes from Erigeron breviscapus, assembly GCA_034093135.1. Classification (NCBI taxonomy): domain Eukaryota; kingdom Viridiplantae; phylum Streptophyta; class Magnoliopsida; order Asterales; family Asteraceae; genus Erigeron; species Erigeron breviscapus. Next base: position 154,724,547 of record CM067169.1, on the reverse strand, counting down.
CATGAGAACTGAGCAATTTAATTCTTTTGTCACATGACTGATTGACAAAAGTTTGTGAGATAAAGTTGGAACATAGAGACAGTTAGTTAAATTTATGTTTGGAGTAATTGTGACAGTTCCTCCATTCATAACATCCATTTTCCCTTTATTTGCCGCCCGAATATGAGTTTTCCTTGGTTTTGAAAAAACTGAAAAATCAGACAAATCATAAGTCATAGTGTCCGTAGCACCACAATCGAAAATCCAAGACCCATCCGAATTAGATTGACTAGATCGAGACATAAAGCCTTTAGCAATTGGACTCGGCCCATAATTATTTTTGAGCCCAGAAAAATTGTTAAGGCTGCTACCCGATCCATTTGCCATATCATTTCTATTAGTGGGTAAAGATATTTTAGGACACTTATTATTCATTTGCTTTGTTTGTGGTCGACATTCATATGCAGGTGATTGTGATGGTTTTGAGAGCTTATCTTCTCTCTTCTTACCCTCAACCACCGAATAACACTTTTCTTCTCCAATCACAGCCGCTGCAACACCACCAACCCCTTTCCGGTCACCTTTATATGTGGTGGTTGAGTTGGAGTTTTTCTTGGTAGATTTCTTCGGGCCAACCCACCAATCGGGATACCCAATAATCTCGAAACATTGCTCCTTGGTGTGCTTGGACATACCGCACTCATCACATAAAAGATGTGATTTGTCCTCTTTCTTCTTGTCGTCGATTCGCCGGAATCCCTTTGAACCACCGCCGTTAAATTTTCCGGCAACAAAGCCAGAAGCTATACCTTCCAGTTCATTTCTTGTTGCTCCCAAAATATTTTGGTGAGCGGCATCTTTTCGAACAGAGGCATAGGCGGCTTCGACGGTAGGAAGTGGATCTATTCGAAGAATCTCACGTTTGATGGGCTCAAATTTTCGATCCAAACCATTAAGAAACTGAAATAGCTTCTGATCAGATCTAATTTTGGCAAAAGTCTTGATATCATCTGGACACTTCATGGGGTTAGGGTCGATCCGATCGATTTCTCCCCAGATCCCTTGAAGGGCGATCCAGAAGTCTTCAAGAGATTTATCGGCTTGTTTCAGTTCATTGGATCTGACATGAAGGTTAAAAGTTTGTAACTTGTCTCTTCCGCTACTGTAAGTGATTGTTAAGGCATCCCATAGTTCTTTGGCCGTGGAGAACTCGGTGAGATTTCCGGCCAATATGGGTTCAATGTTCTGAATGAGCCACGAAAACACGATCAGGTCTTCTTGTTCCCACTTTTCATATTTTTCAATAGTTGCCTTTGTTGGTGGTTCTTCGGTTAAATGGTTTAATAATGATTTGGATTTTCCGCCTATGGCGACTCGAATCATCCGAGTCCATAAAGCGTAATTTTGGTTGTTTAATTTGAGGTTGATTTGCAAATTGTCTGATAGTTTGGGATTCTGTGATTGATTGTTATTGTTTTGTAACAAATTGGCTAATTGTATTGCCAGATCATTATTTGAGCTGCCGGCTTCTTCTTCGGCCATGGTAGCTCGGATTATGATTTTAGGTGATACACAGAGGTTACTGTGTAGATGATGAACCGATTGACGGCTCTGATACCATGTTAATCAATGATAAAGAAAAGATTGTTTTATTTCTGCTTAATCTTTGTAATACAAACACGTCCCATATTTATACTCTAATTAACCCTAATTAGGTCAAAGGACCAACACTAATTACATGGGCTTCCAACTCTAGTATTATGGGCTTGGGCCCTATGAAACATACTGAGGCCAATGTAAACACGCGAGATGTAAACACGCGAGATGTAAACACGCGAGATGTCATATTCTAACACTATTAATGGTATTTCCCTTCCACCATTTAAAAGAAACTGTTGGTGCATACATGGTTTAAAACATTTATAACATTTATAATCACTCCTTAGTTTTGATGATGATTAAGAATATACCACATGAAAGTAAGTGTTAAGTATAATTGATCATACGTATATTCTTACATGCTTGAAAATCCTTCTTAAAAACGATTATCAAAGACGCAAAGTAGCACTATCTATAACGTCGATCAATGTGTGGCGTGCCATAACAATATATGGAATGTGTAAAATGGTATAAATAATGTTTTGGGCATACATACGCTAATTCCGAACCAAAAACGATGAAAACGTCAAGTTTGAGTTTAATGTAGCATTTCGTCGTAAAACCTGGGGACGACTCTTAATATGAGGACGGCTCTTGAGGACAGCCTCTGTGACTGCAAGAGTCGTCCGCCTCTGTCCTCGAGGGTAGTTTTTCACCGAGCCTTCGTTACACATTCCCGAGACCCCAAACTTGTTCCATAACCTTATATTGATATTCTAAGATGGTTACAATTGACAAATTTCAAAAATAACAACTTTCGTTTTTCGCCAAATTTGAGGGTCGAAAATTTTCTAAGTATAAATGAGCACGGCTCTTGTTCAGGGGACGGCTCCAGTGGACGGCTCTTGCATGAACAAAGGTCGTCCCCCTTCTGTCCAATTTGACGAGTTTTACCGAGCGCTCGTTACATAAGTTCTTGACCCGAAACTTGTTCCTAAGTCTTATATTATCATTCTAAGGTGTTTGCAATTGTTAAAACTCAAATCTAAACACTTTGATTTTTCACCAAAAATGGAGGCCAAAATTTTCTAAGTATTGAAAGTCAACAAAAGTCAAAATTGTGTCAAAATTGGTCAACATGTGGATAAATTCAGATTTATATTTGAAATTTGAGTGGGTTCTTTTCTCATTTCCATAACTATTCTTGTGACTCACCCATTCCCCAAACATCCTCTCTTGGTAAGCATCTTCTTATCTTTCTCTCATTATCTTTTGTGTTAAAATTGGATTGGGAAAGTTATTGTTGTAGTGGAGACATCATGGGAGATATACAAGGCTTTTTGTGAAGTTCCAGGTATAGCACGGCTCTTGTTTATGGCACGGCTCTTGTGCCCTGGAGGACGGCCTCAGTTAAGAGCCGTCCGGGTCAAACGGTCACAAAACACTTTATGGCTATAAAATGAAGACTTGGACTAATTTGCAACTCACCCTCTTGCCTCTACAACCTGAGTAATATCATATTCTTATCATACAAATCTTATATCATTGATTATTAGCAAGAGTGTCAAATTTGTAGTGAGGATAATATTTGTGTAATATTGAGAGCCTACAAATTGTGTATTCAATTACACTAGTGAGTGTGATTGTTGTGTATTCTCTTGAAGTGTCAAGAGCTTGTGTTTTCCTAGTGGTTAGGAAACTTTATATCTTGAAGTGTCAAGATCATTTGGGTGTAAATTAAACTCTAGTGGTTAGAGTTGGGAAAATTCTTGAAGTGTCAAGGATTGAAGATCTCCTAGTGGTTAGGAATCATTGGTGTGTCTTGAAGTGTCAAGACTTGGTAAATTCCTAGTGGTTAGGAATTGTTGGTTCATCTTGAAGTTTCAAGATTGTATTGCGGACTCTCCACCGGTTTTGGAGAAAGATAGTGCTACAAAATCTCGATTGTGAATCGAGGAGTGGATTAAGGCGGATTAGTTAACATCCGACCCCAACCACTATATATCGTGGTGTTCATGTGGTGATATACTTTCTTACCCTTATCTTCTAGTTATTGTTCATTATCTTGTTATCATATTTGCTTCTCAAGGATTCAATCGGTTGTTATAGCAACAAGTGTTAATTCCTTTGTTGTTCAAATCATGCAAGTTTTGTAACTAGTAAGTTAAGATTGAATATTAATCAAAAAGTTTTGTAAACCAAATTAAAAATCGGGTACAACCTATTCACCCCCCCTCTAGGTTGCACTTACAATTGGTATCATAGCGGGGCTCTACAAATCGATTTTTAGAAACTATTGATGTTGTTTCAAAAATCGTTTTAGAGTAAAATGGAAGATTTAAAATTTGGTTTCTCTATGAAAAACCCTCCCATGTTCCTAGATCATAATTTTTTGCATTGGAAAAATTTTATGATTACTTACTTGAAATCTATTGATTATGACATGGGATGTATTTTAGAAGAAAATGATTTTGATGAACATAATATAGAAATTAAATCTTTGAACAACAAAGCCTTAATGATCATCCAAGAATCCTTGGTTGGAAGAAAATTAAAGAATATGATGCTTTGTACTTGTGCAAAGAAGTTATGGCATGATTTGGAAGAGATAGAAGGAATGAAGGCAATTAAAGTTGAAAGTGACGGAAACTCATCTCATGATGATGAACAAGATGCTACATGCCTTGTGTGTTTGACTTCTTGTCACAATGACAATGATGATGGTGATGATGATGATGATGATGATGATGATGATGATGAGGTACTTTCCGAAACCACTTACTCTTATGAAGATTTAGAAAATAAGTATGCTAAACTTATATCTTTGAGTGCTAAAGTTAGTGATAAAAATAAAGCTTTAAAAATAGAGAATAAGACACTCAAAGATGAAATTGAAGAACAAAAATACTTGATTGCTATGCTAATGAAAGAAAATAGTCGTTTTAGAAAAGAAAAAATGCAATCATATTTGACATGTGAAAAACTCACTAAAGAGAACACCACTTTGCAAGAAAAGGATATATACTCACAAAAAGATTCATGTTTTGAGAAACTTGCAAAAAGTGAGGTTGTGTTAAAAGATAAGATTAGTGAGCAAAAATTGGTTAATGACAAGGGTGGAATTGGGTGTCCAAATCAAGAGTCAACTAGCATGACCAAACCCATTAGGCATGTAAAACATGAAATTTCACCCAAGTCTTATAAGGACCATTCGATTACTAAACCGTGCCTTGACCCATGTAAAGCCATAAAAAAATCTCAAACTCCAAGTCATCTTTATAAAACTTCATTGAAATTTGGTAGTGGTTTCTTACAAGTTCAAAAGATGTCTTCAAACAATAGACTATGGTTGTCAAATAAGAAAAGATTTCAAACATGCAAGTCTTATCATAGATATCATAGTAATGACAACCATACGAGCTTTTACAACTATTATGAAGAAAACGATGTTTACACAAAAAGATCAAGTAAAAGTTTTCATAAAAAACGGGTCGTGCAAAGATGGGTAAAGGTAGGAGTCTTTGATGCTAACAATCCCGGACCCATGAAAAGATGGGTACCGAATGGATAGCATGTTTGTTCTTGAAATATAGGTATATGTAGCAATCTATACTCAAAAGGAATGAATGAAAAATCTATGATGGTTGCTCACGTGGAGATGAAGTGTGGTGAAAAACGTTACAAGTGGCAATATGTGAAAAACGAGCACAATGATCAAAACCGAGCTAAGCAAGCTAAGTCCACTTTGACTTAATTAATCTTTAGTTTGTGAAATTTGTGTTGATCGATATCTTTGTGTGCATTCATGTTAAAATAAATAGCTTTGTGTGAGATGTGTGTTTAGGCGTTATATTATCTTCAATACATGTGTGTATTGCATGCATAGGTGTTAAAGTTAAAGTCACTATTAAAGAGCTAAACAAAATGATTGTGTTGTTTATAATATGTTGATAGGGTATACAAGATTTGGTGTCATGACTTTTGACTTTTAAATCACTAAGATGAATTATAAGCATTTCATATAAAAATGTGAAATTGACTCTTGGGCCTACTTTGCGGACACATAAAGATCAATTGATTGTGCGTTATGGAAAACCTATTGTTTGATTAGAAAGTAGACATACTATGATATAAAAATGTTTTGGGTGCTTAAAGATTTGACATGTTTAAAATGGTCGTAAACGATCATAAAAATGGGTATGGAGAGAGTGTTTATTAGAGATGCTAAAAACATTGACCATTGACGGATCATCCCCCAACATTGATTGAGAGTTTCCTATCTCGATCACTATTTTTGTTTTGAATGTTCTTTTGGTCTCGTTAAGATATTTTCATACTTACACTTCCAAATGCATATCTAAACATGAAAAAAAAAAAAAATAAAATGATCGAATCATTTCGTGTTCATCTACAACATGCATAACTTTTATAGGGTTCCATGTGAAAGTGAAAGTAATATCATTGATGTGCTTGATTGATTAGTCACGTAAGTGAAAACGCTTGGGTTGGAAGTTATTTCGAGTCATGTGTGATAAATTGAAAAGACTTGAGAATTGATTAAGAACTAAAATGTTACAAAACACACATTGCATTAAAATTGATAATTGTGACCATACTTTAATGTGTATACTTACTTCACCAAAAGCTTGAATGTGTGGAATTCTAAAGTCTTGAAGCTATGCATGATTAGTTATAAATAAAATCTTTAAAATACATGTGTCATGAAAATTACTTTATATTAGGACATTATGTGAATGTGTGCGTGTCTACGTGTGTCACACCCATGCTAATCTCGTAATCCTTGCATGTACTCAAAATGTTCACTAAAATGATTGAACATGCTTGAATTCGAATTTTAATGATCATTGCGTGAATTGATTAGTAAAAGAATTAACTAAATGACTAAATGGTAAAGAAGGTCGATTTATGGATAGCATTAAATATTATGACATGATTGGTAGTTTGATGTAGCTTACCACTTCTAAATCGGATAATATGTATAGTGTGTTCATGTGGGCTAGATTTCAAGAAAATCCTAAATTGTCACACTATGAAGCGGTTAAATGAATATTTAGGTACTATGCATCTAGGGTTATGGAATCCAAAATTTTCCGGCGTTGATATTATGTGTTATGTGGATTTCGACTTAGGTGGATCACTTGTTGATAGAAAAAGTACTAGTGGTGTTTGTGCTTAAGTGGGTCTATGTCTTACTTCTTGGTTTTCTAAGAAACAAAATTCCGTTGGGCTTTCTACCACCTAAGCCGAATATGTAGCCGCCGGTCGTGCTTGTTCTCAAGCACTTTGGATGAAACAAATGTTTTTAGATTATAATGAACATCAAAATGAAATTCCCATTATGTGTGATAATAAAAGTGCCATAGACTTAAGTAAAAATTCCGTCCTACACTCTAGAACTAAACATATAGAGATTAGACATCACTTTCTTAGAGATAATGTGCAAAAAGGTAATATCGTAATCAAGAAAGTTGATACTACCGGCAATGTGGCGGATATTTTCACAAAGGCACTGCATAAAGAAACTTTTAACACACTTAGGTTGGGTTTAGGAATGATGGAACTTGTCTTTTAAGAGAAATTTACCATTTTTGTTGTTCTGATGCGGACGACCTCATCTAAGAGCCGTCCCTGGGTGACGGAAGGCTGATATGAAGACAAAGGCCGTGCTTTTCATTCGGAAGGTCGATAACAAAGGTCGTCTGTCTCTCTTGCATGGATGTTAATTAAAAAGTTACCTTATCCATAGGAAATCTACCTTAATCTACATTTACCTTATGACTTACTGAACTTTATTTGTCACTCTCTCTCTCTCAATCAAAACCGATCCCCTCACTAGATCACCCAAAATCTTCAAAATAAAAAATCTAGGGCTCCAAATAATTGTGCTTATCCATTCTCTTTATCAATTCTTCATCTCAAGGTAATTTATATACACTCAACTTTAATTCTTTCCATTTGTTATTTCAAAGATTAGGGTTATTGGGGAATTTTTTAAAATCCGAATTTGGTAATTAGTTTCTAAAATTGATGATCAAGTCCAAGATGTAACATGTTGTATTATATGAGACTTGAATTAATAACATGATCACATGTAACATAATTATGTGCTCATTGGTTGTGTATATGTCAAAATGTTTGCACACATCTAGTCACACCGAGTATACTAAATGTCCATGATACATGATGGATAATGATCATTTGAATCTCATGCATGATCACGTGCGTAAATTGTTTATATCACATATGTACCAAGCTCAAACAAAATATATTCCTTATATGTGATCCGATGTTGTGACTTACATGGTAACAATACATGATAAATGATGCTTCTAAGTTAGTTTTTGGGACGATATGAATACCCTGGGAAAAATGTAGGATTATAACTCATGTGTTCAAAAAGGCTTATGATAAAAAGTGGCAAAACGTTTTTCTTCTCTATATTGAAAGTTTATAGATAATAGAAGATAAAGTTTTTAATAATAATTAATAGGTGAATTAAGAAGTAGACCGAAAGACGTTATTAACGTGAATGAACCACATAGGTTTGTGAATTGTCAAATTGTTTAATTGATTGTCAAATTGATTTGTGAATAATATATTTTTGCCAAAAGAGATTGAGAATTAACATGAACGAGTCGTGATACGTGCTAAGCATCCGTGTATGAATGAGACCTTATACATCTTGTTGTATTAAAATGTTATATTTAGGTTGCATGATCAATCGTTTGCGATTACAATGTGAACAAAGTAGATGCATGAAGAGTCTTAGCATGTGTAAGAGAATTGGGTACAAATAAGATTAATTAATAGAATTACACATCGAAGTTTTTTTTGATGAATTATCTTTGGTATCTACATTATTCATAGCAACTACGTGCCTTAATTGCAAAATGTGTGTTAATTTCATACCTAGAAACTCTTGAACTAAGTGTACATTAATTAACATGCTAAATCAATCGAATTGAACCAATGTTATCTTGTGCTAGAATATGAAGAACTATTATGAAGATCAAGATAGTAAGTGTAGACACAATGCAATGATTGTCACTTTATGACCATGTGTGCGATTGTGCTTAAATGATAAATATTCATGTGGCTATGTCTAGAACATACTCTTATACATGAACAAGTGTACATGCCCTATGCTTATGTGTCAAAACAATGTGGTGCATACCTAGATGACTCTATTGATTGTGCTTTAAAGAATGTGTTTGCCCATACTCTATTGATTGAATACTTTATGAAAATTTGGTTAACAATCAAGAAAAGTGAGTATCTAAGTATGACGTAATTGCCACGTGTCTCATATGTAAAAATCTATCTTTGTGCATACATGGTTGATCATGTACATGCTTGAAAAATATATTGAGAAGTGTTGTGAGCATATCGAAATATTGTATGACATATCAACGTGGTCATGTCATACTTGAACCTTGAATTTCTATAGAGAAATAATTTTCATGATGAGATATAGTTTGAAAACATAATTCATGCATTGTGCTCATATTTGAAAACGAATTGGCTTCTCCATTTACTTTATATGAACCCTTCGTAATTGAATGCGATAACATGTTAGAATGAGGGAAATAAAATATGAGAAGCAAATGTTGTGGGACCTTGGCATATCATGACCTAAAATGTATGATCAAAATCATTTTCGTCTACCTTATTTGAGTCTTGTCCACCAAAGTGTATTAAGTGAAATGTGAAGATTGACATTGATGTATAATTTGAGGGGGAGCTACAATCTAGGGGGAGGTAAAATATTATTGCATGTATATTTCTATGCATATTCACTTGCCTCTAAATGTGTTGTGTTAGTATGATATCTTGATCCATGCTTCATGATTTATGACTTATTTGCACATCGGTGTCATTAATTGAATATGTGTATTGCGCTTCTATCACTTTCATACTTGTATGTGCTTCTTATATATATATATATAGATACAAATGCATGTTGCTTGTGGTTCTTGTCGGTAGGTAACTTTCAAGGGGGAGCTATCTTTAGGTACCCACATGTCCCACAGATCGAAACCTAGGCTCTAATACCTATTTCCCTTCTTTTTGATTCGACAAAGGGGGAGAAGTATGTAGGTGTGTTATGTAGTTAACATGATCAATTATATAGTACATTTACCTACATGTGGTATATTGTTGTCATCATCAAAAAGGGGGAGATTGTTGGTGCATACATGGTTTAAAACATTTATAACATTTATAATGCACTCCTTAGTTTTGATGATGATTAAGAATATACCACATGAAAGTAAGTGTTAAGTATAATTGATCATACGTATATTCTTACATGCTTGAAAATCCTTCTTAAAAACGATTATCAAAGACGCAAAGTAGCACTATCTATAACGTCGATCAATGTGTGGCGTGCCATAACAATATATGGAATGTGTAAAATGGTATAAATAATGTTTTGGGCATACATACGCTAATTCCGAACCAAAAACGATGAAAACGTCAAGTTTGAGTTTAATGTAGCATTTCGTCGTAAAACCTGGGGACGACTCTTAATATGAGGACGGCTCTTGAGGACAGCCTCTGTGACTGCAAGAGCCGTCCGCCTCTGTCCTCGAGGGTAGTTTTTCACCGAGCCTTCGTTACACATTCCCGAGACCCCAAACTTGTTCCATAACCTTATATTGATATTCTAAGATGGTTACAATTGACAAATTTCAAAAATAACAACTTTCGTTTTTCGCCAAATTTGAGGGTCGAAAATTTTCTAAGTATAAATGAGCACGGCTCTTGTTCAGGGGACGGCTCTTGTGCCCTGGAGGACGGCCTCAGTTAAGAGCCGTCCGGGTCAAACGGTCACAAAACACTTTATGGCTATAAAATGAAGACTTGGACTAATTTGCAACTCACCCTCTTGCCTCTACAACCTGAGTAATATCATATTCTTATCATACAAATCTTATATCATTGATTATTAGCAAGAGTGTCAAATTTGTAGTGAGGATAATATTTGTGTAATATTGAGAGCCTACAAATTGTGTATTCAATTACACTAGTGAGTGTGATTGTTGTGTATTCTCTTGAAGTGTCAAGAGCTTGTGTTTTCCTAGTGGTTAGGAAACTTTATATCTTGAAGTGTCAAGATCATTTGGGTGTAAATTAAACTCTCCACCGTTTTTGGAGAAAGATAGTGCTACAAAATCTCGATTGTGAATCGAGGAGTGGATTAAGGCGGATTAGTTAACATCCGACCCCAACCACTATATATCGTGGTGTTCATGTGGTGATATACTTTCTTACCCTTATCTTCTAGTTATTGTTCATTATCTTGTTATCATATTTGCTTCTCAAGGATTCAATCGGTTGTTATAGCAACAAGTGTTAATTCCTTTGTTGTTCAAATCATGCAAGTTTTGTAACTAGTAAGTTAAGATTGAATATTAATCAAAAAGTTTTGTAAACCAAATTAAAAATCGGGTACAACCTATTCACCCCCCCTCTAGGTTGCACTTACAGAAACATCCCGAAACGCTCTTTTATTTCTCCTTTAGTTCCCACCATCTCTCCCCCACTCACCAACTCCGAATCCAAAATCCAAAGGTGAAACGAAAGAAATCGAACAACTCATTGCTCTTCCCAAAAATCCGTTAATGATGAAACCCGACTAACTGTATGTATTGGTACTAAAATCGGGTATGCTTTAATTGGTCAGGAACATAATGTTGAACGTACCATTATGGAAAAAGGTGACTTCACGGGTTTACAATGAATATTGGATCACTTAACATAAACGGTGTCGGTGACCCATTCAAAAGAAAATGGGTTACGAGAATCTGTCGGGAACACAAAATTCACTTCTTTGGGATACAGGAATCGAAACTCAAAAAAGATCATCACATCATTGCACGCTCTCTTTGGGGCGCTAGCAACTCGTGGGATTATGACTCCATCAATTCAACTGGTTGTTCGGGAGGTATTATCGCTTTTTGGGATGCCAATCTCTTTACTAAACTTTCTAGTTTATATGGTGATGGTTATCTTGCAATTTTTGGGTCTTGGTCTTTCACTAAATTGCCTTGTCTCATGATTGTTGTTTATGCACCACAAAACATCCATAGGAAAATAACTCTCTGGGACACCCTAACAAAAATAATATCATCACACAACTCCCTCACTTTCGTTCTGGGAGACTTCAATGAAGTCAGAGAACCCAACGAAAGAATTGGTTCACGGTTCTGTAAAAAAGGTTCTTCCTTTTTTAATTCCTTCATCATTGACAATGAACTTTTTGATCTTCCATTGGGTGGTGAACGGTTCACCCGCATGATCCCGGATGGGTCAAAATTTAGCAAACTTGACCGTATTTTAGTCTCATCCCACTTCATCTCTATATGGCCGAATGCTCAGCTTACTGCCCTTCCTAGGGAACTTTCTGACCATTGCCCATTGGTTCTTTCCTCTAACCCCGTTGATTATGGCCCAACCCCCTTCAAATTCTTCAACTCTTGGTTGTCCCATGACGACTTTCCTTCTCTGCTTTCTCAAGCTTGGCAAACCTTCCCAATTTCTCCTAACACTCACCCGGCTTCAATTTTCAAAAACAAACTCAAACATCTCAAACAAAGCCTCAAAAACTGGAAAACCAATGTTATAAACAAAGAGAAAAACACTCTTGAAAACCTTAGAGCATCACTAGATGCTCTTGATTCTCTCCCCTACCAGCCGTGGGAATGCTAATTCCAGCCGAACCCTGAGAACCTCTCTTCTCAAGCAAATTAGGGACTTAGAACATAACCACTCCCTCAATCTCAAACAAAAATCATGTAGCAAATGGTCAATCGATGGAGATGAAAACTTCCAAATTTTTTCCACGGTTTGATTAATAATAATATCAAACGCTCTCGAATCAACGGACTTACCATTCACGGCTCTTGGATTACTAATCCCTCTCTTATTAAAAATCACATTTTCGAACACTTTCAAAACATGTTCGACTCATCCAACTTTTCAAGACCAGCCTTCAAAAGCAATCTCTTCAAAACACTCTCTCATGATGATTCATCTTTCCTTGATTCCCCCTTCACTACCTTGAAAATAAAAAATGCGGTCTGGAATTGTGGCGGAGAGAAGTCACCCGGGCCCGATGGCTTTACTTTTAAGTTCATTAAACATCACTGGGACATCATTGGAACTGATATTATAAAGTTTGTTCAAACTTTTGAGCATGATGGCTTCATTCCCAGAGGATGTAATTCCCCATTCATTACCCTCATTCCTAAAGTCAGTGACCCTCTGTTCATTCAAGACTTTCGACCTATTAGTTTAATAGGATGTCAATATAAAATCATTGCCAAAGTCCTTGCCAATCGTCTTTCTAAAGTCATTTCTTCAATCATTACTGATGTTCAAACCGCTTACATCAAAGGTAGGCAAATCATTGATGGTCCTCTTATGGTTAACGAAATTATAACTTGGGGTCAAAAACACCGCTCCAAATTTTTCATCTTCAAAGTAGACTTTGAAAAAGCTTTTGACTCGATTGATTGGGGTTTTCTTGACTCTATTATGGAACAAATGGGGTTTTCAAACAAATGGAGAACCTGGATTTCGGGGTGTCTCAACTCAAGTTTTGCTTCAATTCTTGTCAATGGTTCTCCCACCCGAGAATTCAAGATCAAACGGGGCCTCCGTCAAGGCTACCTCCTTTCCCCCTTTCTTTTCATCATTGGTATGGAAGCCCTTCATGTTACCTTTTTATGTACAAAATCACAACAAATCTTTCGAGGTATTAAAATAGGTAAGGATGATAATTCTATCTCTCACTTTCAATTTGCTGATGATGCTTTGATCATTGGTGAATGGTCTTTACCTAATGCCCAAAACCTTTGTCGTATACTTAGATGTTTCCATCTTGCCTCCGGTCTCAAAATCAACTTTAACAAGAGTAAATTTTTTGGCGTCGGTGTGTCTCATCCCGAAGTTGAACACTTTGCATCATCTATTTTTTGTCATGCTTCCAAACTTCCTTGTACTTACCTCGGTCTCCCCATTGGTCTTAACATGAATAAAACCTCTAGCTGGTCTCCAATCATCAAAAAATTTCAAAAAAGGCTTTCCCAGTGGAAAGCTTCCAATCTCTCTTATGGAGGCCATCTCACTCTTATAAAATCGGTTCTTGGAAGTCTTGGAACTTACTATTTTTCTTGCTTCAAAGCTCCTAAAAAGGTCCTACACATTCTTGAGAAAATCAGGCGAAACTTTTTTTGGGGTGGTCATCTAGATAATAAGAAGATCTCTTGGATTGCTTGGAATAAAGTATGCTCTCCCAAAAATAAAGGTGGCCTCGGTATAGGTAGTTTACTTGCTTCCAATCTTGCTATTCTTACTAAATGGTGGTGGCGTTTCAAAACGGATCACCCGTCTCTCTGGAAAGATATCATCAAGGCAATTCATGGTGAACGTGGCCGTCTTGAACCCCATTACTTAAAAAGGTCCAACACGTGGGGTTCCATTGCTAGAATTCACCATGACATTTCCTTATTTAATGTTGATCTTTGGAAGGTTTTTCCTTGGAAAGTTGGAAATGGGAGCAGCACTTATTTTTGGCATGACAATTTTGTTGACAGTGAGTTGAATCTCAAGACTCTGTTTCCTAGGCTATTTCATTTGGAGTCTAATAAATTGTGCAAAGTGGCAGATAGACTAAGATGGGATAACGGGCTGCTTTTCTTCAACTGGGCCTGGGAGCGACCCATAAGAACTAGCTCTGAAGCTTCCTGTCTCTCAAATATGATAAAAAAATTCGATGGTTTCACCCTTGGTGATACACCAAATTGCTGGACTTTCTCTCTTCCTGGAATATCATTTGAGTTTGGAACCACGTTAGTGTGACCGTCACTGATCATCTATCCTTCCTGATATGATAATTGACGATAACTGAAATCCCTATGTCTAGTAAATATTCGATGGACGTATTTACTCTTAAAGACGTATTATAGGGTTTCCCATTAGGTGATTGGAACTAAGAGGACTAATGAGGCACGAATTAAACACCAGAGGGACTAAATGTGAAAATACTCTCCTTATATATATAGAGAGTAATTAACCTAATTTAAGGTTAATCACTCATAATTTCACAGCCTCCCCAAAAACAAATTCGTCCATCATCCTCTGATGAATTCCTTAATCATGAATTCATCAATCCATCCTAAATCAATCATCTTGTTATGGGAACCCGAATCAATAGCAATCATGCTTTATGTTGTTACAGGTTCCACAGGACGATCTGGATTCCCCGGTACGTGTTTATTACGAATTGAATCATGTTATATTCCAACATGTGGTATCAGAGCCTCGTTACGAAGTTAACCCTTGATTTGATTCGTTTTTCGTACCCTAAATCGCGAACTGAAGAATGCAGAAACTTAAGTTCGTACGCTTCTTACGAACTTAAAGTTCGTTTGAACTCTAAATTCGTTTGAACTCTAAATTCGTTTGAACTCTAAATTCGTTTGAACTCTAAATTCGTTTGAACTCTAAATTCGTAAGGAATTACTAAGTTCGTAAGGCTTATTTGTGTACGAAACTTCTGCTCATCTTCGCACTTACTTCCTCACGAACTTTATCTTCGTAAGCTATTTCGTAAGCTATCTTCGTAAGCTATCTTCGTTGCTTATGTTCGTAAGCTATCTTCGTAAGTTACTTACGAAGATAGTTAACTACTTACGAATTTACTTTTATTACGAAGATAATTAACTTCTTACGAAGTTAATAACTTCTTACGAAGATAATCACTACTTACGAAGATAATCACTACTTACGGAGATAATCACTACTTACGAAGTTAATCCTTATTACGAACTTAACTATCTTCGTGCCATGCTTATTTTTTCATGGATTACTGATTAACTTAGTTGATTATCAAGTTCGTGCTTATGTTTTACCTTAAAGTTTAAATGGAAAAAATGACCCTTATTTTCGACCCCAGCCAGGGGCTCTGCCCCTTGGACCCCGCCAGGGGCTGCCGCCCCTTGGACCCCGCTTTCCAGGGGCGCTGCCCCCGGACCCCGTAATGTGTGGGGGCTTCGCACTAATGTACATGGTTTCATCATTTGCGCCCAAAGGTCAAATGTGATTCTCATGTTGCGCTCTTTTCTCTTTTGCATAATTAACACTTAGTATATTAATTCTGCCCAAAGGTGATTTAATATGTTTTGTGTAGCAAAGGGATTCTTTTCATGCCTAAAATACACGATTCTTAATTTTGTGCCCAAAGGTCAAAAGATAAGCGTTGTGTTGCATGACCTAATGCTCATGTTTGCTTAGATCTTAGTTACTTCTGCCCAAAGGTGATGTAACATCTAAGTAGAGCCTTACTTTAGCTTATTGTTTTGGTGTTTACAATAGGCTTACTTATCACTAGCTTCATTAGTATAATGGTCTTAGTCTCATTACCTTTTTTGAAATCTAATTATGTTGCTATAAGGAACATTATTATTAGCCCTTAGTTAGTTTTAGGCATTACTTTAGTTCCCTTACTTTTATAGACATTACTTAGTTTGCCTTATATAGCTAATCATGTCACTATAATTTCATTACTATTAAGCCTACTTATTTTAGGCATTACTATTATAATCTTCTATTGCTTGTATCATAAATTAATATCCTCCTTATTTCCACTGAAGTACCTAACTTAGGCATTGAGCCACTTACTGATGCAACTTTGCTTTATGAAAGGATTAATTACCTCTAATTCTGTAGATGATAGACCTTGACTATGTCATTCACCATAATGAACCCACTGCTTTACTGCTAACTCTTCCGCAGCTCAGAAAGTGAATTTTTAATAAAGTGGGATAGGGCGAATCACTTGTCAATAATGATGGTCAGAAACTTCATCAATCATAGTTTCCGAGGGAATGTATAAGGCGTTTGCAAGTAGCTTAAATACAAAGGAAATAGCAGTGCTTGTGAACACATAATGTAAATGACTGACATGACTCATAAGCTTAAGAGTCCAAAAAAAAAAAATAAAAAAAAAAAATGGAAGTCTATGACAATTTTCTTTTGCATTTTAATGACCTCATTGCTTGCTCATTTCGACTCCTTCAAAATTAATTTTAGCGCTGTGAAGGATAAATGGTTGATGAGTGAACTAATAGCAATGTGTGTGCAAGAAAATGGTCGCCTTAAGTTGGGCCAACCTTAAGTTGTTCATCTTAGTACCACTGCTAATTCCATTAAGAGGAAAGATAAAAACAGTAATAAAAAAAAAAAAACTGCAAATAAAGTTCAAAGGCTAATCATGGTGCTACTACCTCTAGCATTAAGTCCTTGACAAGCAATCCTAACTGCAAATTATGATTGTGCCTAGATTGCCCTAAAATCAAGGAGTAGCTAGCTAAGAAAGGAAACTTAATTTTTGTAATATTTGATTCTTTTATGTTTGATGTACTTATCAATACATGTGTGAGTGATTCTAGTTTTATACAAGGATTCCATGCAATCTAGAAACTATCAAATGACCAGAGAAAGCCTAGAGTTGGAAGGGTTGATCTCTTATATGTCGAAACCATGGAGACTTATGATTACATATAAACAATGGAAAGTGTATTAGACTAGTAGATACCTTATGTGTATCGAGAATTTCTCGAAACCTTGTATCTGTTTTTTTTAGTCTAAGACCTTGAAGGTTATGTAATAATTCATGGTTATGACGAGATTGCCATTACTCATAATAATGCATTACGTGGTCATAGTTTCTTGAATGGAATGTTGTATAAGTTAGAACTAGATCATAATTTCTCACAGTCTTTGTTGTCTCCTAATATTGATGACATAACTAAAACAAAGACAAAATCACCTAAATAATTAGAGAATTCCTCCATAATGTGGCATAAATATCTTAGCCACATATCACGAGTTCGCGTGATACGACTCATAAAGGATGAAATATTACATTCTCTTGACTTTAGTGATTTTGAAACATGTATTTACTGCCTCTAAGGTGAGATGGCTAAAGGGAATAAGAAAGGAGATACTAAAAGTTCCAACTTGTTGGAAATAATTCACTCTGACGTTAAGTGGCCCCTATCCCGCATTCATTTCAGGACATGCATCATTTATTACATTCATTAACGATTATTCACGTTATATGCACCTAAATCTGATCTGAACCCTTAGAGACTTTTATTGATCTTAAACCTTTGGTTTAAAACAAACTTGATCGTAAAAATAAAAGTTGTGAGATCAGATAAAGAAGGTAAGTATTATGGTAGACATACTGATATTGGTGAAGCTCATGGTCTTTTTCCATAACTTTGAAAGGAACAAGACATAAGTAACCAATACACCATGTCAGGTTCTCCTCAACAAAATGTTATGTTGCTAAAAGGAGAAATAGAACCTTAATGAACATGGTGAAGAGTATGCCTTTTCAACACTAACTTACCAACTTTCCTTTGGACTAAGGCTTTAAAACAGCTTTTCATATACTCAATATAAGTTCCATTAGAATCTGTCCCTAACAGTCCTGGACAGAAAGGAATCTGAGTCTAAAATATATGAAAGTATGAGGCTGTCATGCCGAAGCATAAGTCTGTAACCCTAACTTAAAGAAACTGGATCCTAAATCCCTTACATGTTTCTTATCGGTTATTAGTTTTACTGTCTTTTCTACACTACTAGCATTATTGACACGCATCATGCCACGTTTCTCGAAGACTAAGAGATCAGTGGGAGCACGACAAATCATAACTTAAGATTTGCTATAAGTACAAGAAGCGGGGGGAACCACTCGTCGGTTCGGTTATTATTACTCCTCCGATAACTCCTCTTGTACTCAACGCTGCTCCTAAACTCACTGATCCACCTTCTCCAAATCAGAATCCTAATCCTCCTAATTATGATACTACTAATGATAAAGCATCTTATTAAATAATGCTAAAGCAAAGCATCTTACTATTAATGCTATTAATGCTAAAGCATCTTCCTTACTCAACCTGAAAATCAACTCAGGAGATCATCTAGGTCACGCAAGGCCATAACTTTTGATGATTTCATAACTTATTTAACTGAAGTTGAGGACATTGGAAAGCTTACTGATCCTACCTCTTATTAAGAAGCCATTATTAGCGATCAGGCCACATAGTGGAATGAAGCTGTAATTTGAAAGCTCAATTCCATATAGCATAATGACGTTTGGGACTTGGTTGAATTTCTTGAAGAATCCAAACCTATAAGTTGTAAATGGATCTTCAAAACCAAATTAGACCCGAAAGGAAACGTCAAACGCTATAAGGCCATAACTAGTTGCGAAAGGGTTTTACTCAAAAGGAAGGAATTGATTATCAAGAGACCTTATCTCCTGTCTCATAAAGATTCCTTAAGGATTGTCATGACATTAGTAGCTCATTATGATTTAGAGTTACATCAGATGGATGTCAAAACCACTTTCCTGAATGGAAACTTGCAATAAGACGTATACATGTGAACCTATAATTCCAGAAGGTAAATGGCACATGGTCTGCAAGTTGAATAAGTCCATATACGGGTTGAAGCAAGCATCACTTAAAATGGTACCTTAAGTTTAATAAAGTCATAAAAGGACAAGACTTCCTAAAGAATCAAGTGGATCTTTGCACCTATCTCAAGATCAGTGGGAGTAAATTTACAATCCTTGTTTTGCACATGGATGATATTCTTGCAAGTAACAACTTGGATATGTTGCATGAGTCGAAGCGTTTACTTTTTCGCAGAATGTCGACATAAAAGATCTCCGTGATGCCTCTTATGTTATAGGTATCGAAATACATCGAGATAGGCGTAATGATGTTCTGGTTCTTTCTCAAAAGACTTATATTGAACACATCTTAGAACGCCATAACATGCAGCACTACACACCCACTATAACTCTAGTAGTAAAAGGAGACGTATGTGATTGTTTCCAAAGTCCAATCATTGAGATAAAATAGGAGCAAATGAGGATGATACCTTACTTATAAGTAGTTGGGAGCATTATGTACGCTCAGGTCTGTACTCATCAAGATATCGCTTATATCGCCGGTATGCTTGGGAGTTACTTATCTAATCCCGAATTAGCACACTGGAAAGCGGCTAAAAGGTTTTACGATATCTGCTAAAGACCAAAGACTACACATTAACTTATAGAAGAGGTGACAACTTAGAAGTAGTAGGATGTTTTAATTCCAATAAGAAATCTACTTCTGAATGTATATATTTATGGTTAGTTGGCAAACCTATCTTTTGACGGAGTCATAAGTAGAAACTGACTGCAACGTCTACCATGATGTCTGAACGTTCATAATTTCATGTCATGGGATGTTGTTAAAGAACTTAGTCAGTGGACTCGAAAATCGTCAACTTGATTTATAGACCATTGAAGCTTTACTGTGATAACTCAGCTACCGTAACTTGCTTGAACAGTAACAGTTCAACTGGCGCTGAGATGTATCTTGATACAAAGTTTCTGTTTGTATGTAAACAGATTGAGGAAAATGTTCTTTGTATTGAGTACATAAGTACACATAAGATGCTACTGGATCCAATGACCGAAGGTCTCCTCCTAAAAATCTTCGTAGGATACGTATCGAAGATGAGGCTTACTAAAGGACCTATTATGATAGCATGTTGTACTTGTTGGTCATTATTATTATTATGTTAATGAAAATTTTCCTCCTTATTCAGATTTTGTTTGTCTATTAGTTACACTTCGAGCTCATAACAGTGTAAAGACATTATGCAACAAAATTTGTCTCAGTCAATTGATCATTGCTTATTGGTTTTAAATTTGAGTCATAGTTTGACTAGTGGGGGTCCTGAGTTGATGTTCTTCTCTACGACTGTACTTATTGGCTATGATTTCGGTTTAAAACGAAATGAGTATTATCCCGGCCGGACTTATTAAATACTCATAGATAAATGATCACTTGGTCAAGTGGGAGAATGTTGGAACCACGTTAGTGTGACCGTCACTGATCATCTATCCTTCCTGATATGATAATTGACGATAATTGAAATCCCTATGTCTAGTAAATATTCGATGGACGTATTTACTCTTAAAGACGTATTATAGGGTTTCCCATTAGGTGATTGGAACTAAGAGGACTAATGAGGCACGAATTAAACACCAGAGGGACTAAATGTGAAAATACTCTCCTTATATATATAGAGAGTAATTAACCTAATTTAAGGTTAATCACTCATAATTTCACAGCCTCCCCAAAAACAAATTCGTCCATCATCCTCTGATGAATTCCTTAATCATGAATTCATCAATCCATCCTAAATCAATCATCTTGTTATGGGAACCCGAAATCAATAGCAATCATGCTTTATGTTGTTACAGGTTCCACAGGACGATCTGGATTCCCCGGTACGTGTTTATTACGAATTGAATCATGTTATATTCCAACAATTTGTTCTCGGTTCACTCCATGAGAAGCATTATTGATATGGGCTTTCTAAACAACCACTCGGATTCTATTCAATGGAATAAAGTGGCTCCCCTCAAAATCAATATCAACTCGTGGCGAATCTTCAACAATCGTCTACCCACTCGGGATAATCTCATCAATCGAAACATTGACATACATTCATCCAGGTGTGCTGTTTGTGATGAGGATCTAGAAACAGTTGAACATCTTTTTGTTCATTGTGCTACAGCAACAAAACTATGGGAGCTTATTCGAAAATGGTGGTCCATTACAACTCCTGCTGCTACATCTACTTTGGGGATTTTAAGATGGGCTGATACATGTGGGCTCTGTCCTATTGCTACCATTCGGCTGGATGTTGTCATTCACGCTACCTTGTGGGTCATTTGGAAAAACCGTAATTGCATCTGCTTTCAAAACAAGCCCACTAAACCAGAGGTTTTATTTGACGATATTGTACTACTTTCTTTTAATTGGGTCTCTAGTAGAAGCAAATACAGTAAGACCAAATGGCTAGATTGAATTTGTGATCCATCTTATTTACATTTTTGTACTTTGTAACTCTCTAGCGTCTTGCTAGATTTCTTAATACAATACCGCTGTTCAAAAAAAAAAAATTGTTCCAAAGGACTTGGGCACCATTTTACTTTTCATACGACTAGAATAATGAGTGACATTTATAAATCCTTAAATGTTTTATGTATCAAAAAAAGAAAAGGAAATGTAGGAGTTATTTGATCTTTTCTAATCAAAGAAAATGTTGCATCCCACTTTGACAAACTAGCATATTAAGTCTTTTAAAATGAGTCTTAAATTCTGTAACACCCGTGACATTTGACTATATTGACCTTAATTGACTTTTGTTGAATATGTAAATTATTTGTGAATCTAATTGGAATATCGGTACTTGGAAACTTATGTTATTAATGAAAGTCGAGTTGCTTTTGTGATCTATAGTGTAATTGACGATACTTTAGCATTTACGTGTTTGGACGGGGTATCTTTTGGTAACTGGCTAGTGTTTAGTGGTGCAAGAGTTGTGGGTGGGGGTGTAAACCCTTCCCACCTCCCATTCCTTTCCTTATCTCTTATTCTTACACACACACATACACTCTCCTTTCTCTCTCAATCTCAAGAACACACACACAAAACACACACTAATCATTTCTTCTCATAAATTTTGGATCTAAGACTCTAGTAAACACCAAAATGTTAGAAAATTGTTAAATATCATTTCCTTATCTTCAAACTTCAAGTAATTTGGGTTAAATCAAGTGTTCTTCACATTTTAAGCTTCAAATCCAAATTCGAAGCTCCGGGTTGTGTTGGTAAGTGATTCTTAGCTCAAAATCATCATTATATGTTGCTTATTATGTTCCTTGGTCGAATCTAAACATCTTTGGTCTTGTTGGTTGTCAAAATCAAAATTTGGGTTTCTAGGGTTTTGGGGTGGATTTGGGTGTGATTTGATCTTAGTTTTGTGTTATGGAAGAGTTTGAATGGTGGGTTTTGTTCAAATTAGGTTAGTAACATGTTTTGTAGCTTCAAAATGGTCCCAAAATGGTCAAAAATGAGTTTGGGGTCGATTTGGAGGTGCTTGGGGGTGTTTGGGTTCGTATTTCTTGATTTTGGGCATAGATGGTCGAGTTTGTTCAGTACCCAGCGTAAGTTACGCCAGTTGGGCCGTAATTTACGCCCCTCTGGAAAGTGAATAACCCTCCTTTACGCCCCAACTCCCTGTTTACGCCAAAAACGTGCTGAAAAGGCTTGTTTCTGTTGAGTTCCAATGTTAATTGTAAATTTAATGATGACAAATCTGACCTATAAACACTTAGTAATCTTTGGTTCTTGTAATCTGATCTGGGTCAGACTAAGCTAACACAGCTTACGATCTGTCTCTGACCCATATCATGCTTCATACTTGTAATTGTAATATCTTATGGAAGCAAGTGTTATTCAAGCTGCATCATCAATGTATTAGCATTCAGTCCAAGTCGAAGAGGAGGATTGAAGATAGAAGACCAAGATGTTAGTGGAAGACAACTTGGGATTAGCAGTCAGCTTGGAAACACTTAGGCAGATTGGTGCCTTGACAAACGGCCCAATCTGTGTCTGACAATCAAGTGAAGATAACAACCTGGATTGAAGATAAGGATAAATGACGTGACTAGGAAGATTCCTAGGATCCAGGTTGGTGGTTGTTTTACATATGCGTGTCCATACTCCTATTGGTAGATGAAGAATGTGCGTCAGTACGTGGGGGACCACAAGTACATGAAAGGCACGATTGATTATTCCTTCATCAACCACTGAATGAAGAACACGTAGCTGCAACGGACACCTAATGAAGGAGCGCTTTCGCCTATAAAAGCCTCATTCATGGATTGCATATGAGTGGCATTTCCTGAGAATCATTCTCCACACAAGTTTCTCTGGTCTTACACACAGCTTAGTCTGTACGAGATCAGCTTGGGCTGATTCTCTTGAGCTGAAACTTATCGATTGTTGTTTGTCATTTCATAGGGTTGTTTAGATATCTATAGGCTATCTTTATTCCGCAACAACCCTGTAATTCTTTGTATAGATTATTTCTTAATAAAGGATTACATTTGAAAACCACAATCTGTGTTCAAGAATGTTTTTGTTTCTTTACTGCTTTACTGTTTTAATGATTCCTGCTCTTTACTTACTTGCTTAATATTCATTAACTGAATCTTAAAACGTTTTGTGTTAAAAGTTTGTAAAGATTGAAGAAAGTTGTATTCACCCCCCTCTACAACTGTTCTGTGTTCAATATACTTTGGTATATTGATACACCTATGGGACGTATCAATTGGTATCACAGCGGTGGTTGAGAATTAACTTGACTTGATCCTTGCATATTTTCATTTATAGTAAAGCATTATGTCATCATATATTGATAATGGTTCTTCAACCCGACCACCCATGTTTGACAAAGATGATTTCAGTGGGTGGAAAGGTAGAATGTCTTTGTTCCTTGATACCATCGATAACAATATGCCTGACATCCTTGCGGATGGTCCTTATGTTCCTACACAAACCATTGTGGTAGAAGCTGTGGTCAGGGAAGGTCAACCAACCATTCCTGCACAGTTAAATCTATTGTAAAGGATAAGGCAGATTGGGGGGGATGAGGATAGGAGGTTGGCAAACTTGGATGTGAAGGCTAGAAATTTCATTGTCCAAGCTGTGCCCAAAGATCTTTACCATTCTATTAAAATGTGTTCAACAGCTAAGAAAATGTGGGGTACATTGACTGTTATGTTTGAGGGTTGCTCTACCTCCATGGAATCCACAATTACTACATTGACCAGGAGGTATGAGAGATTTTTCTCTTTGAGAAATGAATCCTTGACTGACACTCATACCCGCTTTAATGCTTTGGTAAATGATTTAGCTGCTGTTGGAATTAATAAGAAAAATGAGGTTTTAAGAGCAAATTTCTTGATTCATTACCACCCAAATGGAACAACTATATTTCTTTTGTTAAATTAAGTTCTGTTTATCATGATCTTGATCTCCCTGGACTTTTTGGTTTGCTTCATAATCAAGAATGTTCAGAGGCTGAAAAGTTAATTGCTATGGGTGATTCTTATAGTCAGCCTGCTGCTGCACTTGTTGCTTCTATGACTGAACACCCTAGTTCAATTAGTAATGAGATCATTCCTTGTGTTATTGATGATATTCCTGTGATGTCTAATCCTAACTCTGTTTGTGCTGAATCTGAATGTGATGAATCTGATGGTGATGAACTAGCTAATGAAGTAGCTATGTTGGATGAGAGGATCAGAAGGAGATCCTTTAATAAGTTTAAAGGAAAAGGAAGAGGTGGCCAAGCTGACAAGACCAAGAAGCCATTTGATATGTCCAAGGTCACTTGTTACAAGTGTGGCAAGACTGGACATATGGCTGGAGATTGCAGATCCAAATAAACTGCTCAAGCTGTGCCAGCCAAAGGTGGAAGAGGTGAAAAATACTCTAAGCTCAAGACTAAGTACAAAGCCTTGAAAGCACAAGTAGCTGAGCTGACTGAGAAGGTGAACAAAAATGAGAAGAGTCTGGTAGCCAAAGACTGGGCTGAAAGTGCCACATCATCTGATGATGAGCTGTACAAAGATGCCAAGTGTTTCATGGCTAAAGAAGCTACTCAAAGATTTGATGAAGAACTGGTGAAAATACAACAGCAATCTGAGTCAGCTCACCAGGCATCCACCAGTCAGACTGCTCCACCTGAGGTAACTTCTTTTTCAAATTTGTCTGATAATGAGAAGCTGTCCAGACTGAATAAACTTGGTGATGAGGTTTTACTACAAAAACACTTTAATCAAGAACTCAAAAAGGAAATACATATTTTGAAACTTGATAACAGCTCTAAGAGTCACACCATTGAAAAACTAGAATCTGAAGTTAAAGCTCAAAAGCAATTAAACTCCATTTTGATTAAAGAAGCTAAAACTGCAGAAGAAAAGTTTTTAAAGGTTAAACAGATTACTGAAACATGGTGTATAAGTTCAAAAAGAGTTGCTAAGTGTGTTAATGAACAAATATCTCATCAGATCCAAGCCATTTTTGATGGTGATTATGATAGGGCCATAGCCATTGCTGAAGTGTGTGCTATGGAGCCTTGTTATCAGCCTCCTTCACCACCCAAAGTCCAAACCAAAGAAACAATTTCTAAACCAATTAAGTTGGTTCAGAATCTGGTATTGGGTTTAAAGATCCTGAAACCATTGGTCAGACCATTGCTGAAGCTGTGTCTGAAGCTGATTAGGTTGTTGAGTTAAAACCTGAAGAAAGTCTTGACTTGTCCAAACTGACCATCACCCAATCTGTGTCAGATTCAAAGACTAAAATAAACAAGAGTAGTTTAAAGAGAAATAAAAGAAAGGATAGAGATCACAGTGTTCCTAAAGAGAAAATAAAAGAAAGGATAGAGATCACAGTGTTCCTAAAGAGAAAATAAAGCTCTTAAAGAGTAAGAAGTCTGGTTCTCTAGGAAATGAGTCACAAGCAAAATCTGAGTCTGTTTCAAGTAACACCAAGTCTGACTCTGACAAGTTGATTTTAAAATATGTTGAGTCCAAAACTGACAAGGTGTCAATAAAGGCAAATTTTCTTAAGAATGTGTCTGATCCAAAAATTGTTGATCAAAGAAAATTGAGAGCTGAATGTAAGAAAGCTGGAATAGACAAAGGTTTTGTTCAGAAGGAAACTCTAAATGTTGCTAGAAAGAACTTTGAATCTGGTAAAGGACAGACCAAGCAACAATGGGTTTCAAAATGTGATAAGAGTCTGTGTTTAGTTACCCAATCTGAGTCAGACCAGAAGGTCAGCTCTGGTGAACCCATCTTTGGATGGGTTCCCAAAAAGAACTAATCTCTTATCATTATTGCAGGGCAGTCATGACGATAACACCTGGCACTTGGACAGTGGATGTTCCAAGCATATGACCGGATGTAAGTCCCTGCTATGTAGCTTAGGATTCGCGCTGGTCCTAATGTTACTTTTGGAGATGACTCTCAAGGAAAGACTGAAGGATTTGGTATACTTTCAAATGGTCCCCTTACTTTCAGAAGGGTCTCATATGTTAATGGTTTGAAGCACAATCTGATCAGTGTGAGTCAGTTGTGTGATGCTGGTTATGAAGTGAGATTCATGTCTGATAAGGGTATTGTTCTTGATTTGGAAGGCAATGTGGTTCTTATTGCAAAGAGGAATGAGTCTTTGTATTCTTTTGACATGAGAAATCCAACTGTCACAAGAGAAGTCTGTTTCATGTCAAAGTCTCAAGATGAGCTGAATTGGTTGTGGCATAAAAGGCTGTCTCATATGAATTTCAAAGACATCAACAAGCTGTGTAAGAAAGAGTTGGTGTCTGGTCTTCCAGTGATCAATTATGAGAAGGACAAGCTGTGTGGTGCTTGTGAGAAAGGCAGGCAACATAAAGCTACTTTTAATTCTAAAACATGCTCAACCATTGATAATTGTTTGGATCTGCTTTATATGGACTTATTTGGACCAATCAGTACTCCATCATTCACTGGAATGAGGTACTCCTTGGTAATTGTTGATGAGTATTCAAGATACACCTGGGTTTTCTTTCTAAGACACAAGAGTGAAGCTGCTGACAGCATTATTCATTTCATCAAGCAAGCTGAAATTCTCTACAAAAGACCTGTTAGGCAATTAAGGAGTGACAATGGTACTGAATTCAAAAATATCACTCTTAATTCATTCTGTAGTGAAAAGGGAATTTCACAAGTCTACTCAGCTGCCAGAACTCCTCAACAAAATAGTGTTGCAGAAAGAAGAAACAGAACTCTCATTGAAGCTGCCAGATCCATGATGGCTCAAAACAATGTCAAGTCTCATTTCTGGGATGAAGCAGTACACACAGCTTGCTTTACCCAGAACAGATCCCTCATTGTGAAAAGACACCAGAAGACTGCATATGAACTTCTTAGGGGGAGAAAACCTGAGATTGGTTTCCTAAGAATGTTTGGAAGTCCTTGCTATATTCTGAATCAGAAAGACCATCTTGGAAAGTTTGATGAGAAATCAGATGAAGGTATCCTACTTGGATATGCAACAATGATGAAGGCCTACAGAGTTTACAACAAGAGAACTAAAACAATTGAGAACTCTGTTAATGTAAGCATTGATGAAGGTTGTTCTAAGCCAAAGTGCTCTCCTCCTGAAGATGAAGACTTCAATTTTGAAGAACTGGCTGTACCTGAGAATGAGCCTCCAACTAACCCTCCAGTTGGAGCTGATAATGCTCAAACTCAGGGGGAGCAACTTATAGTAGTAGAAGAAGAAATTCCAATCTTTGAAAATGCACAAGCTGATCCTGCTCCTACTGAAGTAATTGTTCAGAATCCATTAAATGACTCTCCAACTGGTTCAGACTCCTCCATTCATGTCCAAGCTGATCAGCCTCTTCCTCAAGCTGATCATGCTGAACCATCTAATCTGAATCAGTCCATTATCCCAGTTACTAGATGGACAAAGAGTCATCCAATTAACCAAATCATTGGTGATCCACTCTCTGGTGTGAAAACAAGAAGAAAGGCAACAGGCAATTTCTGCATGTTTGTCAATTTTGTAAGCAAGGTGGAACCAACTGAGGTTGATGAAGCACTGACAGGTCCTTTTGGGTAAATGCAATGCAAGATGAGCTAACACAGTTTGAAAGAAACAAGGTTTGGGAACTTTTTCCAAGACCTCATCACAAGACTGTGATTGGAACCAAATGGGTCTACAGAAACAAAATGGCAAATCTGTTGACATCACAGCTTATAGGGGTATGATAGGATCATTACTTTACTTGACTGCTAGTAGACCAGATATTATGTTTGCTACATGTCTTTGTGCAAGATATCAAGCTAGTCCTAAGGAATCTCATCTTAAGGCTGTAAAAAAGAATCTTTAGATACCTTAAAGGTAGTCCCAATCTGGGTCTTTGGTATCCCAAAGACTCAGGATTTGATCTAATTGGCTATTCAGATTCTGACTTTGCAGGCTGTAAGATTGACAGAAAAAGTACTTTAGGAGCTTGTCAATTGCTTGGCAATAGACTTGTAAGCTGGTCCAGCAAGAAGCAACATTCAGTTTCTATCTCCACTGCAGAAGCTGAATATGTTGCTGCAGGAAGTTGTTGCTCTCAAATTCTTTGGATGCAATATCTGCTTCAAGACTATGGTGTCACTGCAACAAAAACTCCAATTTTTTGTGACAGTACCAGTGCCATAGCAATTTCAAACAATCATGTGCTTCATTCAAGGACCAAGCACATTGATATAAGATATCATTTCATCAGGGATCATGTAATGAAAGAAGATGTTGAACTCCACTTCATTCCAACAGACAATCAGCTTGCTGACTTGTTCACAAAGCCATTGGATGAATCAAGGTTCAACTACCTCATAAGTAAGCTTGGTATGCTTAATTTGTAAAATGTAGTGAGCTAAGTAATAGCAAATCTGACCCCTTAGAGTTATACTAAAATTTTGAGGGTAAGCTGTGTCAGACCCAGACTACCCTTTCACACTTGGTGCATTTCAAGTGAAAGAGGGTAAGCTGAGTCTGACCCAGCTTCGTGGTTATTTTTGTTATTAAATATCTCAGTGCATTTTATTACTTTCATTATTTTATTTAGTGTACTTGCTGATCCTATTGGAGTGTGACACGTGTAGTGGTCACAGCCGGTTACTGAAAAAGTACCACCACTACTTGTTGATCCTCCAATCAAAATCTTTCTCTCTCCAACTTTTTCAAACGGGATATTTTGAGTGTTTGTATATAACTTTCATTTAACCTAAATCCCAAATCACTTGTTCATATTTTTTTTCTCAAATCAATTTTTCTTCTCTAATCTGATTACTGTTTTATTAAATTTAATTTCTTCTAAAAATTGTTTTCAAAATGGCATCAGCATCTGTTTCTATTCATACTAATGATTCTCAATCTAGTTCTTCTGAGCCTGAAAGTCAATTCCCAGCTCCGATAAGCGCCAATAAGCTTTCACCTTATGTGGTGGGAAATAAGGTAGTAGTGGTTCCGGCTGATCTTGATACTGGTAAAATCAAGATTGGCAGTCTGGTTTATGCCAATATTCATCCTCCTTCATGGGCAAAAGGATACGATGAGATTGTGGCTTTCTCATGGCATCATCCATTCGACAAAGTGATGATTGAGAAGCCAGACTGGTGTTTCAAGATCTACTTTGTGAATTTTGGGCGAGCTGTGTTGTGAAACAGAACAAGAAAGGAGATGCTGCAATCTATGGCTCAATCCTCAACGGTAAGAAAAAGGTATATATTCTTATGAGAGGCTTAGGTCTGCTTTTGAGCTGTCTTATATGCCTGATGATGAATATGATAATGTTGTGTCTCATACTGAAGCCAAAAATGTTTTACAAGAAGTTGGATATACTGGTCCATTGGCTTCAGTGGTTAAAATGAAACATTTAACTGGTATTTGGAACTACTTATTGAGTACAATTTCGAAAACCTTACAAGTAAAGGCAGGCAGCTTTGATCAGCCTAATGTTCTAGAATTGCAGATTTTTCATGCAATGGTCACTATGACCAGAATAGATTTTGCTGGCTTAATCTTTAAGGACCTTGTTGATCGCGTTCATAAGAAGAGTCTTACCATACCTTATGGTAGGATTCTTGCTCTTATCATTGAAGCTATTCTTGACAATGATTACAGTCTGGCAACTGGTCAGACTGTGGAATGCAAGTCTATCAATAACAACATCTTCAATAGTCCCAAGGTATCTGTGCAGGGTCTGACCCAAGCAATGCAGATCTACCTTGATTTTTGCAGGCAAAGAGAAGGGGAACAAGAAGCACTTGGGGAAGCTGTCCCTTCTTCGACGCGATCTGAGTTTGACACTCAATCTGCTAATCAGGGGGACCCAGGTACACATGCTTCTGAACCCTCAAACTCTTCTAAATCTATTCAACATTCTACTCCTACAAAAGAGGGTGAAGGGTTGGCCAAAACATCAGCCTCCCTAGCCACACCTTCGTCCACTCGTTCAAAATCCGATTCTAAAAGACCCCTTGTTGAGGACTTAGTACCTCTCAAGGCCAAAAAGAAAAGATCGCAAAAGAAATCTGTGTCAGCTTCTGGGGTTGATAATGCAACATCTTCTCTTGAGATCCCCCAAGGTGCAGTGGAAGCTAAGGAACATTCCAAAGCTGTCCCTGTCACCAAAGCTGATAAGCCAAAAACGCCACGCCCATCTGCACTCTCCCAAAAGAGTGTAGACGAGTTAAAGGGAACACCTACTGCTACCCAACCCTCCAAACAGGATGAAGGTATTGAAAGAAAGACCTCCTCCCAAGGTCATACTGTGTCTAAACCGAATTCGCCATCATCAGCCTCCCAAAAGGTTGATGATATCATTAAAGGGGTAACAAAGGATCTAGCCCAGATCCAAAGTGAGTCAGAGTCAATGCACATCATTTCTGAGGATGGTCAGCCTAAGGAGGAAGTATCGAACGCATTGGTGACACTGCTTCTCCTCCCCAAGCTGATCATACTCCTTCTCTCTTACACTCTGAGTCTGCACAGGCTGTCAATGCCCCTTCTATGTCACAAGGAGGGGTACAGGCCTCAATTCTCCCTAAGGATACTTTGGTGCAACAACACACCTCTGTTGAAGGGCAATCAAATGCACAAAACATTACACCTACAGAGTCTGTGTCTGCATCTGTCCTCGGACAGAGGGATTCTGCAGGTTACTTGGCTGTCTTTAAGGCAGTCATGTCAGCCCCTTATGCAGCAAAGGGAACCATTGATGGTCCTCTCGATGTCAATGAGAATCTGATCACTATCTCCGGAAGTGATTCTTCATTGATGATGAGTTTGCCCATCCATCCTCAAGGGATGCTCTGATGGAAGATGCCAGTGGAGGAGTTGATCAAAATCAAGATCAACACATTCCCACTGGCCCTCAGCCTGAATTAAATGTTAATCTTTCTCAGGCTGACCAACTCATCATCAATTCTGACAAATCCACTCATGAGACTCACTCTCATGAGCAAATGTTCCAAAACTCCTTAAACCTCCACCCCTTTCTAAATATGCCCAATGACCCTGATATTAAGGATTGCAGGCTGCTCTTTCCAGAGTCAGTGGCTTTAAGCCAACTGCAAGTTCTTCCCAAGCTGCCACTATCTCATTTTCAGATGTGGTGGGTCAGCTCACTGAGTTCATTTCAACCTCTAAGGTTGAGAGCTCAAAGCTGACCGAATGCTTGGAAAAGATCCAAAAGGATCAGGATTTGACGGATAAGAAAGTGGATAAGCTGAGTCAAGATCAGACTGCATTGGAAGAATATGTTAAAAAAGCAGTTGATTTGATGCAGCAGAACCAGAGCAAGCTGACAGAGTCTCTTGATAGTCTTACAAAGGCAGTAAATGAAGAGAATGAAAGGAACAAGAGTACTCTGGGTCAGATTGAGAATGCTGCAACCAAGTTTAAAAGGGAAGTCACCATAGAACTTCGATCTGCAAACAAGTCACAAGATGATTTCAAGAATGATCTGATTGAAGCTTCTAAGGGTGTTAAATCCAAGATTGAACTCCTCCATGAGGATTATGTTGAGCTAAGAAGAGCCTGCTGTCTCACCAATGTCAAGATTGACTTGATCAACCAGGATCTCAAAGACTTCCTTGTTACTCCAGTGAGCTCTTTCCCTGCTGATGATGACAAAAAGGGGGAGAAGAATGCTACTAAGAGAAAGAGGAGTGCTATGAGTGAAGCTGAAATGGAGCTAGAAAGAGAAAGGCAAAAAGCTCAGGTTGACAAGGACATTGAAGAATACCTTGAAAGATTGAAAGAGAGACTGAATAAGGCCAGAGCTGAGGAGGCACTAAATGATAGAAGATTGGTTGTGCATGGTTCTAGGGTGGAAGCTGAGAAAGAAACAGTAGAGGAGATAAAAAGACCAGAATCTGAGTCTGGTGGTGAAAATGTTGGAAAAACAAATGAAGAGGCTGAAAAGGAGAGTGATACAACCAAGGGGGAGACTGTTAATGCTGAAATGGGAGATATAAGGAAGGATGTTGGAGTTGAAAAAGATAAGAAAGCTGAAAAGAAAAGAAAGTCCTCCCAAGCTGATCCTGTACAAGTTGTGCCAACTCAAGCTGACCCAGCTCCCAAAGAACAAATTGATGAATCTTCATCTAGTGAAGACACAGCCACTCTGTCCCAGTTCATGATCAAGAAAAGAACAACAGAAGTTGGGTCAAGTGGTGTGAAGGTCTTAACTGATAAAGAAAATGATTGGGAGCTTGCAACTGAAACTGCTCCACAGATTGGGGTAACAGTTGAGGTGGCATATAAAATGATTAAGGAGGACATATTAGAAAGAGAAAGAATTGCTGCAACTAAGTCTGATTCTGAAATTGCTAAGGCTGTTCAAGAACAATTAAATAAGGAAGATGAAGAAGATCTTGCAGCCATTGGTTCCAAAAAGAAAGTTGTGAGCAAAGGAAAAGGAAAGAAGAAGGTGGTGGTTCATTCTACACCATCACAGAAGGTTAAAGATGTGAAAGAAAGTGTGAAAGCCCATAATTGGTTTGATGCTATGGAGAAAAGAAAGGTAACAGAAAAGATCAACTATAGAAAGCATCCAGAACCAATCCTCCAGGTTCAACTCAAAAGAAGAAAGGGAAAGTCCATTCCAAGCATCAGGTTCACAAGAAAATGATTTGAGACAAGCTGGGAAACTCATGATCTTGACAATCTGTATGAGTTAGGTTACACAGAGTGGGTTGAATTGCATGATATCATCACTGGTATGCCTGGAATTCATAGAGAGACTGTCTTGGAAGCCATTGAGAAAAAGTTGGCTGCAATTGTAAAATACAAGATTGATATCACTGGCCTTCCAAGACCAAAAGCATATGATTTGGATGATGAAGATGAGTCAGAAGAGCCACTCAAGAAGAAGAGGAGAAGAAATGTTAAGCTCAAAGCTCCTGAAGGTGATCACACAGACTTCCTCAGAAACTTGAACCCTTCAGAGTTTCTTGGGCTATTATCTCCTGATGCTCTAGACAGAATTCTAAGACATCTCAATCTGTCTCTTCCTGCTGGTGTGGCTAATGCAAGAAATGGAATGCACATTACTGAACCTGAACATGGTATGTATTTTGTGGATGCAAGAGGGCAACTTGTATTCCAAAGGACTGCTGAGCTGAAAGAGGTACCAACTATGCACCTTTTTACCTTGTACAGATTTTGTGTTACTTTCAGTGAACAAGGTAATGGGTATGAGCAGTTCCTTATAGATGAAGGGTTAGATAGAAAAGTAGATGTGAGGATTGCTCCATCTTTTGAAGTTAAGCAAGAAACTGTAGAGTTGATTGGGGAATAAAGTCTTATTGTAATACTTTGTATTTCTCAATATATACAAGTATTTGTACAAATTCAGTTGTCTTGTTTAAATTTCATATCAGATTGAAAAGAACCCAAAAGATTCAAAGGGTCACAAGCTGTTAGTCATATTTTCGTTTGATTCTTTGTAAGCTGATAGTCAAAGTGTAGTTGGGTTTTGTCATCATCAAATAGGGGGAGATTGTTGAGTCCCAATGTTAATTATAAATTTAATGATGACAAATCTGACCTATAAACACTTAGTAATCTTTGGTTCTTGTAATCTGATCTGGGTCAGACTAAGCTGACACAGCTTACGATGTCTCTGACCCAGATCATGCTTCATACTTGTAATTGTAATATCTTATGGAAGCAAGTGTTATTCAAGCTGCATCAACAATGTATTAGCATTCAGTCCAAGTTGAAGAGGAGGATTGAAGATAGAAGACCAAGATGTTAGTGGAAGACAGCTTGGGATTAACAGTCAGCTTGGAAACACTTAGGCAGATTGGTGCCTTGACAAACGGCCCAATCTGTGTCTGAAAATCAAGTGAAGATAACAACCTGGATTGAAGATAAGGACAAATGACGTGACTAGGAAGATTCCTAGGATCCAGGTTGGTGGTTGTTTTACATATGCGTGTCCATACTCCTATTGGTAGATGAAGAATGTGCGTCAGCACGTGGGGGACCACAAGTACCATGAAAGGCACGATTGATTATTCCTTCATCAACCACTGAATGAAGAACACGTAGCTGCAACGGACACCTAATGAAGGAGCGCTTTCGCCTATAAAAGCCTCATTCATGGATTGCATATGGGTGGCATTTCCTGAGAATCATTCTTCACACAAGTTTCTCTGCTCTTACACACAACTTAGTCTGTACGAGATCAGCTTGGGCTGATTCTCTTGAGCTGAAACTTATTGATTGTTGTTTGTCATTTCATAGGGTTGTTTAGATATCTATAGGCTATCTTTATTCCGCAACAACCCTGTAATTCTTTGTATAGATTATTTTCTTAATAAAGGATTACATTTGAAAACCACAATTTGTGTTCAAGAATGTTTTTGTTTCTTTACTGCTTTACTGTTTTAATGATTCCTGCTCTTTACTTACTTGCTTAATATTCATAAACCGAATCTTAAAACGTTTTGTGTTAAAAGTTTGTAAAGATTGAAGAAAGTTGTATTCACCCCCCTCTACAACTGTTCTGTGTTCAATATACTTTGGTATATTGATACACCGTGGGACGTATCAGTTTCCAAGCCACTGTAACTTACGGTGGTCTTGGGCGTAATTTACGCTAGGCCAAATTAGACCACCGTAAGGTATGGTGGCAACCACCGTAACTTATGGTGCTCTCTAAAGTGGGTTTTCCTGTTTTGTCTTCGTTTGAGCTTGTTGATCTTCCATGGTCTTTGGGTCGAGCCGTACCTTCTTGTACACCTTCATTTGGGTCCATTAGTGTCATATATGAGTCTCTAGAGTTGTTCAAGGGCTGAGGTCATTCCTAGGGTTCCAAGTGTTGACGTTGGCTTGTATTGTGATATATATTGATAGGTTGTGGACGTGTGATGATCATTGGACCTACTTAGCTTGATTCTAACTTGTTGTTGCTGAACCAAGGTGAGTTCCGTAGCTCCCTACTCAATTGAGATTCGGGCTGAAAAGTGTACACATACGTGCTTGTTTGATTGTTTGGTTGATTTGATTGATGGCTTATTAATTGATTGACTGATTGATTGTTTGATTGATTGTTGATTGATGAATGGTTTTGATTGATTGTTTGATTGATGGATGGTTTTGATTGATTGTTTGATGGTTTACGCATATGATTATATTTTGTGATTAGGATAGTTGTACATACATGGAAGTCGATTATGCCTTCAAAGGGTTTTAGATGTGGTGGGAAGGCTGCGGGTGACCCTATATATAAGCATCTAGGACTCGTTGAAAGTAGAATCCTCCGAAGTGTATGTACATTTTGTTTTGGTTGTTGGTTGAATGTTTGTTTCGTGGTTGGAATTGGGGAGACCGATTTATGGGATTCGGTTGGTGGACTGTGATGAGATTGGAATGCCACAACGGTCATTGGGATGACACGTGGACACTCTATTTGTGCTGGATGCACACAGACTCTGAGTATATAGACGTATATACATCAACGATTTGACATGCCACAACGGTCATTGGGATGACACATGGACACTCTATTTGTGCTGGATGCACACAGACTATGAGTATATAGACGTATATACATGAACGATTTGACATGCCACAACGGTCATTGGTATGACACGTCATTGGGATGACACGTGGACACTCTATTTGTGCGGGACGCACACGGACCCCAAGTATGTAGTCACACATACTTGCATTTGATGATTGTTGAGACACATACATGATATACATTCATACATTGCTTGGTTATGTCTTATGCACTTATACTTTATGCATCCTTATTGTTTCGCATACTCATTGATGTTGACATTACTTATACATACATGTGACACGCGCCTCTCGTCATTGTTGATACATTATGGCTTGTTATGTAACGAGGTTTACTCTCGGTTTACCTATCTTGGTTGACTTTGTGCCTTATAAAGGCTACTGTAAGACATTACTTACTTTTCCTTATACATATTGTGATTGTTGACGATGGTTCCTTGTGATCCATTACTACGAACTCACCAACCTAGTGTTGACTTTGTTTAGTACACTTTTCAGGTAATCAGGTGAATCCAAGATGTGATGGTTGATTGATGCTTGTGCTAGAACTTGGGCTTGGACTTACATGGATCCAGGATTCATTTGCCCCTTATTTTGTATTATGCATTATGTTCTTGTTGTTGATGTTGGATTCACCGAATCCTTTTTATTCATATAGTTCATGTTCTACGATAATCTCATGCATACGCTATATCTTTTCAGTAATATCCTGAGCCTAGCTCGGGGTGTTACAGAATGGTGGCCCATGCTTGGTCGTAGAGAATTAGGCGGTTTGACCTAGACTACGGCTTAAGTTAAAACTCTTCATATAGCATGCATGGTTAGGAATTTTGTGTGCAACGTGAAATTGTATGAATCCTGAAAATTATTCATTGTGAGTTCGTAGACGGGACCATTTATGTGATAATGTGAGTACAATTAGACAACGTGTTGTTTTGTGATGTGTACAAGGTGGACAATGTGTTATGTAGTGACAAGTGCAACGTGATGAATGTGTGGTGAGTACAATGTGATTAATGTGTACATTGATTTGAGCTTGATTGTGGTTGAGATGGATTGTTGTTATTGATTGGTGATAGTTTGATGATTTAGGGAAAAATGAAGTTATGGCATTAACTTAGTATAATATTGTGGCAACCCTAAAAGAGCCTGATCAACTATTTTATGGTCACCCGGTATTATAACAAGTTAATGACATCACGGATTGCACATGTTTGGCTTAGAGTATAATAAGGAACCAATATGCTTAATGGGACTCGGTTGGGTGGAGGGTTAGCCGTTGGTACACCCTGTATACATACCCGGCCAATAACTAGAGAGCATATCGGATTCGGATTATACTTTAAACCACTTGTTTTAGTTGACTTGTTTTAGTTGCTTGTGATGTGATGTGTTGAATATGAGTACTTGGCTTTGATGGTGGACAATTGTTGTGAACTTGACATGAGAACTTTGGTATATTGTCTTTAGCGTAGTGATATGAAACACGTATGATATGGTGGAATGATAGCATGATATATGACGGTTACTTGGGAACATTTATATGTTGGCCTTAGTGTAAAGACATCAAACATGTGTATGTATGTATGGCCCGTAGTGGTCACGTTGATGTTGTAAATGTTTTTGTGGTGGTTCGACTTAAACGTGTTGATAGACGGTTAGGATACAATGTGATGAATGTGTTGATATGCACCCTTAGAGAGAGTCAATGTTGTAAGCATCCTAACTCTCATATATTATAAACGATTGATATCCCAACATTAACGATGTTAATTGTAATTGGTGAACAATGAGGATATGTTGCTTAATAGCATGTGAATTTGAACATGTATGAGACATTGTTAAACTTGGTTGTAAGCATGATATAATGTATTTGCTGATGCACGTGTAAGATGTATTAGTCGGTGGACGATTATATGAATGAATTTAACATGCTAGTTTTATTGCATGATTATGGGAAAAACTATACCATTAAACTTTGTTTTTATGCATGATATAACGGAAATAGATAATGCATGTGTAGGTGTGTTAATCGGTAAGCACTTGCAAGAATGGATTGTGTACTAGTTTGCTAGTCTTAGCATGTATAAATATTTACTTAATGGACAAATATATGACTAAGAACGGTAGACATGTTTAATAATTTGAGTATGCTCAAAACTTTATTTCTTAACTTAGTTATAAGAACGGATTGAAAATTTAGGCATAGTTATACCCAACGTATGAGAGATCGTATGTATAACTTGGTATGCGAGATTAATTTATAGACATGCAAAACCTTATCTTCTAACTTGGTTATGTGGATTAATTGTTAGGAGATACGGTAGAACAAATATGGTCGTCATGATATTCTAATTGTTGATTATGCTTAAATTTTGTTGCCTAACTAACTTGGTGAAATAAATTGTTAGGACTTGGTAATACATGCGTAAAGGTAATTGAAATCTTGGACAATTGAGTGTATAGGTTGCCATGCTAGCCTAATTATTTGAATATCTCGGGATCTTGTTGCCTAACTTGCTTATTGAATACATAGTTAGGAATTCAAGATGCATGCATAGATGTAAATGGTTTCGTGAACAATTGTATGTATAAATTAGTAGGGCGATTAAAGATTATTTTGCGGAGTTATTTCCCCCTCCTGTTACTTTATAATTTAGTCAGCAGCGTAGAGATTATAAGTATAGTTGTATTATGATTATGAGAACCTCATTGTATTATACGCCCCTAAGATTGAACTTTAGGACAATGCCTGAGTTAACTAAGGTGGGTTGATTATAATAAACGAATAACAGTGGAGTTAACTGCGAAGTCAATATCGATGGCGACAACGGGACGTAATGATTTCATTTTGAGCTGTTATACAACTATGAACTTTATTGAGTGAGGAGGAACGACCTGGGTTAGGCTAACCACAAATTTGAACAAATAAATTTAAATCTAAAAGTCTACCCAACACGTAAAATTCCGCAAACACGAACGTCGCAGAAATGGAGTTGAGGTGTCAACGATATTGGGTAGTACATATACACGAATACGATTGGTGAAAGTTGATCTAATTGAACGCCTAGCTTAACGTGGAACCGAGAGTTCATAAGCGTGGGAACGATGGGCCAGTTGAGTGCCATAGTGCTAGTCACATGTAAGATGAAAGAAGCTCGAGTGCTTATAGTGTGCGATTCTCAAATCTTCTCGACCTTAAACGGATCGCTAGATCGTTGTCTATCACACGAATGAGGTGCCGTCAGGATTGGATGTCGTGGACATGAACCCTCCCATTGCCAGACAGATGGCCAGAAGTGGGAGCAAACATGTGATTTCAGCGAATGAGCCGCCGACCAATGGGTGAAACACGTCACGAGTGCGCTGACTATAAGTCAAATCGTCATAATAAGTGTTACCTGTTTACAACTAATTGCACTTAATGTTAACCGCGATATGTATATATATATAATAATAATAAATAATAAACTACTGGAAGTTGGCAATAAACTCGTTTGAGAAAATGGAATTATAACCCGGAGATCGATGAGTCATGGCGAAAGATTTTAACACTTGGTATGAAGGATGCGTACGACGTCACCCGTTTTAAATAATCTAACGAGTTATAAATTAAAAACTTGTTACATAATACGGCTCCTATAATCATATGAATTTTGCTAATATAATAGTAAGATATTTTTGAGACATATGTGAGGAATTTTAAATGAAAAAGACCAATGAATTTTTGGTAAATGTCTTTAGTGATTTTCAAAATCAAATTGTGTAACAAATTATAACTTATGAAAAGATTTTTATTAATTACATTCTATTCCAAAAGCTTGGGGATTCTCGATTTTATATGAGAATCGGTTTTAACTTATAGAGTGTGCCAATGTTAAGTTAAGAGTGACAAGATAAGAACCGTTAAAAATCCCCGTTTGAACAAAACAATGTGATGACAACTAAGAACGAACCAAAAACCTAAAAACTAGTGAATACTGGCAAGAGTAAACGTAAATATTTGAGTCTTACAAATCGGATTAGTAAAATAAAGTTCGGAAGCGAGAGGGAATTCTTTTAACTGGGGAATTCCTTGGGACGTCAAAGTAATATCTCAATCCGGGAAGGTTCTCCCTTAACTGGGGAATCAACCAAGAAGCTTGTGAAGCGAAACGGTTCGGAGTGAACGACACTTGGGTATAACTTAAAATCTCACGTAATACTAAACGAGATGTTATTTACCTTGTTTATACTTTTATTGACTTTTGGTAAAGTGAGAAGAGTCGATTTTAAGCTCGAAAGGTCAAGTTTCAAGTTTCATGTTCTTTCTTCTAAAAATCTGGGAACAACCTTTGTTGTAGAGGATGGCCATTGAAGAAGCCGTCAATTTTCATTTGATGGCCATTGCAGAGGCCGTGAAACTTCATTTGATGGCTGATGAAAAGGCCGTCAAATTTCATTTGATGGCTGATGTGGAGGTCGTCATACCAGGAACGACACGTGAGTGAAATCTTAGACTCGTATGTACGTTAAACAGGAGTACTTACTTCAAGCGTTTAGGTAAGTATGATGACACATAAGAATCTAATAAAACCCGTTATCACTTGTGATACCTTTAACCATTGAAAGGGAGTCTTGGGTCGATGTGTAAATCTTGCAAGGTGAGGTTGAGCACCGTTCGTCCAACTCATGTAACTGAATGATGAATGTGAATGTGTTAAGAAGATTTGAACTTTGTTTAGAATATGAATCGTTGTAATTTCGAGGACGAAATTCTTTTAACTGGGGAATGATGTAACACCCGTGACATTTGACTATATTGACCTTAATTGACTTTTGTTGAATATGTAAATTATTTGTGAATCTAATTGGAATATCGGTACTTGGAAACTTATGTTATTAATGAAAGTCGAGTTGCTTTTGTGATCTAAAGTGTAACTGATGATACTTTAGCATTTACGTGTTTGGACGGGGCATCTTTTGGTAACTGGCTAGTGTTTAGTAGTGCAAGAGTTGTGGGTGGGGGTGTAAACCCTTCCCACCTCCCATTCCTTTCCTTATCTCTTATTCTTACACATACACACACTCTCTCCTTTCTCTCTCAATCTCAAGAACACACACACAAAACACACACTAATCATTTCTCCTCATAAATTTCGGATCTAAGGCTCTAGTAAACACCAAAATGTTAGAAAATTGTTAAATATCATTTCCTTATCTTCAAACTTCAAGTAATTTGGGTTAAATCAAGTGTTCTTCACCTTTTAAGCTTCAAATCCGAATTCGAAGCTCCGGGTTGTGTTGGTAAGTGATTCTTAGCTCAAAATCATCATTATATGTTGCTTATTATGTTCCTTGGTCGAATCTAAACATCTTTGGTCTTGTTGGTTGTCAAAATCGAAATTTGGGTTTCTAGGGTTTTGGGGTGGATTTGTGTAACACCCCAACAAGGCGGAAACATGGGGCATTAATAGAAACGCTCAGCGTGACATGGAAATTAAGTAGAGATACTAAATGCATTCAAGGATTTAGCAATCCATACATAATTCAAGTACAAATACAAGTTTTGGATCAAATAATGCACAAGGAGCACAACACCATCAATAGTTTACAAAAGAGATAGTTCAAATGATGTCTAACGATCCTAGGCATAACCCATAAACGGGAACAATGAATCATGGATCCACAAAAGTCCAAGCTCAATCCTATCACACGCAATGCAATCATCCATCACGTCTTTGATTCACTTGATTACCTGAAAAGTGTACTAAAATGCGTCAACATAAAGTTGGTGAGTTCGTAGGTTTTGACTATAAGAAACAAGTGTCGGGATAACAACCGTTTAACCTTGATACGAACATAATTAGATCATTAAATGATCATATAACCTTGAAACCTTGATTGGGTCATTAAATGATCTCATAATTGGGATCGTTAAACGATCACCAAGCCTTGAAACCTTGATTGGATCATTTAATGAACCTCATAACCTTGATACGAACACATAACAATCATACAACCTTGATTTACAATTCAATCGAACACATAACTTTGATAACTAGCCAAACAATCATACAACCTTGATTTACAAAGCAACGAACACATAACCTTGATAACTAGCCAAACAATCATACAACCTCGATTCACAAAGCAAACGAACATATAACCTTGATAAACTAGCCAAACAATCATACAACCTTGATTCACAAATCAAACGACACATAACCTTGATACGAACACATAACAATCATACAACCTTGATTTACAATTCAATCTAACTCATAACCTTGATACGAACACATAACAATCATACAACCTTGATTTACAATTCAATCTAACACATAACCTTGATAAGCTAGAACCTCATAACCTTGATACGAACACATAACAATCATACAACCTTGATTTACAATTCAATCGAACACATAACCTTGATAACTAGCCAAACAATCATACAACCTTGATTCACAATTCAATCGAACACATAACCTTGATAACTAGCCAAACAATCATACAACCTTGATTTACAAGCAACGAACACATAACCTTGATACGAACACATAACAATCATACAACCTTGATTTACAATTCAATCGAACACATAACCTTGATACGAACACATAACAATCATACAACCTTGATTTACAATTCAATCGAACACATAACCTTGATAAATAGCCAAACAATCATACAACCTTGATTTACAAAGCAACGAACACATAACCTTGATACGAACACATAACAATCATACAACCTTGATTTACAATTCAATCGAACACATAACCTTGATACGAACACATAACAATCATACAACCTTGATTTACAATTCAATCTAACACTTAACCTTGATAAGAACATAATTAGATCATTAAATGATCATATAACCTTGAAACCTTGATTGGGTCATTAAATGAACCTCATAACCTTGATACGAACATATACAATCATTAAATGATCTCATAATTGGGATCGTTAAACGATCACCAAGCCTTGAAACCTTGATTGGATCATTTAATGAACCTCATAACCTTGATACGAACACATAACAATCATACAACCTTGATTTACAATTCAATCTAACACATAACCTTGATAAGCTAGCTCAACAATCGTACGACCTTGATTCACAAAGCAAACGAACACATAACCTTGATAACTAGCCAAACAATCAT
This sequence comes from Erigeron breviscapus, assembly GCA_034093135.1. Lineage (NCBI taxonomy): Eukaryota > Viridiplantae > Streptophyta > Magnoliopsida > Asterales > Asteraceae > Erigeron > Erigeron breviscapus. The sequence continues at coordinate 154,681,217 of CM067169.1, read as the reverse complement.
ACAACCTCGATTCACAAAGCAAACGAACATATAACCTTGATAAACTAGCCAAACAATCATACAACCTTGATTCACAAATCAAACGATCACATAACGATCAACAAACCAAGAAAACACGTTGTACACTTTTCACCCCAAAATCATATAAAGAAAAGGGGCTACGGACTCACCTTTGCCTTGTATCGTCGAGTTTTAAAATGATTTATAAGTATTTAATCGAGCCAAGAATGTCCAATCGTCAATGATCACGACCTATCAATGTATTTATATAACATACGTTATTAATATAAGGTATATACTTTTGTACACGTACATGAATTTATTCATAAGTTTAAGTACGTATATGTGTATGCTTTATACTTGCTCAACATCACTTGGTTTAGGGTCCCTCGACTTTACATATTATTGCAAGTATACATATATATATACAACACGCTTTTCTTTTATCGACACAATGTTTTACTTTGGCATTCGACAAGGATACTCAAAACAGCCCGATTTGGACCCCATAGAAGCCAAGGGACAACCCAGGAAGGAAGCCCGATCCAAGACTAGGGAGGTGGGCCCAAAGCTAGTAAACAGGAAATAAAAACCCAGCAGAGAGCGTAAGGTACGCCAAGAATAGGTGTAACGTACGGCGGGAAGGAATCCACTGGCGTAATATACGGTGAAAGCAGGCGTAATCTACGGTGGAACAAGTTAACCCAGCGTAAGGTACGGCTAGGACCACCGTAAGCTACGATGGTCAGGAACTTCACATTTTGGCATCTGAAGCTTAAAAATGGGGCGTAAACAGAATGTTTAGGGCGTAATGCTAATTTGAATGATGCAGATGAGCGTAGGGTACGTCCCTGTGGGCATAGCTTACGCCAAAGAAAAGGTGGGCAGCGTAATATACGCCGGTTAGAGCATAGGATACGGCTAAGCAGAAAAGGGTGAAATCTGGGCAAAACAAGAACAAGAACACAGGTTGACTTTTGAAGTCAACTTTGACTTACGAAATCCAAACCCTAATTCGAGCTATGACAACCGATGTGATGACAAATTAGACTTGTTTTAAGCTTTAGTAATCTAAGTACAAGTTAACAATTTCAAACCCTCATTCAATTCGTCCATAGATCAAAGGTTTTATAATTAAATTGTTTTTAATCAATTTTCATCCATGAAAACCCTAATTCGGGTTCCATGGGTTTTTGACCCGAAATTGTACAAGTTTTTGCTTATACAAGATTACTAAACATGATTGCGACATAACCCATCTGGGAATTTGACTCCTAACACAACCAAACCCGAAATCTTGGTTTTGACCCATTTAACAATTTAAAAACCCTAATTTTTGAATAAAAATGATTTTGACTTAGAAATGGTATCGGGACACTTGAATATGATTAAAATTAGTCTTACAAACATAAATTGGTCATATTAGTACAAGTTTAACTTACCAAAACCTTCAAGAAGTCTTAAATCCGAATTTGACCCGTTTAAAGAGTTTCCTTGCACCTTGACTTTCCAAGTTTTGATATGATAATTAAATGCTGGTGATGATTATGATTCTAGTATTGAATTAGCTTCAAACACAATAAATGAACTAGGAATTTAGAGAGAGTGAGTGAGTAGTCTTGCATTTAAGAGAGAGAGAGAGAGAGGGAGATAAAAGTGAATGAGTGAATGAAAGTTGTAAGAGTGGGATTGGGTGGGGTTTGGATAGGGTTGGGTAAGTAGGTATGGGTCTTGGGTGTGAGTTGACCCATGAACTATCCAATTGCATATAACTCTAGTGACTTAAACACCGTTAAATACCGATCATCCAATCAAACCGATCACCCAACGTCAAATAGCACACGAACACAATTTAAGTAAAACGATCATCAATTCATCTATTCACCTTGAACACAATAAAAATCACGAATGACTCGATCATATATTACTTAACTAATGTTAATTAGTTAATCGTACATAAAATTAACGGGTCAAATTAAGTCAAAATTTACGAATGTTACAATTTGGGTGTGATTTGATCTTAGTTTTGCGTTATGGAAGAGTTTGAATGGTGGGTTTTGTTCAAATTAGGTTAGTAACATGTTTTGTAGCTTCAAAATGGTCCCAAAATGGTCAAAAATGAGTTTGGGGTCGATTTGGAGGTGCTTGGGGGTGTTTGGGTTCGTATTTCTTGATTTTGGGCATAGCTGGTCGAGTTTGTTCAGTACCCAGCGTAAGTTACGCCAGTTGGGCCGTAATTTACGCCCCTCTGGAAAGTGAAAAACCCTCCTTTACGCCCCAACTCCCTGTTTACGCCAAAAACGTGCAGAAAAGGCTTGTTTCCAAGCCACCGTAACTTACGGTGGTCTTGGGCGTAATTTACGCTAGGCCAAATTAGACCACCATAAGGTATGGTGGAAACCACCGTAACGTATAGTGCTCTCTAAAGTGGGTTTTCCTGTTTTATCTTCGTTTGAGCTTGTTGATCTTCGATGGTCTTCTGGTCGAGCCGTACCTTCTTGTACACCTTCATTTGGGTCCAAACACAATAAATGAACTAGGAATTTAGAGAGAGTGAGTGAGTAGTCTTGCATTTAAGAGAGAGAGAGAGAGAGGGAGATAAAAGTGAATGAGTGAATGAAAGTTGTAAGAGTGGAGAGGAAGAGAGAGAGAGAGAGAGAGAGAGAGAGAGAGAGAGAGAGAGAGAGAGAGAGAGAGAGAGTGTGAGTGTGTGTGTGTGTGTGTGCGAGAGAGAGAGAGAGAGAGAGAGAGAGAGAGAGAGAGAGAGAGAGAGAGAGAGAGAGAGAGAGAGAGAGAGAGAGAGAGAGAGAGAGAGAGAGAGAGAGAGAGAGAGAGAGAGAGAGAGAGAGAGAGAGAGAGAGAGAGAGAGAGAGAGAGAGAGAGAGAGAGAGAGAGAGAGAGAGAGAGAGAGAGAGAGAGAGAGAGAGAGAGAGAGAGAGAGAGAGAGAGAGAGAGAGAGAGAGAGAGAGAGAGAGAGAGAGAGAGAGAGAGAGAGAGAGAGAGAGAGAGAGAGAGAGAGAGAGAGAGAGAGAGAGAGAGAGAGAGAGAGAGAGAGAGAGAGAGAGAGAGAGAGAGAGAGAGAGAGAGAGAGAGAGAGAGAGAGAGAGAGAGAGAGAGAGAGAGAGAGAGAGAGAGAGAGAGAGAGAGAGAGAGAGAGAGAGAGAGAGAGAGAGAGAGAGAGAGAGAGAGAGAGAGAGAGAGAGAGAGAGAGAGAGAGAGAGAGAGAGAGAGAGAGAGAGAGAGAGAGAGAGAGAGAGAGAGAGAGAGAGAGAGAGAGAGAGAGAGAGAGAGAGAGAGAGAGAGAGAGAGAGAGAGAGAGAGAGAGAGAGAGAGAGAGAGAGAGAGAGAGAGAGAGAGAGAGAGAGAGAGAGAGAGAGAGAGAGAGAGAGAGAGAGAGAGAGAGAGAGAGAGAGAGAGAGAGAGAGAGAGAGAGAGAGAGAGAGAGAGAGAGAGAGAGAGAGAGAGAGAGAGAGAGAGAGAGAGAGAGAGAGAGAGAGAGAGAGAGAGAGAGAGAGAGAGAGAGAGAGAGAGAGAGAGAGAGAGAGAGAGAGAGAGAGAGAGAGAGAGAGAGAGAGAGAGAGAGAGAGAGAGAGAGAGAGAGAGAGAGAGAGAGAGAGAGAGAGAGAGAGAGAGAGAGAGAGAGAGAGAGAGAGAGAGAGAGAGAGAGAGAGAGAGAGAGAGAGAGAGAGAGAGAGAGAGAGAGAGAGAGAGAGAGAGAGAGAGAGAGAGAGAGAGAGAGAGAGAGAGAGAGAGAGAGAGAGAGAGAGAGAGAGAGAGAGAGAGAGAGAGAGAGAGAGAGAGAGAGAGAGAGAGAGAGAGAGAGAGAGAGAGAGAGAGAGAGAGAGAGAGAGAGAGAGAGAGAGAGAGAGAGAGAGAGAGAGAGAGAGAGAGAGAGAGAGAGAGAGAGAGAGAGAGAGAGAGAGAGAGAGAGAGAGAGAGAGAGAGAGAGAGAGAGAGAGAGAGAGAGAGAGAGAGAGAGAGAGAGAGAGAGAGAGAGAGAGAGAGAGAGAGAGAGAGAGAGAGAGAGAGAGAGAGAGAGAGAGAGAGAGAGAGAGAGAGAGAGAGAGAGAGAGAGAGAGAGAGAGAGAGAGAGAGAGAGAGAGAGAGAGAGAGAGAGAGAGAGAGAGAGAGAGAGAGAGAGAGAGAGAGAGAGAGAGAGAGAGAGAGAGAGAGAGAGAGAGAGAGAGAGAGAGAGAGAGAGAGAGAGAGAGAGAGAGAGAGAGAGAGAGAGAGAGAGAGAGAGAGAGAGAGAGAGAGAGAGAGAGAGAGAGAGAGAGAGAGAGAGAGAGAGAGAGAGAGAGAGAGAGAGAGAGAGAGAGAGAGAGAGAGAGAGAGAGAGAGAGAGAGAGAGAGAGAGAGAGAGAGAGAGAGAGAGAGAGAGAGAGAGAGAGAGAGAGAGAGAGAGAGAGAGAGAGAGAGAGAGAGAGAGAGAGAGAGAGAGAGAGAGAGAGAGAGAGAGAGAGAGAGAGAGAGAGAGAGAGAGAGAGAGAGAGAGAGAGAGAGAGAGAGAGAGAGAGAGAGAGAGAGAGAGAGAGAGAGAGAGAGAGAGAGGGAGAGAGAGGGAGAGAGAGAGAGAGAGAGAGAGAGAGAGAGAGATGTACACCTTCATTTAGGTCCATTAGTGTCATATATGAGTCTCTAGAGTTGTTCAAGGGTCGAGGTCATTCCTAGGGTTCCAAGTGTTGACATTGGCTTGTATTGTGATATATATTTTGATAAGTTGTGGACGTGTGACGATCATTGGACCTACTTAGCTTGATTCTAACTTGTTGTTGCTGAACCAAGGTGAGTTCCGTAGCTCCCTACTCAATTGAGATTCAGGCTGAAAAATGTACACATACGTGTTTGTTTGATTGTTTGGTTGATTTGATTGATAGCTTATTAATTGATTGACTGATTGATTGTTTGATTGATTGATGATTGATGAATGGTTTTGATTGATTGTTTGATTGATGGATGGTTTTGATTGATTGTTTGATTGATTGTTTGATTGATTGTTTGATTGATTGTTTGATTGATTGTTTGATTGATTGTTTGATTGATTGTTTGATTGATTGTTTGATTGATTGTTTGATTGATTGTTTGATTGATTGTTTGATTGATTGTTTGATTGATTGTTTGATTGATTGTTTGATTGATTGTTTGATTGATTGTTTGATTGATTGTTTGATTGATTGTTTGATTGATTGTTTGATTGATTGTTTGATTGACGGCTTATTGATTGACTGATTGATTGTTTGATTGATTGTTTGATTGATGGGTGGTTTTGATTGATTGTTTGATTGATGGGTGGTTTTGATTGATTGTTGATTGATGGATGGTTTTGATTGATTGTTTGATTGATTGTTTGATTGATTGTTTGATTGATTGTTTGATTGATTGTTTGATTGATTGTTTGATTGATTGTTTGATTGATTGTTTGATTGATTGTTTGATTGATTGTTTGATTGATTGTTTGATTGATTGTTTGATTGATTGTTTGATTGATTGTTTGATTGATTGTTTGATTGATTGTTTGATTGATTGTTTGATTGATTGTTTGATTGATTGTTTGATTGATTGTTTGATTGATTGTTTGATTGATTGTTTGATTGATTGTTTGATTGATTGTTTGATTGATTGTTTGATTGATTGTTTGATTGATTGTTTGATTGATTGTTTGATTGATTGTTTGATTGATTGTTTGATTGATTGTTTGATTGATTGTTTGATTGATTGTTTGATTGATTGTTTGATTGATTGTTTGATTGATTGTTTGATTGATTGTTTGATTGATTGTTTGATTGATTGTTTGATTGATTGTTTGATTGATTGTTTGATTGATTGTTTGATTGATTGTTTGATTGATTGTTTGATTGATTGTTTGATTGATTGTTTGATTGATTGTTTGATTGATTGTTTGATTGATTGTTTGATTGATTGTTTGATTGATTGTTTGATTGATTGTTTGATTGATTGTTTGATTGATTGTTTGATTGATTGTTTGATTGATTGTTTGATTGATTGTTTGATTGATTGTTTGATTGATTGTTTGATTGATTGTTTGATTGATTGTTTGATTGATTGTTTGATTGATTGTTTGATTGATTGTTTGATTGATTGTTTGATTGATTGTTTGATTGATTGTTTGATTGATTGTTTGATTGATTGTTTGATTGATTGTTTGATTGATTGTTTGATTGATTGCTTGATTGATTGTTTGATTGATTGTTTGATTGATTGTTTGATTGATTGTTTGATTGATTGTTTGATTGATTGTTTGATTGATTTTTGATTGATGCATTATGTTGTTGTTATTGATGTTGGATTCACTGAATCCCTTTTATTCATATAGTTCATGTTCTACGATAATCCCATGCATACGCTATATCTTTTCAGTAATATCCTGAGCCTAGCTCTGGGTGTTACAAATTCCCTGTTAATAAAAGAAAAGGAAGGATTTGACTTCACAATAAAAACTAAAAAATGATTTTTGGCTTACATCAAGTCACCTCCTCACTGACTAATAACACATTGAGTTGATAAATAACACGTCTTGGCTATAATGCTTTTCATCATTAATCATTTTGCTATATGATGTGTATTTACTTCACATAATATCTTTTTATATATGTTGAGATTTATGTTAATTTTTTTTTTTAATTTAGGTATCCGAAACGCTTTGCGAGCTGACTAATCCCAACATGACCACGCGCTTTGAGTATTGCCCGGAGACTGGAGTCATCGTAAGCGGACTCGGTGTCTATAAGGGGGTATATTTTTTTGCCCCTACGATTCACACTTAGGACCTATAAGAATTTTTATTCTTAGAGACCATATATCTAAATACCACGAGGAATATTTACGTTTTGAGAAATGCTAAACATACAAACAAATTACAAACATAAAATTACAAATTGATTTGTCAAGTGTTGTGGACCAATTAAAATAAAGTCTTTTTTCTCTTTCATGCTTACCCCCCTAAATTTAATTAGTGACATCTAGATTTGTAAATTTTTATTTGTAATTTATTTGTAACTCTAGCAACACTCGTTTTGAGAATTTGCTTTTTTTATATGCACTAGAAATTGCTAAAAATTATTATGTAAATTGTTGTAATATAATCTATTGAAAACATGCAAGCAATTCCGACATAATATGAACCAAAAGCACCTAATACATGAGTAGAAGGGTGCGATTAAAAAGGGGCTGACACGACCCATAAATGAAACGAAACCCTAACCCGGCCCGACCTATTATTTACAGCGGCGATCGATATTACGTGTGTATATATATATATGTGTGTGTGTGTGTGTTTGTGTGTATACTTTTAAAATTCTAAAACTAACAATAATTGCAAGGAATAAAACTTAAAATTAAAAAGGAGCGAGGAATCGGCATGGCGGAGGAATGTCTGATCGACAACAACAGCAATAACAACAAAATGTATTTTAATTTTTATTATTATTTTACTTAAGAGTATTATTATTATGATTAAGATGTTGGATGGATGGATTGATATTGATTCCTCCTTTTAATTGAATCAATTTTATTGATTTATATACAGTCATATTATATATGGGGGATGGGAATATAAGGCTATTAGGTACCTAAGCTTAGGTGTGGAATACTCACATATTATTTTTTTAATCCATAAAATTCATGGGGGCCCAAGCATTTATTCATTAATCAAGAAATATTAAAAAATTTGTATGTGAGGGGTTCTACACCTAAGCTTAGGTGTCGGACAACCTTATATTCACTTTTCCTTATATATATATATGTTATATGTAAAACAAGTATTAAAGTAAAACATATATAATATATATATATATATATATCTAATAATAAGTATAAACTTACATTGATTTATGTATAAATATATATTATATATATATATATATATATATATATATATATCAATAAATACATGTGAATATGTAAACGAAGGAAGAAAAAAACGAGAAGCGGAAGGCACCCTTGATTATGGCAAGGAAGACGATGAGGAGGAGTAACCGCCCTTGGACGCTTGTTTGACAATAATTAACCCCATGCTTGTGTGTGTGTATATATATATATCATTAGCACTTATTATTATCTTTTTTAAAATTCACTAATGATTATTTGCTTCATGTGTGATTACCTAGATACAAAGAATTGTTTAGTTATGAGACTAAATGTTTGGTAAAGCCCTATCGTGGCCATCAACCCTGGTTCCGGCCTTATAAGGAGTCCTTAGCTTCCAAAAAAGCAGCAGCAGCCACTTCTGTCTATCATGATGATGAAGCACTACAGCCTAAAAAGAAACTCAAGGTTAATGAATAAGAGGCGCGGAAGGTGTTAACGAGACGTCCACTCAGAAAGATAACAACAGGTACTTGAGGCCGGCTGCTTGCTTTTTCATTTTTGTTGGTTCTATATCAAGCACTTTAGTTTATTACCTCCGTTTCTTCAATATTGATTAAGTAGTGTTTTTGATATAATTTACATATACATATTTTTTTGCATTTCCTAGTCAAGTATGGACAAGGATGGTGCTTATGAACCAAGGAAATGACCAGCTCAAATGACAAGACTCGGTCGGCGCATCTGGAATGGATAAGCAGATCTAGGTCACACTAGGATGATATTGATTCCTCCTTTTAATTGAATCAATTTTATTGATTTATATACAGTCATATTATATATGGGGGATGGGAATATAAGGCTATTAGGTACCTAAGCTTAGGTGTGGAACACTCACATATTATTTTTTTAATCCATAAAATTCATGGGGGCCCAAGCATTTATTCATTAATCAAGAAATATTAAAAAATTTGTATGTGAGGGGTTCCACACCTAAGCTTAGGTGTGGAATACTCACATATTATTTTTTTAATCCATAAAATTCATGGGGGCCCAAGCATTTATTCATTAATCAAGAAATATTAAAAAATTTGTATGTGAGGGGTTCTACACCTAAGCTTAGGTGTCGGACAACCTTATATTCACTTTTCCCGTATATATATATATCATTAGCACTTATTATTATCTTTTTTAAAATTCACTAATGATTATTTGCTTCATGTGTGATTACCTAGATACAAAGAATTGTTTAGTTATGAGACTAAATGTTTGGTAAAGCCCTATCGTGGCCATCAACCCTGGTTCCGGCCTTATAAGGAGTCCTTAGCTTCCAAAAAAGCAGCAGCAGCCACTTCTGTCTATCATGATGATGAAGCACTACAGCCTAAAAAGAAACTCAAGGTTAATGAATAAGAGGCGCCGGAAGGTGTTAATGAGACGTCCACTCAGAAAGATAACAACAGGTACTTGAGGCTGCTTGCTTTTTCATTTTTGTTGGTTCTATATCAAGCACTTTAGTTTATTACCTCCGTTTCTTCAATATTGAGTAAGTAGTGTTTTTGATATAATTTACATATACATATTTTTTTGCATTTCCTAGTCAAGTATGGACAAGGATGGTGCTTATGAACCAAGGAAATGACCAGCTCAAATGACAAGACTCGGTCGGCGCATCTGGAATGGATAAGCAGATCTAGGTCACACTAGGATGATATGATGGAAAAGAAAGTGGCTGCAGTGCATGATGGTTGAACTTGAACTTCTGTTGAAGTAGTAGTTTCATGTATTAAGACTGTTGTTTTACAAGCTCTTTTGACTCGATGATTTTTGTTTAATGTAAACCTTTATCTCACGTTGTTTCTTGTTAATTTGTATTTCTTAGCCCTTTTCGGTCGTCTGTGTATATATATATCTAATAGTTGATTTTTTCATATTTTTTGTTGTTGCATATCAACTTATCAAGTACTTGACGAAGAAAATTTATTTTCGTTGCCAGCAAGTTACCTCACAATGAATGTTTCTTATAGAGTTTTTTTCAAAGTTGGATTGTTATGTTGTTAATTGCCATTTTGATTCAGGGTTTTGGTGTAGTTGGGATTAAGTTTTGCTTCACAAGAAGAAGGTTAAGCTGATTATTTCTTTTTGAAGCTAACTAGGTGTATGCTATACTTATTGACTTTGTTTTGTTTTTTTATTCTCCTATGGTAAGAGATCGGGCATTGCTTACAGGTATATCTTCTTGTATGTGTAATTGATACGCGCTCCTTAGTATTCCTATGGTTTGTTCAGAGGAAAATCAATGTTTCATGTAGGTTGATTTTACGTATGAAGTTAGGCTGTCATCTTGCACGATGGTGCCATCTGTCAATTAAGTTCTTGATAGAATGAGGTTGGACAAATGAACTATAAATCCTATATCTACTTGTCCCATCGTTCTTTTTATGTAGTTATGTTCTATTGTGTCTTCGATCTATTTTTGATTTTTTTCATTATAAATCCCAAATTTAGTTGTAAACCTTAAATGTAGTGTAATTTCTGTAGATGGAACCTCAAATTCAGTCAGAAATTAGCTTTGATTTAAGTTTGCTTTTCTTGATTTGCTCATTTTTAAAGTATTTAACTTCCCTGCTTTAAAAATGGATGTGCCCGAACATGGGTTCACTTTGTATCTAGTGTCAAGGACTTTGGCGTGACAAAATTATATGTTGCAGGTAGAAAGGAGGATCTTGATGGAGGGTACATATTGATATGGAAGTAAGAACTTGGCATGCAATTGAACCTTTTCTTCTTTTTCATTGAGATTTTCGAATTCAAACCCAACACCGGCCACCTCTAAAACTGATTTCTTTCAACTTCATATATATCCTCACGGCAGAAATTGTAATCACATACACTCTGAAACAACACCATTTTTGCTATCAGGAATAGAATCCACATATCTTCCCTGGAACACACCTTCAAAATGAAATAGAAAAAAAATTTAGTCTAGTAAATATTTTGGTAAATACTTTGTTTGATGGTCTTACATTTCACACATTGGTCTATTTAGTGTTGATTTCATTCTTCATCTTCATTGTGATAATCTATATTTGAATTATTATTATAAAACCTTGTTGGTTATTGTATCTAATTGTGATTAATAGGGATTACAAGAGGCTATATTTATAGAATAGCCTAACCTAATACATGGAAACTAATATTATGGAAACTTAATATATAGAAACTAACCTAGCTTGAAAAACAAATAAGAAAAACATAAAAAACTTAAATCTAAAACCAACTTTTAAAAGCAATGTCTTCATCTTCAACTTCTTCTCTTCAAACTCCTTTTCTCCCCCGTTTCCGCCTCCGGCTTGTATTTGTGCCGGAAAAAATAAGTAAACCGCTGTTGTGAGCGGTGCCGCCTTTGTATGGCGGAAATTTGTTAATAAAAGTGGATTGCTTTGTCTTGTGTGGAAATAGGAGCAAGCATTGCCATTAGAAGATTAAGTTAATTTTTCTGTTTTCGAAAAAATTAGGGTTCCGACGGCGGTCAACGGCGGCGACGGTGGTCAACGGCGACGGAAGTAAAATCAAATTGGTGGGTTTTATTCGGAATTCGACAAGGAGTAAGATGGTGTCGGTGGTGAAGTTTCACTCGGCGGAATAAAGGAGTATGTAAGTCCCTCGGGTCTTATTCTTCTATCGAACCGAGATTGACTTAAGGATATGTCGAGGTGCGGAATTCCTCGAGATAACCCACGGTTTTTATATCTACCTTTTATGATATATATATATATATATCTTTGCGTGAACATAAACACTCGTATTTGGTTAATATAGTGAGGCGGCTTTCCGGACGAACCTTACCAACCAACGTGGTAATCTAAGTCTACAAGCCAATCAAACCGGGTGTGTGTTTTGCGGTTCGTGCGTGAGTCGAGTACCACCCACAAGATCAACTATGCGTGTTCTTAGTTTCTCTCTCTAGGTTTTGCTCGTTTCTCTCTCTACACTCTTGTTGAGAACACACAAACACACACCCTCTATTAATAGGCAAGGGCCAAGAACACTCAAATCCATATGGATTTGTGTGTTCTCATGTCAAGCCCATAAAGCCCATTAGGGTTTGGCCTGTTTGAGAGTTCTTATGGACAAGCAACTTTTGCTTGTTCCCAAGAAACTCTCAAACTATTTGAGAGTTCTTCTGAACAAGCAAACTTTTGCTTGTTCCCAAGAAACTCTCAAACTATTTGAGTGTTCTTCTGAACAAGCAAACTTTTGCTTGTTCCCAAGAACTCTCAAATGACACTTAGGAATATTTGAGTCCATGTTTCTACTGCTGTTAATACGCAGAAACAACATTCACTCAGCCAATGTTTCTACTGTTGTAAATACGCAGAAACAACATTGTTTATATTACCCATTGGAAGTATTAATTAAGTTAATGTTTCTCCTGCTGTTAAACGCAGAAACAACATTAACTTAACTTCCCTTTGGAAGTATATTAAGTTAATATTTCTACTGCTGTTAAACGCAGAAACAATATTAACTTAATTACTCTTTACATGTAATGTCTACATTCATGTCAAGTACCTGCAAAACATAAATAATAAACAAACATATAAACATAAAAGGATCCCAATATGATCAACAATATATGCCAAGGTAATATTATTGACAAACGGTAACTACAAGATAAATTACAAGACTTGAATATATATAAATATACATCACACATCTAGAATGCTCTTGTCACCAAGAAACATGCACCAACAGTCTCCCCCTTGACATTAGCATCTAGATGTGACCTTCAAGTCTTCATTTGTCATCCTAAGTGTTGGCCAAAAACCCTGTCATCAGGAACTTCAGGTGTTGCCCCCACTGGACTCCTGCTCTTCTTTTCAATCACCTCAGCAGTACCCAACTCCCGATTTGAGTCTAACTCTGATTGATTGTCTACCCCAACCTTGCCCTTTGCAGTGGTTGTTTGTAGAGATAGCTCATTTGATCCCTTTTCTTTTGAATCAAGAAGATCAAGTATTGCATCAAGATATGAACACTTTTCTTGAGCTGAAGAGACTGATGGATCTTCAAACATTCTCCCATACTCATCAAAATTGAAGTACGCAGCAACGTCGTCCAGGAGTTCACTTCCAACTTCTTCCTCAATAGTTGGTCTGACCTGAATGCCGACTCCTACTCCTCCAGTCGGTTGTTCCTGGATACCAGCCACTTCCTCTACGGCCGGTGGGTTAGATGAAGGAGCACTAGCTTGGCGAGATTGACCCTGCTGACTTTGCTCCCCCTGAGCTGCATTGACGTGTGAGGTCGGAAATCTCTGAATCTCCTCCTGCTGTCTGGAAGCACTCGGATCCTCATCCTCATCATCCCTTTGACGATGTTTGAGAGCGTCATCCTTGCAGCCAGACTTCTCCCCCTGAGATTCAAGATTTTTGATCTTGTTGTGCAGCTCAACAGACCTCTTACCTAAGCTCGCGAGATGCTTAGCTTGACCTTTCATCAGTTTGTGGTGCACCCCAATGGAATCAACAATCCCATTAACAGAATTGATTGTTGCTTCATGGGCTTCTTACAGGTCGTACTGGCTATTCTCAAGCTCTAGGTGACTTTGTCTTATGAGGTCAGCATCTCTTCGGTATGACTCTTCTTTTCCTTTTAGCTTGTTAGACAAGCCTGCAACTAGAGCTCTCATCCGCTGGATGTCATCAGCTAACTTGGATACATGTTCCTTGTTAGTCTGAGCAGCTCCTTGCTGTGAAGAAGTCACTGATGGTCTTGTTGTAGACGGTGGAGTCGTCGATGAATACATGATTGGTGTGATTGTAGAGCTGTGAGGCCTTGCAGTCATCAAGACTGGTCTATCTCCAATCTTGATTCCCAAAATTCGAATTACCTTTGGAGGTGACTGGTCATCTTCTGCACTAACCAGTGATACTACAGCTGGTTTGATGACAGGCGGTCTGACATGAACTTGAGGAGTTGATGGTGTTGTTGAACTTGAGGAAGGTGCACCCATCAATCCTTTACCTCTACCCTCAGAATAGAGAGGCCCTTCAGTCATTGCTTCCGCTAAGTCCTGCACAGGCTCTTGAACACTCGGTGCTGGCTCATCCAAATCTTGTCTCGTCTCTTCCACCTCAGAAAAATATGTCTCCGCAATGAGCCCTAGAGACTCATTTGCATTAGACACCCCTTCGTCCTGACGTTGTCTCTTTCTATTGAGACTTCGCCCCGACTCAGAGGGATCTTCTTCTCCTACAACTGGGCGGGAATCAGCTTCGGCCATGGGGAGATCCACCGCTGCAGAAGTACTACCAACACCTTGATCTATGGGTACTCTGCCAGCAGCATTATCTTGACCATCATCCCCGTCATCATCTCCATCATCATCCCCGTTTCCTCCTTCTCCTTGGTTGACATCTCCTCCAATGTCATCAGCAACGTCTTCTTGGTTGTCAATAACCATATCTTCGACGTGCTCTGCACCCAAACCCTTATCATCAACGTCCATGTTGACTACTTGGTTTTGTGCAAGATTATGTTCAGCAACGATCTCAGGATTTGGCTGAACATCCTCTTCCTGGATCAACAACACTTGAGGAGCCTCTGCTGTAGCTGGAGGTGGTTGTTCTGGTTGCTTGTTGTTGTTGTGGTTGTATCACTGGTGCAACTGGAGGTTGTGGAGGGACTGGCTATGGAGCAGCAGCAACATCGCCTTCAACATCAGAATCCTCATGCGCAAATCCATTATGTTTCGGGGCAACATAAGCGGGATTAACTAGCGCCCCAAAGAGGTTTATGTCCCTCGGTCTAGCTTGTGGAGGAAGATTTCCACAGTATCTATAACTATCGTTAAAGATACGATTAGGCATAGTCGTCACCGAATCAATAGACCCTCCGGAACAAGATTGGGTAATCGAGCATTAATGATCAACATCACGAACCTCGGATACATCAAAAACCTCTCATCATCCCTCGCCCTTATCCGCCTGCACATCTCATTAAAGATATAACGAGAAAAGCTATAAGGCTTGTTCAGCACCAAGGAAATCACTTGTGATTGGGTTTCGACATTCAATTAGTCATAACCCGACTTCTTATTGCTCAAAGCAACAAGAATCACATGTGAAAAGAATTTACATCTGCCCATCAAACAATTCTTCTGGAATGTGTTTCGATTTGCAGGACCAACATACCCCATTCTTCTGAATGCTCCCAATCTAAGTACTTGGGGATATGTGGTTGGACCATTCACTCCTCCCTCTTGGTCTTCAGTTCCCAAGTCAAGAATACCAATCAAGTCAGAGGCAGTGAACTGGAAGGTCTTATTATTCACCCTCGCTTCAATGCTTGGGATAGCACCGAGTAACAATCATGCAGATTCCCAGAATTGACTTAATAAAGTCAGATAGATAACTGGGTCAGCGGTGAGAACATGTATGATCCTTGATTGCTGCAGAAACTCAAGAATCCTGACAAAGCTTCCCGCATTGCCTTGATTCACGTCCAGATCAATCAAGTAGTTGTGATTTCTGTGGAAGTGTCTCTCGGCCATCTGCAAAGATACAAACAACAACAAACAAACGGTTAGCAACAACAAATAAAGGCAAACTTTAAAGCTCCTAACATTTTCTAAACCCCTGAAACTCTTAGTTTCATAGGCTCTGGAAATGTTATCAACTTTAACCATCGATAGATAAGTTGAACGATAAAATTCTTAACATTTTCCAGGATAGAGAAACCATTTGTTTCATAATCCTCCAAAACGTCACCAATTTCATCGAATCAACACGTCGAAATTAAAACTCTTAATGTTTTCCAAGATAGTGAAACCATTTGTTTCATAATCCTCCAAAACGTCACCAATTTCATCGAATCAACACGTCGAAATTAAAACTCTTAGTGTTTTCCAAGATAGTGAAACCATTTGTTTCATAATCCTCCAAAACGTCACCAATTTCATCGAATCAACACGTCGAAATTAAAACTCTTAGTGTTTTCCAAGATAGTGAAACCATTTGTTTCATAATCCTCCAAAACGTCACCAATTTCATCGAATCAACACGTCGAAATTAAAACTCTTAATGTTTTCCAAGATAGTGAAACCATTTGTTTCATAATCCTCCAAAACGTCACCAATTTCATCGAATCAACACGTCGAAATTAAAACTCTTAGTGTTTTCCAAGATAGTGAAACCATTTGTTTCATAATCCTCCAAAACGTCACCAATTTCATCGAATCAACACGTCGAAATTAAAACTCTTAGTGTTTTCCAAGATAGTGAAACCATTTGTTTCATAATCCTCCAAAACGTCACCAATTTCATCGAATCAACACGTCGAAATTAAAACTCTTAGTGTTTTCCAAGATAGTGAAACCATTTGTTTCATAATCTTCCAAAACGTTACCAATTTCATCGAACAACACGCAAATGATGTATTTTACACTAAGAACTCGCAACTAGTCATATGTGTGTTCTTTGTGATGACGTCATCACAAACACGCAAAATCTGGAAGACTAATCGTTTAGTTATCTGGGTTCATAAGAACACACAAAAGCTTATGAACACGCAAAACCAGAAACTTCACCCTTAGATCTTAACCAGTTGTTTTTGAACCCCAAAACTCCTAAATCTGGTACTAAAAGGTTCGTATTTGTCCGATTTATCAGTTTATTGGTTCTATTTCTCGATCCATAACGTGTTTATAGTCCCATTTAGTGATTTTATAACCGAAAATAAAACCCTAAATATTTGGCCATTTAAACACAAAATCTGGATCTAGAAATCTTGTTAATCGTATACCTTTGTTCAATAAGTGTTAATGGTAGTGTTTCTTGTGTCTTAAACACGTAAAGATCAAGTTGTATGAATTGAGTGTGAACAGTGTGAGAATGATGAACACGCAAATATGGAGGGTTTTGACAAACACGCAAATTACTTCAAAAATGTAATAAATGTGTGTTTTGTCAGATTTTTCCTTTATATACCCTCACATAACACGCAAACCCTAAACTCACAAAGAAACACGCATGCCCGACCCAATAGTTAGATCACGTAAATTAGGCCCAATTGGCTGATCACGCATATCTAGCCCAAAGTAGAACAGTCAAATTAAGCCCACTTAACTACAATATGCATAATTAGCCCATTTTGCCAAAACACGCATATGAGTTCACTTGGTACAACTCGCATATATAACTTGACCTATTTTTCGATTCATGTGAACCTTGACTTTCCACAAAGTCAATCTTCACAAACTTGATTAACACTTTGAAAATTCACCAAGAATTTTCTTGAACTCGGTATGATTAACAAAAAGAATTCTTTAGAGAACACGATAAGACAGACACCGAACTTTAATTCTATATCACAATTGTTAGTATTTTTCTCGATAAATGAATTCTTGATAATTGTCACCACTTAAACAATCTTACAATGTAAAATCATTAAATTAAGACCCGATATGTCACTAATTAATGAATTACAAAGTACCATTGTTAAGTATTTGACAATAACAGACATTGGACACAACAATGCTATTTAATAAATTCAAATACAACAAAAATAAATGACATAAGATTGAATAACATGTTACACAATCTCTCCATCTTTATTTTCGTCTCCGTTTGAATTTAAAAGAGTTGTTGACGTGTAAGTGTACTCAGCTTCACTTTTAAGCTTGAGCTTTCTCCATTCCGGACTGGATAGACTCAATTTTCATACACTTTGGAGATCCTTTATCTTAGCGGTTGACACACATCCAGTTAAGATAAATAATTCTGCAAACACATCACCAAACTCATGAGATCCATACAACACATGCATTTATCTCAATGGTAGATAATTGAACCCGAAAATACTTAAACAGATATAACTGACAACAAACAATAGATTCTCCCAACTAAGATTAGAATCTAAGCGATTATCATGTTAGCTCATACAATAAGCAATTTCTATTCAACTATTCAAAGTAAATTGCAAATCAAAATATCTGTCAAATATATCAACTGAGTGACTCCGTTTGACCAATTTTGACCGAAACCTTAAGTATCAAAACTTAATCTTTCGAGAAATTTACATGCAAGACCTAATTCAAGGTGTACTAGACACACTTAAATTAAAGTCTTGAAATACACTATATCCTTAATACGACAGACGTTTATTCTGTTGTCACAAAGAACACAGTTAAGTCCCTCTGGAAACCAGATACCCTATTTAGTATTATCTCTCATGCAATAGAACCCTTTTATTATTAGCAAGAACCTTACGGAGCATAAAGTTACAAAATCGATCACAGTAATTTTAGGATCAAAATTACTCTAACAAATCTTATAATAGTCATGCTTAATACTGTCCTTGCGATATACCTTACGGAGCATAAAGTTACAAAATCGATCACAGTAATTTTAGGATCAAAATTACTCTAACAAATCTTATAATAGTCATGCTTAATACGGCATATTGAATACGTTTTAGAAGGACTAATTACTACAGAAGAGATCGGATATAGCAAATGAGTAAACTTAAATGCCATATGTTTTCGTCATGTCTCTTGCAGTAACGACTCCCCCTTAAACCATTATTTTATTTTTGTGTTGCATTTTCTGAATTTATGATGGTTCTTGAGAGATAGTGACTAAGGGTTTCTCATTCCAGTCAACTGGACTAGCAACTCGAAACGCGATCGATCAAAGGCCTTAGTGTAACCATCATAAGTAAATCAACTTTGCATATTCATCATAGGATAACAACCATTATACAAATAATAATGCTATCACAGATGATTTATTAACAAGCATAAAATAAAGTAGCACTTTATATATACTCGTTTTTTCTCAAATACGTTCCTTTATAAACAAATTATAAATAACATACATGAGACTTGCACTATGATTTACAATGAAGAAAATAAAGTAAAAGTTCGATAACCCAATATGTTATCTAATGAAGATGTGCCTAGAACACAGCCACCGATCACCAATAATGCATGGTCCTCCTTGACTGTGTTCTTTGCACGAAAGATAAGCACCTAGTTGCGAAACGGTACCCAAGCCTCAGTAGACTTGAATTTACCGTCCTTATCTTTCACACAGACATTTGTCCAATATCCATCACTCTCAGTGGGAGTCCTGGAGTTTGAAGTCTGTCTCTTGTTTCTTGGCACCCTGTCAGGAGATAACTTAATTTTTCTCCTGGGACTATGCTATAGAAACAAGGAAGAATGACCAGTCTTAACCGTTCCCGTGAATCGATCATAAAAGTATGTATCATCTTCACCAACACGATTAAAGACTTCTCGTTTTTGGAGTGGGATTCCTCTTTGGTGTCTTGCTCCGAGCATGGCCACCACTTGAAGGTTTCTTAGGAGATACACTTCTTGGCTTTCCTTTCTTCTTAGCACTATAACCCGAAGAATTTCTAGGTGATCCACTCCGTGCGGGTGAGTTCCCTTGAGAAAGCTTTTTAGGTGAAACACTCGTTGACCTTTCTTCAACATGTTTACCCTTGCTCTTTCTCAACTGAACATCCATATCTTCAGCATTTCCGTCACTTGAGTCATTAGACCGCCTTGATCTGCTGGATTTACCCTTTTGTGGACACTTGCTTGCCATATGTCCCTTTTTTCTGCAAATGAAGCAAGAGATCCTATCAATACTTTTCATCCTTTGCTTTTTATCCTTAATATGATAGGATGGATGCATTTCTTGCACATGCAAGGTATGTGTACTTTGATCTTTAGACATCATCTCTTGCAACCTCAATTTTTTAGACTGTTCAGGAACAACTTCTGGTTGAGTAGTTGGATCAGTTTCTGATTTAGCAAAAAGAGGGCTTTTACTGGTCTTCTTTGATAGCAATCTTCTAGGACTCGGTTTTCTGGACTGTCTATTATGCTGCTCAGAATCAGTCACATCAACTTCCCAAACCTTGTCAATTAAATCTGGTTCAATACTTTCTAAGGAATACTCCTTTTCGGTGAACACTTTCCTACTATCTTTGAGAGTGTAGTGAGTGATTGAACCCTTGTCATAAATGTATTTGGTTTGTTTTGATGACTCTGGCTTCTCTCGTTGTTCTTTGATGTTTTCAGAAAAGGTCCTCTTGTCATCATCACTCACTTTAACGATAGGATCATAGATATGATTGATAGGAGGAGGAATCTCAACATTATAATTCTTTTTATTTGAGAGTCCTTCAAAACTATGACAGTTTCCATTCTTAATGCTTTCATAAGCATGACTTGTCATAATTCGAATATCTCTCATTTTGTCAATTCGGGAATATAAGTCGGTAATCTCGGATTGAGCAGAAAGTAGTTCCTTTTGTAAAGAAGCATACTCATCACTCAATTTTTTATGATTTTCTTATCCCAATTGTTTTCTAAGAGTGATCTCCCTCAACTCATTCTTTATACAATCATTCTCTCTTTCATTAAGTCTAATCTTGTCTGAGAGATCTTTTTCTCTTCTGGTCAAGATGTTCACTTGCTATCTCAAGAGAGATTTTTCCTCTTGATCCTCATCCATCCTCTTTTGTAAATCATCAACCCTTAGATATAACTCGCATGCCATTTGAGACATTTTAAAATTATCCTTGCAAACATTAATTAATGAATGCAAAGAAAAATCTATACGTTGCTCTGGAGCATGCAAATCTATCATAAAGGTAACCAGATCCTTTACACCCAAGTTTTCAGGAATCTTCACATTTTCAATATTTGAAGTTTCTCCCTTTGAACAATTATCACCATCTTTTATACTTGATGCTCAAATCTTTGAAGAAGAACTTTCAAGAGAGGTGAAAGGAACATTTTCATTAGTAGGGTTTGTTGATTCTTGAGAAGATGTTTCATCTGAATGAACATTACTACTTTCTGAATCAACCTCAGCGACATAAGCATTATCTTCTTCATTGACTTTCATACTCCAGTCATATGATCCGTCTTGTTGTTGGACCACCAAAGCTCTTGATGTACTCTGATCAACTGAGCCTTGATTTCCATTAGACCCATCATAGAATGACCTTTGTCTAGAGATGTTAGAAAATGAAGGTGTTGTTCCACCTTGATTGAAGTTTTGATGAGTCACAATAGACTTATCATCCTTCTTAGGTCTCTGGCATTCCCTTGCAAAGTGTCCAAAGCCCTCGCAATTGTAACACTTTATCTTTGACTTATCAAAGCCAAGCTTGGAACCCACAACCTTTCGCCCTGTTCTTGATAGGAACCGTTTAGCCCGAAGAGTCAGCATAGCCATTTGCCATTGCAAATCCATCTCTTCTAAGTCCAAAGGATCAATTTGTTCGTAGTCTTCATCTATAAGACTAGGATCTTGAACCTTTCCTTGGATAAACTGTTCATATAATGTCACAAATGACGCAAGAACGGATAAGTGACTTTCCGCACATTTGACACTTATAGGCACGATGGAACTAGCACTGGAGGTAGGATATCCACGGTTTCCTAAATTGTCGCTCTGACTTGAAACAAGACATATGTTCCCCTCAGAGTCAAACGAGATCTTTTGTAAGTCAACATCTTCACTCAGGAATGTCCTTGTGCTTCCTTCAGGGGAACCTGGACTCACATTGATCGTAGCTCTACCGTAATAAAGCTTGGGAATCTGAGCATTATTATATCCTGATTCCCTCCTCTTTAGTTTCATTTCTTGTCCCCTAAACTTAGCAACTATCTGAGTCAAGGACATGTCAGAGAAATCTGCTTTCTCCTGCAAAGTGGTAATGTAGTTACTCCACTTTTCCGGCAAGGAGCTCAAAAATTTCTCGACTTTTTCCTCCTCAGAGTAGGTAACCTCAAATGCTTGCAACTCTGCTAACAAATGATAATACCTTGTAATTAGTTGATCTAAGTTTTCACTTCTTAACCCATTAAATACATTATACTGATGCTTTAAAAGGTCTCTACGATTCTTTTTAAGTGTTTCATCCCCTTCACAATGATTCTTTAATGCTAACCAAAGTTCTTTTGATGTATTGAATCCATTAAATAAGTGTAATATTTCTTGTGGCAATGACATTTTTAAACATGATAGGGCCTTTTTCTCTGCCTCATACGATTTTTTATTAGATTCAGTCATATCTTGGTAAGCATATACTTTGTTAACACCACTGTCCTCATATGTTGGGGCACTATATCCTTCAGTCATACAAGTCCACATTCTAATATCCGTGAATTGCATAAAGGATTCGAATCGACCTTTCCAAGAAAAGTATTGGTCAATGATCATCAGCTTGGGTGGTGAATTACCCTTACCGGTCTCATGGTCCATTAGTATCAATTGGTTAAGATAATTTGATGCCATTGTGTATGTGGTTCAACTTATAAACACGCAAGTACACAAGAACACGCAAACTGGGAACACTCAAATGAAATGAGCAAAAGTGTAAGAAACACGCAAAGTACAGGAACACTCAAAACTGAAGAACACTCAAACTAGAACACGCAAACCACTGAAACACGCAAACTAGCTTGAAGAACACGCAGATCTGGGGTATATCAAAAACACGCAAAGTACAGTACTAAGAACACACAAAGTACTGTACATGAACACGCAAAACGGCTGTTTTTCAATATTTTTTAGATCTAGAACCCGATATTGTTACTTGATCAATGAAACCTATAGAAAACAGTTTTAGGAAAGAGATAAGTCTTATTTTGGCATCAAGTTTGAACCTTTCTTTCAAACGAACCCGAAAACTATTCTTTTCCTAAGAACACGCAAAAACGGGATACCCAAAACGTGATCAATCTCGAACCAAGGTATAAAAACATATGGCTCTGATACCAGTTGTAAGTCCCTCTAGTCTTATTCTTCTATCGAACCGAGATTGACTTAAGGATATGTCGAGGTGCGGAATTCCTCGAGATAACCCACGGTTTTTATATCTACCTTTTATGATATATATATATATATATATATATATATATATATATATATATATATATATATATATCTTTGCGTGAACATAAACACTCGTATTTGGTTAATATAGTGAGGCGGCTTTCCGGACGAACCTTACCAACCAACGTGGTAATCTAAGTCTACAAGCCAATCAAACCGGGTGTGTGTTTTGCGGTTCGTGCGTGAGTCGAGTACCACCCACAAAATCAACTATGCGTGTTCTTAGTTTCTCTTTCTAGGTTTTGCTCGTTTCTCTCTCTACACTCTTGTTGAGAACACACAAACACACACCCTCTATTTATAGGCAAGGACCAAGAACACTCAAATCCATATGGATTTGCGTGTTCTTATGTCAAGCCCATAAAGCCCATTAGGGTTTGGCCTATTTGAGAGTTCTTATGGACAAGCATGCTTTTGCTTGTTCCACAGAAACTCTCAAACCATATGAGAGTTCTTATGAACAATCAAACTTATGCTTGTTCCCAAGAAACTCTCAAACCATTTGAGTGTTCTTCTGAACAAGCAAACTTTTGCTTGTTCCCAAGAACTCTCAAATGACACTTAGGAATATTTGAGTCCATGTTTCTACTGCTGTTAATACGCAGAAACAACATTCACTCAGCCAATGTTTCTACTGCTGTAAATACGCAAAAACAACATTGTTTATATTACTCATTGGAAGTATTAACTAAGTTAATGTTTCTCCTGCTGTTAAACGCAGAAACAACATTAACTTAACTTCCCTTTGGAAGTACATTAAGTTAATATTTCTACTGTTGTTAAATGCAGAAACAATATTAGCTTAATTACTCTTTACATGTAATGTCTATATTCATGTCAAGTACCTGCAAAACATAAATAATAAACAAACATATAAACATAAAAGGATCCCAATATGATCAACAATATATGCCAAGGTAATATTATTGACAAACGGTAATTACAAGATAAATTACAAGACTTGAATATATATAAATATACATCACACATCTAGAATGCTCTTGTCACCGAGAAACATGCACCAACAGAGTAATTGCCGGAATTCAAAAAATTCCGGCGAGTATTGGAGCGGCGCGTGTAAGGTCTGGCGAAGACGAAATTTTAGGGATTCCTTCGTATAATGATTCCGAAGCTAATGGTATTGGAGGTGTTCTCTAATTCGAGGATATTAAGGTTTAATTGTAAAAGACAGAATATATGAAAGTGATTTTTGTTGTTTACCGGAATTTTGCGGAATTGGTGGTGGTCGAATGGCTCTGATACCATATAAAACCTTGTAGGTTATTGTATTAATTGTGATTAATAGGGATTACAAGCTATATTTATAGAGTAGCCTAACCTAATACATGGAAACTAATATTATGGAAACTTAATATATAGAAACTAACCTATGTCTAATAATTATTATAGTCTTTTAAGAAAAATAATGATATCAGGTACAAACTTTTATTAACATACATTCTAATTTTTTTATTATTTTATATATTGTGGATATAACTAGATTTAAATCCCGTGTTAAACACGGGTGGAATAAAGAAAAAATTATACTCCCCCCTTCCCATTGAAATAACCGAGTTTCTTTTGTTTTGTATGGCTTAAATTTTGTGTAATGAAATTAAATTGAAATATTTTTTCGGTATGAATGAGAAGTTGTTTTTAAAATTAAATGTAGGCAAAAATATATACATTATTTGTCAAAAATATTTTTATATCCATCAAGTTAACTTTATTTATTAATATATTTATTTTTAAAAAAAATTCAGTAAAAAATAATATAAGTACAATTATTTTTATTAGTGTAAATATGTTATTTATAATAATTGTATTGTATAGGAATTATGGTGGGCCAAAAATAGAAGTCTAGAAATATTAGTAGCCCAATAATAATAGTTAGCCCCATATTTCATTTATTTATATATTTATAATAAAAAAAAAAAAAAAACATACAATTATGACACTACCGTTCTCATTTCTCTCTCACCTAACACTGAAGATTAACTTTTTTTTCACTGCTTCTTTTTGGATCGGTTTTCTTTTCAATAGTCTTCTTTCATATTATATCTCTACTACATTATAAAGCATTTGTTCCCTCCATTTTTCAAATTTACACAAGTGAAAACCCCAAAATACCCCTATCACTTATTCATAATACCCTTAGAATAAATCTCAACCACTCATTTTTTTCTCTCTTCTCAAATCTCAACCACTCATTTTTCTCTCTCCTCCATAAATTTCTCTAATTCATTCAAAATCTTTTATCTCAAAAACCGTAAATCGATAAATTATAAAAATTATATGGGTGTTCTTAATGAAAGAGATGTCATTCGATATACTTTCGACGAATTTTTAAATCCGAGGGTGGAGCCCGTACGGCTAAGGCATTTGGCTATCACACTCTATGACATATCACAACCTATGACCTATCACAACCTATGACCTATCACCCTACCATCTTACCACCGCAACGCGCGGGTACTTACTCTCGTGTGTGAAAAAGGGATATAAATGGCTCTTCAGATTCAGGTATTTGTTGTTTACTTTTATGTTTAATATTATCTGTATAGTAATGTTTCTTTTTTTTATGATAGAAACAAATTAGGTTTTCATTACCATATGTTATATTTTAATAACAATTAGTTTGTCTGTATAGTTATTATTTTAATGGTGTGTTATATTATATTGGTTTAGGGTTTCGGAATATGTGTTTTGTTATTTTTTAAATATATATATTTTGTGATTAGTATTAACGGTTTTGGAATGAGTGTTTTTTTTAGATTCGGGTATTTTTTAAATGTTGAATGTATTTTTAATTTAAATAATCAATTCTCAATGTACATATGGTACCATTTGCGTTTTTTCTGTTGGTAGAGATTTAGTTGGGACCATTTTCTGATTTATTTATAATTTTTTTTAGAAAATGCATATTGTGGCATTTGATATAACTGCCTATTCCTTAAATGGTATATTTTGTTTATTTGTTGGATTTTTTTGAGTAAAAACACTTGGGTCCATATTTTCAGTATGTGCTATTTGTATATATGTTTCACCTTTTTGGGAAATTCATTGAGGAACATTTTGGGGACCAGTATGTTCTTATATGTATAGTTGTGGTCCTGTAATGTCTTTGTATTTGAATATGTTCCTACTTTTGTAAAAGATTTTAAGCTTATTTAGTCTTCTATTTGTACCAGATTTTTAACTATAACTTTTATCTATATATAGGTTACTTTCCAATGTCTGATACATATTATGCATGAAGGAAAGTTGGAAAACTGTCTGGTAATATTTAAATTTAAATAATATAGTGTAAACATTGGTATATGAGTTGAGAATGATTTAATTTATAAATACTCCTTATTGTGATTATTATAGATTTTACCTCCTATTTTGAAATCCAAGTTACCAGAAGATTGCACTTCTTTGTTAGTCGTTGATTCTGTTGGTCGTCGTTAGCCCAGCCGTGTTTTACCAGCTGAGTTTGGGCATATTAAGTTTTCATCTGCTCTATGGCCTGTTTTTGTAAAGGATAATATCTCTTCGGATAAAAATATCACACAATTGGTATTGAAGTTGTTATCACCAACAGAACTTGAGATCACTGGTTTCAATTGTTATGGGTGTTATATTATATTGTTTAGGGTTTCGGAATATGTGTTTTGTTATTTTTTAAATATATATATTTTGTGATTAGTATTAACGGTTTTGGAATGAGTGTTTTTTTTAGATTGTATATATTGATCTGGGTATATTAGTGTATATATATACAGATATACATATATATATATATATATATATATATATATATATATATATATATATATATATATATATATATATATATATATATATATATATATATATATATATATATATATATATATATATATATATATATATATATATATATATATATATATATATATATATATATATATATATATATATATATATATATATATATATATATATATATATATATATATATATATATATATATATATATATATATATATATATATATATATATATATATATATATATATATATATATATATATATATATATATATATATATATATATATATATATATATATATATATATATATATATATATATATATATATATATATATATATATATATATATATATATATATATATATATATATATATATATATATATATATATATATATATATATATATATATATATATATATATATATATATATATATATATATATATATATATATATATATATATATATATATATATATATATATATATATATATATATATATATATATATATATATATATATATATATATATATATATATATATATATATATATATATATATATATATATATATATATATATATATATATATATATATATATATATATATATATATATATATATATATATATATATATATATATATATATATATATATATATATATATATATATATATATATATATATATATATATATATATATATATATATATATATATATATATATATATATATATATATATATATATATATATATATATATATATATATATATATATATATATATATATATATATATATATATATATATATATATATATATATATATATATATATATATATATATATATATATATATATATATATATATATATATATATATATATATATATATATATATATATATATATATATATATATATATATATATATATATATATATATATATATATATATATATATATATATATATATATATATATATATATATATATATATATATATATATATATATATATATATATATATATATATATATATATATATATATATATATATATATATATATATATATATATATATATATATATATATATATATATATATATATATATATATATATATATATATATATATATATATATATATATATATATATATATATATATATATATATATATATATATATATATATATATATATATATATATATATATATATATATATATATATATATATATATATATATATATATATATATATATATATATATATATATATATATATATATATATATATATATATATATATATATATATATATATATATATATATATATATATATATATATATATATATATATATATATATATATATATATATATATATATATATATATATATATATATATATATATATATATATATATATATATATATATATATATATATATATATATATATATATATATATATATATATATATATATATATATATATATATATATATATATATATATATATATATATATATATATATATATATATATATATATATATATATATATATATATATATATATATATATATATATATATATATATATATATATATATATATATATATATATATATATATATATATATATATATATATATATATATATATATATATATATATATATATATATATATATATATATATATATATATATATATATATATATATATATATATATATATATATATATATATATATATATATATATATATATATATATATATATATATATATATATATATATATATATATATATATATATATATATATATATATATATATATATATATATATATATATATATATATATATATATATATATATATATATATATATATATATATATATATTTCATATATTATGGGGTTGCAATTCTTATAATGATGATGATGAGTTGATTGTTCAGAGCTGTTTGTTAAATGTTAGAAACTGCATGTTTACCAAACAGGTTCATTTTCTATTATTGGTTTCAGTTTTAAATTATTTATTGTCTTTGATTATAAACATGTTAGTATTTATATTTGAATATATGTTTCCGGTACATAAACTATGGTTTGTTGGAAGAACTGTCTGAGAAGTGTTTGTCACAACCTATGTGCCCGGCTGTGTTGCATGGGAAGAAGTACAGTTCCATGTATGTTGGTGTTGTTTATGACCGTTACAATGATATACAAGGAAACCAAAAGTTTCGTGCTGTGAGTTTTAGTGGAGAGGAGTGGGGTAATTTCTGCTTGAAGAACAAAGTTTTAGATGGATTTAAAATGATGGTGAAACGATTGAACAATGGAGTTTTTGAAGTTGAGGTTTTTAATGCTAAAGAAGTTGGTATTGGTATGTATTTTAAACCCTTTGAGTTTGATATAATTATTTTATTTTTTTAAGTTATATTTAAACTCCTTTTAAGTAGTTCTTCCAATTTAGGTTATATAATATTGTTATTTTTAGGTTATGAAGTGTTCTTTCAAGAAGATGAGGATCCGGAAATTAATCATTATGAAACTGAGGGGAATGACCAGATTCCACACGATTGTCGTTGGAAGTCACATTTTCATACTCCTTTGAAGCCTTCGTTCAAAATTGTCCTTGAGCAATACAATGTGGATCGCAACTACATTGTAAGCCATATTCTTTGAATATTTAATTACATATTAATTTAATTTATACTAAGAGTTTTATAGTCATAAGAATTATTGTTGTTTTGTAGAACATTCCAAAACCTTTTGTTCGTAAGCATGGATTGAATGTGTACAAGAAAGCAAAAATGATATTTCGTATTTATAAGTATAAGGGAAGTTGGAGGTTAAAAAAGACAAAAGAAGGCCATGGGACTCTACATTGACTTGAGTAGGTTTCATGCTGTGAACAAATGTTTGTTGGTTCTGCGATCAGATTTGAATGGGACAAGAAGGAGTCTGAACATGAAGGGGTGGCTGTTTTTCGTATTTGTTGAAAGGACTTTTATGGTTATTGATATGATCTGGATACTATGTTTGTATGAAACTTATAATTATGTGTTTTGGTACTGTAGAAGCTTGATAAACTGATTAGGTATTAACTGTTGGAACTTATTTTTCTCTGGCTGTTATTTTCAACTTTACAGCATGGAGAATTATTGTATGTATTGTATGTGGTTATGCATGATTGTAATGACTTATATATAAATTAAAATGTTGTTGTTGGTAAATGCTTTATGTGTAAATACTTAGAAGGTCATAGAACCAAAACCTAGGAATAATTGTTTAGAAAGTTGTTTTTTTATATGTAGAAAATGTTTATACTCATATTTATTAAGTACTTTGTTAGGTATATAGGGAGTGAAAATGTTTTTTTTTTAATTTGTAAGGTTAGAAATATAAATGATGTAAATGTCAATTACATACCTACCTCTTTACCTATTTAAAAATATTAGGTAGACTTGATACACTTCGCTTTATTAAAGGCATTTCTTTTCTATCTTATTTGTTTTAGATCTATTCTCCAATCTCACTACCATGTCTAATAATCAGGTATTTTTTTTTATAAATCAAAATATATTCATTCAAAATGGTTGCTATGTATCATATTTCTTATACTGATATGAATCTATATTAATTAGACTATCTTATTTTTGTTATATATATATATATATATAATATATATATATATATAATATATATATATATATATAATATATATATATATATATATATATTATATATATATATTATATATATATATACATTAATCACACTCATAATTATTCAGCATTTATCCTTTGATAGTAAGTACTATTTCGTCATCTGTATTATTATTAATCATCCATATTTGATAAAAAAACATTTGTTCGATGATAAAAGATTTATAATAATTTGCATGTTTAATTTAGAATTGTAAGATTTTAGTATTTAACCACTTTTTTTAATTGGTTAGATTTTTTATTTTTATTTAACTTGTATTACAAATTTGATAAATAATGTTAATATTGTTGTTGTTATTGTACTTATGAACAGGCTAAGTTTCAAGTGTTGGTGAATTGCATGGATTATAAGGAGTCCAAATCAGGATTGGTAAAATTTAAAGAACTTTTTTAGTGTTAGACAAAATTTTAATATGAATATTGTTATTGTAAATTAATATATTTGTCTAATATTATAAATTATTCTTTTGATATTCTAGATATTACCAAAAATAATGGGTCGAGTGCTACCAAGTAATTGTAGAATGGTGAAATTGGTTGATAACAGTGATCGTAAAAAGTATGTTTTAGTTACCAGATTAGGTGATGGGTTGTTCAAAATTGAGGATGGTAACGCTCTCCTTACAGATTATAAGTATGCGGATGTGAAGAGGCTTTGTTTTACTTAGAGAAAAAAGGTTACATTTGATTTTCAAATCTATCTTCATAAAGATTTGGAATGTTTTAGCAAAATCAAACCCAGAACAGCTTCTGGTAGTAGTTGTTTGGTTGAAGCAAATGAGGAAACTAATAAAAAAGTTGTAAGTATGAACCATTGAAATTTAGTTTATCGTGTAAATTATTTTGTTTATAACTTCCAAGTATATTTTTATATATGTTTTTTGTCTTTTTCAGATTTTAAGTATTTTTGTTCTTTGGGATCTAAATGCAAATGAAAGTAAAAGCTACGAAGAATTTGCTCGTGTTACTTGTCGGGATAAGCAATACCGTGTTAAGGTTATTTATCATGATTGTGGGGTTGCACCAAATATCGAAAAAGTTGCAACTGGGTTTGAAGGTCCGGGATGGGAAAAATTGTGTAGGGAGAATAGTGTGTTAATGGGTTGTGTTTTGAAGTTTACAAATTTGCACAACATGCAATATGTAGTCGATATTTTCAATGTTGGAGTTTTTGGTGAAGAATTTGTTTCAAGTAAGTTTGTTTGTCATTTTTAAGTTATATTATATGATATATTTATTTAAAGTTTTATATTTTTTTGTAGGTGATGAAAAATTGATTCAAAATGATATGAAGGCTGGTTGTTCATCTTTGTCAACATAATAAGGATTTGAAGATGCCATGTGAAGTCTAATTAGTGGGTTCTGTATTTCTATGACATTTTAGTATGTTTAATTAGTTAAATTTGCAAATCATGTGTGGTACTTTTAATTGCAATGGTAAGACATTTTATTATAATTTATGAATGTAGTAAGGTTGAGTTTAAATTTGCAAATAATTTTTGTGTTTTAGATATGAGTTACTTTTTGTGTTGATATCTTCATTTATCTTTTGTTTTTATTGCTCCTAAATGGAATGAAGATGCTGCTGATGATGAGGATGATGAAAAGGTAATACGAGTTTTTTTTATTGTTAACTTTTGAGTTTTGATGGATTTTATAGAAAGATAAGGTTGTTTAATTTTGGTTTTGAAGACATCATCATGCGTTTTTAATTTTGATCATACTTTTAATTCTCTCTTCTTTATTAAAAAAAGTGGTCAATGTGAATTTAGGTTAAAAAGTGGTCAATACACTTCTTTGATTATCAAAAAAAGTAAGTGTATTAAGCTGTTTCATATACAATTTATTATTGGCTTTTGCTTTGTTGATTTAATGGCAGTTAATTTACGTATTTTATACATTATATTGTAGGCATAAATCTCATCATCCATACATAACGAATTGATGTGGTATATTCATATCATACTATATGAACAGTAAGAATTAGTAGTCTTATTGAGACTAGAACTCATAGGGAATCAAATCGATTTATGGATGGAATCAGGTATACAGTATTTACAGACAAAAGTATTCGGTTATTGGGGAAAAATCAATATACTTCTAATGTCGAATCAGGATCAACTAGGACAGAAATAAAGCATTGGGTCGAACTCTTCTTTGGTGTCAAGGTAATCGCGATGAATAGTCATCGACTTCGCGGAAAGGCTAGAAGAATGGGACCCATTATGGGACAGACAATGCATTACAGACGTATGATCATTACGCTTCAACCGGGTTATTCTATTCCACCTCTTAGAAAGAAAAGAACTTAAATCAAAATACTTAATAGCATGGCGATACATTTATACAAAACTTCTACCCCGAGCACACGCAATGGAACCGTAAACAGTCAAGTGAGGTTTTTCCATTTCGTTTCGAACGAGTATTATTGACGAGCTACAGCAATTGCGCCGATTAACGCAACTAAAAGAATTATTGAAATAAATTCAAACGGAAGAAAAAAATCTGTTGATAAATGAATCCCAATTTGTTGACTATTACTTATCAGATGTATTAGGTGTATCTGTATTTGTAGAAGCTTTAATTTTCGTGCTTATCTTAATTGTTGGTTTAGTTTATGCATGGCGAAAGGGGGCGTTGGAATGGTCGTAGGTTGGAAATAATCCACCAGTTAAACGGAGTTGCCCGGAGAATGAACTCCGGGAAGATCGAATAAAAATGAATAGAATTAGAATATGATAAAATATCAGAAAGTATAGTAGTCAAAATAAATATGAATCAACACGTTCAATAAAAAATTTTATTCTTCCCAGATTATTCTTTTTTTTTTCTTACGACACGAGACTTCAATCCGGATTGTTGGATTTTTCCAACAAAAAGGAAATCCGCGTTTGAGTTCGGATGGGCATTTGAATCATATATAAAGAATTAGATGTATACAGAACTGAAGATTTTTAATCCAGTAGATAAATAGATTGATAAACATGGCATTGCCTGAAAGTGCTAATGGTTCAACAAAAGAAAGTACCATACAACTTCATAAGTTCAAAGTGAAGTTAAAATAACATAAAGCAACAACAAAAGATCACGAGGGTAGCATCTAGACAGACAGATATTGTTCAAAAGAAAGTTAACAACATAACAGTACAGATCATGAAACATTGTTTAGACATCGTATGGTTCCAACTTCTTCCTTAGTCTTTTGGTTGAGCTTTCTCCAGGAGGATTGAGGGCATCAATAACAGCTTTGATGGGTCTTTTGATAAGGGGACTTGTTTCCGTATCATTGTCGACGTCCATAGCCAAACCACCTCCAGTAACAGATGCAGCATCCTTCGAAAATATCACAAAGAAACTATATTAATATTAGACCAGTTTCCTGTTTTGCCAATGATTTATTTATAAGTGCTGGATGAATTAGTTAAGTAACTTTGAGTCAACTCCACATTGTGACGATTCTGAGAGTTTCACAGAAGTAGGATCAACGCTTAGGGGAGTAAGCTAACAGGGCAACAAATTATGAAACATCGATGTGAATCTATCAAATAATTAGCATTATAAGTGTTTAATGATAATGTAATGGTGTCAATACCTGTGGGGCATTTTCCAACGAAAGCATCTCATCAATTATACCTGGATCGTCACAAATCTTGATGACAGTAAAGACATAGTACTTGTTTTTGACATTGTATGAATTGACGACAATCTTAAAAGCAAGCATACGATTCATAAGGGCATCTAATTCATGAGGGTAAGCATTGAAATTTTCACTTTTCACTTGACGTTCACGAATATCGCTTGCAGACAGGTTTAGGAGGCGAGAAACATCTTGGTCAAACATCATAAATGAACAACTACCAGTGGCATCTTGGACCCTAAATTGGATTTTAAATCTGCAAAAATTTCAATTGTAGAAAACTATAAAGTAATGAATTTTGTGGTAAAGAAAAAACACTAAAGGTTATAAAACTATGTTACTTGGGAATGACTGAGGTCGCTTGGCACATGCACTTATCACACCACAAGCTATCATGTAACACCCGACATTTAAAAATATGGATTTTCAAAAAAATTTAAATAAATAACTTAAAATGCGGAAACGTCCCAATAAAAACTTAACCATTTCCTAACAAAATGGTCAACAAAACATTTGGTGTTACTTCATTGCATCACAACAATAATTTAAGAAAACTCATAATCATGAATTCGATAATAAAAGATATAATAAATGTCAACTAAATAAATGAGACTAAGACTAATAACTTCATCATCTATAGCAACATCTACCCTGCCTCACTCTAAGCAAACTTCAATGTCCAACCTGAGGAAACACATCATTTTAAACAAACAAGTGTCAGCTTTAAAAGCCGAGTAAGATTACCACGATTTATAAAACAGTTGCTAGTTAAAACATCTTTTCAAACAATCATACATATGTCAAGCAATCACCAATATCAACATCAAGATCATCAAGCAATAGGAGTGTCATATTCCTACATGTGCCTAGCTACCTCAACATCACATATCAACGTCAAATAATCAACATCTACTTACAACATCAGGTTATGCCTCTACAATAGCTAAGTGACTTATGTCACTTGTCATAGGGAAACATGGGGTTGTGTGAAGGCGGTCATAAGACCTATAGGGTACCTCACACCCGACATGATGGGTAATCCTTTCGGGGTCCATCGGCGTCGTTCGGATAGGCATAACCAATCCACGAGTAAGTCGTTTCTCAAACTACAGTGGTCAGTCCAAACCACCCGGCAAACTCTACCAACGTGACTTAGTCGAGAGAGAAATATCTAGATTATTCCCAAACGACAACCAACATCAACACACTAGCCGAGGCTAGCATGGGTTAAGCTTAACACTTCCAACGTCAATTATACTCGAGTTTCAACATGTACATTATTTCAACATTAGGGCCCTTAACGTGCAACGTGACATGGCAATCCTACTAAAGTCTAGTGTACTACATGTACAGGCCATTCAACAATCAAACATCACATATCAACGTCAAATAATCAACATCTACTTACAACATCAGGTTATGCCTCTACAATAGCTAAGTGACTTATGTCACTTGTCATAGGGAAACATGGGGTTGTGTGAAGGCGGTCATAAGACCTATAGGGTACCTCACACCCGACATGATGGGTAATCCTTTCGGGGTCCATCGGCGTCGTTCGGATAGGCATAACCAATCCACGAGTAAGTCGTTTCTCAAACTACAGTGGTCAGTCCAAACCACCCGGCAAACTCTACCAACGTGACTTAGTCGAGAGAGAAATATCTAGATTATTCCCAAACGACAACCAACATCAACACACTAGCCGAGGCTAGCATGGGTTAAGCTTAACACTTCCAACGTCAATTATACTCGAGTTTCAACATGTACATTATTTCAACATTAGGGCCCTTAACGTGAAACGTGACATGGCAATCCTACTAAAGTCTAGTGTACTACATGTACAGGCCATTCAACAATCAAACATCAATCAAACATCACATATTTCAATCATTATAATCAACAGTATAAGCATACATAAATGTGTCACAATTAACCCCTCCCGTTGTCCCCATAGCCCAACATACGTATGGGATATAGTTACCAAGGTTTATAACGAAAACAACATTTTGTTGTGTCCCTCATGTGACAAAAGTAGTTATCTTACCTCAACTCCTTAGCAAAATTGGTCAAGCCTCTGTTAAGCAATATCCCTTGAAGTACATCCAATGTCACTAAATACTTGTACAACTTTAACCTGAGGAAACACATCATTTTAAACAAACAAGTGTCAGCTTTAAAAGCCGAGTAAGATTACCACGATTTATAAAACAGTTGCTAGTTAAAACATCTTTTCAAACAATCATACATATGTCAAGCAATCACCAATATCAACATCAAGATCATCAAGCAATAGGAGTGTCATATTCCTACATGTGCCTAGCTACCTCAACATCACATATCAACGTCAAATAATCAACATCTACTTACAACATCAGGTTATGCCTCTACAATAGCTAAGTGACTTATGTCACTTGTCATAGGGAAACATGGGTTGTGTGAAGGCGGTCATAAGACCTATAGGGTACCTCACACCCGACATGATGGGTAATCCTTTCGGGGTCCATCGGCGTCGTTCGGATAGGCATAACCAATCCACGAGTAAGTCGTTTCTCAAACTACAGTGGTCAGTCCAAACCACCCGGCAAACTCTACCAACGTGACTTAGTCGAGAGAGAAATATCTAGATTATTCCCAAACGACAACCAACATCAACACACTAGCCGAGGCTAGCATGGGTTAAGCTTAACACTTCCAACGTCAATTATACTCGAGTTTCAACATGTACATTATTTCAACATTAGGGCCCTTAACGTGCAACGTGACATGGCAATCCTACTAAAGTCTAGTGTACTACATGTACAGGCCATTCAACAATCAAACATCAATCAAACATCACATATTTCAATCATTATAATCAACAGTATAAGCATACATAAATGTGTCACAATTAACCCCTCCCGTTGTCCCCATAGCCCAACATACGTATGGGATATAGTTACCAAGGTTTATAACGAAAACAACATTTTGTTGTGTCCCTCATGTGACAAAAGTAGTTATCTTACCTCAACTCCTTAGCAAAATTGGTCAAGCCTCTGTTAAGCAATATCCCTTGAAGTACATCCAATGTCACTAAATACTTGTACAACTTTAACCTGAGGAAACACATCATTTTAAACAAACAAGTGTCAGCTTTAAAAGCCGAGTAAGATTACCACGATTTATAAAACAGTTGCTAGTTAAAACATCTTTTCAAACAATCATACATATGTCAAGCAATCACCAATATCAACATCAAGATCATCAAGCAATAGGAGTGTCATATTCCTACATGTGCCTAGCTACCTCAACATCACATATCAACGTCAAATAATCAACATCTACTTACAACATCAGGTTATGCCTCTACAATAGCTAAGTGACTTATGTCACTTGTCATAGGGAAACATGGGTTGTGTGAAGGCGGTCATAAGACCTATAGGGTACCTCACACCCGACATGATGGGTAATCCTTTCGGGGTCCATCGGCGTCGTTCGGATAGGCATAACCAATCCACGAGTAAGTCGTTTCTCAAACTACAGTGGTCAGTCCAAACCACCCGGCAAACTCTACCAACGTGACTTAGTCGAGAGAGAAATATCTAGATTATTCCCAAACGACAACCAACATCAACACACTAGCCGAGGCTAGCATGGGTTAAGCTTAACACTTCCAACGTCAATTATACTCGAGTTTCAACATGTACATTATTTCAACATTAGGGCCCTTAACGTGCAACGTGACATGGCAATCCTACTAAAGTCTAGTGTACTACATGTACAGGCCATTCAACAATCAAACATCAATCAAACATCACATATTTCAATCATTATAATCAACAGTATAAGCATACATAAATGTGTCACAATTAACCCCTCCCGTTGTCCCCATAGCCCAACATACG
Source organism: Erigeron breviscapus (assembly GCA_034093135.1). Taxonomy (NCBI): domain Eukaryota; kingdom Viridiplantae; phylum Streptophyta; class Magnoliopsida; order Asterales; family Asteraceae; genus Erigeron; species Erigeron breviscapus. The sequence goes on along the minus strand of CM067169.1, from coordinate 154,643,413 downwards.
TATGGGATATAGTTACCAAGGTTTATAACGAAAACAACATTTTGTTGTGTCCCTCATGTGACAAAAGTAGTTATCTTACCTCAACTCCTTAGCAAAATTGGTCAAGCCTCTGTTAAGCAATATCCCTTGAAGTACATCCAATGTCACTAAATACTTGTACAACTTTAACAAAATAACGTCCTAATCCATAGATTAGATGTCGTATAAATGATTTCCCTATTTTCGTTGTTTCCATATATATATTTATCACAAATTATATGCATCAAACATATTTATTTATAATTATAAAGTCATTTACAGCATGGAGGCAGCGTATAATTATATTCTAGACACTTTATTTACTTAATGAAACTTATTGAAAGTAAAACTTTGAACAGACATAAATACTTAATTTTATGGAATCAGATTTATAACTAAATGACTTTCCTCCACCAAATTCTTTGATTGCATTACTTTAGACAACTTAATTAAGATAGTTATCTAAATAGAGTGACTAGTTTAACAATATAAACATATTCAATAAACATAGCCACTACAATACATGCATGAACTAACATGACCTTACATTATTATAGTGATAATCATCTTTACATTACATAACAAAATAATGAACTGAGTAATTTATCCATTTAATAACTCATATATGTACACGTGAATGCATGGGTACTTGTCATCAAAACTTGGACTACTAGACAAATCAAAACAGATTAATTATAAACCATTTGCAGATGCTCTAGCTCGACTATAATTTGACTATAACAAATATATGTGCAGCTCAACGAGTCAAAGTCTAGCTGTGAGAATGACCGACTTAATTGTGGTTTCACTTGACAACAAATTAAATCATAATAGGCTACGAAGCGGGGAGTTAAAACACGTCACTTGAGAATATGTTTTAATGGCTGACAAGAACTCGACACAAACTGTAGTAGTAACTATATATATATCCTTTTTTTTTGGAAGATGTCTATGTGATCAAAACTCGACTCAATTAACGTATACTATTTTTGTAATGACGTATAAAACGAAACAGTTAACATGGTTACCTTCTACTCATGGAAACGAAAACTGAATACAAAACCGCAATACAATCCTACCAATACGTACTCAATCTTCTCCAGAATGCATCAACTCTAAAATATAACTCGTTTATTGCTAAGCATCATGATTCGACTCGAGTATAGTTTACTAACTCGCATATATACTCATCTTGACGTATTAAATAACGACGACGACCATGCTATACCATACGGTTAAAGACGCTCGAAACCTAAATCTATCGACTACTATATAGCTGGCGACTCCAAAAATAAGTTAAAAGTTTAGAACGAGGGTTACCTTCAATGTTCAAACACTATCGAATCTTGATGGAAACAAAACGTACAGCCGTTAACAAGTCCTATGATTTCAAGCCTGCCTGATCTTCCGATCGTCTTTGATGCGGCTCCTTCCTTATGGTTTTAGTTAGTGGTTTTCTTATGTTATGTTTAACCCTACAAAGATATATATTTTATATTATTATGATGATATTATGATTGGATCTATATTTTTGTTTTACACCGTGATGATGAATTATACTTGCTAATTAAGCCTAGTTAAGTTGTACAAAAATTCTTTTATAAAAGTAAGCCCATAAATTTTACGCACTAAAATTTGTAGGATTATTAAAATAATAAATAAATATTAAAAAATTAGAGGATTAATAAGGAGAGAGGATTAGGATCTAGGAGGGGGATTAGGGGTGCCAAGTGTACCCCCAACCTCCTCTTTTAGTTATATTATATTATTATTATATTATTATTATTATTATTATTATTATTATTATTATTATTATTATATTATATAGATTATTGAGATTGAGATGAGCCTGAGCCATCATTAAATTATAGGCCGTGAGATGCATGTAAGCCCAACATTATCATATATTCGACTTTTGGATCGAACCCTGACTACACCTGGACTTTTACCCTTTATTAATTTGATGGCTGCTTCTTTTATTATTCTTTCTTTAGACCCACACATTTACATCTCATTTCATTTAAAATAGTTAGCAGCTCACATGTTATTCTATACTACAAATTCCATCCATGATTTAGCATGTACTTTACCTCAAAATCCCTAAAACAAGTTAATTCAACTCTTAATTCTAAATGTAAATACACCTAAACAACACGTAACTACTTTCACCCATAATCGAAAAATCATGACTCCACTAAATTGTACTCTAGTTAATAATGTTAAGACAAATAAAATTTAGGATGTTACATATCAGAAGGTGCATTCTGCAGTTCCTCATTTATGTTTTCAACAATCTTCAAATACTCAGCTTTAGTCTTCACTTTCTTCTTACATGTTCGATGTGCTACATAAAACCATCCTTGTTCTTCCTCCAAAAGCCTAATTGAGGCAAGTACAACACACTCAACTTTGGGGATTTCAGTGTTAGTGTCAATGTTTTCAGACCAAATTGGTAACTCTCTGATCTCCTCCACAGTCTTTCTCACAGCATTAGTGATAAATTCATTACGCACGGGATAATTGGTCTGAATGGACAAATGGCTTTGAGAATTACCATTTCCATTCTGCCTCAGCATAAGGCTGCACAAATGGATGATTATAAAGAGTTCAGAACCATAAGGTTGACAATTATAAATGAGCAATTTGATGAAACAACACAGAATGGTTTAAAATGACTTTACCTCCTACGAAAAGTATTGATTTCTTCAATTTCCTCATCAAGAAAGACTCGGGTACCATACATATCATTTTGAACACTGATAGCATCTAAAACACGGATTAAAAAAAAGTTGGGATTAACACACTTATAAATATTTATGATGGTATTCTAATTGTTCAAATAAACATACTACTCCATAATTTGATTTTGGCATGTTGCAGAATTGCTATGACGCTTTCTTCTCCCTTATGGTTGGTGATATAATTGCTCACTTGCACAGCATAATCAACCCATAAAGTGCAACGCAAAACCTTCCCACTACATTGACAAAATATCAGTTTTAGTGGAAAGAAATGCCTCAAGATATTTGAAGTTAAAACAGCAAGTCTGAAGTATATGTTAACTTAAATTGACATGTCACTTATTTCAATTAGCATAATTTCAAATGAATGAGCAACATATTCTACACTACATGAAAATGAAAGTATGAAGTACAAATAGACATTAAATAAAGATTCGTAGAGGTAGTATTTAAAAAGCACAGAACAAAAACAATATTGGATGCAGAACTTCTTAAATGAGACTTATTTAAGATACACACTAAATACCATCAATGAAACAAAAATTCTGCACAAGAGTACATTTCATGAAAAACATTATGTGCTCTTAAATGTGTCTTGACTAACAAATGAGATCTAAATGCAAAGGTAAATTATGAGGAGGATCTTAAATGCCAATCAGTGTATCAGTACAAATGCTTTAAACATTTATGGTAAAAAAATACAAATGATTACATATAGTTTTGTGGAAGGAGAAACAACTTACTCCAAATCTTGGAGATCCAAATGAATCCTCTTGGTGTCTTTACCAGATTTACCTTTGAAGATATCCAAGTCTCCACACCATACCACGTTTCCAATGATGTCTAAATTAAATATACGTATATAACAGTGAGATATGGTTGAAGTTAAAATGAAATTAAGTTGGTAATCTGTAAAAACTCACCAACTGTTAACACAGAATGACACAACTCCATATCAATCTCTTCAAATTTTTTGAAAAGAAAACCATAAGGGTGACCTTGAAAGCCACATGCAGGCTCTACTTCAGTACAACGGTAGAAGATGATTTTCTTTTTCAGAGGCAGCACATGATACTTATCAGCTTGTTCACCAAGACCACACCTCTTTATAATGTAAACTCCATCTTCTTGGAGCTTATCCAGAAAGTGAGGAATCAAAGTGTCCTTGACAAACATTTGAATCTTTTGCCCCTGTAATACAAAGAAAAAAGGAAGATAATGATAGTGTGTTCAAATACTTGACAAATAGAGAAAAACAAACAAATGTTGGTGTATATATCTAATGAAAAGATTACCCTTTCATCAATGGCGATTAGATCAAGCCTCCAGCTTTGGCACCACTTTTTGATTACACGAATCTTGATATTCCAGAACTCTCTTGTTGGATTCAAATCTTCCACAAAACTATAGTTTTGTTGACCCATGACAAGAATTGAGAGAGTTATTTTTCTTGAAACGTTTTCAATTGATTTTGGAGAGAAGTGTGTATGTGTATATCTTTAGTGTGTAAAATCTGTATCTATGATATCTCTATCTGTATGCATGAAAAACTACAACTCACAAATTTTGAAATTTTTTGAAATTAAAGATAATTTTTAAGTCAAAAATAGGGAGATGTAAACCTAATCGTCCTTTGAGCCTTAAACACATTAAATGCCATTCCTTTCATGTGTGTAAACCTCCTGCATGCTCCTATTTCTTAGACAAGGTCGACGGCTAAAAGAGCATGGGTAACACAATTGTAATTAATGCATGTGTAACATTTGTGAATTTTGACTTAATTTGACCCATTAACTATATATACGTCTTGAGTAATTAAATTGATTAATAATGAATGATCGGTTGATCGTTTTGTTTGAATGTCGATGCTAAGTAATTGTGTAAGTAAACTAGTTGTGATGGACTACCCATGGGTCAACCCTTACCCATGACCCATGCCCATCAACCCAACCCTATCCTCCACCCAATTCCTTACACCTTTCATCAATGGCGATTAGATCAAGCCTCCAGCTTTGGCACCACTTTTTGATTACACGAATCTTGATATTCCAGAACTCTCTTGTTGGATTCAAATCTTCCACAAAACTATAGTTTTGTTGACCCATGACAAGAATTGAGAGAGTTATTTTTCTTGAAACGTTTTCAATTGATTTTGGAGAGAAGTGTGTATGTGTATATCTTTAGTGTGTAAAATCTGTATCTATGATATCTCTATCTGTATGCATGAAAAACTACAACTCACAATTTTGAAATTTTTTGAAATTAAAGATAATTTTTAAGTCAAAAATAGGGAGATGTAAACCTAATCGTCCTTTGAGCCTTAAACACATTAAATGCCATTCCTTTCATGTGTGTAAACCTCCTGCATGCTCCTATTTCTTAGACAAGGTCGACGGCTAAAAGAGCATGGGTACCACCATTCTGTAACACCCCGAGCTAGGCTCGAAATACTACCGAAAAGATATAGCGTATGCATGGGATTATCGTAGAACATGAACTATATGAAATAAAGGGGATTCGGTGAATCCAACATCCACAAACAAGTACATAATGCATATTGCAAAATAAGGGCAAATGAATCCTGGATCCATGTAAGTCCAAGCCCAAGCTCTAGCACTAGCATCAATCAACTGACACATCTTGGACTCTCTTGAATACCTGAAAAGTGTACTAAACAAGGTCAACACTAGGTTGGTGAGTTCGTAGGAGCAATGACAAGGATCTAATGCCAAAGCCATTCACACTGTGAACAAGCATAAAGAGCAAGGAACACACTTACCGTAGTCCATAAAAGGCACAAATACTCAATTTAGGTTGGCTCATAACACCACCTAATCACACATGCATTCATTGAACGCAATACACTATAACTAGAATACAAATAATGAGCAAGAACAATTTATGTCAATAACAACTAGTATCAACAAGAACTATGACCTCAAACATGTCCATAATGCACATGCACACATTTCACCTCAATTGCCCACCAACTCAACCAAAACACAATGCACCTACATTTCATACGACTTTACATTTAAGGAATCTTGGATGCTTATATATAGGGTCACCCGCAGCCTTCCCACCACATCCGCAACTCATTAAATGTATCATCGTCTTCCATGTATGTACAACTATCCTAAATATAAATAAGAACAATCATGCTCCATCAATCCATAATCCTCACACATGTACTCACAAAATGAACTACTCAAGATAGTTAGAATGCGCATAATAAACAAGAACAAGTAATAATGATATCAATAAGTATCTACAAGTTCTATAATGCCAACATGTCTAACAATGTCCCTCAAATGTACTCAATTGCACGTAATGTACTTCATTGTACTCAATTGCACGTAATGTACTTCATTGTACTCAATTGCACGTAATGTACTTCATTGTACTCAATTGCACGTAATGTACTTCATTGTACTCAATTGCACGTAATGTACTTCATTGTACTCAATTGCACGTAATGTACTTCATTGTACTCAATTGCACGTAATGTACTTCATTGTACTCAATTGCACGTAATGTACTTCATTGTACTCAATTGCACGTAATGTACTTCATTGTACTCAATTGCACGTAATGTACTTCATTGTACTCAATTGCACGTAATGTACTTCATTGTACTCAATTGCACGTAATGTACTTCATTGTACTCAATTGCACGTAATGTACTTCATTGTACTCAATTGCACGTAATGTACTTCATTGTACTCAATTGCACGTAATGTACTTCATTGTACTCAATTGCACGTAATGTACTTCATTGTACTCAATTGCACGTAATGTACTTCATTGTACTCAATTGCACGTAATGTACTTCATTGTACTCAATTGCACGTAATGTACTTCATTGTACTCAATTGCACGTAATGTACTTCATTGTACTCAATTGCACGTAATGTACTTCATTGTACTCAATTGCACGTAATGTACTTCATTGTACTCAATTGCACGTAATGTACTTCATTGTACTCAATTGCACGTAATGTACTTCATTGTACTCAATTGCACGTAATGTACTTCATTGTACTCAATTGCACGTAATGTACTTCATTGTACTCAATTGCACGTAATGTACTTCATTGTACTCAATTGCACGTAATGTACTTCATTGTACTCAATTGCACGTAATGTACTTCATTGTACTCAATTGCACGTAATGTACTTCATTGTACTCAATTGCACGTAATGTACTTCATTGTACTCAATTGCACGTAATGTACTTCATTGTACTCAATTGCACGTAATGTACTTCATTGTACTCAATTGCACGTAATGTACTTCATTGTACTCAATTGCACGTAATGTACTTCATTGTACTCAATTGCACGTAATGTACTTCATTGTACTCAATTGCACGTAATGTACTTCATTGTACTCAATTGCACGTAATGTACTTCATTGTACTCAATTGCACGTAATGTACTTCATTGTACTCAATTGCACGTAATGTACTTCATTGTACTCAATTGCACGTAATGTACTTCATTGTACTCAATTGCACGTAATGTACTTCATTGTACTCAATTGCACGTAATGTACTTCATTGTACTCAATTGCACGTAATGTACTTCATTGTACTCAATTGCACGTAATGTACTTCATTGTACTCAATTGCACGTAATGTACTTCATTGTACTCAATTGCACGTAATGTACTTCATTGTACTCAATTGCACGTAATGTACTTCATTGTACTCAATTGCACGTAATGTACTTCATTGTACTCAATTGCACGTAATGTACTTCATTGTACTCAATTGCACGTAATGTACTTCATTGTACTCAATTGCACGTAATGTACTTCATTGTACTCAATTGCACGTAATGTACTTCATTGTACTCAATTGCACGTAATGTACTTCATTGTACTCAATTGCACGTAATGTACTTCATTGTACTCAATTGCACGTAATGTACTTCATTGTACTCAATTGCACGTAATGTACTTCATTGTACTCAATTGCACGTAATGTACTTCATTGTACTCAATTGCACGTAATGTACTTCATTGTACTCAATTGCACGTAATGTACTTCATTGTACTCAATTGCACGTAATGTACTTCATTGTACTCAATTGCACGTAATGTACTTCATTGTACTCAATTGCACGTAATGTACTTCATTGTACTCAATTGCACGTAATGTACTTCATTGTACTCAATTGCACGTAATGTACTTCATTGTACTCAATTGCACGTAATGTACTTCATTGTACTCAATTGCACGTAATGTACTTCATTGTACTCAATTGCACGTAATGTACTTCATTGTACTCAATTGCACGTAATGTACTTCATTGTACTCAATTGCACGTAATGTACTTCATTGTACTCAATTGCACGTAATGTACTTCATTGTACTCAATTGCACGTAATGTACTTCATTGTACTCAATTGCACGTAATGTACTTCATTGTACTCAATTGCACGTAATGTACTTCATTGTACTCAATTGCACGTAATGTACTTCATTGTACTCAATTGCACGTAATGTACTTCATTGTACTCAATTGCACGTAATGTACTTCATTGTACTCAATTGCACGTAATGTACTTCATTGTACTCAATTGCACGTAATGTACTTCATTGTACTCAATTGCACGTAATGTACTTCATTGTACTCAATTGCACGTAATGTACTTCATTGTACTCAATTGCACGTAATGTACTTCATTGTACTCAATTGCACGTAATGTACTTCATTGTACTCAATTGCACGTAATGTACTTCATTGTACTCAATTGCACGTAATGTACTTCATTGTACTCAATTGCACGTAATGTACTTCATTGTACTCAATTGCACGTAATGTACTTCATTGTACTCAATTGCACGTAATGTACTTCATTGTACTCAATTGCACGTAATGTACTTCATTGTACTCAATTGCACGTAATGTACTTCATTGTACTCAATTGCACGTAATGTACTTCATTGTACTCAATTGCACGTAATGTACTTCATTGTACTCAATTGCACGTAATGTACTTCATTGTACTCAATTGCACGTAATGTACTTCATTGTACTCAATTGCACGTAATGTACTTCATTGTACTCAATTGCACGTAATGTACTTCATTGTACTCAATTGCACGTAATGTACTTCATTGTACTCAATTGCACGTAATGTACTTCATTGTACTCAATTGCACGTAATGTACTTCATTGTACTCAATTGCACGTAATGTACTTCATTGTACTCAATTGCACGTAATGTACTTCATTGTACTCAATTGCACGTAATGTACTTCATTGTACTCAATTGCACGTAATGTACTTCATTGTACTCAATTGCACGTAATGTACTTCATTGTACTCAATTGCACGTAATGAAACAAGACGCTTTGACTCGACATTTTTAGAAATGGATTTAGAATCATACAAGATGAGTGTTACTACAAGAAACTAGACTCTCTTACGATTCCAACGATAGGTCATACGACTTATTTGGACTTACGGATCAAAAGTTATTAACGTTTCAAAATCGGCGCGCATAAATTCCAGCATCTAACCACTGCGCCGCAGTGAGCCTTAGCCAAGCTCACTGCGCCGCAGTGGGCTGACCCAAACAAGACCAGACCCTAGCCACTGCGCCGCAGTGGGCTAGGCCCAAGCCACTGCGCCGCAGTGGCTCCAATCTGACCAGCAGCAGCAGCACCAGCAAGTGCAAGGACCAAAACCAAAACCCTAAAACTCGACCCAAACCAACCCAAATCGATTTGTAGGAATTTGTAACTTGATGTGAAGCATAAATAGACACCATTAACCATAAATAAACATAACCCAATCCACAAATCCGACCCAAAACATCAAAATCATATCAAATCGTTCCAACCCTAATCGAAACCCTAGTTTGACCTAAATCGTCTTTTGACTCGATTCAAGACTTGCAATTGTTCAAGATGACTAGGAATGCATAAACAAACATAAATAGGTGTAAGTGGGATGAATTTGACTTACCAAAACCTTCACCTAGTCTCCAACCCGAATTTGACCCGAAATGGCTAGAAATCTTGCACTTTGAAACCCAAATCTTGATATGATGCAAAGGAGATGAAATAGATGATGTTTCTAGCACTAATCTAACTTGAAACCATAATCTTGGTGTAAGAATCTTAGAGAGAGATAGAGAGAATGAGAGTGTGTTTTTGTTCTTGGAAGTGAATTAGAGAGAAGAAGAAGATAGAATGAAATGGGTGGAGGAGGAGGGGTTAGAAGGGGGCCGGCCTAGACTCCAAAAGGGTAGGCTCCCGCTCCGCTAAATTCGACAAATAGCTAAACGTTAATCCTTTAAATGCCAAAACGAACTCACAACATACTTTAACTTAACGTTTCGCTAAACTCCTTATTCTCCCAAGTTTCTACCTTGATTTACAAAAGTCATTTACATTTAGTTGTTTTTAAGTTGTAAGCATCGATTAGCACGACTAATGAACTCGACTAGCGCATAAGTCCCAAATTGCACGACAATTTGATCAATATGTACACATTGCACTTAAATGAACCCCAAAAGACTTAAGTTTATCTTACTAACCAAGTTGTTAGCCAACTGGCACAAATAGTCAACGGGTCAAGAGTCACGGTTGTTACATCATTCCCCCGTTAAAGGAATTTCGTCCCGAAATTCGACAAAACCCTAGTTAATGAATATAAGTGGTTACTTAGATCTCATATGGTCCTCTCGTTCACAAATGAACTCGGTTTCACGTCTTGCACTCCATCTAACTTTGACAATCGTGTGATGTTTGTTCTTTAGCCTCTTGGTCTCCCGGTCTAAGATCTCTACCGGCTCTTCCACAAAATTGAGCTTCTTGTCTACTTAAATCTCGTTCATAGGCATATGTAATGTAGGATCCGTCAAGCACTTCCCTAAGTTACAAATATGGAACACATCATGCACACCGTTATGTTCTCGAGGTAGCCTCAACTGGTAAGCCACTTGCCCACTCGTTCAATGATCTCAAAGGTCCAATGTACCTTGGTCTAAGTTTGCCTTTCTTTACCAAATGAATGACACTTTCCTACGGGGAGACTTTCACAAGCACATAACCACCCACATATTGAACTCCAATGGTCTATGCCTCGCATAGGCGTATTTCCTTTGTCTCTCACGACCAATTGTAATCTCTCCTTGATTTGAGAAATCGCCTTTGTTGTCTCGACTACTATTATTGGCCCTATAAGTTGGCTTTCGTCAATCTCTACTCAAGCAAGTTGAGAACGATACTTTCTACCATAAGGTGCCCTAGACGGAGCCCTTTGAACACTCGCATAGTAACTATCATTACACGAGAACCCAATTAAAGGTAAATGATCTTCTTAAGTTCCACCAATGTCAATAGCACAAGCCCTCAACATGTCTTCAAGCGTTTGAATGGTTCTTTCAGTTTTGTCCATCCATTAAGGATGAAACGCCGTACTCATGTCAAGTTGAGTACTCATTGCTCGTTGAAAAGGCTTTCCAAAAATTTAGTTATACCGGATGTTTCCTTCGGCAACGGTAGAACCCGTAACTCCTTACTTAGACGCCACTTCTTCAATGTACAAATGCGCATGGTGTCAAACTTTTCGGTCTCACGAATGGCTAAGAAGCGAGCCGACTTTGTCAACCGATCTACGATCACCCATCTAGTATCACAACCACTTCTTGTCTTCGGTAACTTCGTAATGAAGTTCATTGCAATCCGTTCCCATTTCCACTCCGGTGTCACCGGTTGCACCAATAAAGTCCTTCATATCAAAGTACATCATCTCCGAGCCCGGATGGGCCGAATATGCCGACCTGTGGGCTTCATTCATGAGAAATGTCCTCAAATTGCCGAAAAATGAGAACCCAAGTCTTCCAATTAAGTATAGCCCATTGTCTTCCTTTATACCGAATTGTTGCTCTATTCCATCTAATCTTTCATTACCAAAACTCTCCGGTAAAGCAGCTTGTACGTGTGCTCCTATGGTCCTGTCACGAATACTTTGCTCCACCGTGAGACTCATGGCTCTTGTCCTTCTCGGCTTGACCCTTTCCTTTATACTAAAAGCATCGGCTACGACGTTAGCTTTGCCCGGATGGTAGCGAATATCACAATCATAATTACTAAAAGTTCAAGTCATCTTCTTTGTCTCGTATTCAACTCACTTGATCGAAAATATGTTGAAGACTTCTATGATCGGTGTAAATTACACATTTGGTGCCTTAAGGTAATGTCTCCAACACTTTCAAGCGAACACAACCACCCCAATTTCTAAATCATGAGTGGGGCAGTTTTCCTCATGCACCTTAAGTTAACGGGAGGCATAAGCAATGATCTTGCCCCTCTCAACGCCTCCAATTCTTGACCGCTTCAATCTTGCTAGGAACTACATGAATTTCATCTTTGCTCACCACATGACCGAGGAGATGAACTTCTTCTACCAACTCGCAATTAGGAGAATCTCGCATACAAATTCTCTTTTCTAAGCAAGTCTAGCACTTCGCGTAAATGTTCGGCAAGATCTTCCTTCATCCTCGAGTAAACAAGTATATCATTAATAAGGGTAGTGATAGGCTTGTCCAAGTTGGGCCATCACACCCGCATTCACCAAGCCCATGAACACCGTCGGTGCATTAGTCAACCCAAAGGGACACGGTGTATCCTAAATGCACATACTTTGTAGGAAACATTGTCTTTGAGATGTCATTATTATGGACGCGCAGTTGGCTCTAGCCTGAGTGAAGGTAAATCTTGGAGGAGGGATTAACACCTTCTGGTTGATCAAATGAGTCCTCATTTATCGAAAATTGATACTGGTTCTTCATCGTGAGCTTGTTCACTGCCCGGAAATCGATACACCTCATAAAAACCCATCGTTCTCCCTGGAAACAGAATAGAAGTTCCCCATGGCGATTGGTTATTGTTATAACACGATTTAAGCTCTGAATTCAATCTAACAATGGCGGTTTGCAAGTGTGTGTTCTTGGTGTGTGTGTGTGTGTTTTGAGAGTGTGTGAGTGTGTGTGTGTGTGTGTGTGTGTGTGTGTGTGTGTGTGTGTGTGTGGGTGTGTGTGTGTGTGTGTGTGTGTGTGTGTGTGTGTGTGTGTGTGTGTGTGTGTGTGTGTGTGTGTGTGTGTTTGTCTGTGTGAGTGTTTGTCTGTGTGTGTGTGTGTGTGTGTGTGTGTGTGTGTGTGTGTGTGTGTGTGTGTGTGTGTGTGTGTGTGTGTGTGTGTGTGTGTGTGTGTGTGTGTGTGTGTGTGTGTGTGTGTGTGTATGTGTGTGTGTGTGTGTGTGTGTGTGTGTGTGTGTGTGTGTGTGTGTGTCAAGAATGTCTTCTAATCTTAATTACAATTTATCACTATTTTTGGATTTCTAACATTCTCCCCCTTAGTGATTTATTGTAATGAATGAAGTACGTGTTATCTTGTCTTGAAAGAATGAAATTGATGAGCCCGGTGGTGAAGACAATTTGGGATGTTGAAACAAGTCTTCAAAGCTTTCTCTTTTGTCTTTGGAGAACTTGATTCAGTCTTGATCTTGGACTTCTTGAAGTTAAATCATATGAAGATTCTCAATGTTCTTTTTGAACAGAGAATGATGAAAGCATGTTTGGCTTGAATCTTCGAGAATTGATGAATCATGAATCAGAGTTGTCTTTTGAAATGCAGAAGAGATGAATCTTGGTTTTGATTCTTCAATCTTCGATTCTTGAGTGAAATTCAACTTCTTGAAACAAACTTTCATGAATATGAACTCTCCCCCTTGATTTATGCATTGGAGTTTCTTGATAAAATGTTGTTGTATGACTTGAAGATCTTGAATGAAGTGTGTTTGATGAAGACTCGTTTGAAGCTTTACTTCTTTGACTTGAATCTTCTAACAAATCTTTCAACCTTTTTGAAGCTTTGATCTTTGTCACATCAACTCGAACACTTTGGAGAGTTAGCAATTGAATGAAGTTTAAGATGAAATTCTTATGAATTAATCATGCTCCCCCTCAATCCATGAGTATACATCTTTTGGAGCATCTTTGAATTGTTGAATTGTCTTGAGTGAAAATCTATTCATCTTCGGTTTCATTCTTATCTCTATAGTCAATCCAGATTCCCCCTTTTTGAAATCAAAATCTTAATCAACTAAAGTCAAGTGAAAATCTGAAACTATTGACTTATCATGAACAATTTTCTCTCCCTATACACAAACTTTGATAAGCCTTTTCCCATTTGAAACACCCAAATAAAAATTTCTCAACATAGACTCTCATTCCATTTCTATCACTAACTATGCCTTGGAAAAGAATAGAAAGATGGTATCATTTGAAGACAATACCAAATTCATTTCCGAAGCAAAAGCTCAGATGACAAAGACTATGAATCAATCATAATATTTTCTCCCCCTCATAATGACAAAATTGGGAATCAATGTCATTATGCACAAATGCGATTGATTAAGTGTCACAAGAAATAAGAAGACATGGAGAAATGTCAACCATCAAAACATCAACCCAACCTAGTAGCCCAACCCAAGAAATCCTATGGGTGACTAAAATGTAAGATTGAAGTTGTTGGGACAAACATTATATCATGGTGTTGGTAGTTTCTGTGTTTGTGTGAAGAGAAATGAAACCGGATAAGAATGATCCGTTTGCATGTTCAAAAATCTAAAGGATTAATGAAATGACCGATTGAAATGTATAACATTTTTCGGATTTCCTATGTATCATTGAGATATGCACAAAACAAGTCTCTAACATAGTTCGGTCTGCGGCTTTTCAACCACTAGATTGCTTCAAAGAATATAAATCACGGTTAACACTACCGAAGCATTTGATAACCACAATTTTATCCTTAAAGACTTTTAGGGAAAACCGAGGTCACTTAGACTTCTCGTTAGCTCAATAATCACATAAATGTAATTATGAGACCTACGTTCAACGTTGGAAAAGATGTTAGCATTGGTAGGATTTCCATTCGATCATCGTGGAATATCATTGCAGATATCACTACGAATGTTCCGGCTATATCACAAAGATAAGCAATTATATCACAAAGATATGACTCGAATGTGTTTCTAAAGAAGAATAATCACAATGATCAATTAATATCACAAGATAAGCAATTATATCACAAAGATAAGCAATTATATCACAAAGATAAGCAATTATATCACAAAGATAAGCAATTATATCACAAAGATAAGCAATTATATCACAAAGATAAGCAATTATATCACAAAGATAAGCAATTATATCACAAAGATAAGCAATTATATCACAAAGATAAGCAATTATATCACAAAGATAAGCAATTATATCACAAAGATAAGCAATTATATCACAAAGATAAGCAATTATATCACAAAGATAAGCAATTATATCACAAAGATAAGCAATTATATCACAAAGATAAGCAATTATATCACAAAGATAAGCAATTATATCACAAAGATAAGCAATTATATCACAAAGATAAGCAATTATATCACAAAGATAAGCAATTATATCACAAAGATAAGCAATTATATCACAAAGATAAGCAATTATATCACAAAGATAAGCAATTATATCACAAAGATAAGCAATTATATCACAAAGATAAGCAATTATATCACAAAGATAAGCAATTATATCACAAAGATAAGCAATTATATCACAAAGATAAGCAATTATATCACAAAGATAAGCAATTATATCACAAAGATAAGCAATTATATCACAAAGATAAGCAATTATATCACAAAGATAAGCAATTATATCACAAAGATAAGCAATTATATCACAAAGATAAGCAATTATATCACAAAGATAAGCAATTATATCACAAAGATAAGCAATTATATCACAAAGATAAGCAATTATATCACAAAGATAAGCAATTATATCACAAAGATAAGCAATTATATCACAAAGATAAGCAATTATATCACAAAGATAAGCAATTATATCACAAAGATAAGCAATTATATCACAAAGATAAGCAATTATATCACAAAGATAAGCAATTATATCACAAAGATAAGCAATTATATCACAAAGATAAGCAATTATATCACAAAGATAAGCAATTATATCACAAAGATAAGCAATTATATCACAAAGATAAGCAATTATATCACAAAGATAAGCAATTATATCACAAAGATAAGCAATTATATCACAAAGATAAGCAATTATATCTACGTAAGAATATATCAAAAATGTTTCATAGAAAGAAAAAATTGTTGTGTGATATCAAAAGAAACACAAAGTTTTGCTTCAACAACAATGTTGGTAGTAAGATAGCTAGGGAGTACACAAAGGCGTTCGATTCCTTGTTTTCTTATATCAATTTATATGTATAATAACAATGTGTTTAACAATAAATATATCATTTAAGAACGGGTTACATACATAGTATATGCAAGCCATTAAAAATCTTTTTGTTTATTTTTGTAATTTTTCAATTTTGTATTTTGTTTTCTGAAATGTATCAAGAATTCCTTCAAATGAAAAGAATTAAGGTTTAAGATTTAGCATACCAAGCTTGGAGATCAGAAAATTAAACCTCTTTTCGTCCAACGGTTTTGTGAACAAATCTGCAAGTTGAAATTCAGTTCCCACAAAGTAGAGTTCGATGTCACCTTTCTCAATATGATCTTTGAGAAAATGATATCTAACATCAATATGCTTTGATCGAGAGTGGTTTACTGAGTTGACTGCAATGGCAATGGCACTCTGAGAATCACAATAGATAGGAATATGATCATATGTCAGACCATAATCAGTCAGTTGTGTCTTCATCCATAAAACTTGAGCACAACAACTAGCTGCAGCCACATATTCTGCTTCAGCCGTTGATAGTGAAACACAATTCTGTTTCTTGGAAGACCAACTCACAATTTTATCTCCTAAAAATTGTAAAGTACCGGAAGTGCTCTTGCGATCAAGTTTACAACCTGCATGATCTGCATCTGAATAAGCAGTTAGATTGAATCCAGTATCCCTTGGATACCAGAGACCTAAATCGGGTGTACCCTTCAGATAACGAAAGATTCGTTTCACAGCTTGATAATGTAAATCAGTTGGAGCAGCTTGATATCTAGCACACATACATGTTGCAAACATTATATCTGGGCGAGATGCTGTTAGGTACAACAATGAACCAATCATACTTCTATATCTCTTTTGGTCAAATGGTTTCCCATTTGTATCAGTATTAATGGTTGTTCGAGCAGCCATTGGGGTAGAAATTGAAGAACATGAAGTCATATCAAACTTTTTCAACATGTCATTTATGTATTTACCTTGTGATATAAAAATACCAGTTGGTAATTGTTTGATTTGAAGACCCAAAAAGTAATTCATTTCCCCAATCATGCTCATTTCAAAATGATTGACCATTAGAGATGAAAAGTTTCGGCAAAATGTTTGACTGGTCGACCCAAATATAATGTCATCAACATATATTTGAACTAGTAGAACATGCTTACCTTGTTTGCGAATGAACAGGGTAGGGTCAATTATGCCTTTGGTAAATCCACCTTTAAGTAAGAAAGTAGTCAAGGAATCATACCATGCTCGGGGTGCTTGCTTAAGACCATAGAGAGCCTTGTCTAACCTGTAGACATGGTTTGGTCTTTGAGGATCAACAAAACCTTCAGGTTGATCAACGTAGACTTCTTCTTTGAGGTCACCATTCAGAAAAGCAGTTTTCACATCCATTTGAAACACAGTGAAGTTTCGGAATGCGGCATAAGCTAAGAAAATTCGAATGGCCTCCATTCTTGCTACTGGAGCAAAAGTTTCGTCGAAATCAACACCAGGTTGTTGGCAATAACCCTTTGCAACAAGTCGAGCTTTATTCCTTACTACCACTCCATTCTCATCCTTTTTGTTTATTTTTGTAATTTTTCAATTTTGTATTTTGTTTTCTGAAATGTATCAAGAATTCCTTCAAATGAAAAGAATTAAGGTTTAAGATTTAACATACCAAGCTTGGAGATCAGAAAATTAAACCTCTTTTCGTCCAACGGTTTTGTGAACAAATCTGCAAGTTGAAATTCAGTTCCCACAAAGTAGAGTTCGATGTCACCTTTCTCAATATGATCTTTGAGAAAATGATATCTAACATCAATATGCTTTGATCGAGAGTGGTTTACTGAGTTGACTGCAATGGCAATGGCACTCTGAGAATCACAATAGATAGGAATATGATCATATGTCAGACCATAATCAGTCAGTTGTGTCTTCATCCATAAAACTTGAGCACAACAACTAGCTGCAGCCACATATTCTGCTTCAGCCGTTGATAGTGAAACACAATTCTGTTTCTTGGAAGACCAACTCACAATTTTATCTCCTAAAAATTGTAAAGTACCGGAAGTGCTCTTGCGATCAAGTTTACAACCTGCATGATCTGCATCTGAATAAGCAGTTAGATTGAATCCAGTATCCCTTGGATACCAGAGACCTAAATCGGGTGTACCCTTCAGATAACGAAAGATTCGTTTCACAGCTTGATAATGTAAATCAGTTGGAGCAGCTTGATATCTAGCACACATACATGTTGCAAACATTATATCTGGGCGAGATGCTGTTAGGTACAACAATGAACCAATCATACTTCTATATCTCTTTTGGTCAAATGGTTTCCCATTTGTATCAGTATTAATGGTTGTTCGAGCAGCCATTGGGGTAGAAATTGAAGAACATGAAGTCATATCAAACTTTTTCAACATGTCATTTATGTATTTACCTTGTGATATAAAAATACCAGTTGGTAATTGTTTGATTTGAAGACCCAAAAAGTAATTCATTTCCCCAATCATGCTCATTTCAAAATGATTGACCATTAGAGATGAAAAGTTTCGGCAAAATGTTTGACTGGTCGACCCAAATATAATGTCATCAACATATATTTGAACTAGTAGAACATGCTTACCTTGTTTGCGAATGAACAGGGTAGGGTCAATTATGCCTTTGGTAAATCCACCTTTAAGTAAGAAAGTAGTCAAGGAATCATACCATGCTCGGGGTGCTTGCTTAAGACCATAGAGAGCCTTGTCTAACCTGTAGACATGGTTTGGTCTTTGAGGATCAACAAAACCTTCAGGTTGATCAACGTAGACTTCTTCTTTGAGGTCACCATTCAGAAAAGCAGTTTTCACATCCATTTGAAACACAGTGAAGTTTCGGAATGCGGCATAAGCTAAGAAAATTCGAATGGCCTCCATTCTTGCTACTGGAGCAAAAGTTTCGTCGAAATCAACACCAGGTTGTTGGCAATAACCCTTTGCAACAAGTCGAGCTTTATTCCTTACTACCACTCCATTCTCATCCTTTTTGTTTTTGAATATCCACTTCGTTCCGATTGGATCAGCTTTTCTAGGATTTGGAACTAACCTCCATACCTTCAGTCTTTCAAATTGAGCGAGTTCATCTTGCATTGCCTTAACCCACTCTGGATCTTGAAGAGCTTCAGATACCGTTTTGGGTTCAATATTGCTAAGAGAAAGTGCAACAAGACACTCATTTACTGAGGTACGAGTAGTTACTCCTGCTTGTGGATCTCCAATTATTTGATCAGTAGGATGATCTTTCTGCATGCGAATCCACTTGTGAGCATGAGGAAGAGGATCTTGTTGTTGAAGATCAACATCACCATCATTGAAACTTGAAGTTTGGTGAGAGATGGAATCATAACTTGGTATAACCCTTTCCTCATATGCTGGATGATCAAAGTCAAGTGGTACATACACATTTGGAGTGTTCAGGGGATTTGTTGTCTGAGTGAATTGAGAAGGTTGTTCTTGAACATTCATTTGAGTAGGATTCTCAGGAGAGGATGATGGAATAGAATCATTTGAAGATGATATTTGCTCAGAAGAACTTGATGATGATTCATGAGTGTTGTTAGGAACTGGATCATGGTTATGAAGAGGTTCATTGTTTGGAATTGGTTCAACGATGATCTGAGGTTCTTGATCATGAACCGGTTTTGAATTATAGAATTCTTCAAAAAGAATATCTAATTCATCACTGGTTGGAGTTGGAAATTTCTTGAATTTAGAAGCTAAGGTAGTATTCCTTGTAGAAGGACTTGAAGCACTTGAATCCATACTTGTTGGTAGCAAGCTTTCTTGCTCAAAAATCATGCCTGACATCTCATCGAACCAAACATTCATCGTCTCTTGAATTGTGTTTGTTCGACGATTATAGATTCGGTAGGCTATAGATGTTTTGGAATAACCAACAAAATATCCTTCATCACCTTTCTTCTCGAATTTTCCAAGATTCTCCCGATCATTCAACGTGTAACAAACACACCCAAATATGTGGAAGTAGTTGATGTTGGGTTTCCGTTTGTTAACAACCTCATAAGGAGTCTTTTCGAACCGCTGATTGATAATGGACCGATTCTGAGTGTGACAAGCAGTGTCAACAGCTTCAGCCCACATATTGGATGGCAATTTGGAATAAGCAAGCATTGTCCTTGCTGCTTCCACCAGCGATCGATTTCTCCTTTCAACAACACCGTTTTGTTGTGGGGTTCGAACTGCTGAGAATTGATGAGTAATACCTTTGGATTTGCAGAATTCATCAAAGACAGCATTCTTGAATTCAGTACCGTTATCCGAACGGATGTAACGAACTGGAAGTTGAAGATTTACTTGAGTAATGGTGATGAAATCTATCAACATCTGAGTTGTTTCATCTTTGGATGCTAGGAACTTAACCCAAGTATATCTTGAATAATCATCAACAATAACCAGGATGTATTTCTTCCCATTTCGGCTTTGTACTTTCATCGGCCCACAAAGATCCATGTGAAGCAAATGAAGAGGTGCTAAAGAATTTGGAGATTTCTTCGGTTTATGAGAAACTCTCTTAATTTTCCCAACAGCACAAGAAGGACAGACATGCTCACTTTCATACTTATAGTCAGGTAAGCCTTCAACAAGATGCTTATTGACTAAAGTATTGATTGTTTGGAAATTCAGATGAGAGAGCCTTCTATGCCATAACCAAGAATTCTTCGAAGTAGCCTTTGAAATGAGACAAATATTATCGGTTGGTTGGTTATCATCGAGATTGACGGTAAAAAGGTTATCGTCACGATCGCCACAAAGAATATCAACTCCATCTAAGGTTTGGACTTTGCAAAGAGATTTTCGAAAAAGAACTTGAAGATTGTTATCACAGAATTGTCCAACACTGAACAAGTTGTGACTTAAACCTTCAACATAGTGAACTTTCTTGATTATAATCCCATTTCGTTCAATGTCCCCATAACCTAAGATAGGAGCGAAATTGTTGTTTCCAAAGCGAACAGTTCCCATGAATCTTTCAACAAAATTCTTCAGCAAAGATTTATTTCCAGTCATGTGCTTCGAACACCCGGAATCGAGTATCCAAACACAGATGGTTATTTCCTGCAATCAAAGAAATTTAACCGTTTTTAGGTACCCACTTGAAAACGGGTCCTTTTTGGTTAGATAAAACAGGCAGGGTATATAACTTAGGATGCGCATTCAAACATGTTATTGAATCAACATAAGCATCAACAAGCATATTATCAACAAACATATTTGAATAAAATGTACGAACATTCACACAAGAATTAAAAGTAACATGTCTACAAGCATTCAAATCAACCACACAAGAATTAAAATATGTTACGAACATTCACACAAGAATTAAAAGTAACATGTCTACAAGCATTCATATCAACCACACAAGAATTAAAATTGTTTACAAGCTCACAAGGCCTTGCCTTGGCACATTCAACATTTATTGACAAATCAGAATTGTTTTGTTTAACAGGAACACCTTTCCACCGATTAACAGCTTTTCTCCTCCTTCTTTTCTTCTTTTTCTCAACCTCTTTCTGATTACTAGTGATCTTAGGTACTAATGACTTAGCAACCCATTTAGCATCACTACTTAAGCTCTTTCCACCTGTTGAATTGAAGCTACAAAGATTAGAACGAGGGGTTTTAAAAACTTTCATCTTTTTGGAATCTTTTGGTGGTGAGGAAACTTCTTGCTTCTTTGGTTTATCATGAGAGAACCATCCATATCTATCCCTATATCTAGTTGAACCATTAGATGCATCCTTAGTTAGCAAATTTGAGCTAGACTTAGATACCTTAGGTAAAGAGCTAGATTGAGAGCTAGATTTAGAAGCATTAGTATAGTCTTTCGGAAGTTTCACTTTGGTGTACTTTGTTGTGTGTGGGGTTTCAGCTTGTTCCTTTTTGACATGTTTCACAGGTGTAGCAATGGTCTTTGGTTCAGTCTTGACGAGTTTGGTCTTAACTCGTTTCTTTGAGTAATATGAAGTTGGAGCTTTGGACGATGGTTTTTGAGATTCCATTTCTGTTTCCACTTTGATTTTGGTAGATTCAATCTTTTTCTCAGTTTCTGAATCAAAAATATATTCTCCCTCCATGAATTTATCAAAATCAACCTTCGTGAAATCTTTTGAAAAAGAAAATTTCAATGGAGATTGATTAATTTTAGATTTATTTGAAAATTTTGAGAAATCAGGAATCTTGGTGTCCAACTTCACATTATGGGTAGTCTCAGAAATTAGGTCAACTTGAACTGACACATCTTTGGTCTCACAAGAAAATTGAGTAGACGTATCAACACCTATACTAGCACTAGGCTTAGGGTGAACAACTAACTCATCAACAGCGTTGCATGTGAAAAACCTATAGAAGTACCATATCAAAACTAAACTATGTGCAAGTTCTTCATCAGAAAGATCAGATTGCACACAATCATCAGCTATAAAAGTAGCAGTATTTTGACAAGTACATTCAAGAGAATCAGTCAAGGTCTGAGTGGAGGTATTGGTAGATGAATCACAAGTAGTTTGGGTAGAATTTTCTACGGATGCACTTTGGTCAGTTTGAGTAGAAACATTCTCACAAACTTTCTTAGTATTAACAACAATACATTTATCCTCTAGATTCGGACTTTGAGACTTGAGATGATTGATAACTAGATTTAGAAGCATTAGTATAGTCTTTCGGAAGTTTCACTTTGGTGTACTTTGTTGTGTGTGGGGTTTCAGCTTGTTCCTTTTTGACATGTTTCACAGGTGTAGCAATGGTCTTTGGTTCAGTCTTGACGAGTTTGGTCTTAACTCGTTTCTTTGAGTAATATGAAGTTGGAGCTTTGGACGATGGTTTTTGAGATTCCATTTCTGTTTCCACTTTGATTTTGGTAGATTCAATCTTTTTCTCAGTTTCTGAATCAAAAATATATTCTCCCTCCATGAATTTATCAAAATCAACCTTCGTGAAATCTTTTGAAAAAGAAAATTTCAATGGAGATTGATTAATTTT
This sequence comes from Erigeron breviscapus, assembly GCA_034093135.1. Lineage (NCBI taxonomy): Eukaryota > Viridiplantae > Streptophyta > Magnoliopsida > Asterales > Asteraceae > Erigeron > Erigeron breviscapus. Next base: position 154,620,337 of record CM067169.1, on the reverse strand, counting down.
AGATTTATTTGAAAATTTTGAGAAATCAGGAATCTTGGTGTCCAACTTCACATTATGGGTAGTCTCAGAAATTAGGTCAACTTGAACTGACACATCTTTGGTCTCACAAGAAAATTGAGTAGACGTATCAACACCTATACTAGCACTAGGCTTAGGGTGAACAACTAACTCATCAACAGCGTTGCATGTGAAAAACCTATAGAAGTACCATATCAAAACTAAACTATGTGCAAGTTCTTCATCAGAAAGATCAGATTGCACACAATCATCAGCTATAAAAGTAGCAGTATTTTGACAAGTACATTCAAGAGAATCAGTCAAGGTCTGAGTGGAGGTATTGGTAGATGAATCACAAGTAGTTTGGGTAGAATTTTCTACGGATGCACTTTGGTCAGTTTGAGTAGAAACATTCTCACAAACTTTCTTAGTATTAACAACAATACATTTATCCTCTAGATTCGGACTTTGAGACTTGAGATGATTGATAACTGTTTGTTGAGATTCCACCTTTTGTTGTAAATCTTCTATTTGCTTTTCCAAAAATGTGGTTGGAAAATACATTTTAGTTGATTTAGGTGAAGTACCAACAGATTCTTGGTTTTGAAAATTTGATTCAATTTCTTCCAATTTGAAAATTGAAGATTTCTTTGTTTTGTATGAATCATTGATTGCATCATAATTAACCAAAAAATCTTGATTAGGTATTCTCTCAACTTCATCAGTCTCAAATTCGTCATCCAATGGACGAATAAATTGTTGTATCATACCAAGGCGAAGAAATTTTTCATCATACAGGGGTTCGATTTCCTCTTTGGCCTTTTTTAATGGTGTGATATTCTCAAATCCCAACCCGTGAAGAAGTTCTGTTTTGTCAATTTTTGACTTGTTGAAATAGGCAGTGAAATTCAAGAGAGGATTTTGTTCAACTTTATATAGCTTTTCTTGATAGAAAAGTATATTCTTTTTAAATTCCTCAACTTGTTTTTCAAGATTCTCAATTTCAATGCCTTTAAGAAAACAATTATGATTTAAATCAGAAATCTTCCTTTCGAGTTCAACATTGTTTGGTTTGGCTTCTTGGAGCTTCTTATTGAGAATATCAACGTCCATTTGTCTCGCATTTGCCCGAAGCCATTCATTGGTCTTTTGAATTTCAAGATCTTGATTGGCTTTTTCAAGATCATGAATGGTCTTTTCAAGATTTTGACATTTTAGTAATAACTTAGAATCAGGAGTGACATTCATCTCACATTCTTTAACCAACATTTTTTCTTTGTATGTTTGAAAATCTTGTTTAATAGTATCATGTTCAAAAAGTAATTTTGAGTGTTCTTCAAGAAGATTTGAAAATTCACTTTTTGAAAAAGAAAATTTCAATGGAGATTGATTAATTTTAGATTTATTTGAAAATTTTGAGAAATCAGGAATCTTGGTGTCCAACTTCACATTATGGGTAGTCTCAGAAATTAGGTCAACTTGAACTGACACATCTTTGGTCTCACAAGAAAATTGAGTAGACGTATCAACACCTATACTAGCACTAGGCTTAGGGTGAACAACTAACTCATCAACAGCGTTGCATGTGAAAAACCTATAGAAGTACCATATCAAAACTAAACTATGTGCAAGTTCTTCATCAGAAAGATCAGATTGCACACAATCATCAGCTATAAAAGTAGCAGTATTTTGACAAGTACATTCAAGAGAATCAGTCAAGGTCTGAGTGGAGGTATTGGTAGATGAATCACAAGTAGTTTGGGTAGAATTTTCTACGGATGCACTTTGGTCAGTTTGAGTAGAAACATTCTCACAAACTTTCTTAGTATTAACAACAATACATTTATCCTCTAGATTCGGACTTTGAGACTTGAGATGATTGATAACTGTTTGTTGAGATTCCACCTTTTGTTGTAAATCTTCTATTTGCTTTTCCAAAAATGTGGTTGGAAAATACATTTTAGTTGATTTAGGTGAAGTACCAACAGATTCTTGGTTTTGAAAATTTGATTCAATTTCTTCCAATTTGAAAATTGAAGATTTCTTTGTTTTGTATGAATCATTGATTGCATCATAATTAACCAAAAAATCTTGATTAGGTATTCTCTCAACTTCATCAGTCTCAAATTCGTCATCCAATGGACGAATAAATTGTTGTATCATACCAAGGCGAAGAAATTTTTCATCATACAGGGGTTCGATTTCCTCTTTGGCCTTTTTTAATGGTGTGATATTCTCAAATCCCAACCCGTGAAGAAGTTCTGTTTTGTCAATTTTTGACTTGTTGAAATAGGCAGTGAAATTCAAGAGAGGATTTTGTTCAACTTTATATAGCTTTTCTTGATAGAAAAGTATATTCTTTTTAAATTCCTCAACTTGTTTTTCAAGATTCTCAATTTCAATGCCTTTAAGAAAACAATTATGATTTAAATCAGAAATCTTCCTTTCGAGTTCAACATTGTTTGGTTTGGCTTCTTGGAGCTTCTTATTGAGAATATCAACGTCCATTTGTCTCGCATTTGCCCGAAGCCATTCATTGGTCTTTTGAATTTCAAGATCTTGATTGGCTTTTTCAAGATCATGAATGGTCTTTTCAAGATTTTGACATTTTAGTAATAACTTAGAATCAGGAGTGACATTCATCTCACATTCTTTAACCAACATTTTTTCTTTGTATGTTTGAAAATCTTGTTTAATAGTATCATGTTCAAAAAGTAATTTTGAGTGTTCTTCAAGAAGATTTGAAAATTCACTTTTTGAAAAAGAAATACTATTTTTCAACCTTTTGTTTTTGTTGGCTAAAGAATTGATAAGATTTGTTAATTTAGATAAAGCTAATCTACAAGACTCTTTGTCCTTAATCAAAGAAAAAGTAGAGTCGAGATTTACCTCATCATCTGGGTACTCATCATCAGTGAGCAACAGCCATTTGTCATCTTCGGCAAGCAATGCATGTCCTGCTTCAACTTGTTTGGCTAATAGCATCTTCTGTTTGTAGTACTCATAGTTCCGCTTCTTGGGTTGTTTGCAATCAACAGCAAAATGTCCAGGAATTCCACAATTGTAGCACCTTTTGTCTGATGTTTTCCCCTTTTCAACTGCTTGTTTCTCATAAACATCCTTCTGTTTGTAGTACTCATAGTTCCGCTTCTTGGGTTGTTTGCAATCAACAGCAAAATGTCCAGGAATTCCACAATTGTAGCACCTTTTGTCTGATGTTTTCCCCTTTTCAACTGCTTGTTTCTCATAAACATCCTTCTTTTCACCATATCTTGAACCAGTAGCTTCACTCTGCTCATTGTTCCTTGGATGATAGTGTTCCTTCTTGGGAAATGCACTTGTTGAAGAAGTGCGGAGATTGTTGTTTGTTGGCCTCGCTTTGTAATATCTCTTCTTGAAATGCTTAGTTACTGCGGCAAGAGCTTGATATAGTTCATCTGATACACCATCTCTTGTAGCCATCACATCATCTCCCTCCTCATCTGACGAAGAAACAACTACCATTTGCCTTTTGAGAGCTTCAGAAATCTTCTTCTCAACGATCAATGCCAAAGGATCAGAAGATACAACTTCTGGCATTTTGTTCGATGAAGCTTTGCTTAGGACTTGGTTTTCATTGAGCTTGAATGATTCATATAGAGTATGAATGGTGAACTTGGTCAGGTTTTGATGTTGCTTGATTTGGGTTCCAAAATCTTCCCATTCTTGACCAAGTGCTTTGATGAACTTGATGTTTAACTCAATCTCAGTCTTCTTGACATTGTTCTTTCTCAGTTCATTTATGACATTGCAGAATCTGTAGTAAACTGCCTCAAGAGATTCATTTGGCATTTTGGAGAAGTTGTCAAACTCAGTCAAAATGTTGGTCAATCTGATTGTTGAAGTCACGTCAGCTCCTTCCATCTGTCTTGCCACCTCATCCCATATCTCTTTTGCTGTATCATAGGAATCAACAGACCCATAGATTTCATCCGGTAGAGCTCTGTATAAACATGACCTTGCTCTGTTATCTGCAGCTGTTCGATCCTTTTGCTCAGCATTCAAAAGTTCATGAGTTGTAATAACTGCACCAGTAGTGGGATGGAGATGAACAGCAAGTCCTTTCAGAATGGATTCTTTCATCATATGGCCATTTGTTTGACTCTCCACATAGTCCATGAATCGTTTCTTCCATAGTCCGTAAGAACCACGGTAGAGAACTGGAGGTCTTGTATCAGAACCTAATGCCAATGCTTCACGAGAAGCCATTTGAGATTGATTTGAATTGAAAGAGCAAATGAAACGATCTTGGTAAGAAAATGAAACGATCTTGGTTTGAAGATCGTCTTGGAAATTTTGGAGAAATTTGGCTAAGTATGAAAATTGAAACGGTCTTGAAGAACTGGGACGATCTTGTTTGAAGATCGTCTTGGAAATTTTGGAGAAATTTGGCTAAGTATGAAAATTGAAACGGTCTTGAAGAACTGGGACGATCTTGTTTGAAGATCGTCTTGGAAATTTTGGAGAAATTTGGCTAAGTATGAAAATTGAAACGGTCTTGAAGAACTGGGACGATCTTGTTTGAAGATCGTCTTGGAAATTTTGGAGAAATTTGGCTAAGTATGAAAATTGAAACGGTCTTGAAGAACTGGGACGATCTTGTTTGAAGATCGTCTTGGAAATTTTGGAGAAATTTGGCTAAGTATGAAAATTGAAACGGTCTTGAAGAACTGGGACGATCTTGTTTGAAGATCGTCTTGGAAATTTTGGAGAAATTTGGCTAAGTATGAAAATTGAAACGGTCTTGAAGAACTGGGACGATCTTGTTTGAAGATCGTCTTGGAAATTTTGGAGAAATTTGGCTAAGTATGAAAATTGAAACGGTCTTAGATGAAGATCGTCTTAGGTGAAACGATCTTGGTTTGAAGTTCGTTCAGGGAAAAAAAATGAGACGATCTTGGTATGAAGATCGTCTTGGAAATTTTGGAGAAATTTGGCTAAGTATGAAAATTGAAACGGTCTTGAAGAACTGGGACGATCTTGTTTGAAGATCGTCTTGGAAATTTTGGAGAAATTTGGCTAAGTATGAAAATTGAAACGGTCTTGAAGAACTGGGACGATCTTGTTTGAAGATCGTCTTGGAAATTTTGGAGAAATTTGGCTAAGTATGAAAATTGAAACGGTCTTGAAGAACTGGGACGATCTTGTTTGAAGATCGTCTTGGAAATTTTGGAGAAATTTGGCTAAGTATGAAAATTGAAACGGTCTTGAGAACTTGAAGATCGTCTTAGGTGAAACGATCTTGGTTTGAAGTTCGTTCAGGGAAAAAAAATGAGACGATCTTGGAATGAAGATCGTCTTAGGTGAAACGATCTTGGTTTGAAGTTCGTTCAGGGAAAAAAAATGAGACGATCTTGGTATGAAGATCGTCTTGGAAACTTTGGAGAAATTTGGCTAAGTATGAAAATTGAAACGGTCTTGATGAAGATCGTCTTAGGTGAAACGATCTTGGTTTGAAGTTCGTTCAGGGAAAAAAAATGAGACGATCTTGGTATGAAGATCGTCTTGGAAACTTTGGAGAAATTTGGCTAAGTATGAAAATTGAAACGGTCTTGATGAAGATCGTCTTAGGTGAAACGATCTTGGTTTGAAGTTCGTTCAGGGAAAAAAAATGAGACGATCTTGGTATGAAGATCGTCTTGGAAATTTTGGAGAAATTTGGCTAAGTATGAAAATTGAAACGGTCTTGAAGAACTGGGACGATCTTGTTTGAAGATCGTCTTGGAAATTTTGGAGAAATTTGGCTAAGTATGAAAATTGAAACGGTCTTGAAGAACTGGGACGATCTTGTTTGAAGATCGTCTTGGAAATTTTGGAGAAATTTGGCTAAGTATGAAAATTGAAACGGTCTTGAAGAACTGGGACGATCTTGTTTGAAGATCGTCTTGGAAATTTTGGAGAAATTTGGCTAAGTATGAAAATTGAAACGGTCTTGAAGAACTGGGACGATCTTGTTTGAAGATCGTCTTGGTCATCTTCTTCAACTGAAAACAATTCCAGAAAAACTCCATTGACAAGTTTTTAAAACTTCGATTTCTTAACAATTACTAGGAGTTAGATCACGAAATCACTTCCAAACTGTTTTAATTCACGTCCGCAACACGATTATGAACAAAATTCAACACAAAACACAACAGATTCAAATCCCTGAAATTACGCGCCAAAACTCAAAATTCAATCTCGAGATTTAGATTGAATTGGAACTTGAAAATTGACAGGATTATGTTATCAATAGCCACGAATCTATTGATGAACAAACAACTGTGATTTTATGAGATTTGATGTGTGAATTTTGAAGAACCAGTAGGTGAGATATTACGAACAGAATTTGAGATTAAACTTGATTTTGATGAAATTGTGATCGAATTCAGTTATGGATCGTCATCAGATTGATGTTTCGCTCTGATACCACTTGTTATAACACGATTTTAGCTCTGAATTCAATCTAACAATGGCGGTTTGCAAGTGTGTGTTCTTGGTGTGTGTGTGTGTGTTTGTGTAGTGTGTGTGTGTGTGTGTGTGTGTGTGTGTGTGTGTGTGTGTGTGTGGGTGTGTGTGTGTGTGTGTGTGTGTGTGTGTGTGTGTGTGTGTGTGTGTGTGTGTGTGTGTGTGTGTGTGTGTTTGTCTGTGTGAGTGTTTGTCTGTGTGTGTGTGTGTGTGTGTGTGTGTGTGTGTGTGTGTGTGTGTGTGTGTGTGTGTGTGTGTGTGTGTGTGTGTGTGTGTGTGTGTGTGTGTGTGTGTGTGTGTGTGTGTGTGTGTGTGTGTGTGTGTGTGTGTGTGTGTGTGTGTGTGTGTGTGTGTGTGTGTGTGTGTGTGTGTGTGTGTGTGTGTGTGTGTGTGTGTGTGTGTGTGTGTGTGTGTGTGTGTGTGTGTGTGTGTGTGTGTGTGTGTGTGTGTGTGTGTGTGTGTGTGTGTGTGTGTGTGTGTGTGTGTGTGTGTGTGTGTGTGTGTGTGTGTGTGTGTGTGTGTGTGTGTGTGTGTGTGTGTGTGTGTGTGTGTGTGTGTGTGTGTGTGTGTATGTGTGTGTGTGTGTGTGTGTGTGTGTGTGTGTGTGTGTGTGTGTGTAACAAAAGGGATGGTCTTCAACTCAACTATTGTAGCGGTAGCACTAAGTACTTCTGAACTAAAGGATTTGATGTTTCAAATTGAACTCTTAAGACCTCATCGTTAAACAAGGGTATCTTGACCACTCTTCCACCACAACCAATAACCGCATTAATCGTCAACCTCCAATCTAAGCCCGTAATGACGCCAAACTTCCCATATCGAATGACATAGAATCGATGAATACATCTACGTTGTTTAAAGTCAAGAAAAATCACGGAGTATTTGACTAGGTCTAGTTAGAGCACCATTGACCATTTCAATATCAAGCACATGGTTTAAGGCACGAGGATGGATATCTATCGAAGGAACGAAGCTATGCTCAGCATCAGTAATCAAATAACACCTTGGCGTAATTATCGTTTAGAGTAAATGTACCCGTCACCACATTAGGATCGTTGCGAACTTCAGTAGTACCTGCCGCAAAAGTTCACCTACCGATACGGTTAATTGTATCCACCCTAGTAAAGATCTTAAAGTTTATGACCCGAAGGTTAGTCTCAAAGTTCTTACATGTTAGTCACACAAGTAGTCAATGCTCTCGTACCGACATGTCACACATAGATGATATCTTTACACTAAGGCGAAAGTACTAATGTTCTAGGGGAATCGTTATGTATCATGCTATAATATCAAGTTCACACTAATTGTTCATCATCAAACCACAATAGTAGTTAGTGCATTCATGCCAACACACTACACATTTTTAATGTCTTTACGCTAAGGCCAATATATAAATGTTCTCAAGTAACTGTCATATATCATGCTATCCTACCAACATATCATACTTGTCTCATATCAACACACTAAGGACAATATATCAAAGTTCTCAAGTAATCATTATCTATCATGTTCTCATGTCTAGTTCACAACATTTGTCCACCAACATAGTCAAGTACTCATATTCAACACATCACATCACAAGCAACTAAAACAAGTGGTCCAAAGTATAATCCGAATCTGATATGCTCCATAGTTATTGACCGGGTATGTATACAGGGTGTACCAGCGGCTAACCCTCCACCCAATCAACTCCCATTAAGCATATCGGATCCATATTATACTCTAAGCCAAACGGGTGCAATCCGTGATGTCATTAACTTGTTATAATACCGGGTAACCATAAAAGAGTTGATCGGGCTCTTTTAGGGTTGCCACAATATTATATCATGTTAATGCCATAACTTCATCTTGCCCTAATTCATCAAACAATATCGATTCAATCATCTCAATCCAACAATATGCACATGACCTCATTTACTTCCAATAACCACATTGACCTCATGCACTTGACCATCACACAACAACACATTGTCCATATCAACCCAATTGTACTCATGTTATCACATTTATCACATTGTACTTGTCCCACATAACATATTGTTCACATTATACTCTTCACAAAACAACACGTTGATCACATAGCACTCATCTCAAGCCAACACATTGTCCAAATGTACTAATTTCATTATGTATAACGATCCTGCCTACGAACTCTTAGTGTACACTTACAAGGTTCATACAATTCACGTTGCATTCAAAATTCCTAATCATGCATGCTATATGAAGAGTTTTTACTTAAGCCGTAGTCTAGGTCAAACCACCTAATTCACTACGACCACGCATGGGCCACCATTCTGTAACACCCCGAGCTAGGCTCGAAATACTACCGAAAAGATATAGCGTATGCATGGGATTATCGTAGAACATGAACTATATGAAATAAAGGGGATTCGGTGAATCCAACATCCACAAACAAGTACATAATGCATATTGCAAAATAAGGGCAAATGAATCCTGGATCCATGTAAGTCCAAGCCCAAGCTCTAGCACTAGCATCAATCAACTGACACATCTTGGACTCTCTTGAATACCTGAAAAGTGTACTAAACAAGGTCAACACTAGGTTGGTGAGTTCGTAGGAGCAATGACAAGGATCTAATGCCAAAGCCATTCACAATGTGAACAAGCATAAAGAGCAAGGAACACACTTACCGTAGTCCATAAAAGGCACAAATACTCAATTTAGGTTGGCTCATAACACCACCTAATCACACATGCATTCATTGAACGCAATACACTATAACTAGAATACAAATAATGAGCAAGAACAATTTATGTCAATAACAACTAGTATCAACAAGAACTATGACCTCAAACATGTCCATAATGCACATGCACACATTTCACCTCAATTGCCCACCAACTCAACCAAAACACAATGCACATACATTTCATACGACTTTACATTTAAGGAATCTTGGATGCTTATATATAGGGTCACCCGCAGCCTTCCCACCACATCCGCAACTCATTAAATGTATCATCGTCTTCCATGTATGTACCACTATCCTAAATATAAATGAACCATGCTCCCTCCACCCAATCAACTCCCCCCCCCACCCCCCCCCCCCCCCCCACCCCCCCCCCCCCACCCCCCCCCCCCCCCCCACCCCCCCCCCCCCCCCCACCCCCCCCCCCCCCCCACCCCCCCCCCCCCCCCCCCCCACCCCCCCCCCCCCCACCCCCCCCCCCCCCACCCCCCCCCCCCCCCCACCCCCCCCCCCCCCCCACCCCCCCCCCCCCCCACCCCCCCCCCCCCACCCCCCCCCCCCCCCCCCCACCCCCCCCCCCCCCACCCCCCCCCCCCCCACCCCCCCCCCCCCCCACCCCCCCCCCCCCCCACCCCCCCCCCCCCACCCCCCCCCCCCCACCCCCCCCCCCCCCACCCCCCCCCCCCCCCCCCCCCACCCCCCCCCCCCCACCCCCCCCCCCCCACCCCCCCCCCCCCCACCCCCCCCCCCCCCCCACCCCCCCCCCCCCACCCCCCCCCCCCCCACCCCCCCCCCCCCCCCACCCCCCCCCCCCCACCCCCCCCCCCCCACCCCCCCCCCCCCCCCACCCCCCCCCCCCCCCCCACCCCCCCCCCCCCCCACCCCCCCCCCCCCCACCCCCCCCCCCCCCACCCCCCCCCCCCCCACCCCCCCCCCCCCCCCACCCCCCCCCCCCCCCCACCCCCCCCCCCCCACCCCCCCCCCCCCACCCCCCCCCCCCCCCACCCCCCCCCCCCCACCCCCCCCCCCCCACCCCCCCCCCCCCACCCCCCCCCCCCCCACCCCCCCCCCCCCCCCCACCCCCCCCCCCCCACCCCCCCCCCCCCCCACCCCCCCCCCCCCCACCCCCCCCCCCCCACCCCCCCCCCCCCCCCACCCCCCCCCCCCCACCCCCCCCCCCCCACCCCCCCCCCCCCACCCCCCCCCCCCCCCACCCCCCCCCCCCCCACCCCCCCCCCCCCCCCCACCCCCCCCCCCCCCACCCCCCCCCCCCCACCCCCCCCCCCCCACCCCCCCCCCCCCCACCCCCCCCCCCCCACCCCCCCCCCCCCACCCCCCCCCCCCCCCACCCCCCCCCCCCCACCCCCCCCCCCCCACCCCCCCCCCCCCACCCCCCCCCCCCCCCACCCCCCCCCCCCCCACCCCCCCCCCCCCCACCCCCCCCCCCCCCACCCCCCCCCCCCCCACCCCCCCCCCCCCCCACCCCCCCCCCCCCCCACCCCCCCCCCCCCCCCCCCCACCCCCCCCCCCCCCCACCCCCCCCCCCCCACCCCCCCCCCCCCCCACCCCCCCCCCCCCCCCCCACCCCCCCCCCCCCCCACCCCCCCCCCCCCACCCCCCCCCCCCCCACCCCCCCCCCCCCCACCCCCCCCCCCCCACCCCCCCCCCCCCACCCCCCCCCCCCCACCCCCCCCCCCCCACCCCCCCCCCCCCCCCACCCCCCCCCCCCCACCCCCCCCCCCCCCACCCCCCCCCCCCCACCCCCCCCCCCCCACCCCCCCCCCCCCACCCCCCCCCCCCCACCCCCCCCCCCCCACCCCCCCCCCCCCCCCACCCCCCCCCCCCCCCACCCCCCCCCCCCCACCCCCCCCCCCCCACCCCCCCCCCCCCACCCCCCCCCCCCCACCCCCCCCCCCCCCACCCCCCCCCCCCCACCCCCCCCCCCCCACCCCCCCCCCCCCACCCCCCCCCCCCCACCCCCCCCCCCCCCACCCCCCCCCCCCCACCCCCCCCCCCCCCACCCCCCCCCCCCCCCACCCCCCCCCCCCCCACCCCCCCCCCCCCACCCCCCCCCCCCCCACCCCCCCCCCCCCACCCCCCCCCCCCCCACCCCCCCCCCCCCCACCCCCCCCCCCCCCCCCCACCCCCCCCCCCCCCCCCCACCCCCCCCCCCCCCACCCCCCCCCCCCCCCCACCCCCCCCCCCCCCCCACCCCCCCCCCCCCACCCCCCCCCCCCCCCCCCCCCCACCCCCCCCCCCCCCACCCCCCCCCCCCCCCACCCCCCCCCCCCCCACCCCCCCCCCCCCCACCCCCCCCCCCCCCACCCCCCCCCCCCCCCACCCCCCCCCCCCCACCCCCCCCCCCCCACCCCCCCCCCCCCCACCCCCCCCCCCCCACCCCCCCCCCCCCCCACCCCCCCCCCCCCCCCACCCCCCCCCCCCCCCCCCCACCCCCCCCCCCCCCACCCCCCCCCCCCCACCCCCCCCCCCCCCACCCCCCCCCCCCCCCACCCCCCCCCCCCCCCCCCCACCCCCCCCCCCCCCCACCCCCCCCCCCCCACCCCCCCCCCCCCACCCCCCCCCCCCCAGGAACACACTTACCGTAGTCCATAAAAGGCACAAATACTCAATTTAGGTTGGCTCATAACACCACCTAATCACACATGCATTCATTGAACGCAATACACTATAACTAGAATACAAATAATGAGCAAGAACAATTTATGTCAATAACAACTAGTATCAACAAGAACTATGACCTCAAACATGTCCATAATGCACATGCACACATTTCACCTCAATTGCCCACCAACTCAACCAAAACACCATGCACCTACATTTCATACGACTTTACATTTAAGGAATCTTGAATGCTTATATATAGGGTCACCCGCAGCCTTCCCACCACATCCGCAACTCATTAAATGTATCATCGTCTTCCATGTATGTACAACTATCCTAAATATAAATAAGAACAATCATGCTCCATCAATCCATAATCCTCACACATGTACTCACAAAAATGAACTACTCAAGATAGTTAGAATGCGCATAATAAACAAGAACAAGTAATAATGATATCAATAAGTATCTAACAAGTTCTATAATGCCAACATGTCTAACAATGTCCCTCAATGTACTCAATTGCACGTATGTACTTCATTGTACTCAATTGCACGTAATGTACTTCATTGTACTCAATTGCACGTTATGTACTTCATTGTACTCAATTGCACGTAATGTACTTCATTGTACTCAATTGCACGTAATGTACTTCATTGTACTCAATTGCACGTTATGTACTTCATTGTACTCAATTGCACGTAATGTACTTCATTGTACTCAATTGCACGTAATGTACTTCATTGTACTCAATTGCACGTAATGTACTTCATTGTACTCAATTGCACGTAATGTACTTCATTGTACTCAATTGCACGTAATGTACTTCATTGTACTCAATTGCACGTAATGTACTTCATTGTACTCAATTGCACGTAATGTACTTCATTGTACTCAATTGCACGTAATGTACTTCATTGTACTCAATTGCACGTAATGTACTTCATTGTACTCAATTGCACGTAATGTACTTCATTGTACTCAATTGCACGTAATGTACTTCATTGTACTCAATTGCACGTAATGTACTTCATTGTACTCAATTGCACGTAATGTACTTCATTGTACTCAATTGCACGTAATGTACTTCATTGTACTCAATTGCACGTAATGTACTTCATTGTACTCAATTGCACGTAATGTACTTCATTGTACTCAATTGCACGTAATGTACTTCATTGTACTCAATTGCACGTAATGTACTTCATTGTACTCAATTGCACGTAATGTACTTCATTGTACTCAATTGCACGTAATGTACTTCATTGTACTCAATTGCACGTAATGTACTTCATTGTACTCAATTGCACGTAATGTACTTCATTGTACTCAATTGCACGTAATGTACTTCATTGTACTCAATTGCACGTAATGTACTTCATTGTACTCAATTGCACGTAATGTACTTCATTGTACTCAATTGCACGTAATGTACTTCATTGTACTCAATTGCACGTAATGTACTTCATTGTACTCAATTGCACGTAATGTACTTCATTGTACTCAATTGCACGTAATGTACTTCATTGTACTCAATTGCACGTAATGTACTTCATTGTACTCAATTGCACGTAATGTACTTCATTGTACTCAATTGCACGTAATGTACTTCATTGTACTCAATTGCACGTAATGTACTTCATTGTACTCAATTGCACGTAATGTACTTCATTGTACTCAATTGCACGTAATGTACTTCATTGTACTCAATTGCACGTAATGTACTTCATTGTACTCAATTGCACGTAATGTACTTCATTGTACTCAATTGCACGTAATGTACTTCATTGTACTCAATTGCACGTAATGTACTTCATTGTACTCAATTGCACGTAATGTACTTCATTGTACTCAATTGCACGTAATGTACTTCATTGTACTCAATTGCACGTAATGTACTTCATTGTACTCAATTGCACGTAATGTACTTCATTGTACTCAATTGCACGTAATGTACTTCATTGTACTCAATTGCACGTAATGTACTTCATTGTACTCAATTGCACGTAATGTACTTCATTGTACTCAATTGCACGTAATGTACTTCATTGTACTCAATTGCACGTAATGTACTTCATTGTACTCAATTGCACGTAATGTACTTCATTGTACTCAATTGCACGTAATGTACTTCATTGTACTCAATTGCACGTAATGTACTTCATTGTACTCAATTGCACGTAATGTACTTCATTGTACTCAATTGCACGTAATGTACTTCATTGTACTCAATTGCACGTAATGTACTTCATTGTACTCAATTGCACGTAATGTACTTCATTGTACTCAATTGCACGTAATGTACTTCATTGTACTCAATTGCACGTAATGTACTTCATTGTACTCAATTGCACGTAATGTACTTCATTGTACTCAATTGCACGTAATGTACTTCATTGTACTCAATTGCACGTAATGTACTTCATTGTACTCAATTGCACGTAATGTACTTCATTGTACTCAATTGCACGTAATGTACTTCATTGTACTCAATTGCACGTAATGTACTTCATTGTACTCAATTGCACGTAATGTACTTCATTGTACTCAATTGCACGTAATGTACTTCATTGTACTCAATTGCACGTAATGTACTTCATTGTACTCAATTGCACGTAATGTACTTCATTGTACTCAATTGCACGTAATGTACTTCATTGTACTCAATTGCACGTAATGTACTTCATTGTACTCAATTGCACGTAATGTACTTCATTGTACTCAATTGCACGTAATGTACTTCATTGTACTCAATTGCACGTAATGTACTTCATTGTACTCAATTGCACGTAATGTACTTCATTGTACTCAATTGCACGTAATGTACTTCATTGTACTCAATTGCACGTAATGTACTTCATTGTACTCAATTGCACGTAATGTACTTCATTGTACATCATAATACCATAATGTCAACTCTACAATCATAAACAAGTTGGTTTAGCACCATTAGGTCAAATCGAAAACCCTAGACGCCTTTACAACTTTACCGTATATGAAACAAGACGCTTTGACTCGACATTTTTAGAAATGGATTAAGAATCATACAAGATGAGTGTTACTACAAGAAACTAGACTCTCTTACGATTCCAACGATAGGTCATACGACTTATTTGGACTTACGGATCAAAAGTTATTAACGTTTCAAAATCGGCGCGCATAAATTCCAGCATCTAACCACTGCGCCGCAGTGAGCCTTAGCCAAGCTCACTGCGCCGCAGTGGGCTGACCCAAACAAGACCAGACCCTAGCCACTGCGCCGCAGTGGGCTAGGCCCAAGCCACTGCGCCGCAGTGGCTCCAATCTGACCAGCAGCAGCAGCACCAGCAAGTGCAAGGACCAAAACCAAAACCCTAAAACTCGACCCAAACCAACCCAAATCGATTTGTAGGAATTTGTAACTTGATGTGAAGCATAAATAGACACCATTAACCATAAATAAACATAACCCAATCCACAAATCCGACCCAAAACATCAAAATCATATCAAATCGTTCCAACCCTAATCGAAACCCTAGTTTGACCTAAATCGTCTTTTGACTCGATTCAAGACTTGCAATTGTTCAAGATGACTAGGAATGCATAAACAAACATAAATAGGTGTAAGTGGGATGAATTTGACTTACCAAAACCTTCACCTAGTCTCCAACCCGAATTTGACCCGAAATGGCTAGAAATCTTGCACTTTGAAACCCAAATCTTGATATGATGCAAAGGAGATGAAATAGATGATGTTTCTAGCACTAATCTAACTTGAAACCATAATCTTGGTGTAAGAATCTTAGAGAGATAGAGAGAATGAGAGTGTGTTTTTGTTCTTGGAAGTGAATTAGAGAGAAGAAGAAGATAGAATGAAATGGGTGGAGGAGGAGGGGTTAGAAGGGGGCCGGCCTAGACTCCAAAAGGGTAGGCTCCCGCTCCGCTAAATTCGACAAATAGCTAAACGTTAATCCTTTAAATGCCAAAACGAACTCACAACATACTTTAACTTAACGTTTCGCTAAACTCCTTATTCTCCCAAGTTTCTACCTTGATTTACAAAAGTCATTTACATTTAGTTGTTTTTAAGTTGTAAGCATCGATTAGCACGACTAATGAACTCGACTAGCGCATAAGTCCCAAATTGCACGACAATTTGATCAATATGTACACATTGCACTTAAATGGACCCCAAAAGACTTAAGTTTATCTTACTAACCAAGTTGTTAGCCAACTGGCACAAATAGTCAACGGGTCAAGAGTCACGGTTGTTACAATTGTAATTAATGCATGTGTAACATTTGTGAATTTTGACTTAATTTGACCCATTAACTATATATACGTCTTGAGTAATTAAATTGATTAATAATGAATGATCGGTTGATCGTTTTGTTTGAATGTCGATGCTAAGTAATTGTGTAAGTAAACTAGTTGTGATGGACTACCCATGGGTCAACCCTTACCCATGACCCATGCCCATCAACCCAACCCTATCCTCCACCCAATTCCTTACACCTTTCATCCACCCATTCATTCTTTCTCTATCTCTTTCTCTCTCACACTCTTAAATGCAAGAGTTTTCTTACATTTCTCTCTCTCTAAATTTAATACACCAAATTTAATGTTCCAAGCAAGGATTTGTTAGGGCTTTTCATCATCATCATCATCTTAACATCATATCAAAAGTTGGAATCTCAAAGTGCAAGAAATCACTCAATTTCGGGTCAAATTTCGAGTCAAACACCTTGGTGGAAGATTTTGGTAAGTAAATTCATCCCAATATCATCTTTTCATGTTATTGAGTTTGTTTACAAGTCAAATCTCTCCTTTTTCTGGTCAAAACTCAAATGGGTCAAAAACTAGGGTTTGGGTTATGTAATTAGGTCAAGATCGAAATTGAGACTTGTTGGGATGAAATGAAACGAATTTATGAGATGGGTTATGTTTAATTATTTCCAAAATTAGTTACTTACACTTGAAAACGGGTCTTGAAGTTCCTTGGGTCGAATTTGAAATCATTAGGGTTTCTTAGAGTTACAAAATGGGTAAAAACGATTTTTGAGCTAAATTGTGATGTTTGATTCAAGTATTTGGAGTGGGTTATGTTTATTCACAATTAGATATGTCAAACATTACTTAAATTATGTCTTGGAATCCTTTAAATCATTCTCTAGGTCTAATTAGGGTTTGACAAGTGTGAAATGGGTCAAAAATGGTTTCTTGGGCATGAATTGTTACTATGGGTCGATTTGTATAATGTGTTACCTTCATTCATGCTAAATTACGTTTATTTATATTCAATTTGAGTCAAGAATCTCATCAAGTCGAATTTGAGGTCAAAAAGGGGTTTAGGTCGAATTTAGGTGTGTTTGGTTACAAGGTTACAGCTAGTCGAAAAGTGTGCAGACCTGTTTTGAAAATGCCGTAACTCGTTCGTTAGAGATCTTCAAGAGTCAAACCTTACATTTCTGAAAAGGTCTTTGAGCCCTCTACGTTTGTTAAGAATTACGTTTTGTCTCAATTGGTCGTCTTGTGTGCCAAAAGTGGACTGCAAAACTGGAAGTAGGCAAGGAAAGCTGAAAGTAGTCTACAAAATGAGGGTAGTCTACACAAAACTGAAAGTAGTCTACACAAAACTGAAACTAGTCTACACAAACTGAAAATAGTCTACAAATATGAAAGTAGTCTACGAATGAGTTGAGTAGTCTACAAAAGAATCGTTTGAGCTTGTTGATCGTTCATGGTCCTTGAGTCGAGCCCTACCCTCTTGTACACATTCTTTCGGGTCCATTGGTTTCTTGTTCGAGTCTCTTGATTCGTTCATGGTTGAGAGTCATGTCTAGAACAAAGTGAGACCCTTAACTTGTATTGTATTGTATACATTATTAGGTTGTGGACGCGTGGAGCACATTAATCACTTATAATCTCATCTTAACGTGATCCTAACTTCTTTAGCCAATCAAGGTGAGTTCCGTAGCTCCCTACTCAATTGAGATT
>CM067169.1:154559748-154601545 GCA_034093135.1 Erigeron breviscapus | reverse complement strand
AATTCAGGAAAGACTTCTGGAAAATCTCGTACGATGGGTATGTCTTCAAGCCGTTTCTCCGGAGCCTTTTTCTCCGATACGTGGGCCAGGATTGCCTGGTATCCCTTTCTGAGATACTTCTGCGTCTTCATGCAAGATATAATGTTACACCGTACTCCATTCTTATCGCCTTGGATAATCAACTTCTCACCGTTTGCAATTGGAATTCGAACAACTTTTTCGTGACAGATGTTTTCGGCTTGGTTTTTAGACAACCAGTCCATACCAATGATGATATCAAAGCTTCCAATTTCGAATGGTATTAGATCTATAGAAAATAATTCTTTTGCTAATTCTAAGGTACAACCTTGGATTATGCTTTCGACTTCAATCATTTTACCATTTGCTAATTCTACAGAATACTTAGCATCTAATGGGGTAGGTATAATTGAAAGCAGGTGAATAACTTTATTTGACAGAAAACTTCTATCGGCACCAGGATCAAATAAAGCAGAGACACAATGATTATTCAGATGAAACATACCCGTGACGATGTTTGGGTCTTGGCGGGCTTCTCCCGCATTGATCATGAATGCCCTTCCTCGAGCATTGTTGTTGTTGTTGTTGTTGTGGTTGTTGTTGTTGTTGTTGTTGTTTCGATTGTTGTTGTTTTTGTAGTTGTTATTGTTGTTGTTTCCGTTGTTGTTGTTGTTTCTCAGCTTTGGACATTTATTCCTGAAATGTCCTTCTTCACCACACTCATAACATCTTATTTTTGTTCCATTGTTGACAGTTGGATTAGGGATTCTACAGTTCTTGGCCAGATGACCAATTTTCTTGCAATTATTGCATTGTACTGTGCAAGGACCGGTGTGATGTAAAGTACACCTATTGCAATATGGCTTAGTTCCTACATAACTGTTATTTGATGATGGTTTGAGGTCTGAGCAGGCTTCTTCTGTTGGTTCCCTTGATTCTTCCCGAAGTTATCTTGCCATTTCCTTTTATTATTGAACCCTTTTTGATCACCAGACTTTCCTTCTGCATTAGCATGAAGTTTTGCTTTGTCAGCCAAACTGTTTTGCCAAACGAACCGCATGTTCGATGTCAGTGGTTTCGGTAGCAGTTACCAAATCCTGAATCTTTGGTGGAAGTCCAGAGATGTACTGCTCAATCTTCTTGTACTCGGGTGTAACCATCGTTGGGCAAAGAAGTGCCAATTCGTGAAAGCGATTGGTGTACTCAGATACCTCGTACCCCTTCGTCTTCAAATTATGGAATTCTGCCTCCAATTTCTGAATCTCGCTCCTCGGGCAATACTTAGCTCTCATACGTTCTTTCAAATCTTCCCATGACATTGCATAGGCTGCATCAATTCCTACCGTTTGGGCGTACTCATTCCACCAGGTAAGAGCTTTATCTTGTAGCGTGCAGGTAGCATATTTTACTCGACAATCTTCAGCGCAGTTACTAACACGGAATACGGACTCCAGCTTCTCATACCATCGGATAAGTCCAATTGCTCCTTCAGTACCACTGTATGGAAGGGGCTTACATTGTTGAAATTCTCTGTAAGTACAACCTCTAGATGCACCATTATTGGCATGATTATTATTCCCGTTTGTAGTTTGGGTAGCAAAAGCTGCTGCTATGCTTTCAGCTACTATTCTGGCAATATCAGTTGCTTCCATTTCTGGTACTTCTTCTGACGGCCGGATCCTTAAATACAAATAAGGAAATTGATGAGATACTACCACATCACACCATAACCACAACACAATAGTTATAACTAAAAGAAATGTAAATTAAGATAACGATAGTAGATTCATTGGATAACAAACTTTGAGATATAAACATCTCAGAAATTCATAATTTTATCAGAATTTACATTTCCCGGCACCTTCGCCGTAAATAGTAAGTAACAAAATGTACAGATAATATCTACTGTGACGGAGTAGATGGGGTTATAGTGGTGGCTCTCGATATAGCCTCAAACACAGCCTCAAATCGTGTTATCTTCTCCTGCAGCTCTAACACGGTGTCTTCAAGACCATGAATTTTGAATTGGGCTCCCTCCATCTCACTTTCCAAAGTGACTATCATGTTACTCTGGTTTTCCACATGTGTCCGTAGTATGTTGGTTCTTTCTCTCAATTCTGCAATACACCTTTCTGCTCGGAGTATGCGTAAGACCAAGGTAGGGACAGTGTCATGTAGAGGTTCCATAGTTAGTGCAGGAATATTGGTTGGACCGTCGGCTATTCTGAACCGGTTGGAGTTAAGGAGTCCTTCCTCAACTCTCCATTCCGCCAGGAATCTTGGTATAGCGTTTAGATTGGTAGGTCGCCGCAGCCGCTGAGCGGGTGGTTCAGGATGGAAAGGTCGGAGGCGTCGTGACTGAGGGCGGTTAAATGTCGGGTATCTAGGCGTTCGAAACTTTCGTAACAAAGATCGGGGTGACCTTGAAGGACCTTCCCCTGATGGGTTTGGAAAAGTGAAAGTAGGCATAGTGCTAGTAAAGGCATGGGTAGTGACAGTAGTGTTTGGTACATGGACAATTGCGTTATCAGCTTCTTCTTCAGGATGATCGGTCTCTTCCATTGACAGATCTAATACGCGTCGAGGAGAGTCGGGGGATACAGGTACAGGTGGAGGTGATCGGGAAGTGATCTCTTCCTCACGGTCGGATAAGTATTCAACAATAAATCCAGACATTATTCTGTTGTTATATATAAGAATATATATATATATATATATATATATATATATATATATATATATATGCATATATACACATTAAGTTATTGATATATATATTCTAAGCATATATAATCAAGTAAAAATTATTCATATTAGTAAAAATATGCATGCATGTAGGTGTTGTTCTATGTGGGGTTATAGTCTAGGTCCATCAATTTGCAACCTAGTTCACTATAACTTATGCTCTGATACCAATCTGTCACACCCGCCCTAGACGGGCGTGACGTACATGGATTCACAACACAAGATATACTGAACGACATAAAACATTGTCGTTTTAAAAATACATTTATACATAACATGATTTGCATCGTTTATAATACAAATTGTTTTCGAAACATTTATTCAATATTAAACAGTAGATAGAGAGTCTTTAGCAAATTGACGAGTCTTTACTAAAGTCTGAGGGTAGGCCATAGTCCAGTATGATGTATGCAGCGGAAAGAAGTCTCATACACAGTGTGTCATCTAGTTACCTGAGAATACATGTTAAAATATGTCAACATAAAGTTGGTGAGTTCCATAAGTTTTTCATATAGAAAATATAGTTTCACGGTATCCAGAGTTCAGTGTGACCATTGCCGTACCGCAATGTCAAGTATTTATGATACAATATAAAGTAAAGAGTATCATAGGTTTTTAATAAATATATAAAGTATGAACCACAAGATTTAGAGTAACTATTTGATCACACAATGGATCAAATAGAATATAAGAGTAGATACTGTATACATCAAATTCTAAGCTCATGAACCGAAACTAGACAAGTGTGTGTTTATTTGCCTCCGGAATAGGTACCTTGTTCAGGGTACCCTAAGCTTTCCAGATATATATGCATCCGTATCCTGTTGGTATGACCAACACGAATGGGTGCCTACCCCAATAGTACTATTCAATATACCCACGTTTATGTTTCCATAATTAATCGTTCATGATGGAGAGGACTTTGGGTGAACAGAGCAACTTAGAATCAACCATATATACATTTCTGAAATACTTGTGTTCATCATAACAGTAAAGAGTTTGTATTTTACCCCGAAGGTAAAATAAATAAAGCAGTGTCTGTATATTACCTCAAAGGTAAAATAAAGAAAACGGAGTTATATAATATATCATATATTATATAAAATTTTGCAATTATACATATAAGTATAACAAATAGTTTTTATGCATGTATCTCAGTCCCAAATATATAAAAGAGTTGAAAAGGGGATTATAGAAACTCACATAGTATATTATATATCATATAGTTTTGCAATTGTTCTTCAAAGTTTCGTATATATATAACATAAAATAATTATTATGCATGTATCTCAGTCCCCGAAATAAATCATATAAAAGAATTAAAAAGGGGAATATGGAAACTCACCTTAGTGTTGTAGAAGAAAGATCACTTAGACGTACTTAATCTTGTGTGATTATAAGAGAGAAATTTAGAAGTGAATATATGTTGGTGTGAATATTAAGGTTGAATATCGTCGGCTATTTATAGGCGAACGAATTCGAATTCGTTCGACGCGTTTTAAATATAATAATATTACTTTAACTTTATAATATAATAATATTACTTTAACTTTATAATATAATAATATTACTTTAACTTTATAATATAATAATATTACTTTAACTTTAATAATATCGATCGATATTATTATCGATATTATTAAAGATATTTGGGTATGTAGAATATAAGTGACTATATATGCAGTCTATATTGAACTTATTTAGATATAACTTTGTATGTAAATGGAAGTTTGTTGTATTTGTGTGAAAATTTTGATTCAAAACTGTACTACTGCTTACACATAAGTCTAAATGGTTAAACACCACGAACATTTATAAAAATAGCAAAAAAAATGTTAATAACTAATTTTGCCTTAAAATATTCATACAGACTCCAATCGAGACGATTCAAGTTTCTATGGAATCAGTGGGTTGAAATCTACAACTTTTATTTAGATCACTTTTTATGAATTAACCCTTATGATCAAGTTTTATAAATTTTAATCATAGAGATAAAGTATGAAAGCGAAATTTACTATTTAGCACTATTCACTTTTTGAATTTAACGTCGAATTATAATTTGACGTGGGTCCCAATATGGGTCCCGCTTGAATTAATTAAATTTAACGAATTCGAATTCATTGAATTATAATTTGACGTGGGTCCCGTTTGAATTAATTAAATTTAACGAATTCGAATTCATTGAATTATAATTTGACGTGGGTCCCGTTTGAATTAATTAAAAATTAACTTTGGCTTTATATAGAATTTTGTGTTCGGTTATTAGACTGTGATGGCTTCGGGAGGTTTCCATCCATGATTTAGGATAAAAATAGAAAATAATTTTTATAAAGTAAATGTTCGCCTCGTGATACTATAGTATAAAGGAAAGAGATAATTCAAAAACACGTGAAGTTTAGAATTTATTAATAATGCAATGTATAAATATTTATTTAATGTATTGTTTATAAATCCGTTTCTAGTATCTATTATTCGGAAAGGTTAATATAAACAGTGTTAGGACCAGTTTCAGTGAAACTGACCAGTCTCCAGTTGCACCTGGAGACCAAGAAGATTTGTCCAAAAATATATTGAAGTCCAGTTGCATCGTACAGTTAACGCAACTGAAGACTTCCTCCAGTTGAGAACTGACCAGTTGAAGAATCCTTCCAGTTGGAGTCGAAGACAACAAGTGGAAGATAGAGAATGACAATGGCAGCGAAGCCCAGTTGACATTCTAATCAGTTACAAACTGGAGACCGTTAGTGGAAAGCTCTTACAAAGCTTTACACTGATTACGAGGAATTGACTTTTATGCTTTATGTGCTATTACCCGGATAATAAGATTTATCTTATTATTTAAGTACAAAAAGGTACATAAAGCTGGTTGAATAAAGTTGCTTTATACTGCAACTTTACACTGCATTTTAAGGAATTAAATGTTATTCCTTAAATGTTCTCAACCATATTTGTACGGCCAAAGTTAACATCCCAATGTTAACTTTTCCTATAAATACAAGTCATTGCACAACAAGAATAATAAGTGAGAAAACACTTCGAAAGATTTCACACTTTGCATACCTGCAATATTCTTGGTGAACTTGTGCAATCTTCTCTCAATCGTAAAAAGGAACATTTAACAACTTTAAGTGTTTCGATTGTTTAGAGAAATTCCAAGTGTAGATCAATTGTAGTTCATAGGTTGTTAGGATATTTACATACTTGTATTATCTTGGTTCCGCAACAACCTTGTAACTTATTTAAAGTTAATAAATAAATTACACTTGAAAATTACATATTGTCTCACCAATTTACTTTACAAGTATTTTGTATTATTGCATTGTTCTTTACTTATTGTCACTTAAATAAGTAATCTATCTAGAACTTGGTATACACTCTCTGTAACTGGTCGTCTCCAGTTCAGCGTTTATATTGCAAAGTAACTCCACCATCGACATAGAGGTGTCTTCAGGTAGTACCATCTATTGAGTTGGGACTTACAAGTGGTATCAGAGCAGAAGGCTAATAAACTTGCCTAGATCTGCTTAGATGACTACTACTGAAGGTGGAGATGGTTCTGGTCAAGGTGAAAACCCTTTGAATACTAATACACCACCTTTTCAAAATGTTAATACAAACCCTCCTCCTCATGAATACGGTACTATTCATGTATACGTTACTATTCATGAATACGGTACTATTCATAAATACGGTTATTGATAGTATAAGTATGAAAAAGTATTTCCAAGCAACTCTCAAATAACTATTTGAGTTCTTGGCAATAATTGTCCATGATTTATAAAAAAAATAATATTTTTGTTCAGTTTATTATGCCATAAAATGTTTGTTCATATTGTTTGATGTACAGAAATTTTTAAATAGCACACATAATAGTAAATTAGTCAACCTGAAATTTTGGCAGTTGTCACAGAGTACCATCAAAGTCTTTAGCACCA
This sequence comes from Erigeron breviscapus, assembly GCA_034093135.1. Lineage (NCBI taxonomy): Eukaryota > Viridiplantae > Streptophyta > Magnoliopsida > Asterales > Asteraceae > Erigeron > Erigeron breviscapus. Next base: position 154,594,847 of record CM067169.1, on the reverse strand, counting down.
CATTTCTGAAAACTCTCATACTTAAAGTTGTTAACACGAGGGGCAACCACGACTCGAGGTTCCACCACATTTTCTACACCATTCACCTCAGCAACTACATCCTCAGAAGCAACCAATGACCTTATGTGAGTCCCAAACTCTCTTGATGATTAACCCAAAATGTAAAATACAACAAGTCTAATAAGCACTAGATTGGACTAGTATTACTTGAATATAAATGCAAGTATATAAACAAAGTAATACAAGACTAGAAGAAATAAAATAAAGGTGGAACACAATGTAATATTTTCAAGTGTATTTTATTTATGATGTTAAATAAAATACAAGGTTGTGCGGAATCAAGATAATACAATTATGTAAGTATCCTAACAACCTATGAATTACAAATGATCTATATTTGCCAAATAACTCTTTTAGATCGAGATACTTAAAGTTGTGAAGTATCCCTGTTTAAGATCGAGAGTATTTAGACAAATTCACCTTTAATGCTAAAAGTAATTTTAACAAGGAAATGACTTTGTATTTATAGGCAAACAAATTCACCAGTGAATTTGTGTCGTACAAATATGGTTGTATGCATTTAATGAACCGACAAGGTCATTAAATGCATTGGTTAAGGTACAAGGATAAAGTCACATCAAAATGACTTTATTCTTTTAACCAACCACCTTTACACACGTAGGTACTTTAGTAAAGAACAAGTGGAATGTTCTTTGGAAAGTGTGTAAAGGCAAAAAGCCAAACCTCATAGTCAGTGTTCAGACTTGTAAGGTCTAGAGCATTGACAAACCTCCAGTGTTCAGATCTGGTAAGACTTCCAGTGGACTCCGCTATTTGTCAGTCTTCTTTATTCTAACTTCAGTCTTTGACTTCAGTGAGAATGTCTTCAGTGGAATAGATCTGGACTGGGGTGAAGTCCAGTGAGCTAATCTGGAATACTCCAGATTTCCTATACAAGTATTTGCTCATTGGTCTTCCATTATTTCTGAACAAATCTTCAGAGGGACTCCAGTTTCTAAGTCTGGAGTAGGTCCAGTAAATATCATTTCCAGTAGTCGAGTCTAGAGCGAGTCCAGTAAATCTGGACCTAACACCTTACATTCGATGGCTCAGCACGGTTCAAGCGGTTCGAATAGTTTCCATCGGTGTGCTCATTCCGGTGCAAACTAGCATCCCTTTCTGCCCTCAATTGTGCTAACTCCTCTTCATTTCTCATCAAAATAGCTCGGATAGCTCTCAACTCTTCATGTAATTCTGCTTGATTGGGAACCTGTTCAATCACCGGGTTTGCCCTATCAATTTCCGACCTTGTGGGCTGTGCACCCGGAAGTGGCCTTCGCGGAGGCCTTTGGTTAACACCATCCCCATCCCCATTCCCATTAGGCGGAGCACCACTAGCATTAGTTCCATCTCGTTGACTGTTAGCACGAGTAATTGCCATCTTTCTACAAGGCAATGATGACGGTTAGCAAGAGTTAAAGTGAGAACAAGGAGATTAAGGCTACACGATATCTACATAAGCTGCATATAAAACCACAAACAAGCCTCAACCTACACTCTCACTCAATCCCAACCCATCCTAATGTACTTCATCTCAAAGCTAGGCACACCTACGTAATCCTAACTTATCCTTCATCGATTTAAGTCCAAAATCCTACGGTCATGGTCGAACTTTGGTTCACTTAAACCATTGCTCTGATACCAACTTGTAACACCCTACATTTTAAAATACGAGTTTCCAAAAATTTTTGCCTAACGACGTCAAAATAAAGCGGAAGAAACATTAAAAGTCCAAACCAATTAAATCTGTTTGGTTTTTACTTATTCAATGGTGTTACTAATCGCATCATCAAAACAAGTTTAATAGAAACCCGTCGGCTGCCCAACACAAAACAACCGACTACATAATAATCCAACTCCATTAAAGACAAACATAAGCAAATGTCTATAAAAGTTCGGCATCTATGGGTAGCTAAGGACTTCATCAAGCTATCTACCCATTCCTCGCTTTTCTTCATCAATTACCTCAGCTACGCTAAACCTGAGGGAGCAACACATTTCAAAAGACAAGTGTTAGCTAACGAATTAGCTAAGTAAGATAACACTCAAGTTATAAAACAATTGTCCATTTCAAACATTATGGATTTAAACACTTCATTAAGGCACAACACATAACAATCACACAATACTACATAATAGGATGAACCACCCTAAATGTGCCTATCCTGCTTTACTTCAATACACACATATAACCACATAACTGCTTTCTACATTAACTGCTTTACTACATTTTAACTGCTTTACTACTTTTTAACTGCGTCAATGTGCAACATAAGTTACACCCCACTAGATGACAACCATTCAGTTGCACATCAAACGTCGTTAAGGAATGGCAAGCCAAACCCCGAGTAATCCGTATGTACAAGACAAATGAGGGCGGGTCAGACCCCTCGTATTACTCAAACTGCATCAAAAAGACCATGTTGCAAGGAGCCACCCAAGCAACCTACGTCAACGCACTTAGCCGGGCTAGGGCAAGTACGGGTTAAGCTTAACACTTTACTGCATCAAAGTTTAACGAGCTCGACACTGTATTATTTAGTACAGGTGACTGCATTACCTAAATAATTACTACATTTACTGCTTTTACGTTTTGGGCCCTTAAACGTGCACGTGACATGGCAACTTAGCAAGTCTAGTGAACTAGATGAGCAAGCCATACAAACATGCACAACATCAATCAATAACAACATATACTGCATCTCATAACATCACAAGTTACTGCATATCATAACACTACATTATTCTTCATACATAGCACTACATCCTACGTCATATCATAACATGCACTACAATACATATCATGAGGGACTGCATTTCAGGTCTCAAAGGTCAACTACATAACCCATATTACCTCCCGTGCAACCCATATACCCATAAACAACATAAGTTACCAATAGGGAAGTTATAATTATGAAACCTTCGTTTGTTGAACCCTCAGCGTGACAAAAGTAGTGTATCTTACCTCAAGGAAGCGCACGATAAACGGAAACTACGTTAACGTGCAAAGCAATTAGTCTCGTCTACCTAGAGATCACAATGGGGATGCAAAATACTCGATCAATCACTCCTAAATCACACGTTTGAAGGATTTTCGGCTTAGAATTTTGGTAGGGGATCAAAGGGGTGGCTAAGGCTTGAGAGAAAAGTAATATTTCTGCCAATGATGAACTAATGGCTCCCTCCAAGACCCTAAACCCGTTTTTGACTTTCACACCATGTCAAAATTGGTCCCTAAGCTTCATAAAGTCATATTTCTTGCCCAAAACACCCCTATGGACTACATACAACTCATTAAACACTTTGAACACCTCAAAAAGGCATTTAACTACATCTTAACCACATTACTACATCAATTAATAAGACATTCAAGTCTCTTACGTATAACACATTAACTACATATAAGCATACGAATCTATCGACGACTTAACGACACGTTATGTTGACTTAACGACTCTAGTCAGCCGTTAAATAAAAAGATTGGGATGTTACACGTTTATAGATTGTGGTAGTAGGGTGGTGAGGACTCCGTTAGGGAATGGTGAAGAGTTAGTGGTTCAAGGAGAGACGACCGAGACGTGGGATAGAAAGTATATACTGTCAACGTCACGAAGATTGAATTGAAGACCGTACCCGTGGTTAATGGGTTTGCGGATGTAACTCCGGATGACCAACCGAGTTTGCCTCCATCTCGTCAACTCAATTTTCGTATTGATCTTTGTGAGAACACGTTAGGAACGTGTGTTGATCGTAAATCGTGATCTATCCTAAACTAGAAGTGCGAAATCCATCTAGATTAGTTATTAGGGTTCTTGTATAATACAAAGATAAGAAAACAATTACAATGGGAGAAATAATAAACATTATCATTAGTCATATGATTACAATACAAAACGAATTCGTATGATTACATCTTAAAGACTACGAATCACAATCAACAAGACGACTAACAATAATGAATATGGTGGACTTACGACTGAGGGTTTGCGCGATCCCTCAGCCGGCCATGGACGAATTACATAGCTATTAAATCATCACCGAAATCTGAAACCTAAGTCCTATATTTATAGGTACAAAATGGGCTGGGCTGTCAAATTCGTACAAAATGGGCTGGGCCTTACGAACTTATTAGTTCTTACGAACTTAAAGTTCGTAAGGCATATATGTACGAACTTATTAGTTCTTACGAACTTAAAGTTCGTAAGGCATATATGTACGAACTTATTAGTTCTTACGAACTTAAAGTTCGTAAGGCATATATGTACGAATTTCTCAGCCTTTTAGAATTATTGCATCGGACAACAATTTGTGCACTTTATGTGCACCAACAATCTTATTCCTAATGCTTCCCTCGTGGCCAAAGCACCCTATCGCTTAGCCATGACCGAATTACAAGAGTTGGTCGCCCAACTCAAAGAACTTCAAGAGAAGGTTTCATCCGCCCTAGTCAATCACCGTGGGGCGCACCGGTTTTATTTGTCAGGATGAAAGACGGCTCTTTCCGAATGTGTATCAATTATAAAGAATTAAACAAACTCACGGTGAAGAATCGTTATCCCCTTCCAAGAATTGACGACTTATTTGATCAACTCCAAGGTGCTCGTTACTTTTCCGAGATTGATTTGCGGTTGGGTTACCACCAATTGCGCGTCCATGAAGATGATATTCCCAAGACGGCCTTCCGAACCCGTTATGGACACTTTGAATTCACGGTTATGCCTTTTGGGTTGACCAATGCACCGGCGGTGTTCATGGATTTGATGAACCGGGTGTGTCGGCCCTACTTGGATGAGTTTGTCATTGTTTTCATTGATGACATCCTTATCTACTCTAATACTAAAGAAGACCACGCCGAACATTTGAAGAAAGTCTTAGAGTTACTTCGGGAAGAGAAGTTGTATGCCAAGTTCTCCAAATATGAATTTTGGCTCGAAGAGGTTCACTTTCTTGATCACGTGGTGAGCAAGGAAGGAATTCATGTGGATCCAAGTAAAGTTGAAGCGGTAAAGAATTGGAGACGACCCGAGACGCCAACCGAGATTCGCCAATTTGTTGGTTTGGCGGGTTATTATAGGCGTTTCATTAAGGGCTTTTCAAAGATTGCCTAACCCTTGACTTTGTTGACTTAACGAGGAAGACGATTTGATTAGGGTGAGAAACAAGAACAAGCCTTCCAATTGTTGAAAGATAAGTTATGTGATGCACTATTTTTAAGCTTGCCCGATGGAGCCGATGATTTTGATGTGTATTGTGATGCAACGGGGTAAAGTGATTGCTTATGCATCTAGGCAATTGAAGGTGCATGAAAAGAATTACCCGACACATGACTTGGGTTAGGAGCGGTCGTGTTTGCTTTGAAGTGCTGGAGGCATTACTTGTATGGCACCAAAAGTGTGATCTATACCGATCACAAAGACCTACAACACATCTTGGATCAAAGCAAATTGAATATGAGGCAACGGAAGTGGCTAGAACCTTTTGGTGATTATGATTGTGTTATCCGGTATCACCCGGGTAAAGCCAATGTTGTAGCCGATGCTTTAAACCGAAAAGAACGTGTGAAACCAAGATGGATTAGAGCCGTGAGCCTCACCGTATAAAGAAGTGTTTGAGATACCATAATTGAAGCTCAAAGAATGGCTACCTTACCCGAAAACTTTATTAATGAAGCACTTCATGGGCTAGAAGAGCAATTTGACCGGAAGGATGATGATGGCTTGTATTTTGTGGAGCGTTTATGGATTCCCGTCTTTGGGGGTCTAAGGTTGAAGTTGATGAATAAAGCACATAAGTCGGCATACTCGGTTCACCCGGGGTCCGACAAGATGTATTTTGATGCGAGGGAATTGTATTGGTGGCCGGAAATGAAGAAGGATATTGCTAGGTATGTTAGTAAATGTGTTACATGTTTGCAAGTAAAGGTCGGACACAAGAAACCACCCGGTTTACTAGTTCAATCGGTAACACCGGAGTGGAAATGGGAAGGAATTGTTATGAACTTCATCACGAAGTTGCCTAGATCGAGTTGTGGTCGTGATACTATTTGGGTGATTGTTGATCGATTGACTAAGTCGGCTCACTTTCTAGCTATTCGAGAAGATGATAAGTTTGACACCTTGGCACGTTTGTACATCAAGGAGGTAGTATCCAAACATGGAGTGCCGATTTCCATAATCACCGATCGGGATACCCGATTTACTTCAAAATTTTAGAAGGCGTTCCAAAAAGCAATGGGTACTCAACCCGATATGAGTACGACGTTCCATCCACAAACCGACGGTCAAAGTGAAAGGACGATCCAAACACTTGAAGATATGTTGAGAGCATATACCTCGAGTTTGGTGGCAGTTGGTATGTGCACCTCCCTTTGGTCGAATCCTCACACAATAGTAGTTACCATGCTAGTATTCAAATGGCGCCGTTTAAAGCCTTGTATGGGAGAAAGTGTAGATCACCTCTTGCTTGGGAGAAGATTGGCGAAAGACAATTCATTGGACCCGAGATTGTTGTTGGAACGAAAAAAGTGATCTCACAAATCAAGGAAAAGTTAAGGGTGGCCCGGGAACGACAATTGAAGTATGCCAATGTGAGACGAAAACCCCTTGAGTTCGAGGTAGGAGATTTTGTTTTGTTAAAAGTGTCCCCATGGAAAGGAGTGGTTCGTTTTGTGAAGCGTGGTAAGTTGGGGCCAAGGTATATTGGCTCATTCAAGATCTTGGAGCGTATTAGCCCGGTTGCTTATCGTTTGGAGCTCCCTCAAGACTTGAGCGGGGTTCATAATGTATTCCATGTTTGTAATCTTAGGAAGTGTTTGGCGGATCGACACTTCATGTGCCTCTCGAGGAAATTCGGGTAGATAAAACGTTAAAGTTTGTAGAAGAACCGATTGAGACACTTGATCGTCAAACTAAAAAGCTAAAGAATACTTGGTACACGATCGTCAAGGTTAGATGGCAAGCTAGGCGCGGACCCGAGTTCACTTGGGAACGTGAAGATTCTATGAAAGCCAAGTATCCTCATTTGTTTAGTGACTAGGGTTTTGATCGAATTTCAGGACGAAATTCCTTTAACGGGGGAAAGATGTAACATTTGTGAATTTTGACTTAATTTGACCCGTTAACTATATGTACGTCTTGAGTAATTAAATTGATTAATAATGAATGATCGAGCTTATTTGTGATTTATTCTATGTTCAAGGTGCTAGACGGGGTCGGTTGATCGTTTTGTTTGAATGTCGATGCTAAGTAATTGTGTAAGTAAACTAGTTGTGATGGACTACCCATGGGTCAACCCTTACCCATGACCCATGCCCATCAACCCAACCCTATCCTCCATCCAATTCCTTACACCTTTCATCCACCCATTCATTCTTTCTCTATCTCTTTCTCTCTCACACTCTTAAATGCAAGAGTTTTCTTACATTTCTCTCTCTCTCTAAATTTAATACACCAAATTTAATGTTCCAAGCAAGGATTTGTTAGGGCTTTTCATCATCATCATCATCTTAACATCATATCAAAAGTTGGAATCTCAAAGTGCAAGAAATCACTCAATTTCGGGTCAAATTTCGAGTCAAACACCTTGGTGGAAGATTTTGGTAAGTAAATTCATCCCAATATCATCTTTTCATGTTATTGAGTTTGTTTCCAAGTCAAATCTCTCAGTTTTCGGGTCAAAACTCAAATGGGTCAAAAACTAGGGTTTGGGTTATGTAATTAGGTCAAGATTGAAATTGAGACTTGTTGGGATGAAATGAAACGAATTTATGAGATGGGTTATGTTTAATTATGTCCAAAATTAGTTACTTACACTTGAAAACGGGTCTTGAAGTTCCTTGGGTCGAATTTGAAGTCATTAGGGTTTCTTAGAGTTACAAAATGGGTAAAAACGATTTTTGAGCTAAATTGTGATGTTTGATTCAAGTATTTGGAGTGGGTTATGTTTATTCACAATAGATATGTCAAACATTACTTAAATTATGTCTTGGAATCCTTTAAATCATACTCTAGGTCGAATTAGGGTTTGACAAGTGTGAAATGGGTCAAAAATGGTTTCTTGGGCATGAATTGTTACTATGGGTCGATTTGTATAATGTGTTACCTTCATTCATGTTAAATTACGTTTATTTATATTCAATTTGAGTCAAGAAGCTCATCAAGTCGAATTTGAGGTCAAAAAGGGGTTTGGGTCGAATTTGAAGTCATTAGGGTTTCTTAGAGTTACAAAATGGGTAAAAACGATTTTTGAGCTAAATTGTGATGTTTGATTCAAGTATTTGGAGTGGGTTATGTTTAATTATGTCCAAAATTAGTTACTTACACTTGAAAACGGGTCTTGAAGTTCCTTGGGTCGAATTTGAAGTCATTAGGGTTTCTTAGAGTTACAAAATGGGTAAAAACGATTTTTGAGCTAAATTGTGATGTTTGATTCAAGTATTTGGAGTGGGTTATGTTTAATTATGTCCAAAATTAGTTACTTACACTTGAAAACGGGTCTTGAAGTTCCTTGGGTCGAATTTGAAGTCATTAGGGTTTCTTAGAGTTACAAAATGGGTAAAAACGATTTTTGAGCTAAATTGTGATGTTTGATTCAAGTATTTGGAGTGGGTTATGTTTAATTATGTCCAAAATTAGTTACTTACACTTGAAAACGGGTCTTGAAGTTCCTTGGGTCGAATTTGAAGTCATTAGGGTTTCTTAGAGTTACAAAATGGGTAAAAACGATTTTTGAGCTAAATTGTGATGTTTGATTCAAGTATTTGGAGTGGGTTATGTTTAATTATGTCCAAAATTAGTTACTTACACTTGAAAACGGGTCTTGAAGTTCCTTGGGTCGAATTTGAAGTCATTAGGGTTTCTTAGAGTTACAAAATGGGTAAAAACGATTTTTGAGCTAAATTGTGATGTTTGATTCAAGTATTTGGAGTGGGTTATGTTTAATTATGTCCAAAATTAGTTACTTACACTTGAAAACGGGTCTTGAAGTTCCTTGGGTCGAATTTGAAGTCATTAGGGTTTCTTAGAGTTACAAAATGGGTAAAAACGATTTTTGAGCTAAATTGTGATGTTTGATTCAAGTATTTGGAGTGGGTTATGTTTAATTATGTCCAAAATTAGTTACTTACACTTGAAAACGGGTCTTGAAGTTCCTTGGGTCGAATTTGAAGTCATTAGGGTTTCTTAGAGTTACAAAATGGGTAAAAACGATTTTTGAGCTAAATTGTGATGTTTGATTCAAGTATTTGGAGTGGGTTATGTTTAATTATGTCCAAAATTAGTTACTTACACTTGAAAACGGGTCTTGAAGTTCCTTGGGTCGAATTTGAAGTCATTAGGGTTTCTTAGAGTTACAAAATGGGTAAAAACGATTTTTGAGCTAAATTGTGATGTTTGATTCAAGTATTTGGAGTGGGTTATGTTTAATTATGTCCAAAATTAGTTACTTACACTTGAAAACGGGTCTTGAAGTTCCTTGGGTCGAATTTGAAGTCATTAGGGTTTCTTAGAGTTACAAAATGGGTAAAAACGATTTTTGAGCTAAATTGTGATGTTTGATTCAAGTATTTGGAGTGGGTTATGTTTATTATTAATAAGTTATGTGTTCGTTTAATTATTTAATCAAGGTTATATGATCGTTTGCCTATTGTATTGAGGTTATGTGTTCGTTTAATTGTTGAATCAAGGCTTTATGATCGTTTAATGATCGAATCAAGGTTATATGTTTGTTATGTTCGTTATATGATCGTTTGGTTATTTAACCAAGGTTACAAGTTCGTTATATGATCGTTTGGTTATTTAACCAAGGTTACAAGTTCGTTATATGATCGTTTGGTTATTTAACCAAGGTTACAAGTTCGTTATATGATCGTTTGTTGATTTAATCAAGGTTATGTGTTCTTTAATCAAGGTTATGTGTTCGAATCAAGGTTATGTGATCATTTTATGATCTAATCAAGGTTAAACGGTTGTTATCCCGATACTTGTTTCTTATTGTCAAAACCTACGAACTCACCAACTTTATGTTGACGCATTTTAGTACACTTTTCAGGTAATCAAGTTTATCAGAGACGTGATGGATGTTGTATGACATTGCTAGGATTTGGGCTTGGACTACTATGGATCCGTGATTCATTGCGCCCGTTCATGGGTTATGTGCTCCTTATGCATTATGTGATCCGACTTATGTACTTGTACTCGTATTTGAACTCATTTATGGATTGCCCAATCCTTATTTGCATATAGTGTTGTCTCTACTTAAATTTCCATGCCGTGCTGTGCTTTTCTTATAATGCCCCATATTTCCGCCTTGTTGGGGTGTTACAGCATGATACTTTAACAACTCTTCAACATCAAATCATATCTCTTATCTTGAAAGTTCAAACAACCCCACCATAACCATGTATATACGTATAAAAGAACTTTTAATACAAAACTCACATTTATACGAATTACACATAGTATAAACACCATCGAATACACAGCGATTTCATCATTCATTGACGTCAAAATCCAACGTGTACAAAGCCTCTACTTGACAGCTAGGTTTTTGTTACATCAGCCGAACTCCTCCGCTAGTAGAGGAGGAGATGATACAAAAATGATTGGTTTGACCAATTACACATCGACGATCTAAATTTGCCATAACAAATTTATAAAAAAATAATTTCACTTAAATAATCAGTATTCGGGTTAATATTGACCCGTTAGTGATCTAAATGTGCCCTAAAATATTAATAAAATACATTTATAATTAAATATTAAAATAAAAGAAATATATGATAATATCATTGATCATTTTATCATAATAAAATTAATGTTAAATTTTATATGATCGTTTTATTAACAAGGTTATAAGTTCGTTATATGATCGTTTGGTTATTTAACCAAGGTTACAAGTTCGTTATATGATCGTTTGGTTATTTAACCAAGGTTACAAGTTCGTTATATGATCGTTTGGTTATTTAACCAAGGTTACAAGTTCGTTATATGATCGTTTGGTTATTTAACCAAGGTTACAAGTTCGTTATATGATCGTTTGGTTATTTAACCAAGGTTACAAGTTCGTTATATGATCGTTTGGTTATTTAACCAAGGTTACAAGTTCGTTATATGATCGTTTGGTTATTTAACCAAGGTTACAAGTTCGTTATATGATCGTTTGGTTATTTAACCAAGGTTACAAGTTCGTTATATGATCGTTTGGTTATTTAACCAAGGTTACAAGTTCGTTATATGATCGTTTGGTTATTTAACCAAGGTTACAAGTTCGTTATATGATCGTTTGGTTATTTAACCAAGGTTACAAGTTCGTTATATGATCGTTTGGTTATTTAACCAAGGTTACAAGTTCGTTATATGATCGTTTGGTTATTTAACCAAGGTTACAAGTTCGTTATATGATCGTTTGGTTATTTAACCAAGGTTACAAGTTCGTTATATGATCGTTTGGTTATTTAACCAAGGTTACAAGTTCGTTATATGATCGTTTGGTTATTTAACCAAGGTTACAAGTTCGTTATATGATCGTTTGGTTATTTAACCAAGGTTACAAGTTCGTTATATGATCGTTTGGTTATTTAACCAAGGTTACAAGTTCGTTATATGATCGTTTGGTTATTTAACCAAGGTTACAAGTTCGTTATATGATCGTTTGGTTATTTAACCAAGGTTACAAGTTCGTTATATGATCGTTTGGTTATTTAACCAAGGTTACAAGTTCGTTATATGATCGTTTGGTTATTTAACCAAGGTTACAAGTTCGTTATATGATCGTTTGGTTATTTAACCAAGGTTACAAGTTCGTTATATGATCGTTTGGTTATTTAACCAAGGTTACAAGTTCGTTATATGATCGTTTGGTTATTTAACCAAGGTTACAAGTTCGTTATATGATCGTTTGGTTATTTAACCAAGGTTACAAGTTCGTTATATGATCGTTTGGTTATTTAACCAAGGTTACAAGTTCGTTATATGATCGTTTGGTTATTTAACCAAGGTTACAAGTTCGTTATATGATCGTTTGGTTATTTAACCAAGGTTACAAGTTCGTTATATGATCGTTTGGTTATTTAACCAAGGTTACAAGTTCGTTATATGATCGTTTGGTTATTTAACCAAGGTTACAAGTTCGTTATATGATCGTTTGGTTATTTAACCAAGGTTACAAGTTCGTTATATGATCGTTTGGTTATTTAACCAAGGTTACAAGTTCGTTATATGATCGTTTGTTTATTTAACCAAGGTTGCAATTCTGTTAAAATGTAAATTGGTTATTTAAAACCAAAAAGTGTAAATTAATTGATTTAATTAATTTTGAGAAACTGATAATTGTGTTGGTCTATGTATAGTTTTATTAAAATTAATACTTTCGTTATAGTTTCTTTAACGTTTACTAATACTTTTAATTGATTAATTATGGCATAAGTATATTTTAATTTGATGAGATTTAGTTATTTGAGATATTCATCTCCGTATTTAGATTGTAACATAAGTAAATGCTAGTTTCGCTTATCTAATAATTGTATGAAGTATATGTTTATCCAATAATTAAATAATGATGCATGATTATATATATGTTAAAGATATCCTTTTCCATGTTGTATTAGGATTGGATGTATAATTGTTATCTAGAGAAATTTTTGATCGACAAATTAAACATAAATTAAATTTAATTAATTGAATTAAGTCACATGTTTAATTTGATAAATTAGAGAAATCAAGAGTTTTGATTGGTCAATTGAGGTTTGATCAGTTGCCTTATAGTATATATAAAGATTTATTTTATTTTGATACTTATTAAAGAAGATAAACACTAACCCGAGTACCCGACCCATCATCTACATTGACGGTCCATATGTATAAATACTTGTAAAAAACTGACACAGAGGGAATATCGAAACTTAAAACTAAAAAGGAGCAAGGAATCGACGGGAGGGAGGCATGGCCGAGCAAAACTCGATAGACAACAACGACAACAACAAAAGGTATTTAATTTACTTATTATTATTATCATTGTATTAAGTGTTGGATGGATGTATATTTTTATTTTTTTGGAAATACTGGATGGATGGATATTAATTCCCCCTTTTGAATAAATTATTTTATTTATTGGAAGTCATATTATATTGTATATCAATTAAGGAGTGAATATTTATAATGATTGATTGATGTGAATGAATATATACATGATGATATTGATATGATAGTTTTTTATATTAAATTTATTTTATTTATTGGAAGTCATATTATATTGTATATCAATTAAGGAGTGAATATTTATAATGATTGATTGATGTGAATGAATATATACATGATGATATTGATATGATAGTTTTTTATATTAAATTTATTTTATTTATTGGAAGTCATATTATATTGTATATCAATTAAGGAGTGAATATTTATAATGATTGATTGATGTGAATGAATATATACATGATGATATTGATATGATAGTTTTTTATATTAAATTTATTTTATTTATTGGAAGTCATATTATATTGTATATCAATTAAGGAGTGAATATTTATAATGATTGATTGATGTGAATGAATATATACATGATGATATTGATATGATAGTTTTTTATATTAAATTTATTTTATTTATTGGAAGTCATATTATATTGTATATCAATTAAGGAGTGAATATTTATAATGATTGATTGATGTGAATGAATATATATATACATGATGATATTGATGTTGATATGATATACAGCGTGAAGGAAATACCATTAACACGGGCACAATATTTGAAGTCGAAATTTGTCGTAACTCCCGAAAAAATGGAAGCTTGCCTTCTTAAAGAAAGGATTAGACGACGCGAAGAAAGAGAAAAAAGACGACAAGAGGGCTCCGACGATAGTGATGAGGCGGGCGACGAGGAGGCGTAAATTCATCCTTTTTCTCTCTTTTTTTACATTTTTCATATCATTAATTCGTAATGCTTATTATTGTCTTCTTATAAAACCGACTAATTAATGATCATTCATTCATGTGTGGATTTTCTAGATACAAACCATTTTTTAGGAACAAGGTTGATTGTTTGGTTAAGCCCCCTTGCGGCCATGATGCCTGGGTTCGTTATCAAATTAAATTAGCTCTCGAAAAAGCAGCAGCTGCTGCTGCTGCTTCCTGTCATGATGATGACGTTGATGCATCAGGTGGGCTTAAAAAGAAACTCAAGGTTAATGAACAAGAGGCGCTGGAAGGTGGTCACGAGACGATAATGTCCACTCAGAAAGTGGCTGCTTTTGAGACGGATCCTTAAAAACTTGAACTTTATTCCCTGGTGGAACTTTGTAATCTATTACAGCTTCACATGCAGTTTATTTGCTGTTTTACTTTTTTGCTACGTGTTTATGACTTCCTATCCTAGCTATACTTTGTAAATATAATTTTCAAGTGCATGATAGTTGAACTTGAACTTCTGTTGAAGTCTACATTTTTATGTATTAAGACAGGTATTTTAAATGTTAATCATGTGTAATGGAAAGATTGGTGTGATTAAAAAGGAGCTAACTCGACCCATTAAAGAAACGAAACCTTTACCCGGCCCATCATCAACAGTTTGGTGCGATTTAAATAGAGTTTTGTTTTTCTTTTTTTTTCAAAAGTGGAGGTCTATGCTTTAAATTGTTTTATTGGTTTAGGGTTTCGGAATAGTTGGGTAAGTTCTGCTTCCCCATAAGAAGTTTAATCTGATTATTCTTTTTTTTGGAAGCTAACTATGTGTATGCTATAACTTTGATTTTGTTCTGATAGTGTGAGAGATTGGGCATTGCTTTGAGGTATATCTTTGCACCCTCCTTGTATGTGTCATTGATATGCACTACTTAGTTTTTCTATGGTTTGTTCAGAAGAAAATCGATGTTTCATGTGGGTTGAAATTGCCGTATGAAATTAGGCTGTCATCTTGCACGATCGATGGTGCCACCTGTCAGAAGAAGATCTTGATAGAATGAGGTTGGACAAATGAACTACTCCGTATAATTCTATATCTACTCGTCCAATCCTTCTTTTTATGTAGTTATGTTCTATTGTGTCTTCGATCTATTTCTTCATATAAAAAGCTCATATTTAGTTGGAATGAAAAGAGCATTTGCTGCGATTCTGGCTTTATAATGATCTAATATCCTCTTTCGTTGGAATCATTAATATTTTTTCTTTCATCATGTCTCTTATTCTGTTCTGTACAAGTTACTGTTTTGGGGTTTTGCAAAAAAATATACTCATATTCTAAAACTATACTATTGCAGTTAGAAAGGATGATTTTGATGGGAAACATTCACTGTATCTGTTTTAAATGTGCACAACTGATTTCTACTGTTAAACGGCAGCTCAGACAAGAGACTATGCTTGAAGGTAAACTGTTGGTGCTGGAGAATGATGCTGATAAGGACACTAGTTATACCGTCTGGATTTATTGTAAGGCTGGTAGTTATGTAATTATAAGGACTTTGTGTGTTCATTTTGGGGCATGTAAAAGCTGATGAAGGATATCATTAACAGTGCATGATTATTTGAGTCGTGTGATTATGTTATTGAAGGTGTTATTTTTTTTTGTACACCATTAGTTTTAAGAGGTTGGTTGTTAATAAATGTTGAGGTCTATGGCGGTTTGAAAGCGATGCCAAGAATGGAGAGAAAGTTGGTGTGGATGGCTACATTTGGGGGCCTTAAGGTTTGGCCGAGAGTCAGCAAAGATCAAGAGGCTGGTGATGGACTCACTTGAGCAAGCATGCATGGATAATTGCTACTTGTTTTTAATATCCAGAAAAACTTGACCTTGAATCCAACGAAGCTGACTAAGTGAGTTAGTGTAATCTTGTTTGCTGTTTTCCTTCATTGCTATGCATCTTTGAGATCTTTGCTGAATAATGTATAGTGCAGGTAGTTGAACTTGAACTACTGCTGAGTTGGTCACAATCGAGCAATTTTAACAACCTGTTACTGAAATATCGAATCAGTTGTCTAAATTTCCTATAATAAGAGTGGTGGTTTACAAGTTTGACGAAGAAGCACTAGAAGATGTGAAAGCCGTTGGATTGATTTGATAAATTTCCTTTCTAGTTGACTTTTTAATTACCCACCTGACCCGTTTAAGTTATATCTAACCCACATCAACCTACATATTTATCAACTGATCGAAATTGTTCTCTCTTTTTTGTCTACTTACGATTTTTGCAATTTGGGGTTGGTAGTTTCCAATGCTAACTTTTTGTTTAATCTCCTAAGCATTGATAACTGGTCGTTGTAAAAACTTGTAGTAATAGTTCTTCTTCGCTTCAGTTTCTTACTTAAATAATAATCTTTAGGAAGTAAGAAAGAAGAGAAAAGTTGGTGTAGCCCCAGTAACTGTGATCCCAAAATCCAAATCCTTCACAAAATATATAAATTAGTCTTTTAAGGAAAACGAGAGAAAAGTACTCGCGCGTTACGGCGGTGATGGAGGTGATGGCGGGGTGGTGATGTAATGGCGGTGGCGGTGATGGGGTGATCTACCTGACGGGCTCCGCACTTAGCCGTACGGGCTCCGCCCTCGGATTTAAAAATTTATCGAAAGTATATCGAATGACCTCTCTAATGAAAGAGCATGAAATTTTAAGAACACTCATATAATTTTTATAATTTATCGATGTACGGTTTTTGAGATAAAAGATTTTGAATGAATTAGAGGAATAAAATGATTTATGGATGAGAGAGAAAAAAAAATGAGTGGTTGAGATTTGAGGAGAGAAAAAGGGTATTATAGTTATTTTAGGTAAATATAGAATAGATAGAGGGGTATTTTGGGAAAGTAAATGTTGAAACTTAAAATTTAGACAGGGGCTATTTGCTTTATAATATAGTATAGATATAGATATATATATAATAATATATAGGTCCTTTCTATTAACATGCGCAACATACATTTTACAATAAAATTATGTAAATCGTCATCACGGGTGGGTAAAATGACAAGAAGAACATTTGGTTTGACCAATGACCCATCAGCGATCTAAATTTGCCATAAAAATGTATCAAAATTAATTTTACTCAAATAATAATCAGTAAAAGGTATTAATAACAATTCAGGGGTGGGTTTTTATAAAGAAAGTACTACTATGCATGTAATAAGGTATTAATGACAAATTTTAGGGCTGTCATTATCATTTTTCTTATTATTAAACCACTAACCGGGCCATCATCTACATTGACTATCGATATGTATAAATACTTGTAAAATACTGACAATCAAGCTTAAAACTAAAAAGGAGCAAGGAATCGACGGGAAGGGGCATGGCGGAGCAAAAGTCGATAGACAATAACATCAGCAACAACAACAAAAGTTACGTATTATTATTAGTATCATTATTATTATTTTTATGTTGGATGGAATGATGGATGGATATATTATTTTGAAAGGCTTATTGGATGGATGGATATTAATTTCCCCTTTTGAATAAATTAATTTATTTATTGAAAGTCGTATTATATTGTATCAACGAAGGAGTACGTAGATATGTATAAATATTGATTGATTGATTTATTGATGTGAATGAATATATACATGATGATATTGATATTGATATTGATATGATATACAGCGTGAGGGAAATACCATTAACACGGGCAGAATATTTGAAGTCGCAATTTGCCTTAACTCCCGAAAGAGTGGCAGACTTCTTTCTTAAAGAAAGGATTAGACGACGCGAAGAAAGAGAAAAAAGACGACAAGAGGGCTCCTACGACGGTGATAAGGCGGGCGATGAGGAGGCGTAATTCATCCTTTTTCTTTCTTTTCATTTTTCATATTATTAATTCGTAGTACTTATAATTGTCTTCTTATAAAACCGACTAATTAATGATGATTCATTCATGTGTGAATTTTCTAGATACAAACCATTTTTTAGGAACAAGGTTAAATGTTTGGTTAAGCCCCCTTGCGGCCATGATGCCTGGGTTCGTTATCGAATTAAATTAGCTCTCGAAAAAACAGCAGCTGCTGCTGCCGCCCCTTCTACCTGTCATGATGATGACGGTGATGCACCAGGGGGCCCTACAAAGAAACTCAAGGGTGTTAATGAACAAGAGGCGTTGGAAGGTGGTCAAGAGACGATAATGTCCACTCAGAAAGTGGCCGCTTTCGAGATGGATCCTTAAGAACTTGAACTTTGTTCCCGGGTGGGACTTTGTAATCTATTACTGCTTTACAGTTTATTTCTGTTTTACTTTATTTCTTCGTGTTTACGACTTTCTTTCCTAGCTATATTATTATGTAAAATATAATATTCCAGTGCATGATAGTTGAACTTGAACTTCTGTTGAAGTCTACAGTTTCATGTATTAAGAAGATTGGCATTTTACAACCTCTATTGCTTGCAGCTATATCTCACCCTCCTTGTATGTGTCATTGATATGATGTTTGGCGTGGGTTGATTTTACGTATGAAGTTAGGCTGTCATCTTGCACGATGGTGCCACCTGTCATAAGTAAGTTCTTGATAGAATGAGGTTGGACAAATGAACTATAATCCTATATCCACTTGTCCCATCGTTCTTTTTATGTAGTTATCTCGTTCTATTGTGTCTTCGATCTATTTCTTCATATAAAAAGCCCAAATATATATAGTTGTAAACATTAAATGTTATTTAAACAATGTACAGAGGATTTGCTGTTATTCTTGCTTTATAACGATTGAATAGTCTTAGGTTGGAATCATTAGTATTTTATCCTGTCAGGTTTCAGCAACCTGTTCTTAGTAAGTTGTCCATCAGGTTCACTAAGGGTTAAGTTCATAACAATGAGCAATAAAATATCTACATTTGACAGCCGACAGGGTTCTGTTTGAGTTTTTGGGATTTTGCCTTACCTAAAAACTTTTTAAACTGTGGAATTAAACACGTACAGCCTAATCTAAGCTGTTTTGTTGATTTAACTAAATAACCGTTCTTTCTTTGTTTCGTTTTATTGGATGAAATATTAGTCGTACTTTATATTGAATCTTGAAGAAGGGGATATGATGTTAGTTTAGCCCAGTAAGAAGCCTACTGCAGATATGTCCCCAATTTCTGAATCATCAAAAGATAGGATCATGGAGATGAGGCACAAGAATGATGAAGATGGTGATGAAGAAGATACAGTTGTTACATACCCATTACAGCCCGATAAATCTGCTACCTAGATTACATAAAGTTGTTGCCTGGATACAGTTGTTCGTCCCGGTTGAAAAAAAGTTTCATAGCGGTACACTTGACTAGAAGGTTACTGGAAACATAGTTTGCGTTGCTTGAGCCACTCGTTTGTGTTGGTAGGTTACATTCTGTAGTGCCTGGTATTGCTAAAGTAGCTAGAGCATGGGAAACATTCACTGTATTTGTTTTTAATATGCATGATATTCGTTTACTTTTTAAGTCAAATTTGTGTACTTTTAATTCCTTATTATTTGCATAAGTAATTTGTAGGTGTATTATGCGATTTGGATGCTTATAAAGCTAAAATGGAGCTAAACTGTGCAAATGACGACTTAATTGATCAAGTGAAGTGACGGTGTTTGGATATACTCAAGACTGATCTATTTGCTGTTTTCCTTTCATTGCTATGTATCTTTGAGATCCTGTTGAATAATTTATACTGCAGATAGTTGAACTTGAACTTCTGCTGAGTTAGTCACAATTGAGCAATTTTAACCACCTGTTACTGAAACATCGAATCAGTTGTCTAAAGTTCCCATAATATGAGTGGTGGTTTACAAGTTTGACTAATAAGCACAAGAAGATGTGTAAGACATTGGATTGATTTTATAAATTTCCTTTCTAGCAGACTTTTGATTTACCCATCTGACCCGTTTAAGTTAAATCCAACCCATATCATGTCACACCCCGTTGTAGCGGAAATACAGGGTTAACAAATAATTGTGTACTAATCAGAAGGTAAATAGAGATTACATCCATTAACCCAAATACAAGTTTATTACAAGTATAATCGTTCAGATGTGGACCCCAATACACGGATACAAACTATCCTCAATTGGAAATGGGCCCACTTAATACAATAATACATTTGGACAGTCTAGCACAATTAGGACTAATAATACAATAATCCTCAGAAGTCTGACGCTAATTGTACGTCCAAAGTTCAAAAGAATGGCCCTATAATGCCATAGATGATCCAAGACTTACTGTTGGTTACCTGAAAAGCATGAAATTTGATAGGATCAACTATCGAAATAGTTGGTGAGTTTACAGTGTGTTTGACTAAAAGACCAGTCGTCATTGTGAGCACACAATGATATGTAGTTAAATAAGACAAGACTGTCCAGACCGAAGTCTGAAAAAGATATAATGACTGTACAGACCGAAGTCCGACAATAAGACCAATATGCCTCGTACAGGATTTCCCGTCTACAGTGGGGTACGGACCAGAACCAAGACTGTCAGGTACGAAAGCTGACAAGACTACCATTAAAATCTCATAATGGTAAAACTACATAAGGGGGATCATTTTAGTTCGTCAAACACAAAGAACAGTTTAGTCTGCCAATTACATGGCAAGTCAAGACATATATATCAATTTTCATAAGACATGTATACACATTTTCAGACAGCCGTCAACATGGCAAGACATAAGTCAAATGATTTAAGTAGCCAAATCTCATGGCATAGACAAAGACATATCATTTATAAAGTAGTTGTGTATACAGTAGTACATGCTTTTCAGGCCCAAAGTAAAAGGAAAAAGGGCGCCATAAACTCACCTTAGCAATCTACGAGCTAAAAGTATGAGTAGTCCGAGAATATGAGCAGTCTAGTCTCCACGTCTATCCAAAACCTAGGATATGAGTACCAATGGTGAGGATCAAATCTCACGACGACAAGTATCCTACGTACAACTACTTAGCTATCAACCCTAGAATGCCTTAACCGAGAATGTGTTATAAACTTTCATTTTATTTGACTCAAATTATTAATGTCATTGACATTGTTATTACAATGTAGTCTCAAGTACTAATCCGTATAAACAAAGTTCAAGTGTCCAAGATGTCAAAATTCGAAATCGTCAAACAGACCCATAAGTCGCGGCGCGACCTGGGTGGCTCGCGGCGCGACCTGGGCAATCTCGCGGCGCGAGTCTGAAGGATCGCGGCGCGATCCGGGTTCAAAGTGCAGGTCTGCTCAAATCATACACACCTCGCGGCGCGAGGTAGACCACTCGCGGCGCGAGTTTTGGTCTGATCGAGTGAAAGTGCAGTTTTCGACCTCTTTTCGCAAACCAAACCATTTTCTAATCAACTCTTTTCATTTCAACCTGTGCAAACATGTTCAATAGTCCAGGAAACAATTCATTTCGCCTACCATTTCACAATTTCAACCATTTTCAATTTCCATGACCTAATTCTAATGAAATTCCATTTAATTAACAAAACCCTAAATTTATATCAAGTTCAAAGGCTTCTAATTCAATTAATAAAACTGAAACAAACCCTTAAACGAATTTAAATCAAATCAAAAGTTTGAGGAGATAAGTTAACTTACCAATTTTTGTGTTCTTGAAAGAAAATGAAGAAAATGATGAAGAATCCTTGATTATCCTTGCCCCAAATGATTTTTGTTATCAAAACCCCAAGTAATTCCTTAATCTCTCCTTTGATTTCTTGTCAAAACAATTTAGATTGAAAATAAGGAAGTTTGTGTGTGTTTGGTGTGTGTGTTGTGTCGACAGAACAAAAGGAAGGGGGGAGAGGGGCTGTTTTGTTGGTCCTTTTCCCTCCACACACTGTGGAACCGGCCCATGTGGCCTAAAAATAGATATTTGGTACCCTTTAATTGGTAAAATGCTCACGATTAAATACCGTATGACTAAAAGGTTATAATTTAAAATAAAGGTATTTTCCCTCGTCTCATTTTAATTAAGACAAGTCAATAAAGTTTCGCCAAAGTGAACTTTATAATATTAAGTCTAGACAGTCTAATTATTTTGTACAAGACATAACCTTTAAATATAAATTTAAAGTTATATTTAAGACTCGGCATTCGTCTAGATAGCTAATAGTCTACGTCATCAGGATACGTCTAATTTGACTAAGTCAAAAGTCTAAAAGTCTAATAATTTCCACGTCAAATGACTGTCTAATTGAGATTAAGACTAACCCGATGTTAATTAATTACGAGTTGTCACAGCATCCCCGACTTCTTAGGATTTCGTCCCGAAATTAATTGTTGCTCAGTAAACAGATGAGGATAAGTCTTCATCATATAGTCTTCACGTTCCCAAGTCGAGTCGGGTCCATGTTTCGAGTTCCAACGAACTTTGACCAACTTGATACGACTACGTCTAAGTTGTTTGAGCTGTTGGTCTAGAATTTCAACAGGTTCCTCGACAAATTGAAGAGAGTCGTTCACTTGCAGCTCTTCGACAGGTACGACTAAAGTTTCATCAGTCAGACATTTCTTAAGATTCGAAATATGAAACGTGTGATGAACGTGTTCTAGCTCTTTGGGTAAATCGAGCTTGTAAGCCACGGAACCAATTCTTTGAACAATTTCGAATGGTCCGATATAACGAGGACTAAGTTTTCCTCGCACGCCAAAACGTGCAGTGCCTTTCCAAGGCGACACTTTTAACATGACTTTGTCTCCCACTTGAAACTCAAGTGGTTTCCTTCTACGGTTGGCATAGCTATTTTGGTGATCTTGAGCCGCCTTCAGCCGTGCTCTAATTTCAACAATTTGATCAGTAGTCTTCTGAACTAGTCCATATTTGTATAAACGACGTTCTCCAGCATCAAGCCAACAGACAGGCGATCTACATTTTCGTCCATACAAAGCCTCGTAAGGAGCACATTTGATGCTAGTGTGGTAGCTGTTATTATATGAAAATTCAGCTAACGGCAAAAAGGTATCCCAACTACCTTTGAAGTCAATGACACATGCCCGAAGCATGTCTTCTAAAGTCTGGATGGTACGTTCACTTTGTCCGTCAGTCTGTGGATGGTAAGCCGTACTCAAATGCAATTGAGTGCCTAAGGCGTCTTGAAAATACCTCCATGACTGTGAAGTGAAACGACCATCTCGATCAGAGATAATAGACAAAGGAACACCATGAAGTGACACGATCTTCTCAATATATAATTGAGACAATTTCTTTATCTTCCAATTCTCTCGTATTGGAATGAAATGAGCAGACTTCGTTAATCGATCGACAATGACCCAAATAGTATCGTATCCTTTCAGGGTTCGAGGCAGTTTAGTAATAAAGTCCATAGTAATCTGTTCCCATTTCCAGTCAGGAATTTGGGGTTCTTGGAGCAGCCCAGAAGGCTTTTGGTGCTCCGCCTTGACCATTGAACAATTTAGACACTTTGAGACATAAGTGGCGATATCTCTTTTCATACCAGGCCACCAATAAAAGTCCTTTAGTCCATGGTACATTTTGTCAGCACCAGGATAGATTGAATACTTAGATCGATGACTCTCATTCATTAAGAGTTCTCTAAGCCCATTGTACTTGGGAATCCACACTCTGCCCTTGACATGTCGGATCCCATCGCCATCCAATTCAAATAAACGTTCAGCATTCCACAATGCTTCTTTCTCGATACGCCCTGGCTGTAGGGCATTATTTTGATCGTCCAGAACTCTATCCCTTAATGATGAGCCAAGATAAGAACTTGCTTTTTTTATGACAGATAGGGAAATTCTATCTTTTCGACTTAGCGCGTCAGCAACGACATTCGCTTTACCGGGATGATATTTGAGTTCACAGTCGTAGTCACTGAGTAATTCTACCCATCGGCGTTGTCTCATATTTAGCATTTTCTGATCGAAGATATGCTGAAGACTTTTGTGATCCGTGAATACAGTTACCATACAAATAGTGTCTCCAAATTTTTAATGCAAAGACAACCGCTCCGAGTTCGAGATCGTGGGTTGTGTAGTTCTTTTCGTGGATTTTGAGTTGTCTAGAAGCGTAAGCAATCACCTTACCTTCCTGCATAAGTACACATCCCATGCCCTGATGTGAGGCGTCACAGTATACCACTAAATTTTCAATGCCATTTGGTAATGCCAGAATAGGAGCATTACATAGTCTGTCTTTTAACGTCTGGAATGCCTTTTCTTGGGCATCCTGCCAAATAAACTCCTTAGTCTTCTGAGTTAACAAAGTCAAAGGTTGAGCAACCTTAGAGAAATTTTCAATGAATCTCCTGTAATAGCCAGCCAGTCCAAGAAACTGACGAATTTCTGTCGGAGTCTTAGGGGCTTCCCACTTCTTTATTGCCTCGACCTTAGATGGATCTACGTGGATCCCATCCGCATTCACTACATGACCCAAGAAGTGTACTTCCCTAATCCAGAATTCACATTTTGAGAACTTTGCATACAATTCTTGATCCTTGAGTAGTTGTAGAATGGTTCTCAGATGACCTTCATGTTCGTGTTTAGTTCTTGAGTAAATCAGTATGTCATCAATGAACACGATGACAAACTTGTCTAGATATGGTCGACATACTCTATTCATTAAGTCCATGAACACAGTAGGTGCATTGGTTAAGCCAAATGGCATAACCAAAAACTCATAATGTCCATAACGAGCTCTGAAGGCTGTTTTAGGAATGTCTGTCTCTCGGACTCTGAGTTGATGATACCCAGATCTGAGATCTATCTTGGAAAAGTGTGACACACCTTCCAGTTGGTCAAACAAGCCGTCAATACGAGGCAAAGGGTACCTGTTCTTGACAGTCAACTTGTTCAATTCTCTATAGTCAATACACATGCGCATAGAGCCGTCTTTCTTCTTGACAAATAGGAGCGACCATGGAATGTTGGGTAACCCGACCACACCCCTTTAGGAGCGACAGTCGCTCCTAAAGGGGTGACCCATTTATTGCACGCGGATCCCCATGCTTATACCCGTTAGAAACGTTGACCCGTCAACACCCCTTTAGGAGCGACTGTCGCTCCTAAAGGGTGACTCGAAACCGTTGACCTGTCAACACCCCTTTAGGAGCGACAGTCGCTCCTAAAGGGTGACTCGAAAAGATTTATATATTCTTTCTCTGGATCCAGCCTTCTTCTCCGATTATTTTCTCATTCTCCCAATATTTTCTCTTCTCCAACCGATCCAACCCCCCTCTCCCCCATATTTTCCGGCCAAGATTTTCCGGTGAGGCTTTAGGAGCGACCCAGTTTTTCAGCGAGGCTTTAGGAGCGACCCGTCGTTACCCCTTTCGTAAACCCAACGTTGAAGTAAGTTTTTATTTTTTTTTATTTCGTATCTATTAATTTGCTATATAGTATATGTATTAGTTTGATGTTATTCTTGTTATGCATAGATGTATTAGGATTGATCTTATATGCCCATAGATTTAACGTATTGTATGCGCCCATAGATTTAATGTATTGTTGTTCTTGTGTTCTTGTTGTTGTTCTTGTTTTTGTTATGTAAAAATGATTGTAAAAAAGTGTAAAAAAATATAAAATGTAAAAAAGTGTATTACATAGTATATAAAAAATATAGTTTAAAAAAAGTTTATAAAAGTTTGTACTAGAAAATGTTTGTATTAAAAAATATAAAAATGTTTGTATTAGAAAAGTTTATAAAAAATGTAAAAAAGTGTATACATAGTATATAAAAAATTATTTTAAAAAAAGTTTCTATAACAAAAAGTTTATATAAAAAAGTAGTTAAAAAATTAAGTTTAAAAAAAGTAGCTGAAAAAGTAGTAGTACAAAAGTCATATAAAAATGTTTGTATTAGAAATGTTTGTATTAGAAAAGTTTATAAAAAATGTAGAAAAGTTATATAAAATGTAAAAAATGTATTAAATATATAAAAAATTTTTAAAAAAAGTTTATAAAAAATGTAAAAAAGTGTATTAATAGTATATAAAAAATTATTTAAAAAAATTTATAAAAAAAAAGTTCATGCGAAATTTTACGTTCAAAAAAAGTACTTAAAAATGTTTAAATAGAAATTTAAGTTCAAATAAATTAGATATAAAAAAATTTAAGTTCATACGAAATTTAAAAAATGTTTATAAAAAAGTAAGTTCAGAAAAGTTTATAAAAAGTTAATAAAAAATTAAGTTCAAAAAATTATAAATAAAATGTTTATAAAAAATTATATATATATAAAAAAAGGTTCTTACGAAATTTTACGTTAAAAAAAGTACTTAAAAATGTATAAATAAAAAAGGTATGTAAAAAGTTTTACATTATAAAACATAAGTATAAAAAGATATTAAAAGATATATTGAAAAAGTAGTAGTACAAAAGTCATATAAAAAATTAAGTTAAAAAAAAGTAGTTCAAAAAGTTGATATAAAAAGTATTATAATACGTGTATTATTTATGTAGATTTAAGAAAAATGCTAGGAGCTCACGGCGGCGACGGCGATGGAAACGATCCGCACCGATCGTGGTGGAAGAAAATAGCAGGCTGCAAAAACAGCGGTAAGAAAATTGACTTTACATTAAATTTAGTTATGCATTGAAATAATTGTATTCTTATCGTTTAAAGTAACTTATTTATGTTAATGTTACTTATTGGTTTTGTAGGGTCGAAGAAAACACCACCACCACCAAGAGGGGCAGCCAAACATCTAAAGCTTGAGGCTGCCTTCAAGAAAAATGGAGGCCCGTTACCCATGTACTTCGATTACAAATCGAAGACCTTTTAAAGTAACTTATTTATGTTAATGTTACTTATTGGTTTTGTAGGGTCGAAGAAAACACCACCACCACCAAGAGGGGCAGCCAACATCTAAAGCTTGAGGCTGCCTTCAAGAAAAATGGAGGCCCGTTACCCATGTACTTCGATTACAAATCGAAGACCTTTCAGTCGATCGGGGACTACGGGGCTATGTACAAATCTTTGTTAGGCTCATTGATCGGAGATGTCCCCCAGTACTACGAGTCATGGTACGATGTGCCCGAGTCTCTGAGGGACAATATCTTGGAGGAAATACAGGTTAGAATATGTTTTTTTATATTTTTTTACTTAATATGTTTTACAATGATAACCCCGAAAATGCTAACTTGTATTTGTAAACAATGTAGCGTTGGTTTGCGATGGACCAGTACTTAGACCATGATGAGGACGACCCCACCCGGAAGGCAGCAAAACAGGCTTTCCATGCTGATGCAGCTAGCATATATAGGCAGAGAAAGTCAAAATTCAAATCTCAGCATTTTACAGCACGGGGGGGTGTAGACGAAGCAGATACCCTGCAGACAGCACCGCCAGCTGGTATGGACCCGGAAGAGTGGGGAAAACTACTGCGTTTCTATACCAGGGATGACCGGGTCAAGCGGGCCGCGACAAACAAGACAAACCGGTCCAAACAGGCGGTGGGGACTCAGGGTCGGCGATCTATTTCTCTTGCCCACGATCGGGCGTTGGTACGTTTGGTTTTACAAAAGTATACAATTCTTGTGTTTTTTTATGCTAATTATTTGACTTGTTTGCAGGCCAAGCACCATAACGAAAAGAAGGAGGGCCACCGCCCACGTGGGAGTCGACTTGGGCGGCAACCCACAGACTACAACCTCCGGAAGTTGCGGTATATACATAACTTTAAGTTAAATTACTTTTAATTACTGCTCCATTTATTAAACTTACCTTACTATTTATATGCAGTCCCGTCTGGAAGCTGCGCAGGTGAGACATTCACAGGATCCTGCACCGACACCTCCAACCCAGTTGTTCCCGGAAGCGTTTGGATCGCGATCGGGACATCAGCGCGGACTAGGGAGGATTCTCAGGGGTTTCGGATCCCATGATTTCCCTGTTGACTTGCCGCAGCCACATTATGGACCTCCGGAAGGCCCACCTGGATCGTATTCTGGCCCGTCTGGATCCCAACCTTCCGGCTCCTATGTTGACTTGCACCAGTCTGGTGATGAGTATTTCGACCCCCGCCAGTTATGGAGTGGGCCATCGTCGCATTATGGACCTCCATCAGGGAATTTGGTAGCTTGTCGGATATGAGTGGATTTTTTAGTGGAACAGGCTCTGTATCCGGACCAGGTGTGGGTGATGATAATGCCGGTGAGGACGACGACGATTCCGGTGATTAGAGAGTTGTAAATACATTAAAGAGTTGTAATTACATTAAAGAGTTGTGTGTGTATGTTTTTTTTTTCTTTTCTTTTCTTAGTGAACACTTTATAATTACATTAAAGAGTTGTAAATACATTAAAGAGTAGTAAATTTATTATTAGCGTATTTAATAGAGCTTATATCTTTTAAAAAGAAGTCAAAAGTTTAATTTGTAACCATGGTCTAATATTATTTAATCATTAAAAATAAATAGATTAATTACAGCGTTATTAAAAGAAAAACAATACTCGTAAATAAGAATCAATAGTATAATTAATGAACAATATTACAAAAATTACATAACATCAGTTGTGTTTTACAAAAATATGAATTAATGAACAATATTACAAAAATACCAATTAATGAACATGTGTATGTACCAACATTACAATCCTAATCAGATGAGTCCACTGTCACAAAATCTGCGTGACTTCTCTTTTTCTCCCCTCAGACTTTTTCCCTCCCATCACAATTTAACCACCAAAAAACAAACAACACAATACTCTCTCAACCTTTTGAATATCATCATCAACAACAAGATCAAAGATTAATTGACATGATGGGAAATGTAAAGAAAAATTACATAACACCAGTTGTTGAATTTTGACTCCTTTTTACTTTCTTTGTACTGTATTCATTTTGCATGTAAAGAAAAAATGTGTATGTATCTATTAAAAACTACATAACACCAGTTGTGTTTTACAAAAATATGAATTAATGAACAATATTACAAAAAAACCAATTAATGTGTATGTGTATGTACCAATATTACAATCCTAATCAGATGAGTCCACTGTTCCCATATAGGTGGGAGGAGGTTTTGTTGCATCTATATATCTACTGTAGGCTAACTGACGGTGTCGGTACAAATCTTTCCATTTGCTCACGGGAGTCCTTACACGATCCTGTACCCAATATGCGATCTCCGGGGCCATCGGGTAGTCACCTTCCAACTGCACCATGATATAGTGACCGTGACCATGTACTAATGCTATTGATATGGGCTCTGTCCTAGGCACCTCATCAGGACCATAGGTAAATGGGAACGATGTCCAACTTGCGGCAGTAGATAAACAGTTAATTACTATACCCATCCTGTTGGACAACAACATGGCCCCCATAGTCATGTGCATCCAGTAGCCAATTGGTCTAAACACCCCTACATAAGACCTTGATAACCCCTCAAAAAAAGCTCGCTTCAGCCTGTTCCCCTCTTGTTAGGTCATCGTAGAATTGTTTGTTGTTTTCATACTCGGCCAACATATGTAGTCGGATCCACTCGTAACCTTCGTTTTCATCGTACCCCAATGCAACAGCAAGTGCCCGGAATCCACAGTTGCCATCACCCCTGACATTAATAATCCCCTTGACGTATGGTCTAAATACCTTCGGTATGTCATCTAGGTAACCCTGTATACCCGTCGTCTGCAGTGGGCGAGTGTTAGGTGGTGGTACTGGTAGAGCAGCCAATTGCTGCTCAGCTGATATGGGAGATATTGGTGATGGTGCTGGTGCTGGTGGCATCGGAGGTGATGGTGCTGGTGCCATCGAAGGTTGTGTGGGCGTAGTGAAAAAATCAAAGTACGGTGCTGGTGCTGCTGGCATCGGAGTGCTAGGACCTGCAGAAAAATAAGTATCGGCACTAAAGAACTGATCCACTACGCCTGTTGGTGCTGTTGGTGGCACAGGATAGTACCCGGGTTCGGCTGCGCCGAACAACTGATCTATGAATGAGGGTTCGGTTGTAGGCTCATTACTCGGCCCTGCCGCTGAAAATTGTGACGATCGGAGCAACTCATCAATATATCCACGGGTGTCCTCCCGTAAATCGGTGTCAGGCTCCGCGAAACGTGACTCCGTGGGCACATGCTCACTGTATCTCGCCGACTGAAAGTCTCTGTAGCATGAGCCTGAGTCTGGTGCGGTATCCGGATACTTAGGTGTTGTCACGTGCACGGACCTCGACTTTTTCATCTTTGGTGGTGGTGGCATCGGAGGTGATACGTTCAAGTCTGGCATCTGCAATGAATGAATGAATAATTAAGTTAGATGTATACCCGTATAGTATTTAACAATTACTAATTTGCTAGACTATAATAATATCCCTTTTTCTTTGACCCAACAGGTCTACCACGTGTTTTCTTCTGGACCTCCGGATCCTTGATTTTGGACCGACCCGGATAGAGGATGTCCTTTATTTTTGACATCAAGCTTTTCCTTTCTTTTATGGGTTTTCGTTCCAAGGCAGTAGTAACCTCACCACAAAAGTCCTCAACAGGCTCGTCATCATCCGAGTCTTTCTTCACATTTCCAGGCAAGCAGGTGGACGGGTTTATATCGAGGCTGCACCAAAATGCATCTATCTCATATTCTTGAACACGCCTTCCTGCAGGAATAAAAATAGTACATTAAGTATTTTTAAGTAAAATGGACCATTTGTATCTGAATGAACAGTACTTACGTTCCTGCATGTATGTTAGAAGTCGACAACTACATGGCAAGCCACAGCTAGCCCATACTGTACACCCGCACTTTGACACGTCCCCTTTTAGGGTATTTTTCAATCGATCAATTTCGTCAACCATAATTTGCAAGGCTACATGGGAGGCTTTACCAAGCAAATCCTTTAAACAGGGATAGTTGTGTTTATTTTGATTGTACTGCCTGCAATGTTCCAGTGACCCCTTTATTTCGGTGTGTTGCCCGCTGACAACAGAGTTAACACATTCAACGATCCTGTGGAACGTAAGCCGCTTTTGATGCATAACTGACTTCAGCAAAGAATGCTCGCTCTCAACCCTGTTGGTAGTGTAGTTACGATAGTTGCGGTGTTGGTCGACCCAACATGACACAAATAACTCCTTGTACGAGGCAAGCCACTGTATTTGTAGATACTTATAAAGATCTGCAGGAAAATAAAAAGTGATTTAGCTACATGGTTACATCGTAAGCTTTATCATAAAAACAGTATGGGGACGGGATGTATATACTTGGTTTATCTGCCAAGAATACTTTTAGCCGCTGCTCATTCTCTGCGTATTCTTTAACCGTGATTGACTTTACGAGTTTATCCCACCGATGTTTAAACGAACCATAATCTTTTTTGGTCCTAAACGATGGGTTGGCATGTAAATCAATATTCCTCCAAATGTGTATTCTACACAGTATCAGCTTCGTTCCCGGCATCACATCCTTAACCGCTTTCATGAGGGCCAGATCCCGATCAGTGAGTGCCACACGCACGACGAACCCTTCTTCGAGCGTCGACCTCAAGCACTGTAACACCCATGTGTATGCCGCATGTTGCTCATTTTCAATTAGTGCGTGCGCAATGCTGAATGTCTTGCCAGTTGGAGTGACCCCCACAATCTCAACAAGCGGCATGTTGTAAACGTTGGTTTTATACGTGGCGTCTATTTCAATGATCCAAGGAAATGCACGCCATATGTCAAGTGATGTAGGATGTACGAAAAAGAGATTGGTCAAACATCCGGTTTTGATATTCGTCGTGTACTGATACGTGTACTGATGGTCAGATAGTAATTGGAGCACGATCTGCAACGGGTAAACAACCAAAGTATAAGGAAGTCGTATTTTTTTAAAAAATAAACAAATAGTTATACGATCCACATGCAGGTATGTTTCTTATTTCACCTGCATTCGAGTTTCCCCTCGTTGTTGGGCGTGCTTTAGCCGGTGTTGCCGCAAGTAGTTAGAAATGTCTTGTGAACGGGTCAAGATGCCGGGAAATGCATCCTTCAATTGGTCCCCTTATGCTATTTGGCCCAAAACCTAGCAACGCCTTTTCGTCCACAAATTCTTTTTGAACATCGGTTAGTCGTCTTGCGTACGCAATACCTTCCAAATTACGAGCTGATGGATGGTTATGTCGGGATCTATAACTTCAACCCACCAACTATGGTCCTTTGTCAGACGGCCTACCAATTTGAATGGACAGTCAATTTTGGTAGTCCCTTTGGGTGCCCCGGTTAACCGCTTATCTCTTTTTCCACCACGGTTGCAAATAAGGACCACCTTTTTAACTTCTCCGTCTTTTGTGACATTTGATCTTCGTGTTACTAACACATAACCAAGCTCCTTTGCCGTTCTTTGAGCCCAGTCTACCAAATCTATGTGTGTGTCAAACACCTGAAATATTTTATACACTTTTTTTAATACACTTTTATACACTTTTTATTTTACTTTCTTATATACTTTTTTGTAATTAGATTTTATATGCACTTTTTTATAATACATTTTTTATTTTACTTTTTTATATACTTTTTTATAATTAGATTTTATATGCACTTTTTTATAATACTTTTTTTTTAATTCACTATTTTATATACTTTTTATAATCCACTTTCTTATACACTTTTTTATAATACACTTTTTATACACTTTTTTATAATACACTTTTTTATACACTTTTTTTAACAATTTTTCAATAGCTTTTCTTAATCTACATTTTTACGTACATTTTTTAATATTTTATATAATATTTATACACTTTATTATAATACATTTTATATGCACTTTTTTTTATAATACATTTTATAATTATTAGATTTTTATAATACATTTTTTTATACACTTTTTTTTAATACACTTTTTATACACTTTTATTTTACTTTTTTTATATACTTTTTTATAATTAGATTATATACTTTTTATAATACATTTTTTTATAATTATATGCACTTTTTTATAATACATTTTTTTATAATACATTTTTTTATAATTAGATTTTTTAAATACACTTTTTATAATTATTTTTAGAATTATTTTTCTTATAATTATTTTTTTAAATACACTTTTTTATAATTATTTTTCTTACATACTTTTATAGCAACGGGTCAATATTTTATACACTTTTTTTAATACATTTTATATGCACTTTTTTATAATACTTTTTTTTAATTCACTTTTTTATAATTAGATTTTATATGCACTTTTTTATAATCCACTTTCTTATACACTTTTTTATAATACACTTTTGATACACTTTTTTATAATACACTTTTTTATACACTTTTTTTTAACAATTTTTCAATAGCTTTTGTTAATCTACATTTTTACGTACATTTTTTAATATGTTTTTATATACAATTTTTTATCCGTAGTTTTAATAATTAGTTTTCTTACATACTTTTATAGCAACAAATCTAATGAATAATAACAAAATACAATTACTCACAAAATAACAACACAAAAAATGAAAAGGTTGGAATATACAAGTGTAAAACTCGCTCTTTTAAGATATCAAATGAAGTGAAATGTGGAAACAGAAGTGTAAAACTCGCTCTTTTAAGATATCAAATGAAGTGTAAACTCGTTGTGGAAACAGAAGTGTAAAACTCGCTCTTTTAAGATATCAAATGAAATGTAAACTCGTTCTTTTAAAGGCAACATGAATCGTCAAGGGTAAACAGTTCGATTCGAACCTACCACCCCTTTAGGAGCGACAGTCGCTCCTAAAGGGGTGGTAGGTTCGAATCGTACTGTTTACCCATTTGTCGTATGCTGTCGGCCGTTGTCGTATCCTACTACCCCTTTAGGAGCGACTGTCGCTCCTAAAGGGGTGGTGGGATTACATAGGGGGTGGTCGGCCTACACGTCCCCATTAATTATAAATACCGGTTATTATTATTTTATCAAAGGCAGTGAAAAAGATGGGTAAATAGTTTCACCTATGGAGAAGAGAGGTTCATTATTTTTTTAAGGAAAATGATAATGACAGCCCTTTACTAACAACTTATTACATGCTTAAAAACTTGTACATTATATATTAAAAATCGCCCCTGAATTTTCTAACAAGGTACAAATTTTAATGCACCTAATTAGTTTTTTACTGACAACCCTAGGGGCGTCATTAACAAAACCCTTTTTTTAAAAAGAAAATTATTTGTTTTGTTTTGTATTATTGGGTATAGTGGGATATTGTGAGGTATTAAATTTGAAAGTGAATGGTTAAGGAGAAAAAAAGAAGGTGAAAAATGTGAGAAGGTGATTGAAGTGACTAGAAAAAGTACAGTGAAAGGGTAGGATTAAGGATGGTCTTACGTTATATTGATCATCCATTCATCTGTATATGCATAAATTTTTGTTACATTTGGATGAGAAACTCTCTACAAATATATTTGTAAATAACTTAGTGGATGTTTATGTTGATATTGTGAAAGTTCTACTTATTGCATAATAACTTGCATTTCACTGTATAAAGAAACAAATAGCACTCAAGACCAGAGACAGGGATAGAAAATTCACTGTGAGGGAGCAAAATAAAAGTCATATGTCATACTTAGGACCGGTCTTGAAATTTTTAATGCCTAGGGCAAGCCACTCGCAAATGCCTCTACTAGAAATCATAAAAGTAAAACCTCATATCAACTTTGTTTTTTTAAGACAATTTATATTTAAAAAAAATCAAGCTAGCAGTTATAGATATTATAGAAGTCAGATTTTATTGAAATAACTTACCACAAAATTTCTCATTGACCGGTCTAAATGCTTGAAAAATACTACCATGGTTACTATTTAAAAAAAATTATAATTTTCTAAGATTTATTAAATGATTAGTTCTAATAACAAATATTAATACAAATATCAATTCTTTTTAATTGTCAACTACTTTGAAAATCAAAATAATTGTGCTCAAGATGTGAATATTCAATAAGAAACTTTTTAACAAATAATGTTTGTTTCGATTAACAATTTTAAAATTATATATTTTATTCCAAAATGAAAAAAAATGGTTAATTTGAAATATTGCTATAACTTCAGTATTTTTCTTTAAATAAAAAAACCTTTATATATGAAGTTTAAAGGTTAAAAAAGTTTTCTATAAAGTAAAAGGGTCAATGTAATTACTCCAATAAGTTTGAGGACTTGAAAGGAAAAAAAACAAAAAAGTAAGGTAACTTCAGAAAATAAGTCATCTTCTTTCTTTTGTCCC
>CM067169.1:154458902-154558748 GCA_034093135.1 Erigeron breviscapus | reverse complement strand
ATATTAGGCAATCACGTCATTCGTCTAGTTTCATCAAGGTGGATGATTGAAAGTTTAGCCACTCATGATTAAATTGAAATAACAATCAAAATAAAGGAAGAACATGATGTACCAATCGTTTGAGAAATAGAATTGCAAGACAATAAAATAGATACGATCTAAGTGGGTGCACGTGAATCTTCAATGAATCGGAAGATGATGAAATCTTGATTCGATCCTTGAAGGTGTTCCTTGAGGTGCAGCTCTTAGAAAGAAAACTTGATCCCTTGGGAATTAGGTTTTGTTTTCTATTTATACCCCCCACTAATCTGATGCAAAAGCTGCCCAAAACCTTTCAGCCCCGCACTCTCACTGCGGCGCAGTGGGCGAGTGATGCCCCCACTGCGGCGCAGTGCTTATACACTGCCTTTGGTGCTCGTTTGTCAAGGCTGACTGCGGCGCAGTGGGCACACGCACATCCCACTGCGGCGCAGTGTAATATTACTGGTTGAATCTCTTTTTTCCACTAGCTGACTGCGGCGCAGTGGGCCTTGATCACCCCCACTGCGGCGCAGTATAATATTACTGGACTCGATGCTCTTTTCCTTGAGATGACTGCGGCGCAGTGGGTACATGCATTCCCCACTGCGGCGCAGTCCAATCATGCTGGTCCGAATAACACTTTTTTCACTATGAACAACTCTCGGACGCACAAATCAACATCTTGGCCAAAGAAACATCCGAACTTGCAACAAATGAGCGCGTAACCTGTTTAGAGCCTGAAACACTAACAAACAACATAAACGCGCCAAATGCACACAAAATCGACTTAAAACGCTTAATAAAATGGCCAATAATGATGTGGGCGATAGGTATAAATTGGTCACATCATAATCCAAACTATCACGTATATAAACCTTATGCATACACATACGAGTTGAGTTTCTATTCCTAACATACCTTCAATGCTTATGTATAGGGTCCCCGCAGCCTTCCCACCACATTTACAGTATGTTGTGAATATAATTCAACTAACACGTATATACACAATTTAGGATATTTATTTCGAGCCTTATACTATTTCACATAATTGGGACGTAGTTGATCGGGTTACGTCTAATTATTAACAAATAGTATAACTCTCGCGATAAGCATTCTAAACCTTAAAGACTTAGATTTCCTATTTGAAGCGACCATGGCTATAGATTGAGTTATTCACGAGGAATAACTCCGTATTCACTATAACCTTGGCTCTGATACCAATTTTTGTCACAACCCGTTGTAGCGGAAATACAGGGTTAACAAAGAATTGCGTACTAATCAGAAGGTAAATAGAGATTACATCCATTAATCCAAATACAAGTTTATTACAAGTATAATCGTTCAGATGTGGACCCAATACACGGATACAAACTATCCTCAATTGGAAATGGGCCCACTTAATACAATAATAACATTTGGACAGTCTAGTACAATTAGGACTAATAATACGATAGTCCTCAGAAGTCTGACGCTAATTGTACGTCCAAGTTCAAAAGATGGCTTCTAAAATGCCATATACGCTTCCAATACTTACTGTTGGTTACCTGAAAAGCATGAAATTTGAGAGGATCAACTATCAAAATAGTTGGTGAGTTTATAGTGTGTTTGACTAAAAGACCAGTCGTTATTGTGAGCACACAATGATATGTAGTTAAATAAGACAAGATTGTCCAGACCGAAGTCTGACAAAGATATAATGACTGTACAGACCGAAGTCCGACAATAAGACCAATATGCCTCGTACAGGATTTCCCGTCTACAGTGGGGTACGGACCAGAACCAAGACTGTCAGGTACGAAAGCTGACAAGACTACCATTAAAATTTCATAATGGTAAAACTACATAAGGGGGATCATTTTAGTTCGTCAAACACAAAGAACAGTTTAGTCTGCCAATTACATGGCAAGTCAAGACATATATATCAATTTTCATAAAACATGTATACACATTTTCAGACAGCCGTCAACATGGCAAGACATAAGACAAATGATTTAAGTAGCCAAATCTCATGGCATAGACAAAGACATATCATTTATAAAGTAGTTGTGTATACAGTAGTACATGCTTTTCAGGCCCAAAGTAAAAGGAAAAAGGGCGCCATAAACTCACCTTAGCAATCTACGAGCTAAAAGTATGAGTAGTCCAAGAATATGAGCAGTCTAGTCTCCACGTCTGTCCAAAACCTAGGATATGAGTACCAATGGTGAGGATCAAATCTCACGACGACAAGTATCCTACGTACAACTACTTAGCTATCAACCCTAGAATGCCTTAACCGAGAATGTGTTATAAACTTTCATTTTATTTGACTCAAATTATTAATGTCATTGACATTGTTATTACAATGTAGTCTCAAGTACTAATCCGTATAAACAAAGTTCAAGTGTCCAAGATGTCAAAATTCGAAATCGTCAAACAGACCCATAAGTCGCGGCGCGACCTGGGCAATCTCGCGGCGCGAGTCTGAAGGATCGCGGCGCGATCCGGGTTCAAAGTGCAGGTCTGCTCGAATCATACACACCTCGCGGCGCGAGGTAGACCACTCGCGGCGCGAGTTTTGGTCTGATCGAGTGAAAGTGCAGTTTTCGACCTCTTTTCGCAAACCAAACCATTTTCTAATCAACTCTTTTCATTTCAACCTGTGCAAACATGTTCAATAGTCCAGGAACAATCCATTTTGCCTACCATTTCACAATTTCAACCATTTTCAATTTCCATGACCTAATTCTAATGAAATTCCATTTAATTAACAAAACCCTAAATTTATATCAAGTTCAAAGGCTTCTAATTCAATTAATAAAACTGAAACACTTCTATGCTTCAGTTTCTTACTTCAATGGAAAACAGTAACCTTTACTAGAAAATAAGCAAGAAGTGTGATCCCAAAATTTGAATCCTTAAAGAAATACATAAATCAGATGATGAGACACAAAAGATGGAGTCGAAGCGCATAAAAGAAATCAAAAGAATACTGGAAACTTGGTTGTTTGGGGTTAACTTTTGGTGCTTATGAAATTAAGGACTTTATGTGTTCATCTGCGTTCAATTTTTGGTGCTGGTGGGCATATGCCAGAGGTAAGGACTTAGGAGGGTCTGTTCTGGAAGGAAAAGGTTACATGACAACAATTGGTAATTTTGTTTTTCCCAAGATTTTAGTCTTATGTATAATCAGTTAGCCCCTGCAAACCATTAAGTAATCAGCAGTCGTTGAAAGTTCGGCGCCGATAGACTTGACCAAACGGCTGATTATTCAGGCAAGTCATTTAACCACCTAAGTTGTTGATGTACGTATATGTCTTCAGAATATAAAACCACTCAACATATTAAAATCCTTGTACTTCAGTTACTTGGGCAAATTTGTTGAGAAATGATTTTAATTCTCAATCTTAGCTTTTGTTATAATAGAAAGTGTTCAAGTCAAGGGATTAGTCAGCTGTGTTAATATTGGAAGATATATAACGGACTCGGGATATATAAAGATACTCGTGATGGGATGGTGATAAAAATCAGACATGGGCTTTCTATTTGGTGGGCTGCTACAATGAGCTTGTAATGTATTGGGCTTAAGTGACACACAAACTATATGGACTAGATACAACAGCTCTTTTTTACACAAGCCTCCTAGGATTGAAGTGTCTTGCTTTTATATAAAGAAAGGAAGGAAACGTGAATTGGCAGAAGGGAAAAAACCAAGACAACAGATTCCACAATGTAGCCGTTTAATCACTTTTGCTCTATAACTTTTTTCTCTTTTCTATATTAGTTTGATTCATATTAAGATGATATCAGCTATATTTAACTTTGCTTGTAATAATTTCTTTTCATAATAAGAGTGGCATCCAATCGGGCCGACTTCCTTAATCATTTGTTTCTTTGTTAGTTTGGTTTATGATTTGATTTGGTAAAGTTATAAATTTCTTCAAAATTACTCTTTTCATGCAACTACAATAAGGTGTGAAATTATAAATCCTTAACAGTTTTATGTATCAAAAGGAAAAAAATGTAGAAATTTGATCTTTTCTAATCAAAGAAAATGTTGCATCCCACTTTGACAAGCTAGCATATTAAGTCTTTTAGAATGAGTCTTAAATTCCCTGTTAATTATTAATATAAGAAAAGGAGGGATTTTGACTTCACAATAAATAAGGGATTTTTGACTCGCACCAAGTCACCTCCTCACTGACTAATAACACATTGAACTGATCAATATATATCTGTTAAGTAAATAACAGGCCTTGACTATAATGCTTTTCAACAATAATCATTTTTCTATAAGAAGTGTATTTACTTTTTTTTTTGACAGGTTAATTTCAACAGTCGAACTCGCACTCCGAAGATACCTTCACGAGCATGATGCGAGACAGCACCTTTTTAAGAGAAAATACCGTCGGTGAGGAACCTGAGGCTCGAACCTGAGACATCAGTAAAACTCACCCGGGGCCCGCATAGCGGATTAAGGAAAATACCCCTGGCCACTGGGGTTTAACCCGGTGGTTAGAAGTGTATTTACTTCACATGATATCTTTTTACATATGTTGAGATTTTTGTTAATTTAATATTTTTTTAGGTATTTGAACCAATTTGTGAACTGACACAGGATGAGTGGATGACGACCCACTTTGTGTATTCGGTTTTTGGGTTATATGGGTCGGGTAATTCGGGTTTGAGTCATAAAAAATGTGACCCATAAACCGAACCGAATAAAGATTTGGGTTTCGGGTTAAATGGTTCGGGTTAGTTCGGGTTGGGTTGTGGGTTAAACCCAAATTAACTAATTGACAAAGTTTTGAAACAACTACAAAATCTTTCAATATAAAAAATAGGGTTGTTTGCCCATTTACATGTACATTATAGTATTTTAACTACATAACAATTCCAACATAAGAGTTTTGAAGTACATCATCAGAAATTCATAATACAAAAAACAGATTACGTATGATCAGAATATTAGAATACACAAAAGAAGAGAGTACATGCATTATACCAGTCTAGTCCAGAAGAATGTTTCTTGTCTTTTGAAGTCAAATTCCTATACGTCTTGGGATTTGCTAACTAGTGCCCCTGGAGCACTAGTTACGGTGCATTAAACGAAGTCTGTATTTCCTAAATTATCAAAAATATACATTTAATGCTCATTAATTCAATCTGATAATTACCATTTTTATATAAATCATAAATACATGATTATATATTTAAGGAAAATTTGACTTCATTAAATGCACCGTAACTAGTGCCCAGGGGCACTAATTAGCAAATCCCGTCTTATATATTTTGTTACTTTAGTGATCATTCACTCTAAATTTGAAGTACAAACATTTTTTGTTTCCAATTTTACAATAATAAATAACATAATATTAGACAAAATTTATATATATTAAAAGATGTAATGGAGAAACAAAATTATAATCGTCGATTCCTGCTAGTATTCTAGTAACTATGTCATATTTATCATTATAATAATTCTACCAAAGAATAAGAAGAATTTATTTGGGTTATTCGGGTTGACCTAAAATGAAATTTTATCACCCATAACCCGAACCGATTAAGTTTATATGGATATGGTTAACCAAATAACTAACCCAAAACCTGAATAACTCAACCCATATAACCCAAACCCATTTGGGTCGGGTCGGGTTATTTGGGTTTGGTTTTTTTCAACACCCCTACCTCAGAGTCATCGCAATTCACAAGCGAACCTATGTGTCTATGAGTCTATCACGGGGTAAACTTGAGAACTCTAGGAATTTTTACTCTTAAGAGACCATACCATAAGGTGTTATATTTAATATTTTTTTATTACAAATAAATTGGTTGAATAATTTGTTACCTGATTTACTGTTTACTAACAATATATTATAGGTTTTTTTAGTTTTTTTTTTTTTAACATGCACTAGAAATTGGTAAAAAATCATGTATTGTAATAAAATCTATTGTAAACATGTAAGCAATTCCGACATAATGAACCAAAAGGCAAAAGCACCTAAACGTTTGCTTCAAACTTATAATATAAGTGGCGTATTCATTTAAAATAAATAACTTAGAAGCATCTTCAAAACATTCTAATTATCAACTATCAACTTATCTTAGATATACGACAAGTATTGTTATTTTTATATTATTATTATTATTATTATTATTATTATTATTATTATTATTATTATTATTATTATTATTATTATTATTATTATTTCGTATTATTATTATTATTATTATTATTATTATTATTATTATTATTATTATTATTATTATTATTATTATTATTATTAGAGTATTATTATTATAATTATTATTATTATTATTATTATTATTATTATTATTATTATTATTATTATTATTATTATTATTATTATTATTATTATTATTATTATTATTATTATTATTATTATTATTATTATTATTATTATTATTATTATTATTATTATTATTATTATTATTATTATTATTATTATTATTATTATTATTATTATTATTATTATTATTATTATTATTATTATTATTATTATTATTATTATTATTATTATTATTATTATTATTATTATTATTATTATTATTATTATTATTATTATTATTATTATTATTATTATTATTATTATTATTATTATTATTATTATTATTATTATTATTATTGTTATTATTATTATTATTATTATTATTATTATTATTATTATTATTATTATTATTATTATTATTATTATTATTATTATCATTATTATTATTATTATTATTATTATTATTATTATTATTATTATTATTATTATTATTATTATTATTATTATTATTATTATCAAAGGCAGTGAAAAAGATGGGTAAATAGTTTCACCTATGGAGAAGAGAGGTTCATTATTTTTTTGGATAATTTTTTTTTTTTTTTTTTTTTTTTTAAAAAGAAATATTATTTATTATTATTGTTATTATTTTTATTATTATTATTATCAAAGGCAGTGAAAAAGATGGGTAAATAGTTTCACCTATGGAGAAGAGAGGTTCATTATTTTTTTAAGGAAAATGATAATGACAGCCCTTTCACTAACAACTTATTACATGCTTAAAAACTTGTACATTATATATTAAAAACCGCCCCCTGAATTTTCTAACAGCAAGGTACAAATTTTAATGCACCCAATTAGTTTTTACTGACAACCCTAAGGGCTGTCATTAACAAAACCCTTTTTTTAAAAAGAAAATTATTTGTTTTGTTTTGTTTTATTTTAATTGAATATATTGTGAGGTATTAAATTTGAAAGTGATGTCTTAAGGTGAAAAAAAGATGGTAATAGTGAAAAGATGATATTGAAGTGACTAGAAAAAGTACAGTGAAAGGGTAGGATTAAGGATGGTCTTACGTTATATTGATCATCCATTCATCTGTATATGCATAAATTTTTGTTACATTTGGATGAGAAACTCTCTACAAATATATTTGTAAATAACTTAGTGGATGTTTATGTTGATATTGTGAAAGTTCTACTTATTGCATAATAACTTGCATTTCACTGTATAAAGAAACAAATAGCACTCAAGACCAGAGACAGGGATAGAAAATTCACTGTGAGGGAGCAAAATAAAAGTCATATGTCATACTTAGGACCGGTCTTGAAATTTTTAATGCCTAGGGCAAGCCACTCGCAAATGCCTCTACTAGAAATCATAAAAGTAAAACCTCATATCAACTTTGTTTTTTTAAGACAATTTATATTTAAAAAAAATCAAGCTAGCAGTTATAGATATTATAGAAGTCAGATTTTATTGAAATAACTTACCACAAAATTTCTCATTGACCGGTCTAAATGCTTGAAAAATACTACCATGGTTACTATTTAAAAAAAAAACTTACAATTTTCTTAAAATTTTTAAAATGATTAGTTCATAAGTTTTAATAACAAGTATCAATTCATTTTAATTGTCAACTTACTTTGAAAAACAAAACAATTGTGCTTAAAAAGTTAATATAAGTAAGATATCTTTTAAAAAAAGAACGTTTAGTTTCAATTAACTATTTTAAGATTATGTTTATTCCAAAATGAAAAAAAATGGTTAATTTGAAATATTGCTATAACTTCAGTATTTTTCTTTAAATAAAAAAACCTTTATATATGAAGTTTAAAGGTTAAAAAGGTTGTCTATAAAGTAAAAAGGTCAATATAATAATACCAAAAGTTGAGGATTAAAGGAAAAAAAACAAAAAAGTAAGGTAATTGAAAATAAGTCTCTTCTTCCTTTGTCTCCTGCAACAATCAAATCTGCCAACCACCATTAAACAAAAAACCGATTTATTCATTGTTTTATCCTATTCTTACTTCAACAATAAGCTTTTAACTATATAAAACATGATTTCATTATCAACACTTATTTTTTTCACTCTTTTAGAAAATTCCAAATATACTTTAAAATTAAAAAATAAAATACATATAATATCAAAATTAGAGTGGGGGCAGTTGCCCCCTCTGCCCCCATGCTAAATCCGTCCCTGCTCAAGACCATGACGGATGTTTCTATCTATATTTATGACGTACTTGAATTGTTATAACTTCAAATTAAATTAAATTAAATTAATAAATAATGTTTACTAAAAAGTTATTGATAAATAATCCTATATGCTAAAGTTGTGCGTAATCATTAGTCAATACATTTTTGAACCTATGACTTGACCATTTTCACACTTCTGGTCTTAATCTTTGAATTTAAAATATGTCTCAATCTTCATGTAACAAACCAAGTGGTCCGGTCATATCCTAACATATATCATGGCTACTTAGCATGTAGCACAACATAATTTGATTCACATACAATGTATCCTTGGATCACAATGCCTAAAGAGCTATGAATTACTCTATTTCCATTTCGTGTTACTTCCTTCTAGGGTTTTAAACTATTATCGTATACATAATGTAAAAATATTTAGTTCTAATTAGGGATGAGCAAAATATGTATTATAAAGTATCGTGTCAGTCCCTGATATTGGTTCATAAAGATATAACAAGTACTACACTGCTCAACTTCACCACTGCTCAACATATTTGGCATAGAAAATGGTTCAAGGATTGCAAACCGATTTAGCTTAAAGATGCTCATTTTACTTCCTAGTTTAGTTAGTTTAGTCTGGAAATGTAATGTTATGATAGTTCAAGGGTACAAAGTGTATATATGTAGTGAGTCGGTTAGATGGTAGTTACGAGCTGTATATATTCATTTCCCTGTATTATTATTCATTTTTCATAACAATGAAATAACAAAATTCCCAAACACTCTCTCTCAAGATTCCACCTTCTTACTTTGTTGATATGGTATCAGAGCCAACAATCACGTTGTGTGATTGCTCCGGCGACCTTCTCCGACCACTCAGATAGGTCAGATCGTCTTCTCCGATCAACTTTCCGATCGGTATTTTCAAATTTCATTTTCCCACTCATCTATTTTCTTTCAATTTTCTCAACAAAACTTCAATAAATTGCAAATTCACTTTAGATTCCTTCTCTCCATTACTGAAATATCTCTTAATTGATCTCAATTGATCATATCATCATCCGTCACTGAAATCCCCAAATTTTTTGATCAAAACCCTAATTTTTTCAATAAATCTTCATTTCTTTTCGAAATTTCTTCTGCAAATGGCACCTTCTGCAACAACTAATCCTGAAAC
This sequence comes from Erigeron breviscapus, assembly GCA_034093135.1. NCBI lineage: Eukaryota > Viridiplantae > Streptophyta > Magnoliopsida > Asterales > Asteraceae > Erigeron > Erigeron breviscapus. The sequence goes on along the minus strand of CM067169.1, from coordinate 154,549,087 downwards.
TCCCACTCCACCTGATATCAATTCACAAATCATCCTTTATTCCTGCATCAAAATGATCACCCAGGCTTGATATTAATTTCAAAGAAACTCACTGGATCTGACAATTATGGTGCTTGGAAACGATCCATGATGATTGCATTAAATGCCAAAAATAAGCTGAAGATTGTCACAGGGGAATACAAGAAAACTGAAATCACCTCTGATCTCTTTTGCCACTATGGGATAGGAATAATGATATGATCATTTCCTGGTTGCTGAATACAATTGCAGACGAAGTCGATAATTCTCTTAACTTTGTAACTACTGCTGCTGAATTGTGGAGTGAATTGCAAGAACATTATTCACAATTAGATGGCCATAGGATTTTTCAATTGACTCATGACATCACACAATTGCATCAAAATAACTGTGCTGTTGAGATTTATTATCACAAATTAAAAGGTCTCTGGGATGAACTTGATGCTCTTGAAACTCCTTTTCTGTGCACTTGCATTTGTACTCGTGATAATGGCAAAACTAATACTGAAAGACACAATAGAAAGAGACTTATTCAGTTCTTGATGGGTTTGGATGAGTGTTATTCTAACACTAGAGGGCAAATTCTACTCATGACCCCCCTGCCTACTGTGGCTAAGGCTTATAGCATGGTTAGACAAGAAGAAAAACAAAGAGAAGGGATCTTGGTTAAACCCACTACTGCCACTGCTCTTGCAGTCCAACAAAACCACTATGACAAAGCCAACCACCACAGCTACTCCAAATTACCTTACTCAACCCCTAAATATGGGAAACCAAACTTTTCTGACAATATTAGGAAAAGCCCATTCAAAAAGGGAGTTTATTGTGGAAATTGTTTCAAAGAAGGCCATATCAAAGAAGAATGCTATAGACTTGTTGGCTTCCCACCTGGTCACCCTCTACATGGCAAAATTAAACCACAAACCTCCCATCAAACTCAACCATACAAAGCTGTTCACATCACTACTACACCATCTAACAACACTGCTCAACTCCATATACCCCCAACACCCACCACTGCTCTCACTGAACCCATTTCATCACCAACTATCAGTGATCATGGACATAACCCTGACCTTGCAATGTATGCAAGAATGGACCAATTGCAAAACCAACTCAACCAGATGGCACTGATGCTGCAGCATACTCAATTTGGCACTCAAGAAGGCTCCACCAGTCAACCAATCAAACAGCCAGAAGGTACTTTTAGGCTTATTGCTTCCCATCTTACTACCAAAAGGTATTCTTTAATTGCTTCACTTATTTCTCATTTAAAGAATGGTTGGGTAGTGGATAGTGGTGCCACTGATTATATATCCAAATCTTTATCCTACATGCATAACATCAAAACATTCCCCAATGCCATTTATGTCACACTTACTGATGGCAGCAACACCATTGTCACCACCTATGGCTCTGTCACACTCACACCTACAATAACAATTCATGGTGTCTTATATATTCCTACCTTTGCTTTTAATTTACTCTCTGTTAGTAAATTAGGAGCACATCTGAATCTTGTTGTCCTGTTCACACCTTTATCTTGCTATTTCCAGGACCATCACAAGAGAATTGCCCATGGCACCCTCTGTAATGGTCTCTACATCCTTCATCAACAACCTGCAGCCAACACCAACCACACCATTCTTGCAACAAATCAACACTGCTCTGCAAATCATGCAACAAGTAATGATGCTTTTCTGTGGCACTCAAGACTTGGACACCCTTCTTTTCATGTTCTTAAAACAAATAAAGTCTATTTCTTCTTCAATTTCTTGTAATGACTCAATCAATAATTGTACCATTTGTCCTTTGTCTAAGCATCATACTTTACCTTTTCCACATAGTACTTCTCATGCTTCTAATCCTTTTGATTTAGTACATCTTGATATTTGGGGACCCTATAAACACACCACTCTGCACAATTGTAAATATTTTCTCACCATTGTTGATGATTATTCTAGAGCAACCTGGACATATCTCTTACCCACAAAACAACTTGCTACCTCCCACATTAAAAGCTTTCAATCTTACGTACTCAACCACTTCAAAACCAATATCAAAACCATTAGAACAGATAATGGCTTAGAATTTATCAATTCATCTCTTAAAACCTTCCTAGACTCCCATGGCATTACTCATCAAACTTCATGCCCTTATACACCCCAACAAAATGCCAGGGTTGAGAGAAAACACAGGCAACTGCTTGAAATTGCAAGAGCCATTAGATTTCATGCTAATTTTCCCATTCATTTTTGGGGATATTGCATCATGGCTGCAACCTACTTAATAAATAGATTACCTTCAAAACCTTTACAATTTAAATTTCCCTATGAATTTCTCTACCAAACACCACCTGATCTAACTCATCTCAGAGTAATTGGATGCCAAACCTTTGCTTACAAACAAACGAATGACAAATTTGCATCCAAAGCCACTGAATCTATTCTACTTGGATATCCTCTCACCCAAAAAGGGTACCTCCTTTATGATATTCACACCAAAACTTCATTCACAAGCAGGAATGTCATTTTTCATGAATCCATTTTCCCCTTCAAATCCTTTATTCACACTCATCCACCTCATTTATCTCCTTCTCAATCACCAACCAACATCTTCTTTCCTTCCCCAACTCAGACTGCTCCCTCACCAACTTCTTCTGACTCATCTGACACCAATGGTACTTCATCTTCTTCCTCTGCTCCCACTTCCAACCCACCCTGCACAACTCAAACCTCAGATTCCACCACAGCCTCCCTCTCAAACTCAATCACCTACTTCTGAAACTCAATCTCACCCTCCTGAGCAACCTCCAATTACCTCTACCCTCACTAATCCTCCACCCATACCCACCAGATTACCCTCCAACAGAAACCAAAAATTCCCCACCAAATTTAAAGATTATCACTGCCAAATCCCAAAGAAATCCAAATTTCATCACTCCAAATTCATTAATTACTGCAACATTTCCTCTCCAATCACCAAACATTTCCTTAATTCTCTACATTCTCAAGTGGAACCACATTCCTATACCCAGGCATCAAAAGATAAGAACTGGGTTGAAGCAATGCAGAAAGAAATTACTGCTCTTGAATCCAATAACACTTGGATAATCACCACCTTACCTCTTGGCAAAACACCTATAGGCTGCAAATGGGTTTTTCGAATTAAGTATCATGCTAATGGAAGCATAGAGAGATATAAGGCAAGATTGGTTGCCAAAGTCTTTACTCAAAAAGAAGGGGTTGATTATACTGAAACTTTTGCCCCTGTTGCAAAAATGGTTACTGTCAGAACCATCCTGGCTATAGCTGTTCAAAATGATTGGTTTATTGAACAATTAGATGTCAATAATGCCTTCCTACATGGTGACCTTCATGAGGAAGTCTACATGAAGCTTCCCCCTGGTTACAACACCAAAATGTCTTCTAATTCAGTCTGTAAACTGACCAAATCCCTCTATGGCTTGAAACAGGCCAATAGACAATGGTTCACCAAATTAACATCATTTCTGACTACTCTTGGATTCATACAAAGCCACACTGATACATCTTTATTCATCCTTTCTCAACCACCAAATTTCACAGCCTTAGCGGTTTATGTTGATGATATCCTACTTCTGGGCTCCAATATTACCATCATTTCAAACATCAAGCACCAACTTGACCAAACTTTCAGTATAAAAGATTTGGGACCTCTCCATTACTACTTAGGAGTGGAATTCTTCAGAAACAAAGATGGCATTTACATGTCCTAACGAAAATATGCTCTGGACTTGTTAACCACAGCACAATTACTTGATGAAAAACCCTCCAATACACCACTTGATCCTCATCATACCTTAAATCACAATAATGGTGATCTCTTAGAAGACCCTTCCACCTATAAAACTCTAGTTGGAAAACTCATCTACCTTACAATAACTAGACCAGACATATCCTTTGCAGCTCAAGCATTAAGTCAATTTTCTCACTCTCCAAGAACCAGTCACCTTAAAGCTCTTCATAAGGTTCTAAAATACATCAAGTTGTCTCCTGGACAAGGTCTGCATTTTCCAAAAACAGCAACCAATTCTCTCTCAGCTTATTGTGATACCAGCCCACTCAATGCCTTCAGTGACAGTGATTGGGCATCCTGTACTACAACAAGAAGATCAATCACAGGGTACTGCATTTTTCTAGGTGACTGTCTCATATCTTGGCAATCAAAGAAACAAAATGTTGTTTCCAGATTCTCCACTGAAGCAGAGTACATGGCTCTTGCAGATTGCACCTGTGAAATTACTTGGCTTAAGAGTCTTTTACATGATCTATAATTCTCCATTGCCACCCCTACTCCCATTCATTGTGATAACTCCTCTGCTATTGCTTTGGCTTCCAATCCGGTACAACATGCAAGAACCAAACATATAGAGATTGACTGCCATTTTGTAAGAGACAAAATCAAGGATGGCCATATTTACCCCAGTTCATTCCAACAACAGAGTAGCCTGCAGATGTCTTGACCAAAGGTCTGAGCAAAACCCCCCATCACAAATGTATAGCCAAAGTTGGCAAGTACTACACTGCTCAACTTCACTACTGCTCAACATATTTGGCATAGAAAATGGTTCAAGGATTGCAAACCGATTTAGCTTAAAGATGCTCATTTTACTTCCTAGTTTAGTTAGTTTAGTATGGAAATGTAATGTTATGATAGTTCAAGGGTACAAAGTGTAAATATGTAGTGAGTCGGTTAGATGGTAGTTACGAGCTGTATATATTCATTTCCCTGTATTATTATTCATTTTTCATAACAATGAAATAACAAAATTCCCAGACACTCTCTCTCAAGATTCCACCTTCTTACTTTGTTGATAGTTCATATGGGACCGAAATTAGTATTACGCTTTGATGATTTTTTGAGACCGGTATGGTACGTTCTCCTGCCTATCCCTACTTCCAATTTTATTAAATAATCCCCAAAAGTCGTTAAAGAATATATCATAAAGTATTTGATCTTTTGTTTTGAAATACAAATTTTTTAGTAGAGTAGTGAATCTGTCATATTAAAATTTATTTTATCTTTCTTCTCTCTTTATTTTTCATTGATGGAATACACGCTTAAAACTATGACGTCAACTCCAAAATATTAATGTTATATCCAAAATTGCATCGCTATATGATTTTAACCGACTTTTTCCTTTTGTGGTTGGTTTTCCATTTGTAGTGTTTTTTGGGCTTGGGTGGTGGTAGTGACGAATGTGAGGGTGGAAAATGAAAATAGCAACTCCATTTTGGATAGAGAGATGATATATCCTCTTAAATTACTAGTCTAAAAATAGGGAGGGGATTTCCTCAAGTTGTTTTTAACTTGAGAGATCAAGTTATGAACATCTCAACCCTTGGATTAAATCCAAAGGTTGATCTTTGAATCTTGACCATTGGATTTAATCCAAGGGTTGAAATTTCCCTAACATAACTAGTTATCATGTTAGGGAACTTGAAAGAATCACCTCCTTGAAAAGTAAGATTAGGAAAGAAAATGAATGGAATCCACGTGTAACATTTATAGGGTTTTAGGAGGATTTTTAATATTTATGAGGATTAATCATTTTCCTTTTGGACATTGCGTAACAATTTTTTTTTATTCGCGTTGCGATTTTTGAAGATAGCGTTGCACTTTCTGATTCATGTGACGTTTCTATTTTTTAAGAACCCGAAAACAATTGGTTAAAATGATATATTTTCGATGGTTTCTGGTCGCTCAAAATTCTTTTTTTTTTTATCTAAATTAATCTGCCGTCCCGTATTTGGTATGATCATAGCTTTATTTATCCTAAACGTATTTGACTCTTTCTTTCCATTATATCTAGAGTAAATAATACAGTAATAATACAAAATTAGATTGTATGTCACGTCCTACTAAATATATTAATCAAACTGTAATCATTGTTTATTTGAGTTAATTTCAAAAATCGTCCTTGTGGTTTTACCAAAAAATCACGTTTCATCCTTTAAACTTCAAAATGACACTGGTAGTCCTTTATACGCGGATAATGGTCACGTTTCGTCCTTTAGTCGACCGTATAAAGGACGAAACATGTCCATCATCCGTTAGATTAAAGGACGAAACGTGATCATCATCCGTTAGATTAAAGGACGAAACATGACCATTATCCGCGTATAAAGGACTACCAGTGTCATTTTGAAGTTTAAAGGATGAAACGTGATTTTTTGGTAAAACCACAAGGACGATTTGTGAAATTAACTCTTGTTTATTTGGTTTGATTTTTCAAATGACTTGAAAACATTCTTGGTGACTTTGATGTATAGCCCTGTTCACTTTTTAATTTATTTTTCTGGATTCTTAAAATTTATTCTTTCATTACCACTAACCCCTGTAGGTGTAAAAGTGATATACACACACACATTCAAAATGGCATCAGATTCTCTGTTTTTCAGCATACAACCTGTTTGATAAAAAGCCCCACTGAAAAAATATAACATAAAAGTTTATCATTAATGTTTAACTTAACACCAAGAAACATTAACTTTTATTATTGGGCCATGGGATTATATCAAATGTATCTTGTGCATTCAAAGACATGATTTTTTAAATATTTTTTTCATTGTTGTAATACAGATATGACACAGAGCATATGTTTTACACCTTTTTCTTTATATATATATATATATAAAAGCTTCAAGTTTTATACTTTTATTCTGTATAAAAAGTTTAAAAGCTTCAACTTTTATGCTTATCATTTTCTGGGTGTGTCATATAATTTTGAAGTTTTGACTGGGCAATATGGGTCTGTTTAAAACTTTAGTTAAGTTCAGATATTGACAAGAAAAAAATAATATTATAATTTTTACTATAAAATTTTGTAAGTTTCTTTGTCAAAGAATTGGTCACATGTTTGACCTGGACTTGCTGGTTTAAAAGGAATGGAACTACTTAAAATTTTCATATGTCTAGTTGATTATAAAATTTAAATTTCTGTTTGCTTTAACTTACTTCACATGTTTCTTGATACTTTTTAAAGCAACACCATTTATGATGATTTTTCATTAGTGGTCTGCAACTCATCAGGGGTCTATTTTCCGGTGACTTTAGGCCAACTTTTCTCGCTTTCGTGTTCATAATCATAAACCCGTGTCTCGTTTGTTCCTACAAAAGAAGTTTGAAGGTTTTAAAGTGAAACCCAATTCAAAGTTTCAATCTTTTTACTGTTTCAACATGGCATATGCAAATTCAAGATCAGTCAGGTATTTACTTCTTCAGTATTTGGTCAACTTTCGGTATTTGTTGTTTTGTAGTAATTGCTGTTTCATGTTTATGCTTTAAATGTAAGCCACTTAATTGAATTAGCTTAGTTCATAATTGTGTTGACTTGGTCAAATTCTTGAATTAGCTTAGTAATATATTGGCATTTTAACATTTTTGGTTTTGATATGATGCTCAAGTTTTTATTAGTAGTTATGGAATATTTACAACTTGGGCTAGTAAGAATTTTGAAATTTAATGAATTCTGTAGATTTCAAGATGATGCTGGGCTATTAAAACTTCCTCCTATGAAAAAAGATAATTTGTTTAAAGTTAAATACAATCTTGATGGCAAGCAAATTACGGAGCAAAGAATTGAAGAAAACAGGAAATCGTTGAAATCAAAGGTTCTATCTCGAGTTTTCTCTGAAGATTATGAGAGGGAGAAAAGGAAAATCTTGGATCCTAGAGGGCATACAATTCGAAAGTGGAACCATATTTTCTTGATAGCATGTTTAATCTCCTTGTTTGTTGACCCTTTATTCTTTTACTTGCCTTCTGTCCGTACCGAGAACGTTTGCATCCATATCGGGATTACCCTTGAGATCGGTCTTACTATTGTGAGGTCAATAGCAGATCTTTTTTACATGTTTCATATCTACGTTAGGTTTCGTACTGCCTATGTGGCACCATCTTCTCGTGTTTTTGGGAGAGGCGAACTTGTTATAGACTCTTCCAAGATTGCTAAAAAGTACATCAGAGGAGGTCTTTGGATTGACATCCTTGCTGCTCTGCCTCTTCCACAGGTATACAACTTTTCAAGCTTGTAGTTTCGTAACTTTTATAAAAATGCCTAGCTTCTAACAGTTTAGTTATTGTGGTTATGACTTATGAAGCTGCTAATCTGGGTGATCATACCAAGCCTAAGTGGCTCAACCATGGCTAACACAAAGAACGTTCTTCGGTTCATTATAATCTTCCAATACCTCCCCAGACTCTATCTTATATTTCCTTTGACATCACAAATAGTCGGGGCTACAGGTGTTGTCACTGAAACAGCATGGGCTGGAGCTGCTTATAATTTGATGTTATTCATGTTAGCAAGTCATGTAATCCTCGAAACAACCTCATCAAGAATAAATAATTCAAATTTAAAATTGTATATTAACAATGTTTTTGATTCAGGTGTTAGGAGCTTCTTGGTATGTTTTATCGATAGAGAGACAAGAAGCCTGTTGGACAGACCTGTGCCTTCGTGAGGATCCAAATTGTGAGGATAAGTTCTTCGACTGTGAAAGATTTCATGACAATAACAGAAAAGCTTGGTTCCAATCAAGTAATATCTCAAAACAATGTGTCCCCACAAGTGGATTTTACCCCTTTGGTATCTATGGCGAAGCTGTCACATCGGAAGTTACATCAGCTTTGTTCTTCAACAAGTACTTCTATTGTCTTTGGTTTGGCTTGAAGAACCTCAGGTAACTTTTTGGATTTTCACGATGATATTCGTTACACCATTTTGGTCCAAATACAAACCCGAAACTCACTAATGCTTTCGTCCCTTTAAACATATGTAGTTCTCTGGGACAGAATCTTTCAACGACTACATATGTTGGAGAAATCCTTTATGCAATCATTATAGCTACCGTGGGGCTAGTTCTCTTTGCTTTGTTGATCGGAAATATGCAGGTAGGTTAACATTAATTAAGAATTATATTCTGCCATTCCGTGGTCCTTGCTTCTAATATACTCTGTGATAAGTCTAGAGGTGGGACGATGAACACAACAGACAAGTTGGGCAACGGGTCAAAATGGATATATTTTTGTACAAGTCAATTTGGTTCGGGTCAGACTGACCTTTCAAAACAATCTTTAAATTTTAATACAGTTTAGATAAATGGATTTAGAAGGTTGAGGATATTGGCTCATACTTTGAACGACTTTTAACCCAGTTGACCCATTGGGCCTATTTTGTTTTAGGCATTTAGCCAAGTTTTTTAAATTTCAATTAAATTGATGGAATATGACTTCCTTGACAATAACATGAATGAGCTGATGGTGTAAATCTTTATTTAGACATATCTTCAATCAACAACCATCCGGTTAGAAGAATGGAGGATCAGGAGAACTGATACAGAACAATGGATGCGTCACCGGCAACTACCACCAGATCTCCGGCAAGCTGTTCGGAGATACGATCAGTACAAATGGGTGGCTACTCGAGGAGTTGACGAAGAATCTCTTCTCAAAGACCTTCCTTTAGACCTCCGACGAGATATCAAACGGCACCTTTGCTATGACTTAGTTCGACGAGTAAGTTCTAGAGATACCAATAGCATAAAAAACTCTCGCTCTTCAAATATATATATATCTTACTGAATGGTTTGATTTGATGATCTAGGTTCCATTGTTTGATCAAATGGATGAAAGGATGCTTGACGCGATATGTGAGCGCCTAAAACCATCCTTGTGTACACAAGGCACATGTTTGGTTAGGGAGGGTGATCCAGTGGACGAAATGTTATTCATAATTCGTGGAAACCTTGATTCGTACACCACAAATGGTGGCCGAACAGGGTTCTTCAACTCATGCCGAATTGGTCCTGGTGACTTTTGCGGCGAAGAGCTTCTAACATGGGCCCTGGACCCACGACCAAGTGTCGTGATTCCCTCCTCTACTAGAACAGTAAAGGCCATTTCTGAAGTAGAAGCTTTTGCACTCATAGCTGAGGATTTAAAGTTTGTTGCATCACAGTATAGAAGATTGCATAGTAAACAACTAAGGCATAAGTTCCGGTTTTATAGCCACCAGTGGCGTACTTGGGCAGCTTGTTTCGTGCAAGCTGCATGGAGGAGGTATAAACGAAGGAAAAGTGCAAGTGAACTCAGGGCTCTTGAGAGTTTTGCTAGTGTTGATTATGAGCCAAATGTTAGTCCACCAATGCACATGGGTCAAAAGATTGGACCCGAGCCAGGGTTTGGCGCTCATAGCGCAAGTACAAGGAGACCCGGGAACTTACACTCGGGGTCGAAATCAAGTAGTGTTAGCTCCTTACAGAAACCAACAGAACCTGACTTTTCGGTAGAAGAATGATTCATTACAAACAGAAACATTTTATAGCTAGAGAGAAAATAAAAATAAAAATTGGAGTATATCTAAATAGTTAACTTCATTACAAAATTTATTAAATATCTTTATTCTGAAACTTAGAAATTGATTATTTTATGATTGATAATAGTTTCACAAAAAGAGTTGATCTTTGATGTTTGAAGATAAATAGAAAGTAACTTCAGAATTAAAAAGTAACTTTAGGAAAGCTGTGAGAGATGAAGTAGGTTCAAATTGTAAATAGATATGATTATTGTACTTGTAAATTTGGTAGACGCAGCATCTATTTTAATTAAATCTGTGTTATTTGTATTTACTGTATGGTAAGTGGTAACATTTGTGTTTTAGTGTTGATGATCCTACTTGAATAAACGAATTCTTCTAGTTATCAATCCCCATACTGGCTTTCATGTATATGAGATATCGATTGACACCAAAGAGATCCTTAAACGCTGGCCCAATTTTGCTACATGTATCATGTATGCCCAATTTTGCTGGATGTATACTGGGCCACTTTGAGGTTACATTTCGGACGTAATAGACCAAGTGTGGCAAATTGTGGGGCATCATATTTAGCCTAATCTCCTTAAATAAGATGGGGAAAATGAGATGGATAGTGCATGGTCTTCACATTTTTTATCTTGTTCTCTTTCTCTAACTTTCATTATTTTTTGTATTTTTTAATTAAAAAGTGGTAAGAGATGAAATATGAGAAAAGATTATAAGAATTATTTAATATATTTTAATTGGATAATTTTACTATTCTTATATTTTTTATGTTGTTGGTTAAAACAACATACACACACAATCATTAAAAGGTTATATTCATTAGTTAACTACTATCGTCAAATTAAACAACCATGACCGCCACAATGATAACCTAGTTGCAGAAAACATTACATAAAACCGGAGGTTATATGTGTTTAAATCCCACCTCATGTCCCATAAATCATAATATCATGTGATTTACCTCTCTCAGCTCATATGGGTCGTTGGACCGAATGGTAAGAAGCCAATAATGGAAACAATGGTAGCAACATTATAAAAAGACGAGAGATAGTGCCCGCGCGTTGCGGCGGTGAGATGGTGGGGTGATAGGTCATAGGAGGTGATAAGTCATAGAGTGTGATAGCCAAATGCTTTAGCCGTACGGGTTCCGTCATCGGATTTAAAAATTCGTCGAAAGTATATCGAATGACATCTCTAATGAAAGAGCATGAAATTTTAAGAACACCCATACAATTTTTATAATTTATCGATATACGGTTTTTGAGATAAAAGATTTTGAATGAATTAGAGGAATAAAATGATTTATGGAGGAGAGAGGAAAAAAATGAGTGGTTGAGATTCAAGGTTATTATAGGTATATTAGGTAGAGATGTTTAAATTAGTGAATAAGAAATAGGGGTATTTTGGGTAGTTCAAATCATCTTTTTTTAAAAAAAAAAACAAAACATAAAATGTATTAGAGTAATAGATTAATTGAAAATGCTTTTTAAATTAGTGTTAAAATAAAATTAAAATATTGTATATCAAAAATCATTCGAATTCCATTTCAATCTTATTATATTATTAACGACATATATGATATATACCATCTTCGTGTTTTAATAGTCGGATGTTGGACGTCCATCTTAGAGTCCATTCGTAAGTACTTGGATTATTTTATTTATTTTTTTGATAAAATGGTGCTTGCATTTATATGGTTTGTAAAAATTGTGTTAAGAAAAAGCCAAAATGAATGTGACCCGGATTGCATTTCTGGAAAATCCCAAAATCTTCATACCACATTTGAGGAATGCCGGTTTTCCATAATTGCGACACAATTTTTTGAACATCAAATATGCAAATTATATGTCTATATATCAATACAAACAACATTTTGTTTAAACATTATGTGTCCATGTTTTCTGTCTTTTGGGGTATTATTAAAAACTTCGCTCTGCTTAACAGTAAAAACAAAGAAAAACAAGTTACATGGCATCAAAAAAGATTTTAAGTTCAAATTATACTAGGTAAACATTCAAGAAATGTTAATACAAATATTTAGAAATAACGAGAGTATCTTGTTTATGCTACATACATTTAAATCAGAGATACACTTTTTGGGATAGCGTGCGGGCCGTGTTATCGCCCCTTGGTCTCCAGGGGTGCCTTCGGTTTCCAACCGCTAGCATACTGCCCGCTTGGATGTCACTACTAGGGTTCGAACCACTACAAACTAACACGCCGTTCTAAAAAAAATAAAAAAAAAAATAAAATGTTTAACGTAATGATTAATTGAAAATGCTTTTTAAATTAGTGTTAAAATAAAATTAAAATATTGTATATCAAAAATCATTCGAATTCCATTTCAATCTTATTATATTATTAACGACATATATGATATATACCATCTTCGTGTTTTAATAGTCGGATGTTGGACGTCCATCTTAGAGTCCATTCGTAAGTACTTGGATTATTTTATTTATTTTTTTGATAAAATGGTGCTTGCATTTATATTTTCTCGAAAACCTAAAAATTGCTGGGATGTTATTCTTATACTAAAATAAAATAAAGTTTTTTACCTTTTTTCAACATAAAATGTTTTTTAAAAAAAATAAACAAAAAAACATAAAATGTTTAACGTAACTTAGATTAATTGAAAATGCTTTTTAAATTAGTGTTAAAATAAAATTAAAATATTGTATATCAAAAATCATTCGAATTCCATTTCAATCTTATTATATTATTAACGACATATATGATATATACCATCTTCGTGTTTTAATAGTCGGATGTTGGACGTCCATCTTAGAGTCCATTCGTAAGTACTTGGATTATTTTATTTATTTTTTTGATAAAATGGTGCTTGCATTTATATGGTTTGTAAAAATTGTGTTAAGAAAAAGCCAAAATGAATGTGACCCGGATTGCATTTCTGGAAAATCCCAAAATCTTCATACCACATTTGAGGAATGCCGGTTTTCCATAATTGCGACACAATTTTTTGAACATCAAATATGCAAATTATATGTCTATATATCAATACAAACAACATTTTGTTTAAACATTATGTGTCCATGTTTTCTGTCTTTTGGGGTATTATTAAAAACTTCGCTCTGCTTAACAGTAAAAACAAAGAAAAACAAGTTACATGGCATCAAAAAAGATTTTAAGTTCAAATTATACTAGGTAAACATTCAAGAAATGTTAATACAAATATTTAGAAATAACGAGAGTATCTTGTTTATGCTACATACATTTAAATCAGAGATACACTTTTTGGGATAGCGTGCGGGCCGTGTTATCGCCTTGGTCTCCAGGGGTGCCTTCGGTTTCCAACCGCTAACATACTGCTCGTTTGGATGTCACTACTAGGGTTCGAACCACTTACAAACTAACACGTCGTTCTAAAAAAAAATAAAAAAAATAAAAATTATATAAAAAAAAGACCCATAGTGTCATACACATCAAATATTAAATGAAAGGATTGAAGTATTATTAGAGTCAAGTTAAACTCAACTTAATTGTCTCATTCTCTTCGTTTAACTTTTACTTCAATTCAATGTTACTGATATTCACTGCACGTGCATGTACGAAATGACATGTGAAGTGGTGAGTTTCTAGCTTCTACCACTTTTTTGCCGCCCAAAGAGTAAAGTGTCAAATTACGTCCGAAACCTATAAGTCAAGATGCGAGACTCTTTTTTTTGTACTCCGTATTAGTTAAAATTATGATCTACTAATTATTATTTTTTGAATGTTGTTAATTTGAATTATTGTTCAACTTGGATAAACATAATGAGTAGGTGATGGATAAAGAAAAGTAATATGATGTTGATATAACATATAAGTTACCCGATACACTAAAAACAATTGTGCAAAAACGTTGAATCAAATTCAGTGGGAAGCTTATGCAACGTTTATAAGGTGGAATCTTTAAATAAAAAAAGAAAGCACACTATATTTTGTACTTTTCTTGGTATGCAATTAAGGTGGAAATTAAATAAATAACTTGGTATGCAAACATCCAGACAAACTCCAACAATCATGTACATAATCTTTCAGGCCCATCATTTTTGAAACCATGTAAATGAAGCTATACCCCCCACTTTAGTTATAATACAGGATATGCCTCGCCTCGATTAATTACTGTCTTTCTTCCTAAAATTAATACATGTGTAATCGCGGTATTTTATTTAATAATATATATATACCTTTTAAATACACGAACTAAAAGAATTTCACAATTATATTCTCATAACGTCAAATACTTAAAGAGTAAAAAGTGTGGTTCACAAATTAACATACTATCAACCAATCAAATTAAGCCATGATGGCAAAGCATACCAAAAAATAAGAGATGGTGTTACACTGTTACCTATGACAAAAATTGACATTACAACCATCAAGCTTATTGTAGAAGTTCTCATGCCACTCTATGTTGATTCTCTCTCTACTAGCATCCCTATGCAAAATTTTGATGCCAAATCTCGCATGACAAAAATTGCCAAAAGCAAAAGAGTGATGATGTGCTTGCCGAATTACGATACCGTAAGGTGATGCTGATTCGCCCTAAAGAAAAAGGGTATTAAGACTTAAGAGCCAAACAAATAGCTCTTCATTTGATAAGTGGCTTAATCGATGGTCCCATTTTATATTTTCATTCACCCCTTAAACCTTTTAAATTTCCATTTTACCCATTTTTTTTATATACAGTTTAGCCCTCAAATTTATTTTTCTTAATGTTTTCTACCTTGATTTTGTGTTCACCAATTATTCTGACGCCAAGTGCGAATAAAAATAACCCTTGTTAACGTCCATTTAGGAAACTCTGAGTCCATTTATGGTTAAAAACACAAATACTTTTGGAATAATTTATACAGAGTAGTTATAAACCAATGCGTAAATAAATTGGGATTAATCACCTAACTAGTATATTATTCTCAGTTTTAAACAACTCGATCTATTAGTAGTGTCACTTCTTCTCTAGAACCAAAAACATCTCCAATATTTCTCCAAATTTCATCATTGTTACTTAAAAGTCATTAGCTATAGTTTGGTGTCAATATCAACAAGACCAAATATTTATATAGTATGAGTATTATTCAATAAACTATATATTGATGTAAATCTACAGCTAGCTAGGTGGTCAACCTGGGAGACGTTATTTCTAGTTTCATTCCCAAAATGGGTTGCCAAAGTTTGGCAAAAAGCCATAGGGGATCAATTTGCTTCATGTTCATTCAAACAAAAAAGTCAACCCTTTCCATCTTTGACTTTCTTAAAATATTCAGTTGTTGATGGTGTGTAAGCTGCTTGTGGTTTGATTCTTATGACTTGTTTTGCTGATGAAGAAAAGGGTTTTTGTTTTCTGAATTTTTACTTCATGAAAAAGCTGGTAAGTGGACTTCCAATTCTCCCTCTAATTTTATTTTTCATTTGTTAAATAACTTTATTTTTTAATAATTATTAGAGTTATGAGAATCTGTACGTTGTTCTTGAAATTTGGGATTGACGATTTTGGTCTTTCAGTGCATTTTAATTCATATGCTGGAAAACAAATTAATAATTAAGCTATGTATCATCAATGTCATGGATTCACTATTTAAAGTTTGAAACTACATTTTATAAGCACAACATTATTTTATGTCAACATTGTTTGTTTTCTAGTTTAATATCAAACTTTTGAAAACAAAACTTTAATAATTGAAAGCCAAATACTCAAGACATTAAGATTTTCATCACTACTCGGTAGGAATATGTGACCCAACAAAAAGGCCCATTGTGCACTTTAACTTGTAACGGCCCTGTAATTGTTAACGACTATTAAACTTTTTCTTTGAAGGCAAAGATAGACAAATAAAGAAGTTGAGATGCTTAAAAAATACTTTAAAAATAAATATCTATAAAACAAGTTTAGTAACATACTTTGTATTTTATAACCAAGAGTTAAGGCAAAAAAATAATATGGAAAAAGAAATGCATAAAAAATGAGAACTTTTGTTTTACTGGCTAATTGAGAATGGCTCAAAGTGGTATTTAAACAGTACATGAGGAATAAACAGGTTCGTGTCTATCGCGCCAAAGATAGGAAATAAGGACGTCTGGATTGAGATTCTCTAAAGTTATTCCAACTTCATAGGTGAAGTTGGAATAACTTCAACCATTGGATTAAATCCAATGGTCAAGATTAAAAGTTGATGTTTTAATCTTGATCATTGGATTTAATCCAATGGTTGAAGTTACTTTAGAGAATCCTATGAAATTGGAGTAATTTTAGAGAATCATAATCCCATCTTAGATACTTATGTGTTACATTCAACGTGTCTTATTATGTCAAGAATTTACTTAAATCTATTAATTGCGGGATAGATTTAATTAATTAATTAAAAAAATTAATATCTGTGAATGTAATTAACTATGGACGAATGTTTATAGTGCGAAAAATTTAAAGTTGTGTTTATTGTATGTAATAACTTTCAAATCTCGTGCATTGTATGTATTTGGGTATATGTGACGACGATATAAGCTGCTACTTGTAAGCTTCTTATTGATCAGATTCATACAATACACAAGATTAAAAAGTTATTATATACAATGAACACAACTTTAATTCGTTCATAGGATAGACATTCGTCTATAGTTACTTACATTCAAAAATACTTATCCCTTACATAAAAGTATGTTTATATGATATCAATTTGACCTTTATTATAGGTTTGAAGCATATTTAAATATGAGTTTGTTAATGACAACCCTTGTCAAGATATAATATTTGAGTGCATTAAAATTTATACTTTATCATGCAAAATTTCAGGGAGTGTTTTTTAATGTATAAAGTATTAATTTTTATATGTGTAATAACCTACTAATCACAACCCTTGGCTGTCATTATCATTTTCTTTTAAATATTAATATCAAACTTCTTGTTCAACTACGATAACTAAATAAGTCATACAAGTTCTTACAATTTAAGCCATGAATTTCATTTTTAATAATAAAAAGTAGGGGTAACTAGCAATGAAAACGCAGTGGGATCGCCATTTATACGGCAACAAAAGTGGCTTTTTTAATTTTGGTTTCTTGAACCATCATTAATCTTTATGATACGTCGTTAACTCCATGTGACATTTTCTTCAATTCCATTTCTCATGCTAATTGCATTCCCCCCACCCCCCTTCTCTTTCTATATATAACGTACGTAACTTATATCTTTTACTACAAGCTTCCCACAATCTTCATTTTCTCACCAAAATTCTTCATTCAAAACCAACAAAATTTATTCCAATACATTAATCTTCATTAATCGAGCTCGAGTTTGACTAGTTATATTTTCGCTTTGGAATTGGTTTTAGGAATGGGCTTGGCCCGTAACCCGAATACAAGAAGTTCAGATTACTTAGACGGAATGTTGGGTGACAACGGATCGGGTGCTAAAACAAACAAATGGAGGTCACAAAAGAGCACATCGGCCCGACTTGTGACCCTCCTTACTTGTCTTCAATTTGCATTTGCTGTTTATGCTACTTTCTTGTTATACTACATGAGCCCATCTATTGATTTACGTACTACACCTAAACCCGATTTCACTTGGGCTTCAAGAATCGCGCAACATTGGAAACATTACATTATTCCACCACACGTTATAAGCCGGTATCAAGAAGCCACTTCAAACGTGATTCTCGAACCACAACCCGTGATATCGATCTCGACTCCTATTGAAGTTTGTGAGCATGAAGAAATCGAGTTTGAACAGAAAAAGTCCAACGATGCACTTATGATCAAGATCAAAAGAGAGCTTTATGATGAAGTGCTTAATTTTCAAAGCAAAAACATTGGGACCGAGGCGTTAAACGAGTTAATGGCAATGAAGTCGAAATGGGACATGAAAAGTCCAAAAAATACACCAAAAGTTACGGTTATTTTAAATCATTTTAAGCGTAAGACACTTTGTTCTCAAATAGAGTCATTGTTACACCAAACTCTCCCTTTTCATCATGTTTGGGTGCTTTCATTTGGAAGCCCAAACGAGGCCGGATTGAAAAGAATCGTCGAGAGCTACAACGACACGAGAATAAGTTTTATTAGCTCGACATACGATTTCAAGTACTATGGAAGGTTTCAAATGGCATTACAAACCGAAGCTGACCTTGTGTACATTTTGGATGATGATATGATTCCTGGGACAAAAATGTTGCAAATCATGTCACATGTTGCTGGAACCGAAAAATATAAGAATTCGGTGTTGGGGAGTATCGGAAGGATCTTACCGTTCCGGCAAAAGGATTTTACGTTTCCGAGTTACCGGAAATTTAGATCGAAAGAAGCAGGACTGTATTTGCCTGACCCTGCATATGACATTACAGTTGATAAAATTGTTCAGGTTCGTTTATATAATAATTACTTTCTCCTGACATTTTTATTTTTACAAACTTTATACTCATGTATTAATTCATGTTGCTATTTTTAGTTTAATTAATGATACACTCTATATCCTAATGTCAAGTACTTTTGTTTTTCTATATTTGTATCACAAAAGTATCTGCATATATAGTCAATAGATAAGAAGTGTCCTAAATTGCTATTGCTATTGCTATTATGCTATTCAAATTATAGTGGACAACTAACTGAATAGTGCTTAAAAGCATGCAAGTTGAAGAGAAATAACATTCAAGAATTGAAAACATGTATTTTGGAAGAACAAATGTTAAAAACAAAAGGTTTCTATAGTAATATACTCCTAATATAGTAATCATGCTTTATATATACTTTTAAGTTGATTTGTCAATATTAATTGTAATTTGTAACTACAAACTCTTTTTGTGTCATAAAAAATAGGAGAGTATTTCACATTTAATTATTTTTTTTTTCAAAATTAAGCATTGTGTGAATCTTTTGGCATGCTATATATAGTACGTTTTGTATTATCTGGGATAGTATAGAAGTAATAGTCCTTCAGGAAAAAAAAACCCTGCATAATGAATCAGCTCAAATCAACATAACTCCTCGAATTCAATTTGTATAGAGCTTTGCACAACTTATATACTTTGCAACCTTTGTGTTAAACGGCTATATATTGTTATTAACTTTTACTTCATATGTTTAATTTTAGGTGTCCTAATTTGACTTTGACCGTAATTATTTTTTAGTGTCTTATATAAGTACTTGATATAAAATATATGACTGGCTTGTTTTAATACTTTTCAATGATATAAATTTCATCAACTATTATATATAAAATACAAAAATATTTATGGTTAATAAAAAACAAATTCGAAAGTCAAAGACACTTAATACGAAAAGTAATTGTCTATGTGTTTCTTTTAAGTATTAATTGTGTCAATGCTGATTATATGTTTTCTTAATATTGTGCATGTGTAGGTTGATTTTCTTTCAAGCTCTTGGTTTCTGTCAGCAGAACTAGTCAAGACTCTTTTTATCGAGACTCCTTTCACGTTCATGACAGGCGAAGATTTGCATCTAAGGTACGTTATGATTTCATAAAGGGTAGTAGCACCAAGTTATAACTATTTATCTAATATCAACTGTATAACATTTTAGAAACTAATTAACATGTACGTACGTCTTAATTTGGCCTAGCGGCCGGTATCAACTTTACCAAGAAAAAAATTGCGTCTTTAAACTGTCTTTAACGATCTTAAGTTTTGTAATCTATGTCTGAGTAAATTAGTGTCATAATTAGCTAATTAACTTTTTGGAGTAAACAATAATCTTATTATTAGCTAATGATTATATATGACCCCCGTATGGATGTCATTATTTATGTACATACATGTATGTTGATGAACAAGACATGTTTGACTTAGTAGCTACAATGGATTGGGTACAGATCCAATAAACTAAACTACTAGTCCATTATTTAACTAACTCCACGTCATCTTAAAAAACGACTATACTCTAAATTTCAACTCGTCTTATGAATATTCAAATACCATTTGGAGATACACTTATAAATTTAATTGAAGTACTATGGCACTATTAACGTATACAAATTTGAATTCTCTACATTTATATATATTGTTAGCGAAACAAGTCATCTATACTTTAGAAATTGATATGTATATTTATTTCGACCAAACAATTTAATTAAGCGCATCTCTATCAAATTTGAATCTATAACCAAAGCTAAAATAAAATAAAGTTGAATTTGGTTATAAAACAAGAAATATTTTGCCTTCTATTATTGGAAGCATGCATTTATTAACACCTAATATATATTATTTTTCAAAAGATTTGGTCAACTACTTGTATTTCTTAACAAAAAAAAATAACAATATTAATCAATTGTTTAACTTATGACTTATGAGACTACAATAATTTTGTTTTATTTCTTAAAATAATTCTCTTGAACAATGAACATCTAACAAATTCCTTCCGATCCCTCGTTTAAAAATAAAAATTATAAAAATAGTAAGCATTGCCATATGCTGATATGCATTGGAGATTAATCTTGTGTAATGCCATAATTTGACATCATTCATGCCTATTTGGTTATTACTCCGTATCTATCGTGTCTAATAAAATGATCGTCGATTAACTTAATATTGCAGTTACCAACTTCAGAAATACAGAAACGCGGGTTCATTTGTGCTCCCTGTCGACCCAAAGGATAAGGAAACTTGGGGCGACAGTGAGCACAGACTTGCCTACGTGTCTGAAACCACTGTCATTTTCAAAGACGTGGTTCAAGTCCGAGATGACCAATGGTGGCGAGCTCTCTCAACCGGCTACGTAACTCAATGGGCCGCAATGAACCCTCAAAAAATCGACGCCCTTTTCTACGCTCACTCAGTAGACGAAGTCAAAGCCTTGGCCCCACTCCTTGAGAAGTTTCGATCAACTTTTGGGAAAAAGGCTTACATTGTCGTCCCTGGGGGCGGGTTTTGTTCGTGTGAAGAAGCCACATTAGCCTTACATTGGCCAAAAACAGTGTGTAAAGAAAGAAGGTTTAAGATTTTTGACTTGGGTGTAGGTGCGGTTTCAGGAATTTCCAATTCTGAGGTGCCAGTTATGCAAGCAGTCTATGCTAGTATGAAAGGATTGATCAAGGTTCATAACCCGAGTGTCGTGATCACCGTTGATGATATCGATTCAAGCGTGAAGAAAGCCTTGAAAATGGCTATAGAAACAAATTCAAATGGTTCAGCTCTGGTTCATTTGCCTCGACTTTCTATTACAAAGGCTCTTTGGATGGCTGATATACGCTCAACCGCTTTACCAAGTAAGTATTATAGATATTTTGGTTTATATATATTTTGGAAAGGAGTATTTTTTCCTCTACTTGACCTGATCGAGTACTTAAATTTTCAGGGCCGTCACAGGCTACAACTATAATCTACGTTAAGAAGTATACTAATCATATATATTGTGATAAAAAAAACAGATTGGAACCGAATGAGGATATCTGTGAACATTATAACTCAAAACCGAGTGAACTCGCTAATGAGGCTACTCAAGTCACTAAAGGATGCATATTACCTAGGAGACGAGGTCCCAATAAGCTTCAACATGGACACTCGAGTCGACAACTCAACTCTAAAACTTGTGAAGAGCTTTGATTGGCCTCATGGTCCAAAAACTCTAAGAAGGCGAATCATCCAAGGAGGTCTAATACGAGCCGTTAGTGAAAGTTGGTACCCGTCGTCTGATGATGACTTTGGTCTTCTATTAGAAGACGATATCGAAGTCTCTCCTTATTACTACTTATGGGTAAAATACGCACTTTTGTCATATCATTATGACCCTCAAGTTTCATTCCCTGAACTTTCGTCTATCTCTTTATACACACCACGTTTGGTTGAGGTCGTTAAAGAACGACCCAAATGGAATGCAACCGAATACTTTAAACACATTCATCCAAACACACCTTACCTCCATCAATTACCATGTAGTTGGGGCGCGGTTTTCTTCCCAAAACACTGGAGAGAGTTTTATGTGTACATGAACATGAGGTTTACCGAAGATGCAAAGAAAAACCCTGTACAAATCCCGAAATCAAGAACAAATGGATGGCAAGCTTCATGGAAGAAGTTTTTGATTGACATGATGTATCTGAGAGGGTACGTTAGTTTGTACCCAAACTTCCCTAACCAAATGAGCTTTTCGACGAACCACATGGAGCCCGGGGCGCATATTAGTGCCAAAGATAACGTCGTTCGTCATAACAAGACTGATTTTGAGGTTCCCTTGTTGAAGGATGACTTCAGAAACTATTTGCCAAATGGGAAAATGCCACCAGCTTCAAAGTTGCCATCTATTAATCTGTTTAATCAAGCAGTTTCATTGAAGGGGTTGAAATCAGCAGGGTCAAAATTGAGACAAGATGTGATTAATTGCACTGTTACTGAGGTGGTGATGGTTGATCATGAAACTGGTCTTCCTTCACATTGTGCAACTTTCTGATTGTAATGATATATATCTAACTGATTCATTTTTTTATGTTTATTTTCTTTAAACGTTGGAATGATTGATTCCCATTTGTAAACGAATGGGAATTGGAGGGGAGGAAAGGGATAAAATTTGTTAAGAAATGACTTAACTTGTTGGGATTAAATTAAATTTGTATACTTTTATAGGCCAAAAATGGCAATTTTACATTCTAGTTCTCTACCTTGACTTGTTTTTCAGTATTAAGGAGTAGTAATTTTATTTATTTTGCTTTGGTTCCTATTAGAAATTTAGAATGATAATAGGAAACTTCAATATTTCATGGGTCATATTTATTTTTTCTATTTCATACTTTCTTATTTTTTATTTTGCTTACAAACTTTTTGGAGGTGGAATCTTCTAGTTCTTCCTATTTGACCCGAGACCGATATATCTAGTTCTTCCTATTTGACCCGAGACCGATATATCTAGCCATGAGCTGTCGGACTTATCCACCAAAGGATTCGTGGAATTTATGTGGATTGCGTTGGGGGAAATTATGATTAAAGAGACTATCGGAGAAGGTCCTACTCTGCTTGCGTCAAGATTTCTCAACTAATCGAGTTATAATTATTTTTTAATTTTTTTGAACAGCAAGTTAGTAATTAGTAATTAACAATTAGCATTCGAGACACCACAGTGACATTCAATTGGGCAGTATGCGGAGCTCGAACCACGCATGCCTGGGATGAAACCCGGACTCTCGACCCCCCCCCCCCCCTCCCAGAATCCTGGTGCATTTCCCCAAGGTCTAAGTCCTTACCAATGAGCCACCAACTCATTGGCAATCGAGTTATAACTATTCATATAATAATTTAGCTTAATTAAAATGTTAAGATCAAAAGATAACTCTGTATATAATGATTTTACTACAAATCGAATCACTCACTTGAGGTGAAGTCAATATTTCAAATTAGCGAGGCTTATATTATATAATTGGTACTTATAAATAAAATAAAAAAAGATATAATGCGAACACTATAACCAAAACCAAGTACTATTACTAGAAAAACAAAACTAGTTAAAAAGTTACTGTACAAGATAGGTAGCAAAAACTTACAGTATAATTACCGAGTAGATACGTAAATTTTGCAAAAAAGTTAAATCTACAATATTGTGAATATCGACCCAATCCATTTTCCCGTGAGGGAACCTGCTGGCGGTAACAAAATCAGTTACAAAAGGTCATGTAAGTTGTATATAATATATAGACTAAAACAATATATAATAATATAAGAAACTGTACCTGTGAAAAATGTCGACTAATCCGTCGTCTTCCTTCTTTTTTTTTCTTCTTTTTTTTTTTTTTTCTTTACGCTTGAGAAAAAGCTACACGTCCGATGGAGTGATCAGTGATGTGAATGTCGTTCTTGGAGGCTGAAGTTCTTCTTAAAGTCCATTGGAGTGGGCTAGGCCCAAAATTAATGTTTATGGGCTGGTTAAAATCAATGTGGTTTTTGAGTCGGGCTCTTTGTGTCTAGTTATTGTGCTTCATAACCCATGCTATTATAAATGGGCCCTGATTCTTACACAAATCAATTTGTTTCATACACAGAAAAATCAGATATAAAGACAATGATGCCCTTAACTAATTTTGTCCTTAATTAATTTTAGAGAAGGGTTTTTTGAATTATACCATTAATTGTGAGAGTTTAGCATATATATGTAGCTCATTTGTTAAAAAATTTAAAATATGGTTGCTCATACAGTAGTAACCATTTGGGCTGCACCGATGAAATCAAATTATAGAGAAGCTCGATTTTTAAATCACGTGTTTTCATTAGTGATTAAATGAAGGTACACTAAAATTAAATCTCCGTCACATATTTCTTTAATTTGATTTACTCATTTACCTCCTTACCGTTGTCCATTTTACAAATTATACCGTTTAAGAATCATATAATGATTATAATAACATAATTTATTTTTGGATAATTGTCTATATTTAAAAGTTTAAATGGGAATCAAATGTTAACTTATATGCTAATGATGTAGCAAGTGATTCTGTTGATGCCAAGTCATGGATGTATATATAAACAAGTTTTGTTTGCTTTATGATGTTAGGAAAGTTAGTACTACTTAATACAGTCAAGTTTGTTTCTTTCATAGCACAATCAAGTCATGTGGATATGTATAAAACAAGTTTAGTATTGCTTTATTATCCAAAATACACAGGTTTTTCCATCACATGATTTGGGCTTTGGCTAATCATGGGCTAACCGACCCGATTTCTAAACGGATTGAAACTGACCCATGAAATATTGTCCGATCCTCAGTTCACTTTTTTAGTAATTTTTAGTTTCTAGGTCGGGCTGGGTTGAGGCCCATGATCACTCCTATACCAAGTACTAACTATTTAACCCCCATGCCTATATTGAAAGGATATATTTGAAATAAAAATAAAGATATATTATCATTTCTCGTTGATACTAGTATCTGGTTACGATACCCTTGAGGTATGTGTGATAATCTATTAATTAGTAAATTGAGGGTTTCAATCCCATGGTAGATAATTTGTAAGTATATGGAGAGTAAGGTTTGGTCTTTAGTTTGTTGGCCAACCTATGTATTTTGATAGGTTTACGGAGAAAACCTACAAACTCCCAAGATAAAACCCGTAGAGTGGGTGAGACTCCAAGAACAAGAGACAAGAGAAAAGACTAAACTTTCATTTCATTCATTCATAATCTTAAAGCAAAGCCAACATTACATATATATAGGAAATAGAAATAACTACTAGTAAATACTAATACGGTTACAGAAAGTGTGAAAGCAAATGGAAAGGTGTAGCATAACCCCACTACTCCTATTATTATGCATGAACATGTATGAGGAGTGGTTTTCTAGTACGTGCACATGATCTCGGATCGTATCATATTTCTTTTATAATCAAAAGAAATATGAAGATATTTACGATGCCGATTGAGATTACTTATATATTTGGTTACTAATTTTTCATTTCAAAGAAATCAATATATGCTCAAAAGTCAAAACTATACGTAGTATTGTTGTTCATAATTCGGACTTTGGAGTCAAACAGTGTACTCAATTGAAACATATATTGTATAACATTGTACAATTGAGTTTGTCACAACGTGTTTGGGTCTTGAAATGTGTTTAGAGAATTAGAGGTCAACCGAGTGGGTGGGTGGGTGGGTGGCATATCGATTGTTTTGTTGTTACCCCTATAATGAACTCCATATGGCATTGTAAGTTTGTTAAATTAAGGTTGTTTACTTGTTTTGGGTTTGTTAGAGGATTGGAAAGAGTTTTACTTACAGATTTGAAAGAAAAGGAAGAGAAACAAAATATTTGAAATTATTTTGATAAAGTAATATGATTCTTTTTTCAGGTAACTTTTTTGTAATACAAACAAACGCTACACATCAAAGTACGTGATTTTAATTAAATTATGATATCTTAATAAGGAAATCCAAAAGGAGTAGAAAAGAGCAAAAGCATAGACAGACAGGAACAACGACATATTCCACTTTCGACCTTGCGCTTTATTAACAGGCAATTAATGTAGTACATGATATTGTATTTTAATGTTTATAATGTAACTAGAATCATAATATGTAATGATAGATGGTTATTAAAATATTTAACATTTACATTTACTTCAATTTTTTATTATTCATATTAAATTAGAATTTACTGTCAATATAAATTGTTAGAAATAACTTTAAAATGTTTTGCTTAAACTAAAAACAAAATAAAAAGACGAAGGATGAAAAAACAAACTTAATGGGCAAGAGTCACGAAAAGATGAAAGTGTATTAAGAAAAAGACAGGGGATCAAGTGGAGAGAGTAAAACGTGGACACCGCATCTTATTAATAAATGCAGCGATTTAATTCTTTATATCAAAATAAAATCAAATTAGTTACTAGTAATAATCACGTGTTTGCGCGATATGACGGTGTGACGGTGTTGGTGGTGAGGCAACGGTGGTAGCGACGGGTGGTGGAGGGCGAGTAACGGTGTGATTATTAATGTAAAAGTGATTTGATGTAAAAGGGAGTGTAGTTATTTTGAAAAGTTGAGATGTATGTTGTAAATAATTATTAAAGTATTATAAATATATTAGATGAAAATATTTAAATTAATAAATAAAAAATGAATAATTTGGGTAAATCAAATTATTTTCTGAAAATAAAAAGGGTAAAGGGTCAAATTTCTTATAAGGTGTTATGGATATAAATATAGATATAGATTCTTATGTTTAATCATATGTAATTTCAAAATCTTGTATAAATTAAAATTTTGCGTTTTGTTTAATTTTTGAAAGTTTTAAATACTTTTTTTTGTGTTTAATTATGTAAATGCTAAAGTATATTTTAAGTATACGTTGTTATTAGACCGTCAAACTGTACCACTTCAAAACTACTACTAACTCTTTAAGTAAAAATAGTTATTAGTAAGATTTGAAGATTTATCTATATCTAATACTTATCTTATAAAGCATTTTGCCTTTTTTTTTTTAAGAAAAGATGATTTGAACTACCCAAAATACCCCTATTTTTTATTCACTAATTTAAACATCTCTACCTAATATACCTATAATAACCTTAAATCTCAACCACTCATTTTTTTCTCTCTCCTCAAATCTCAACCACTCATTTTTTTCTCTCTCATCCATAAATCATTTTATTCCTCTAATTTATTCAAAATCTTTTATCTCAAAAACCGTATATCGATAAATTATAAAAATTATATGGGTGTTCTTAAAATTTCATGTTCTTTCATTAGAGATGTCATTTGATATACTTTCGACGAATTTTTAAATCCGAGGGCGGAGCCCGTACGGCTAAGGCATTTGGCTATCATACTCTATGACTTGACCTATCACTCCCACCATCTCACCGCCGCAACGCGCGGGCACTATCTCTCGTTATATTATAAAGCAAATTCACTTTTGAACTTTCAACTTTTCAACATTCATCTCAACCACTCATTTTTTTCTCTCTCCTCAAATCTCAACCACTCATTTTTTTCTCTCTCATCCATAAATCATTTTATTCCTCTAATTTATTCAAAATCTTTTATCTCAAAAACCGTATATCGATAAATTATAAAAATTATATGGGTGTTCTTAAAATTTCATGTTCTTTCATTAGAGATGTCATTTGATATACTTTCGACGAATTTTTAAATCCGAGGGCGGAGCCCGTACGGCTAAGGCATTTGGCTATCATACTCTATGACTTGACCTATCACTCCCACCATCTCACCGCCGCAACGCGCGGGCACTATCTCTCGTTATATTATAAAGCAAATTCACTTTTGAACTTTCAACTTTTCAACATTCATCTCAACCACTCATTTTTTTCTCTCTCCTCAAATCTCAACCACTTATTTTTTTCTCTCTCCTCAAATCTCAACCACTCATTTTTTTCTCTCTCCTCAAATCTCAACCACTCATTTTTTTCTCTCTCCTCAAATCTCAACCACTCATTTTTTTCTCTCTCCTCAAATCTCAACCACTCATTTTTTTCTCTCTCCTCAAATCTCAACCACTCATTTTTTTCTCTCTCCTCAAATCTCAACCACTCATTTTTTTCTCTCTCCTCAAATCTCAACCACTCATTTTTTTCTCTCTCCTCAAATCTCAACCACTCATTTTTTTCTCTCTCCTCAAATCTCAACCACTCATTTTTTTCTCTCTCCTCAAATCTCAACCACTCATTTTTTTCTCTCTCCTCAAATCTCAACCACTCATTTTTTTCTCTCTCCTCAAATCTCAACCACTCATTTTTTTCTCTCTCCTCAAATCTCAACCACTCATTTTTTTCTCTCTCCTCAAATCTCAACCACTCATTTTTTTCTCTCTCCTCAAATCTCAACCACTCATTTTTTTCTCTCTCCTCAAATCTCAACCACTCATTTTTTTCTCTCTCCTTAAATCTCAACCACTCATTTTTTTCTCTCTCCTCAAATCTCAACCACTCATTTTTTTCTCTCTCCTCCATAAATCATTTTATTCATCTAACTCATTCAAAATCTTTTATCTCAAAAACCGTACATCGATAAATTATAAAAATTATATGGGTGTTCTTAAAATTTTATGTTCTTTCATTAGAGATGTCATTCGACATACTTTCGACGAATTTTTAAATCCGAGGGCGGAGCCCGTACGGCTAAGGCATTTGGTTATGACCTATCACCCTCACTATTTTACCACTTGCTCTCGTTTTTTATAGTAAATAAGTTTGGTTATATAATTTAAAACAACTTAAATAAAGATGTTTCGATTACTCCGCAACGCGCGGGTACTTAAATAAGTTTGGTTATATAATTTAAAACAACTTAAATAAAGATGTTTAAAACAACTATTTTACCGCCGCAACGTGCGGGTACTTGCGGAGTATAATTTTTTCTAACGACAACTTTAATACTGTCAGTAATCTGTATAAATTTTTTTTAGTAGGAGGAAATCATAAGCAAATGGAAATGTAATAGATAATGAAATAGTGGAAGAAAATGAGTATTTGGAAAAAAAGAAGGATTATATCATTTGGTACAAACAGATAATGGATATAAGAGAAATACAAAATTTTAATTAATAATTAAAATTAAAACATATAACATCATTAAAAAAAATTTGTTCCCATTATTGATTTTATTTTTTGATGAAACCAAACAATGGAAATATTTCTTATTCACTTTATCCTTTTCATCTTACCGAACACCCCCCTTATATTAAACTAGGAGGTTCGCAACCCCGCGTTGCGGGGTTTTGCAAGAAATCAAAAAATAACACAGTAGAAAACCCGAACGCGATGTAATGTGGTAAAATCCGAATAATGTAGCAGTGTAATCTACAAATAGTAACTTATCATTGCTAAAAACTTTGACATATGAAATAAGTATTTATTCACTACAAAGTTATACAATAAAAGCTTTCATTATATCATTTGGAAACTCAAAAAAGAAGAAATATGTAAAAAACCAAAAAGTAACTTGGAGTTTTATACCCGAATGGGATTAAATGTGGTAAAATCCGAATAGTAATACAAAATTTTTTTAATATAATTATTTAGAAACCCAAAAAGAAAAAAAATATGCAAGAAACCAAAAACTAACCCGTAATAAAAACCTGAACAAAATGTGATTTGGCAAAATCTGAATACTAATACGGAGTGTGACATGGACGAATAGTAACTCGCCACGCATGCGAGTTACTATTCACAACCCATTGTATTAGTATAGTATATATAATAAGAAGAAATATGTAAAAAACCAAAAAGTAACTTGGAGTTTTATACCCGAACGGGATCAAATGTGGTAAAATCCGAATAGTAATACAAAATTTTTTTAATATAATTATTTAGAAACCCGAAAGAAAAAAAATATGCAAGAAACCAAAAACTAACCCGTAATAAAAACCTGAACGGAATGTGATTTTGCAAAATCTGAATACTAATACGGAGTGTGACATGGACGAATAGTATTCACAACCCATTGTATTAGTATAGTATATATAATATAATACCGATTATAAAAATATAAATATTTCATACGGTTGATTATCAAAATCCAAATAAAAAATAATACTTCGCCGCAATTAAAAATCCTTCCCCTTGAATTCATACCGATGTCTCAGGAAAACTAAAAAAAAACAAATAAACCTGCATTTCTCTCTTTCTCTCTTCAGCGTCTCCTACAAAAACTGTAAGTATCTGCTAACCCTATTTTATCTCTTGAATTTCATTATATCTTCATCATTATACATATACATACATGTATATATATACATACATATATCGATTTATGTTTGATTAAGTTACTAGCACGTGTTCTATTTGCACATTTCATATATTATGATTGATCTCTGCTGCATCGATGTGATTTAGGGTTTATAATTGATGTATATTGTGCTTATAGTTACGATTTACTAGCTTGCTTCATTTCGAGCTAAGTCGGATCACTTGATTCGAACTTAGATCTTATGTTTTTTAAGTTCATGTGTTGTTATTTTTGATGCGGATGTTGTTGAGGTGATTGATGCTGTAGATCAGTTGCTAGGTAGCTTTTTTGGCTTCGAATCAGAAAAAATGCCGTTGAAATGAGTGATTTCGGATGTTCGTTAGGACTACTTTTGGCATTTAGTATGATATGTTTAAGACATTTGTGACATTATTTAAGTTTTGAGAATTTTTTATAGATTCATTGCTTAGATCTTTGGATAATTATCCTTCTGAGTACCAATAATGAGAACGATATGATAGATTAATTTTATCGATGATCAGTAAATTCCTTTTCGTCCTGACGTGACTTTGTTCTTATTTAGTTATTGGCATCATTTATAATGGCTATTGAATTTCCAATTTGGGCTGGTTTTTACCATCTTTTTAGAGTAAAAATAGGAACAAGAAAAGCGAGCAATAAGCCAGCCTACCTACAAAATTTAAGCTGACCTTCTGTAACATCTATAATATAATGAAACTGATCATTCTTGTGAAACCAGAGAGAAACAGAATTGTGATCGTCGATCTATTATTAGAAGTGAAAGGGAGTTATACATAAAAATGATGGAGACATATCTTCAAATTTAAGATCCGGTCAATAGCTAAATACGTAAACACATTTAATTGTTTGCTCATTCAGGCAAAGTCATTTGAAAATACTGCAAGTATTACTTTGTCAAGAATTCATATCTAATTGATTTGACAGTTTGACAACTTCAATGCAATACAATTGTGAACATCAAATCCAAAAAAATCCTTTTTAAATCTTAATGCATATACCTTTGCAAGCCAATAATCAATCCAATTTTTAAATTTTAATTTAATTATTTAATTTATGTGTCTTTATGGGGTATCTTTTTTGTAAACACGGAAACATGTTAAATAGAGTTCAGTAGTTTGCAATTTAGCATGATATATCTTAGTATCGGTATATCATTGACATTATCACGACAGGATTGGGTATCGCTGTTATCGTCATAACATTTTAAACCAGTTAAACCTCACCTTATATTCTTATAATCATTTGTGTACTAGAATAAAAAAGGGTAATAGTCGGAAATCCTCTTCGGTTTTCGACTTTAAAACACATAAATTCAGATTTGTTGAAGATGACAAAGCATTTGGTACTCATGGTATGTACGGAACGATTTAATATCTTTTGTTCAACGTTTGATATACTTATGATTTTAATCTAAATGCACGTTACAAGTCACTAAGAAGTTTAGCATTATTATAAACTGTAAAAGAAGACGACTATCTTGTAGTAACATCTTTTTGCTACCCAAAAATGTTATATGTACTGCTTATAGTTATAGGGAAGCCTCTACACATGGGTCAGTTCTTGCATACCTCTAAAGTACAAAAGACGGTGGTATCTCGACTTTGCTTATTATATTCAACCTCTATGGTATTTGTGAACTGCACAATTTACTTGTCATATTACTTTAGAGCTTAAGTTTGTGGTGCCACTGTATTTCTCAAAGAAGAGGATCATAGACATAATTCTTTAGTGGTTGGTAAACGTAGTTGCCTGTTTGCAAGGGCAAGTTCTCCATCTCTCTGTATCTAATGTAGTTATCAATTACTCATCATTCAACCCATGATGCCATGTTGGTTATATAGTGATGCCCTTACAGTTTATGAGCTGTGTGGGAAGGTGAGGAGGACTAGACAAGTCTGGGCCAAACTGAGCATGTTCATAACTTGAGATTGCATGTAGGCCTTGAAGGAAAGTTTGTTTTCTTCTATTTCTCCTTTCCTTTTTTTTTAAAAAAACTTTATTTTATATGTGAATTTATTGAAATTTTGGTATTGTGTTTCCTCAACAAATGATTGGTGTAGGGGATAGGGGATATCGAATTGTTTAAGATATCATTGTCAGAGTGTTCCCAACTTTTCTTAAAAGGTGTAGAATGACGGGAACTCCCTGATCCCTAGTGCCTTTGGTACCAGCAATTGTCCACCTTACAAGGAATTGCTCTGGCAACTACCCTGGCACAGTGGGTCACAGTGGAGGCAGGGCTCGAACCCAAGACCTTTAGGTCGCGTTTGGTTCACAGAATCTGATGGAATTTGATGGAATTGGAATTGAATTCCATTCCTTAGTGCGTTTGGTTGCTCAAAGAAGAGGGAATCGCATTCCATAGGAATGTAAACATTCCATCATTTGATGGAATCTCCATTCCTTGGGTATGGAGGAAGGAATTTCATTCCTTCCATCACTTGAATTTTCAAAAAATAAAAAACATTCCGTCAAATTCCATTCCTTCAAATTCCAATTCCTTTGAAAGATTCCATTCCTTCCAAAAACATTCCGTGAACCAAACGCGCCCTAATAATTTCTCACAGATCTCTCCAGTGGCCCTTGTGTTATGCGGGTGCGGGTACCGATTGAGCCATGCTTGGATGCCAAACTGCCACCGTGCCCACTTTATCTTCGCTTCAGGGTCTCTGATAACATTGATGGCGTCATTTGAGTGTTGTGTGTTATCTTATTCTTAGCATATGACTTGTTTGTATATTGATTGTTGCATTCTTAGTTGGAATTCCATCCTATGCTTCTGTAATGTAGGCTGTATTATTTTTAACTAGATGCTTCTTTATGGTTTTCAGGTATTCCGTATTCTGGCTCAAAACTGTTTCACTGTAGTATTCTGGAGGATGCTGTAAGCCCATAAGGAATTGCTTGTGACATTCTTTAGAGATTGATATCTGACATTCGACACTTTTAACACAATGAAAGGCATGTATCGAAGGTTAGTTGAGATATTCTTGCTACACATTAAATTGCACTTGTAGTTGTAGATGTGCTATGCTGGCTTGTCATCATATATTTACAGTGTTGTAAATAAAGGTTATAAAGGCCGTTATAAAGGCGTTATAATGCTTAAAGGTGATCTGCCGTTACGTTATGTGTCTTGTAGGGTAGATTTAAAGGTTACAGTCAATAAGGGTCAAATAACGAACTTAAAGAGGCTGGGGCCATGAATAATAGATAGATACATACATTTAACCTAATGATTTTGTGTTTATTAGGCCAACTTTGGTTTTGAAACCAATACAAATATCTTATGAAATAGAAAGATGACCTGGTTTAAATAAAACCACCAACATTATGGGTAGGTACATTATTGTTGTAAATTTTAAATAAATAAAAAAATCATATATAGAAATAAGTATAGGTATTTTGAGTTATACTTTCTAGTTTTTTATGGTTATTGACTTATTTTGTAGAGATATTGTTAATATATATCTTTTAAAAAAGAAATTCCTTTATAGTTTATAGTCTCCGTTATAACACCGATATATCTCCGCGAAATGAGATTTATCCTTAAAGGTGGTCGGCCGCCGAGTGACCGCCGACCGTTATTTACAACCTTGTATATTTATGTGTTCAATTGAGCTATATTTTGTTAACCACTTTTGGTATTTTTTATCCAGTGGTGTCTTCAAAAAGTCGAATGGAAGTGCAAAACTAATCATAACTACAATTATGGGAATTGTTGTCGGATATTTCATTGGTGTTTCTTTTCCATCTGTTTCTCTCACCAAGGTAACTGTTGAATCTTGGATATACTTCTATTACAAAAACCATGTATTTGATTTACTGTGAAATCTTTCAGGTTATCTTACCATCAAGCATTTATTCTCCGTTTGATATAACCATGCGCGAAGATCACTCCAAATCTCTTGAACGCAGTTTTCCTGAAAATCTTGGTTCCGGTAATACACCCGCAACACCTAAGGTATATCTTGTGAGGATATTGTAGCTAACTTTGATGTAATTGCTTGTTGCAACTAGTACATTTTTATTTGTTACAATGTCTTTTTAGTTTTTACTTGTGCAAACCTTGAACATAAACCCATTTATGCTGTGAAATATATGTTGGAAATTCCATAAGTTAAGCTGTGTTTCTATGCTTCACAAAATCCCTGCATGCATCATATCTGAATAATATTTGAAGACATTTGATTAATAATGAAACACTCCTCTTAAGTTGCGTGTTGGTTGAGCCACTATCTCATTGTTTTGTTGTTTCAGATCTATGTTCCATCTAATCCACGCGGTGCAGAGTCATTGCCTCCGGGAATTGTAGTCCCAGAAACCGACTTATTTTTAAGAAGATTATGGGGTGAACCTAGTGAGGTATGTATGCAAAAATTTGCCCTGAAACCAAACATTTTGTGTTGGTTGTGTATTTGCATACATTGTGATGTTGGTTGTTAAGCTTTATTTTATCCACTAAATATTACATCGTGGACATTGAATTCTTTTTACCAGTGTGACTTTTTGTTGATTTGTCATCTCAGTTAGCTTGTTATGTAAGTGCAGTTGCCTGCTTAGAGTTATAACTTGTTCGACTTTTCAGGATTTGAAGAAGAAGCCAAAGTACTTGGTAACTTTCACTGTCGGTTGGGGTCAGAGGGATAATATTGATAAGTCAATAAAAAAGGTTTCACAATAGCCATTCCTTTGTGTTCATTAGACCCGATGCTAATCTTGAAATACTTAGATATGGTCATTACTATTTGTAGTTTTCTGGGGATTTCCAAATCTT
Organism: Erigeron breviscapus; assembly: GCA_034093135.1. Lineage (NCBI taxonomy): Eukaryota > Viridiplantae > Streptophyta > Magnoliopsida > Asterales > Asteraceae > Erigeron > Erigeron breviscapus. Next base: position 154,513,752 of record CM067169.1, on the reverse strand, counting down.
GCTGTTTCACTATGATGGCCTAGTTACAGAGTGGGATCAATATGAATGGGCAAAGCAGGCAATACATATAAGTGTTAAGAAACAAACTAAGTGGTATGTATGACCGTTTGACTCTCTTTGTAAGTGCAAACACTTTTATGTTTATAACATTGTTCTTGTTCCTTGTGTTTATTGAATTTGACTAAATTCATAGGTGGTATGCAAAGAGGTTTTTGCATCCAGATATTGTAGCAGCATATGACTATATATTCATTTGGGATGAAGATCTTGGTGTTGAACACTTCAACGCAGACAAGTATTTTTCTCTTATCTACTTGAATTGTTCCGTACAGTATTTTCTGATACTGACTGATTAATATTATGCATTGCATCCCAGGTATATCAATTTAGTTAAGAAACATGGTTTGGAGATTTCTCAACCTGGTCTTGAACCCAATAATGGATTAACATGGCAAATGACAAAGAGGAGAGGTGATAAAGAAGTTCACAAGTAGGTTATGACTTTTTAGTTATATATTGGTATAGTGTTTCCTGAAATTGTTTCTCTATGTGCCCATACTTAGTCCTATATGTCTTTATTCATCCACAGGGATACAGAAGAGAAACCAGGATGGTGCAGTGATCCTCATTTGCCTCCATGTGCAGCGTAATCTCTCTCTCTCTCACACACACACACTCACTCACACACACACACACACACACACTCACGTACAGACACACGCACCCATTCACCCGCACATACTGAGGTTTCAAGAGCCGTGTTTTTAAGTACTTTTCCACCATGCATGATTTATCAGCTATGATGCATGTAACTTTGGTTTAGTTAAAAATTTACTTCGTTTATCCAGATTTGTAGAGATTATGGCCCCTGTGTTCTCTCGAGCAGCTTGGCGGTGTGTGTGGCATATGATTCAGGTAAAGACATATTTTACTATATTGTTAGATAAGACATGTGGTCACTAAATTCATTGTAAGAGTAGAGGTTCTCCTGTCTTCAGTCTAGTACAAAACTTTCTGCTGTTCATATCTTTTCAATTGCAGCAATGATAACTCCGGTCTTCATTATGTTCTTGCAGAATGATTTGGTGCATGGATGGGGTTTGGATTTTGCACTTAGAAGATGCGTTAAGGTCAGTTTTTTTTCTCTATTTTCCTAATAAGTATCTTAGTTGATTTTTAAGCCATGACACATATGAAATGATTTGTAAATTTATATCACTGAAATCAAGAATCCATAACATTAAGAAAACCACTGCAAGATCTGATACATGAGACAACTAGTTAGTACTTTGGTTATGCTTGGTCTTGGTTTACTGCCTTCTGCGTGTATCTACAAGATATCACCTAATCTGACAAATGGTCACCGATGTTTCATCTCACAGCCTGCACATGAGAAAATCGGTGTTGTGGATTCACAATGGATCATTCATCAAGTTGTTCCTTCATTGGGGAGCCAGGTGATTTATCATTTATTGTTTGTAGCATTAGGGGGCTATTTTTTTTTTTATTTTTTTTTTTATTGTTGGCATGATTGTTTTTCTATTGGTTCAGGGTCAATCTGAGAATGGTGAAGCGCCATGGAAGGGGGTAAGTGAAAATTTTACATTTCTAGTGATTGTTCTACTATATTGTTGGACCATACAAATGAGCTTTTGCTGCTGCTTTTTATACAAACAGGTAAGAGACAGGTGTAAAAGCGAGTGGGCATTGTTCCAAGACCGACTTGCAAATGCAGATAAAGCTTACTTTAAGCAGATTGGAAAGGATGACTGAAGTCTAGCATACGTGTAGGCAGATATGTACATTGTTTTGTTTCTTGACCCCTTGTGGCCTTTCATCCGCGTCTTGAAAGGTGGTGACCGGAGCCCAATTTGTCCCTTGAGGTGGCTTTTGTGTTCGCCATAGGGATCCATAGCCCGACATACTTTGTACTGTAGCCTATAGCTTTTATATGATCAGATCAGGCCAGAAAATATCAGTTTGTGCATAGATTATGTTACGACGTCAATTATTAGATTCAGGCTGAGTGATTTCCTTTGGTTTGCGGTGTTAACCTGATACACATTATCTTTTATGTATGTAACAATGGTGCATTATCACCTTTAGTGAGATTTATGTATAATTCTAAGCATTATCAAGTTTTGTTCACCTTTAGTAGCTTGGCAGTTGCACATTTCTTTATTTTCTTTTCATCAATCAAAGAATTATGTCACTCTTACTTTGATAAATTTAGATCATATTCCAAGGCCTAATCAAGTCTCGACTACCTCTGATCCTAAGAATTTCAAAGATGCTATTTGTGATTCGGCATGACGTGATGCTATGAATGCTGAATTAAAGGGCTCTTGAAACTAATGATACTTGGGATTTAACTGAGTTACCTTAGGATAAACCTGTCATTTTGTGTTTAAATTCGATGCATCTTATAACCAATTGATTTAGTTAATAGAGTTGAACCAAAGGATTATCAACCATGAACATCATACTTGGTTAGGGTTGGACCATAGAAGTACTAATAATTATGCTAGTTATAGTGCTTTTACATTCCATCTGAAAATGATGTGATACTAGTAGCAATATAATCACATTCGTTTCACAAGCTAATTACTTTTACTAATGTTATGACCATTTTAATAAATTAAATATCAAAAAGTATTCTCTAATACATGTCCTTATTCACAAATATCCTTTTAAGACAAAATCGGGTATGAAACTTCTATCCTCGAGTCTCATTTTCATTTGCTTTCGTGTTAAAGATAGAGTTAATACATTATAAAATAGCAATAAAAAAAAACACAGAAAAACAACCCAGAATTGTGTTGTATCTTAATTTAATTTAACTCTTTTTAAAATAAAAAAAAAAAAATTGAATGGAGAAAAATATGGTTTTCACGAGGGGTTTAGTATGAAAGCGTGTTAAGAGGGGTACATCAAAATTAACTTTGATTATTGGTAAGCATATTATAAGCTGTTGAGTCCTAACCCAAGCTGTTTGGAGTATTATTCAAGATGTCTTCATTCCACCTAACAATTAAATGCAACTGTTTTATAATAATTCTTGTTTCCACCAATAGATTTTTTGGTTCTTTTAAAATTGTCACGTTTGTTAACTAACAACTAAGGTCAATATTATATGTGTCCCTTGAACAAAGTTCTTTCTTATGCAAAGTTATCATAGCCCACAACTATTACTTGAACTAAGCGTTAATTACATGCTATTTTTTTGTAATTTCTTATTATTCGCTACTAAGAAATTGCTTTTGAAGCCAATGTCATGAGTTGGTTCCCAATTTTTGATTGTGTGCTTTGGGCATATATAGTTGTTACATTTGTCCCCAAGTTTAGATATAGGGAAGTGATAAAACTAAAACAAGTTTTTGCCATCTACAACAATGTGTGCTCTAAACAGTTGTACATTGTGCAGTAAATTATATACATTTGTTGTAGATGTCCAATAGGCAGAGCGCTAAAAGGGTTACTCGATCCCTTCCAACCTCTTATATAAATTTTCACATAATTTGTAGTTGCAAGTCATTTAGGTGGTCTTTTACTGGTCTCGAAAAGCCTTTATCAAAGAATGGAGATTATATACTATCTTACGATTCACAAAATATGGGTTCAAATCTCATTACCAACAATTATTTTATTTTATGTAGATATATAATGATAAGCAGTGTGCAAAAATCTTGATATACTTTTAAAAGTTTTTTAAAAAATAACTTCTATCGATTAACCGGAGAATTTGACTTAACTATAAAAATATTTCACCATTTAACTTAAAATTTTTAACAAGTTATCAATAACCCCATTTTCTTTGAACAAATATCATAACAAAATGTAAATAACTAGTTAGTGAATATATCAGATTAATTTAACAAAAGTTTATACAACAAAGTGTTTTTTTTTTAATGAAACAGTATGTATGTTTGTTGTTTGCGTATATGTAGTCGTGTAGAATAGTAGTAGTAGTTTTGCCTTCAAATGGAAGCAAACAATATATAAAAAAAATAATAGGGGGGGAGTTTGGGACATAGGATCATGAAGAGTCTTGGTTGATGCAGATGGCAGACAACAAAATATAAACTCCATTTCCTTCCATTCCATATACATTTATCATCCCTCAAGTTCTGGTTCATATTTTTCTTCTAAGTAACCATCAACCGCAGCCCAGCCCGCGACATTCAACTGCCATAAGGTAACCCCCATCACATGTTTGCCTGCTTTAACGGTCTAAATCTTTTTTTTTACATAGCGTTGCATTTTCAAACATTTTTTGTAGGTGATCTCGACTATATATCTCCAACTGCAGACAAATTGCGACGTTGATTAAGGTACGTTTTAACTTTTAAGTTGACAAAGTTTGGGTTCAAGTAGTATATATAGTGGTAATGTACATTTCCTTTATAGTTAAGCTTGTTTCTCATAGTCAGACGTGTGTGGATTTCTACGGTCTTGTGTCATGATTTTACTTAATGTAGCACAAAAAATCTAAACAGTGTCAAATTTTCATGGAAATTGCAAGAACTGTCTTAATATGTCATGAAAGTTTGTTGTCTAATATAATTCATGTTGAAGATTGATTACTTCTTTGTTAGATGTAAAAGATTAATTTGGGTATGCTTTCAAACAAATGAGTTATTGAATTGCTTAAGTATCTTAAAGCTAGAACTTATAGGCTTCCAGTTTTTATGGTCGGTTTGCAATAAGTCTATATTTTAAGATTCGTATAAGGCTTAAGCTCTAGTCTAGCCAGTTATGAATACGTAGAATTTCAAATCGATAAGACCCTGTTTCTAAATCTTGTTATTTTTTGGTAATAGAAGGTAAAAAGAAGATGGGAGAATTGACAGGGTACCAGTTGGGGGTTCTTGGTGCATTGTTTCTATCTGTTGCATCATCAGTGTCAATTGTTATCTGCAACAAAGCCTTGATGAGCAATCTTGGTTTTCCTTTTGGTAAACATTTTAATATCTCTTTTTATCTGTTTACTTGTAAGTCAAGTTACAATTTTCTATTATTGTCATCTTATTTGGTTAAAATGGATCCATAATAGCATTATTCCTCTTAATCAATAGTTGGTGGTTAGGCCATCATTGTCATTGAGAACAACTTAATCATATACTTTCTTTCATCTTACTTTTGTTAATGTTTAATTCTTTGTTTGATACAAGATTTCCTTTTAAATTAGTAATAAATTTGCACAACTTTTGTTTGTATATTGTATGGGTACCATTTCAATCGATAAACAGGCTCATGGTTAATCGCTAAGCATAAGTTAGTCGTGCTTAATATTTACCATTTTCTTATCGTATATGATGTAAGGATGAATGAAAATGTAATTATGCCCCATTTTTATGACGTGAGAAGATGATACACACAAAACTCAATTAATAACGAAAAGTAGTTATGCAAATGATGGTTTATGAGTGTTCATGCTAAAGTATGTTTCTGTTTTCTTTTTTTCTTATGAAGCTACAACATTGACAAGTTGGCACCTGTTGGTAACATATGCTACACTTCATGTGGCGCACCGTTTTAATTTCTTTGAGAACAAAAGCATTGATATGAAGACCGTGATCCTATTTGGTATTCTAAATGGTGTTTCTATCGGTTTTCTTAACTTGAGCCTTGGCTTTAACTCCATTGGCTTTTATCAGGTATTTACAGTTATAGTTTGGTTGACCTGTGCCTGTACACACATTAGAGTTTCTTTTGGAGTTACATGTTTACGCTTAAAGAAAACTTAAATTTAACCTGTTATCTTGGATGATTGTTTTACAGATGACCAAACTAGCAATCATCCCTTTCACCGTTCTCTTAGAAACTCTTTTCTTGAAAAAACAGTTCAGGTAAATCGTAAATGGAAATTTTCCAGTATTCTAGACATTAGTACCTTTATTAACTTGGTATTTCTCAGCATACAATTTAAAATCTTCATTTCTGATCCTAACCAAATTGCAGCCAGAAAATTAAGTTATCTCTTTTCCTCCTACTTGTTGGAGTTGGCATTGCATCAGTGACAGATCTTCAGCTCAATTTTCTTGGAACAGTTCTCTCACTTCTAGCTATCGCCACCACCTGTGTTGGTCAAATTGTATCCTCCTGCTTATATGTTTCTACTCCATTTCATTCACATTCTTGATTATATATTTTGCTATTGCTAGAAATTGAAGTAATTTGTTATAATCTTGGAACATTTCTTAACGAAGTATTGAACTTCAGCTTACAAACACAATTCAAAAGAGACTAAATGTATCATCAACTCAACTGCTGTACCAATCAGCCCCATATCAAGCAGCTATTCTGTTTGTCACAGGCCCTTTGGTAGATCAGTACCTCACCAAGCAAAATGTTTTTGCTTTCACATATTCGCCTCTTGTTTTGGTATTTCTCCATTACCCATTTTGCTTTATTCTCAAATTTTGTAGAGGTGGCCTTTTCAACTCATTCACGAACGAGGGGATGGATTTGGGTTATATTTTCCCAAAAAAAGGGTCAAGGGGGAAGAATGACAAATAGGTTCAAAGGAAATGGGTCATATGGGTTAAACAGGTGAACTAGGTTGAAAGTCAGTCACATTTTACTTTTTATTGCATATAACATGCTAATCCTATTACCAGAGAAATTAAATTGTCATCGAAAACTTACTAACGATTTGTAAAAAGAACTATATTGTTGGACAAAAAGTGTTACGGGCCAACCTAACCCAACCAATACCAAAGATTACTTGTTTTGATATGTTACCCAACCCATCCATATAGCCACCTCTAGTAAACTAATGGCACCATACTCGCTCTTAAAAACCATGAAAGAAATGATTAATTTGGTGGTAACATGAGTGGTTTGCATATATTTATCCCTATTCAGATGATCGTATATGCATACTTATCTTGATATATATTCACAATGTGGCAGGGATTCATAATACTATCGTGTGTAATTGCGGTTTCTGTGAACTTTAGTACATTTTTAGTGATTGGGAAAACATCACCAGTTACATACCAAGTGCTAGGACATCTTAAGACATGTCTTGTTCTTGCATTTGGGTATACTTTGCTACATGATCCTTTCACACAGAGGAACATCATTGGAATACTTGTTGCCATTGTCGGAATGGGCTTGTATTCTTACTTTTGTACATATGAAAACAAAAAGAAACAAATGGTTGACCTCTCTCCAAATTCTCAGGTACCCTTATATCTCTCTTTCTCCCCGGTAAAAAATTATTGAACGATTACACGAAAAAATGTAATGTTCCATAACACATTTGGTTGATATATGTTTTTTTCTTATGCAGATTAAAGATAAAGATAGTAACACACCTCTTTTGGGACATCAAGATAAAGAAAATCATTTTGAAGTGAAGAAAGCAACCAAAGACTCCCTTGTTTAAGCTAAAGGGACTTGTAGGTTTTTTAAATATGTTTATTTCCTTTCCTCTTCACCATGTATGTAATTCAATTGAGTATTAATGAAATTTTGATTCTTTTAAATAATAACTTGAAAGACACTCATTTGACTTAATTTAGTGTTTTCTTTCTTAAGTGGCTCTGTATTTTAGACTTGTTCCAAAATTACAAACTTGAATATATAAAATGATGTTATATTGTGTACTTCACTATATAATAATGTCCATACTTCACTATCTTTCAAAAAAAAATATATTGATTTTTATGGTTTCCGTTCTCAAGCTTTGCATTGTGCCATATTTTCTTTTAATTGACTTTGACTTTTTATCTTGCTTAATCTAAGCTTTTTCTTTTCTGTTTTTTGAACGGCATAAAAGCTTTTTCTTTTTAACTTCAGTCTTAGTTTACATTTTTATTGATCTATATCATTATACATAAAATCATTTCTAAAATATATTGTATTTATTTAATTTATATATATTTGTATACACAAAACTGATTATTATGATTTTTTTATTTTTTTTTTTAATATGTTCAAATGAGTTCTGTTATGTTTGGTTGGATTTTCTCTAACGGGGTGCTAGATTGTATGTTCGGTTATTGTAATCTATCTCTTAATGATTCGGCCGTCGGGTATGGTTACTTATCTCTTACACTCTCATGTGTTTTTTCCGTTTGGTCGGAGGTTTTTATAAAAGCGGTCTTTTTACCCTTTGGTAGAGGCAAACTTGTCTACATCTCACCTCCTTCATACTTTGCTTATGCAATGATTGGGTATTGTTGTTGTAGACACAAAAGCCCACTTTGTAAAGTCTTTTGACTCTTGGGGTAGAGACCAAGGTTCAATCCTTGACATTGGGATAGTTTTAGGATTATTTCGTGTATTAGTATTTAGTAATGTATTTGCCGTTCAAAAAAAAAAGATCTAGCAATTTCCGGGTATTGTTCGACGTGATATCTTAAAACCAAAATATGGTACGCACATATGTACCAGGTGTGATGTTCATATCATTTCGAGGAAGACAAGTTCTTTAATCCAAACAAAAACGTTGCGTGCAAATTATCCACAAATTAATTAGTCTTCTTAACATATCCTTTATGCCAAATGAATGGAATATGAATATGAATATGGATATATAAAAAATTAGAGGATGAGTGAAGTACAAATCTTTCATGAATAGTGAGTTTGATTTTCTTTAAAACAATATTTCACGATACAAATTTTCTTTTTTATAAAACTTTTTTTAACAAACAAGCAAGCTAAGCTTGGATTCAAGGAGATCTAAGTTCGAGTCTCCATAGGGCAAGGTTTACCCCTATTATTTGTCGTGTTTTCGGGCAAATTTATAGGTTTTTTTTGGGTGAGGGGACTCTCTAGCGTGTACCCGGTTAAAACAATATAGTTTTAGCCCCTGTTGTGATATCTGATCCGCCCCTGTCAAAAAGAAATTTCACCTAATGACATCAAGCAAACTGCTGGATGAAAAGAAAATAAAACATAAACAACCTCTTATTAGGATTTCAGGACGTATAATTACTTGGTCGCCTTAATAATTATTAACTTCATGCACCCATGAGTTTTCAATAAAAGAAAATTGAATATAGAGCCAAGCATTTTCCAATTTATTTCATCTGTCTTTTACCCTTAAATAATACTAGTACGATTCATCTCGAACCACTCTTGGGCATATTTCCCTTTATCGAGTAATAGAAGAGCTAAAGTACGTGCAGAGTTTCACTATTGTATGGTAAGGCGTCTTCCCAATGTCGAATACTGAATACGAGTACGATTCTGTTTGTCTTCAGTTAGAGTGTCAGACCAACAGATAAAATTATTATTGCCTGTGAAAAATTTTATTTGCCTTAAAGAAAAAAATTAAAAATATCATCATCGTTGATTGATGACGCTTGATTAAAATAAAATAAAATTAAAGAAAAACAAATAAGCAAAATATACATGTAATAACTTGTGCCATTTTCGCGATTAGCGAAAAGGATATGAAGAATTATATTTTTGTAACAGTCAGAATCGATTTTTAAAGAACATAGGACCATAAAATGGACCAGCCGAAGATTCGTTGATTTGTCGTTCTAAAAAATCTAATCCAAGACCTATAGACGCACCTTTCAATTGAGTTATTTGACAAAAAAAAAAATTCAAAAAATGAAAGCCAAATTGTGTAATTTAATTTGGTGTGGACAATAAATGAAAGAAAGTTAGACAGGAAGTTGGTAGTTGATTGTTGCATCTTGTTTCCTCTTTTGTGCAATAAACATTGAATACGATACGGAAGCATCTTAGTTACGAATCAATTAATGTTTTTCAACACATAACTTTCTTGCAAAATGATGTTAGTGTAACTTGTTGATACATCCCTCGTTTTATTCACATTTATTGAGTTTGATTCCGTAGAATGACAAGTTTGTACGGTTTTTACTCTAAAATGTCTGCACATTTCTCGAACCATATGGGAAGGAGCAGAATTGGGCAAGGTCTCACCCTTCATCTTTGATTCCTTGTATGATGAGGTGTTTCATGATATTGTTACTTAACAGACCATTCTTAAAAAACAACTTTTTTTTGTTTCTAAATATTTCTTTAAATGATGTTAGTCCAACTAGCCGATGCATTATTAGGTTTTTTACTCACATGTCTTAGGTTCGACTCTTTGAAGTGACAAGTTTGTGGAGTTTTCTGATATCATTGCTCGACTGACTATTAAAAAAAAGAAATTCAAATTTTATTCGAGGTAACTTATCAATAAACTATTTGAAAGTCCGGGTTTCACTTGAAATAAATCTGTTGATATTAGATGGATTTTCGCATAATGCGGTGGTGGTGGTGGTGGAGGCGGCGGTGCAATGATAGCGGCGACGACTAGTGATGGTGGTGGCGTAAGCGAGTAATATAGACAATTAATTTAAATGTAATTAATGTTAAAAGGCAATATAAATAATTCCGTATTTTAAGAGTAAGGGAAGTATTCAATATTAATGTTAAGTGGATAATGAAAAGATAATTTAATAGACAAAAGGCCAAAGGAAACAAGGGTAGTAATGTAGTATGAATATTTCCGACTTTAAAAATATTGAATTTTTAACACCATAGAATTTTTTCTAAGTAGTATAAATAAGCATGCGGCATATGAAAACACCGACTACACCTGACTGAATCATTCATGGCTATATAAAAAGAAATTGCTCGTATTATATTGTAGAAAAGTAAACATGTGTTTTTATTCTATTCTTTTATTTCTTTAAATGCAAAAACATTTTAGAGCAATAGGATCTATCAATTGATCTTGAAAAGATTAGTGAATGCACACTACTTAATTCTTTAATGTATGTATTTTTATACAGTAGTTTTTTTTTTTTTTTAAAGGTGTGGATCATTTGCTCGCAACAGGGGATCTAGTTTACGTTGTCTTAACCGGGTCCGTGCTAGAGAGCCCCCTCACCCTCAATACCTAGTAGGAGGAGAAACTCCCAACTAAACCGCCCGAAGGCACGACATTTAATTGAGATAAAACTCTGCCCCCTCTGCAGGACTCAAACTTGCTTCACTGGAAGACTTTATTGTGAAACTCCTTCAAATGTCATTCCCATGTCTCGAACTTGAGACTTCCAGTATGTAAATCTGGTGCTTAACCACTTCTTAGGGTATTATATGGCGCAATATCTTGTTAAGTGAGTTAGAGTCAAACGTTTTATTATTTGAAACAATGGCAATAAAAGTCACTTTTTTGTAAACTTTAAATCATTCATTTTTTTATACCTGGTATTCCTTTCCACAATACAAACACAAATTGTTAAAATCAAAGCCCATTAAAAAACAGAATAAGGGGGGAAATCAGAAAAAAAGACACCAGTACAATTATTGAAATGAAGCATCAACATCAAAATAAAACGATAGAAAAAAGTAATAAAACCAAGGAACAACATTTTAGAAGAACACAAATATTTAAGGCAAAGACTAATAGCGAAATTCGAAACTAGCTAAAAGCTTATGACAATTATGGTCGAACCTCTAACATTAGTTAATTGTAACAATTTAAACTGACTTATTCATCACATTGAAAATAATATAATGACCTATCTATAAAACATTGTTATTTTGTTATTCTTTATTGTAAAATGCATGCAAGGTTGCAGAAGTCGCTAGACGTTTCTAGGTCGGTCGATTAAGGAGTTGGGAGTACTCAGGCCTATGCAGGGAGTAGTTGGGGGGTCAAAGCGGCCAAGGCGGGAAGTACTCGGAGTAATCGGCCGACTCGGTGCCCTGTACTTGGCTCGACTGGGGAGTATTACAACAATGATCACATACATCGCATTGAAAATAAATATAAAAACAATTCGTTAGAAAAAAAAAGTAGTAATATTTTAAGTAGTGAAATTTTCAAAATCTTAAAACGGACACCATAAAAGAACCGGTGATACCCATTTGTATCAAAAACATCTCTTTAATTTTCAATTTTCTTACATTTGAATTCCTAAAAAAAATTCGAGTTCTTCATTAATCACTATAACAAGTGATCTCAATTGACCAATTGTAATTGGTATTGGGTTTGTTAAAATTGTATCTGGTGCCATTATTTCCCCGATTTATATAGAAATCGTATGTTATATGTAAATTCCTGAATTCAATCCGGTATATGGAGGGGTGGATTTAAAAGTTAAAACTGTGCAAGATGATGAACTATTTATAGGACCAACATTTTATAGACCAATAACTTTAATCACTATGTATATATAGGTATCAAAAATACTCTGATAGGATTATTTTCATCAAAATTAATTTTAGTGGCCATAACTTTAACTCTTTTTTGTTTTTGAAAACTAAAAAAAAAGTAAATAAATAAATATGATATAAAATAATAATGAGACAATAGATAGTGTTCGAAGTGATTGCAACTTCTTAGCCATTATATATGGTGAATATCCTTATATCCACGAACATGTTATGGGGCTTTATCCTTATCAATGTGTCATAACTCAACTCTTATTAAATGTTTTGATAAATCACGATTATTTGATTCAAGCGGTTCACCGATCGGCCATAGGTCCAAACTAGTTTCAAACATATCATGCATTCATGCTCGAAATTAATAGCCGATAATATACTCGCATTATGTTTATTACTTATTAGACGGATGAGATTTTTTATGTTCATCAGAGTCTTTTGATTTAAATGTATGCATTTTAAGCTAGAAAACAATGTATCTATTGCCGAATCCTTCCATGAGAACCCCAAGGTAGTACAAAAAATGGCTTGAAATCTCTTGTAAACAACTCCAGAAGTTAACAACTAAATCATTTTGAAGGTGGTTGAAGAAAGTTGTTATTACAGAATTTTCAATATATTCAAGTCACATGAAACAAATTTCTTATAAAGATGTCGTAGGAGATTTTAGTTGTTAGGAAAGCTTGGATGGCTTGAGATCATATGAATATCCATGTGGTCATACAAATTTAAAAAGTTAAAAGTGATTTCTTTTGATATCGAGTTGTAAAGGTCATTTCAATTTCCATATATTCCGTATATTCAATTTGTTCACCTTTGCAAAGAAAAAGTATACAACAAATTTTAGGATCTTGTTGTGATCATTGTGAAAATCACATGAACTTTGCTGCTCATTTTAATCCAAATTGCAATTAGATATCAAGTTGTAACAAGCCACATGTATAGAACTTCGTATAAATAACCAACATATTTGGTAGTGGAACTTATTTTGGTAAAGATGACAATAATTATTTTTTCTTGATCAGGTTATTCAAAAAATTGAATATAAATTTTTTACTAAGATGTATGCGATATAAACAGGATATTCTTTGACCGACTTTCTTGAAATGCTTTCCTGATCACTTTTAAGAAACTTAAATATAAAAGTCCAAACTTAAAATGTTTTGTGCCCTCTAACTATACCAAGCTATATATGTGTATTACCCTCATTAAGAGAAATTACACATTGGATTAGATATAGAGGTATATATGGGCAGGATATTTTCAAAAATATTACTATTACCATGCATTATTGAAAAGCATTGGAAAGCTATGCTAGATAGGAAAAACCGACTGCAGTCTATATACAAATCCAAACAACCTTTTCATTCATGTCCGTGGAGAATGGGCCCATGATCCAGTCACTAATTGCTTTCCCGCTCACAAGTTAATTATATCACCTCTTGGACCCCGCGGGTTCACTCATGCAAACTTAACCACACCCCATATATATATTTATTTCATTTCATTTCTTCTTCTTATTGTACTACTCCTATCTTTTCATTTTCTATCTATATATTTATATATATATCTTTGTAATAAGATATTGAAATATATAGAAAAGGAGTAGGTGCAAAACTGATTGATGAAAATGGATGATGAAGCAAGTATTACGATGGAAGGTTGGTTGTATACAATTCGATCTAATACAAATATTATCGGTTTTAAATATTCAAGAAAGCTTTATTACGTTCTTCAACAACATCGTTTTATGAGTTTCCAATCATCCATCTCCCATTCCTACAACAACAAGGTTAGCTAGGTTTCATTTAATCTTTATATCCTATCATTATTATTCTGTTTTTTTTTTCCCTTCATTTTTATGGCGAGATACACTATGATCTTAGTTTTGAAAACTATATATTTAGAGCATCCTAATAAATTAAACAACTTTGTAAAACTACGTCCACTATGCAAATTATTGTTAGTTATATTTGCATCACACTGATCGAACTCATTCTTTCACTCTAATAATCATACTGAAAATTGGATTAATTAATTTCGTGTTAAACCACTTTGAAGAACCATGCTGAAAACTATGCCAACTCGGCCTCTCAATGGTACGGTCCATGTTTGGGTGATACGTTTTTGCACCTCCACGCTGAAAAGGCATACTGTCATGGATGCTCTTAAAAGCTATATATCAACTCAATGGCGATCCCAGTAGGATCAAATAAAATTGTGTTAAAAAAATTTAAAAAACCAGGTGCATTTTTCTTAATTAAGTCCAGTAATACATGTTAGGAAAACAAACAAAAAAATCACGAAATTTACATTAAGATAAAAGAAATCATGTGATTCATAGGTATCCTTGTGCACGACCCTCATTCCTCCCAAAGGCGCTACGAAAGGGGAGGTAAGAGGGGCCAATGCTCACCCTAAACTTTTTAAGATTTTGTATTTTTTTTCCGAAGGATTGTATGGTATACTGCACTGAAGACATGTATAGATAATTTGATAATTTTTTTTACGAACGTATAAAGTTTTAGTTTTTATTTTGTCCTTCTATGAAATGTTTTCGATTTGGTACCGCCGCTAATTTCCATCTTTTATCAATTACGTACAACTTGAGTTACAAACTTCATCTTTAGCTAAATTGCATACCCATAATCATAGTTGTTAAACTCTTACGAGACGAGTCGATTTATACCAAAAACGAGTCGACTCATTAAGTGACTCATTTTTGTCCAGACTCTTACGATTCGCTATGTAAACTTGGACTGAGTCACAAGTCGCAAACTTATAATTATTGTAGTTTGATACTATATGGTTATATATTATATATTGTACTTAATTTGCTACAATATTTTGTGGGTTATCTATGTAGTTTTGATCATTTTATTACGAATTTGGAGATAAATTGTAAGTTTATGTCTCAAAACTATTGAATATGTAATATTTTGGTAAATTTATTAAGATAACGAACTTATATTTTGCTTCTAAAGACGTCATATATATATATATATAATTATACTATATTATGTAGTACTTAAAAATGTCATGACTCTTACGAGTCGAGTCACGTTTCGAGTCACGAGTCAAAAAATCATGTTTTCGAGTCGAGTCAAAAGTTACGAGTCGACAACTATGCCCATAATTATCTACATCTTATGGATTTTGGTTTTCTTGTGGAGATGGAGTATTAATTAAAAGATAGGCCCTTTATGCGTAATTTTTTTTAATAATATGTGGAAAACACAATTCATCAATAAAATAGAAAATAAAAAATCAATGAGGTCAAGTGACCAGCTGGAGCCCAAGAAACTGGCGAAGGGGATGTTGGCTTCAAGACCCGAAATCCAATTTTGATTTCACGTGGTTTCGGGCATTTACCTATATATCTTGAACGTGTAGCCAAGCAGACGCGTTATCACTCTTATTCTATAGGAGTACCGGAATTCCAACTTCCTGCATAATGTTCATTTTAGATGTTATTACCGGGATTCGAATAATAATAACATTTGTCGGTCTAAAAATAAATAAATAAATAAATGAGGTCTCTTTAAAAAGGTAAAACTCTAACAGCTGTCCAAGACTCCAAATCATTGGTGTTGCATTTAACAAACTATCGTACATAAGTTTTCATTACACTTATTCAAGTTTTTATTTTTTAAATAAAAATAAAACTAGTTCAAAGAAGCTACTCAAACCAGAGTTAATTTTGTTTGACTATTTCTTGGAAATGTTAAACAAAGTTAAAGTACATAAAAAGGTTGTACATTTCCATATTAAAAGTCCATCCCCTGAATTTTATGGTAAGTGTACAACTATTTAATGTACCTTAACGAAAGCCCTTAGGGCTTCGTTTAGCAAAACCCTTAAAACTTTAGTTGCTTATGATTTCTATAAGATCCTAAACTGTTTGAAGTAGTTTTAATAATTGCCCATATTCCATACGATTTATAAATAAACACCTTATGTACACCACATATATAGACCTATATATTTGACGTATAGGTGTTCCCCTGAACATTATACGCCAAATATAGCCCTATTACGTAGCGTACATGTTGTCATGTTTGTTAGAAAAACTGAGCCATATGAATAGGTGGTCTTTTATAAAATCCAAATCAATCGTACGTTTACTCTTTCTACCTTAACTTTCATACCTTAAAGCTTTTCAAAAGAAAACCTTTCTACCTTAAACCCATAAATGTGGTTGTTGGGACCACGAAAATGAAAGTTGTCCGTAGTGCACATGCTATAGGGAGGGACATCGGGTCGTAATTTCCTTTGAACATATATTTAAGTTATTTATTTAAAAAACCAAACCCAAACTATGAAACTAACACGTCTTGGCTTTGTAGGTGTTACGTGTGAATATTTTTGTAATGTGACTTATAATTTGTTGGTATGTCTATCTCTAAATAAAAGAAGTTTTACCAAATTAAGTAAATAAATAGTACTCGATCTACGGTAATTTGACAATAGCATCTTACACGCAATTAATTAAGATGGAAAACTCCGGTTGAATTGAAGAAGTAAACAAGAATCCCAATCAAGATGAAATATTCTACTGTAATTTATCTTTTACAAAACTTTGATTAAAGATCACGAGTTCAAATATGGATATATCTCACTTTGTCTTTGGGTTTGGCATAAAAAGAGCTTTAAATAAACACTGTTGTTTACACTTACATAACATACCATATATATATTTTTGATTAACAGATTCAAGAAGGTTATATATGAATAGTCCATTTCTTCAAAGACAGATTAAGATTGATGCTTTAGATATGTTTATAAACAATAAATAATGAGCTCACCTTTACCGCTATGATTCCATGCTACATTAAAAAAACAATAAGCTAGCATTTGGTTATATCAGGATCCAGTTAGAAGTGCAGTTGTGGACTCTAGCATTCATGTAATAGATAATGGGAGGAAATCTATTCGAGGAAAGGTATCGAATACGTACTTCACGAGGAATCATCATGTTTATATATATACTCACTATATATTTTGCTAAAGATTGATGATTTGTTTTAATTAGTACTTCTTATCGACAACATTATCATGTCTAATTCAGGTCTTCTTTGTTTTCACCCTTTGTGACACCTCAAACTATGATGTTCATGTGAAGGTACATACTCCTTTTACCCAAATCAAAGCAAAATTAACTACTAAAAATGCATACAATATGGTTACATCAAATATTCTATAGTTAGGGGCAAGAAATCCAGAAGAAGCTGCAAAGTGGATCAAATCGTTCCAAGAATTATCTCAAAAGGTGCATTCTGCTTAACACGAAAACTGCTACCAATTTCTATGACAGATGGCTAACGTACGTGCTTTAATAAAATGCAGGTGAATCAAAAACCAGGAAATTTTACAGATTGGTTTAGGTATGAACAACTGTAGTTGCATTATTTCTGATCTGTAATAGCTTTGAAGTTTTCACTTGATTATAAATTTGTACTAAAGATAACATATCGACAAAATGTATTAAGTAGTTTTTTGTGATGTGCAGTTCTAAGTTTTCTAGCAGTGTGTGTGATAAAAAGGATGTCGATGGCATTCTCTCTTTAGCCTCGACCATGGATCCCAAAACTAGTGAAATTAATGAACCATCATGCTGGACAATCTTTGATTGTCACAATGGTAATAATCAAGATAACGATATTGTTTCCTTTTTTATTGCCAGATTTCATGCTTAAAATTTTGTTCCTTGTTTCAGGTCTCAGACTATTTAAGCAAGCAAGAGATCAGGAAAGTCACAATAAGGTTGGTATCATGCTTAATTGAAACCAAAAAATCGGTTACCTCCAGTCCAAGGTTATATGTGCATCTTTTGTGTTGTAGAGAAATGATCATGCATTAGCAGCTGTTAGCGTGATAGAAGAAAGTCCAGATGTCGTTTTCCAGACGCTTATGTCTCTTGGTGCTTCAAGATCACAGTAAGGATAAATTATTGCTCCTAATATATGACTCAACCGATTTTTTGGTGATCAAAACAAATATGTGAACAGAAATTCGATTCTTATAGATATAATGATTTATCACCATGCTTAATTTATTGTAGATGGGACTTTTGTTTTCAGAAAGGTAGTGTGATTGAAACCATAGATGTTCACACCGATATTATTCACAAGCAGTTAAATCGTGATTGGTTGCCTTGGTACGAATCAGTCATTATATTGTGCTTCCCTCAATATGAGTCCATAGCGATCAGCAATGTTTTACTTACTCCAGTCCAATCTTATTATTTTGCAGGTGTATGAAACGAAGAGACTTACTATTGCATCGCTATTGGAGGAGGGAAGAGAATGGAACATATAGTAGGAAAATCTTTGTTTCAACAGGTAGTGTGATTGAAACCATAGATGTTCACACCGATATTATTCACAAGCAGTTAAATCGTGATTGGTTGCCTTGGTACGAATCAGTCATTATATTGTGCTTCCCTCAATATGAGTCCATAGCGATCAGCAATGTTTTACTTACTCCAGTCCAATCTTATTATTTTGCAGGTGTATGAAACGAAGAGACTTACTATTGCATCGCTATTGGAGGAGGGAAGAGAATGGAACATATAGTAGGAAAATCTTTGTTTCAACATCTCGATTTTCAGATAACACATGCTCAAGTTCTATAAACTTAGAAATGAAAATCATCTGATATATTTATTTGCAGTTATTTTCTATCATTCTGTACCTCACAACAAATGCCCACCAAAGAAGGGATTTATTCGTGCTTGGGTTAAATGTAAGTTATGATAGAAATTTCCAATTACATTTTCCATTATCAAAGATGAAGTTATGGTATGATCTGGTCCTTTTACAGGTGGAGGCTATGTGATATCTCCTGGTAATCAGTATAAACAATCAGTTGTAAGGCACGTGCTTGCTATCGATTGGAAATCTTGGAGACCTTGTCTACAAAAATCTTCTTCTCAATGTCTCACAATACGCATGCTTGAGAGACTGTCAGGTTGCTTCTTTACACAAGATATTTACTTTTTTGTTTTGGTTTCACATTTTTTTATATATACTGAATCATTGTATGTTTTTGTAGCTTTGAGAGAACTTTTCAAAACAAACTTGGCCGATTACTTATTGCCCGAGTTCTCTTCACGAAAGCTGAAGAGAGTTAGTTCGCTAAGCAAGCAAAATAATAATAAAGAGCAGTTAGTGGGCGGATTGGCTCAAGATCCTCCAGATCAAATAGACCTTATGGAAATTGATGATCAGTCGGATGAATTTTTTGATTTCTCGGGACCTTTGTTTGCTGATGGATCAGAAGATGATTGGGCTGCTAAAAATGGTTATGAAATCCACTCTCAGGTTGGGTAATTGATGTTTGTTTAATGCAGTTTTCGTTCTTATCACTTTGAGCTTTACCATATGAGTTTACCAATTCCTTATTCCATTTTTTTCACAGGATTTATGTGATGTTAATACTATATCAGGAAACAAGAATGATTTTGTATGTGAATTGACCCTAGATACTAGATCGGTAACTGCTGCAGTGCAGAGAAAAGGTTGTACAGACATGGAGAAAATTGTGTGGGACGAATGTCTCTCATATAACTACATGTTCACTCTTCAAAAAGATGAAGCAACTGGTATACTCCCTAATAGTTGGTCAGCACCCAAACCTTCTGTTTTTCAAATTCGGGGAGAAACCTTTTTGGAGGACCGTAAGAAGGTAAACTTTCATTATTATGTTTTTCAGACATTATTCAGACTAATATTTACTCAAATATACACATTGTCATTTTTAACGGTAATTAACACTAAAGAAAATTATTCATATTTTTAACTATGTAGTGTGTGTTAAATGTTGTTAATTTCATGAGATGTGTATACATTTTATTTATATTGTAATTTTCAGATTCCTGCAGAGAGTACGCTGTTGCAAATTGTTGCAGTTGACTGGCTGAAATCCGACAAGAGAGAAGATCACCTTGCTAGTCGACCCGGGAACATCGTTCAAGTTGGTCTCTCTTGTTTATATACAACAAGTTCTCATATGACTTCAAATCGATAACATCATTCATTCTGCAGAATTATGCAGCTGATGGTCGCCCTGAATTCTTCATTATTGCTAACTTTCAGGTAACAATGTTTGTCTTTATAAGCATATACAAGAAGAGTCAAATAGGCTGTAGCAGTCCATACTCAAGTTATTTACGAGTTCAATAATTCTTATGATATATCAGGTCCCAGGTTCAACAACTTATAATCTTGCTTTCTACTATACGATATGTACCCCAATCAAAGATGTACCTTTGTTAGAGAGATTTATAGAAGGAGACGATGCATTTAGAAATTCAAGATTAAAGATCATCCCTAATGTAGCTGAGGTGAGTAGACTTCATTTGCTTAAACATGCTTTATTTTCAATGTAAATATCTTTCTTAGATGTAGTTTTCAGTTCGAGTCTAAATTCATGCATAAAATGTCAAGTTTCTTAGGATGATGAAACAATCAACTTTGTGATGTGTTTCATGTGCAAATTCGTTTTACAGGGGCCATGGATTCTCAAGCAAACTATTCGCATACCCACTTTGATTGGTAATATGCTTACAATCAACTACATTCGTGGGGCAAACTATTTGGAGGTAAATAGCTAAACAACTTAACTTTGGCTTCTATGTGGTCAGAAATATTGGTACTTGTATATTTTATTGGTATAACGTTATTTTTCCTGTATATATACACAAAAATCAGCAACATAATGTATTAGTAATATTCATTTTGATAGCAATAATTCATCATCTTGAGTTATGTTTTTACGCCATTGTATCTGAGTGTTGTTATAGATGGACATTGATGTTGGTTCATCAGCAACTGCAAGGTTAATAGCTGGCAAGACTTTCAGTTGCTTTACTAGTTTGATAATCGAAGTAGCATTTGTTATACAGGTACATAAACTTCTAAGTAAATCTATGAAAATCGCCACTAATATGCATCACCGCTTGTGTTTCCTATATATAAAATGATATAACGTTTTTGTAAAGATTTATGCTGGTCATCTCTAAGTTAGTAGTATTAATTTATGCAACTTGTTGCAGGCAAACACACGTGATGAGCTTCCAGAGAATCTACTTGGAGCATGTCGTATGAGCTATCTCGATGTCTCTAAAGCTGTTTGGGCAAACCCATGATTAAAAAAACATACAAGTTCACTAGTCTGGAACCCATATGGTGTGTTGACAATGGAACAATCATGTATGCTTTCGTTGGATCAAGTTTCAAAATAGAAAACTGATCACAAGAAGCTATAATTAACCTTTTGCATTATGAACTTAATATTGATGTTTATGTAGTAGCAGTGGGCTGCTTATAGAAAGTATGTGTACACAGCTTCTCGGACACAATTGTTCCGACGATTTTAGCTGAAGAAGACAATATATGCTTGTGACTTGTGGTGTATTTCTTTTGCATTTATATGATCCTATGTTTCCTAAAAACATCCAGATTCCATTCCATTGATAGTTCAAAGTTAACATCCCAAGTGATTTAACTGAAGGAACTCCATTTGGGGTTAAAATTTTTAATCTTTTTCTTGGATTTTTCTTTTAATCATTTAACAATCAGCACTTTACTTTGCATAGTTTGCATATATTTATGTCTAGAACAAGTTGGGTGGGTAAATCATTCATACATGAGCGTACATGATGCATACAAGAGTAGAATGAAGGTTGGTCACTTCACTTGGTTGGTTGGTAAATCATTCACACAAACATACATTCATTCATGAGTAGAACGTGTTGTGTGTGCCAGAAAGACAACAAAAAATAAAAATCTTGATACATCATAGAGATTTTGAAAATCAATTAAATATTCAAAGTGTTTAGCTTTTTGAAAGTTTCAATTTTGTTTTGTGGGTAAAACTAAAACCATTACCACGTCAAAAAGTAAACAAATTTCCATTCATTTATTATTAGAAAAATAAAAAAACAAATATCTGAGCATTGAGCAAACAATAGAAAAGGTCAACAAATTCAAGGTACTCACTCACTCGAGCCTTCAAAAGTCAAGAAGTTTGATTTAAAGATTTCAACGAGCTAAGCACAAAACAAACACGAGTAACTAATTCGATTCATTTCCATCACATCAAATCAAATCAAAGTATATATATATATATATATATATATATGAGTAATAAAATAACCACAGTGATGATTTAAAGATATAAAGATTGGTCTTTATATAAAGTTTGAATCCTTTTTAGAAGAAAAAAAAATATACCCCGTGTGGGTAGGGGATTTGGGCTTTGTCCATAAAATGGGTTGTCACCTAGACACTAATCCAGTAAAGCGGGTCGGTTAACCCGAAACTAAATAAGAAAGCATAGAGATCGATGAAATCGTAGAAATAAAAAAATAATACATACCTCTCCAGGCTTCAGCTACCCGTAAGGCCGTAATCGATATCTAATTGGTTAGTTAGGGGTTTGGTTGATTACCTGATTTTGAGTCGTCTTTGCTACTACTTTTAATTAGCGACGATTATCGACGGATCTTCATTTTTCTCATTTTAATTCCTGGAGTTTGTGTCTCTATCCATATTCCATACATACATAAATATACATATACATACATAGGTAATATAAAATCATCTATAATTAAACTCCGAACCCCGCACAGTCCCATAAACCCTGACTTATTTAGGTTTTTACAATTTGAGACTAAAAACAGTTATATGAAATGCTGAAGCTATATTTGTTTTCATACTGAAAGAGTATATTTTTTCTCATAAAAATTGCTGCAGTTTTTGACCTGATTCAAGTTGGTTAGTGTGAACTTCAGTAAATGGGTCATGATGCTCTAATATTAGCCCTACTGCTGCTGCTGCTTCTTCCCATCAAAGGTATATATATGTAGTAGTAGTAGTCGCAATTTTAAGTTTTTTAGTTAGTGTTAGTGCTAATTATTATTAATTTTCAATCGGCAGTTTATCCGTATTCTAGTAGTGCATATGATTATGAGCATTGTGAGACTATTGTCCAGAAATGGGCATCTTCTTCTCTTCAAACCGATAATAATAATGATAATGATGGGCACCTTTTAAAAGATTTACTATTTTTTCTTCATGTGCCAAGAACTGGAGGCCGAAGTTATTTCTATTGGTAAAGTTTTCGCCTTTCCTGCAGTTGAGCATATTTGTTCCTAATTATTGAAGTAGAATCATCACATGTGATATTTATTGGTTTTAACTCGTCTTTGCAGCTTTTTGAAGAAGTTGTACTCTAGCTCTTTAGAATGCCCGCGTTCTTATGATAAACTGCGGTTCAATCCCCGGTATGCAATGCTATTTTTGATTATTTTTGTTGGTAATCTTTGCTGCTTGTTCTATAAGCTTTATAGTTATGTGTTCTTGTGCAGTAAACAGAATTGTAGGTTATTGGCAACTCATGATGACTATAGCATAATGTCTAAACTGCCTAGAGAAAAAACTTCAGTGGTAACGATACTTAGGAACCCCGTCGACCGTGTTCTTAGTGCTTATGAGTTTTCGGTAGAGGTAGCAGCTAGATTTTTGGTGCATCCTAACTTGACATCAGCCGCAAAAACATCTGAAAAATTGCGTTTAAAGAAGGGTATTGTGATCACACTCGAGATTTGGCCATGGAAGTATTTAGTTCCTTGGATGATGGAGGAACTCTTTAAACGGGTATGATTTTGTTTTCCAAGTCAACACCTACGATGAGATTGAACTTTAAGTGATGTATAATGATTACTTGATGTATCTATCTAAGTTATGACAATGAACAGAGAGATGCTAGAAAAAAAATGGGTCAACCTTTTGCTTACGGGAATGACCCATATAATGTGGAAGAAGTTGTTCTGCCATTACACGAATTCATCAATCACCCTGTAGCTATGGACATTGTTCACAATGGTGCCACTTTCCAGGTACAAGTCTTGTGTACAAACTGACTCTTTGTTAGATGGATACAAAGTTTTTGTGACCAATCAAATGAGTATCTTTTGTTACGTTTCAACATAAAGATGTGACTTTTCTTACTTTTGGCTAATCCTTAAGCATCTGTTATAGCTAAGTGTTGTTGCTAATAGATAGCAGGTTTGACAAACAATTCTAATATATGGGATGCTCATGATGTGCGCCACTGCGTAATGACCCATCAAACACTTGGAAAACATGTGCTTGAAGTTGCAAAGGTAATTACAAGGTCAGACTCGTATAGGATCAGTTTCTATGGCTACATATAGGCTAGTAAGTTTGAGTATGACTTAGTTTTTTTTTTATCGAAGTATTAGTCCATACAAACCTTGCAAATGTGTCACAAAGTGAACTAATTGTAGAAAATTACAACTACAGGTTTGTGTGACAACCACTAGTGGTGAACTAAAAACAGACATCATTTTGACATTAACTCAAGTATGGTTTAGCTCATGTAGATTTCAATAAAGTTAGAATGTTCTTCCAATTCATCACAAGTGAACTAGTTGTAGACAATTACAACTACGAGTTTGCGATTGACAACCATTAGTAGACAGTAGTCGAGTAAAAGCATACATTACATTTGGCATGTATAGGGTCAACTCATACAGGCTCACCAAGTTGCCCAAGCCTGAGACATGCTAGGTCGAGCTGGCTCTCTGAAGCAGCTTGGAATTCCCAAGCTTTTTGGCAAGCCGACTCGTCTTATCTACACCCTCGGCTTTAATGAATCTTTGACTAT
Source organism: Erigeron breviscapus (assembly GCA_034093135.1). Classification (NCBI taxonomy): domain Eukaryota; kingdom Viridiplantae; phylum Streptophyta; class Magnoliopsida; order Asterales; family Asteraceae; genus Erigeron; species Erigeron breviscapus. Next base: position 154,488,909 of record CM067169.1, on the reverse strand, counting down.
TTGGTTTACCTAATGATGATTGTTTATTTTACAGAAAAGGTTGGATGATATGCTATATGTTGGACTTACTGAAGACCATAGAGAATCTGCCACCATGTTTGCAAACTTAGTTGGTCAACAAGTCATTTCACAGTTAGCTGCATCCAATCCAGTAACTGAAGCTGTAAGTAATAGCGGGTAAACTTCAATGAACCGAAACACCCATATGTATCTCCTTATAAAATTTGTGATGAAGATGCCTTAATTTGCATGCTTAATAGGGTATAACAACACATCAGCTGTTGAAGCACAAAACAAAAATGTATACCCGTTATTCTTTTCACATTTTTATACACACTCTAAATGTGATATGTTGACTAAGAGAACTATATCTCTATGTTAGATGACTGTGGAAAAACTGATGGAAACTTATGGAACTTGTGTTTCTAAGTTAAGGTCGTCTCAGTCAAAGCGGCGCATTAATTCTTTCAGAAGAATCTCGCCGGTAAACTTTACAAAAGAGGTACTGTTTTATAATAGTTATAGTTGTATTACTTGTATGTTGTATCTGCATTAGCTTCAGTTTTCTAAATAGATGAAATTACTGGTATATCATTTGCAATTTACTTACAACATATGTCATATCTTCTACTCATATTAGCTTCCATTTATGGAAATGCTGGATATGATGTGCAATTTAATTGCAGCTTAAGTTAATATCTTGTATAATGCAGGCACGGCGTCATGTTTCTGAAGCTGTTCTCAAGCAAATAAGTTTGTTGAATGGTCTAGACATTGAACTCTACAAACATGCTCAGAAATTTTTTATAAAACAACATCAAGTTATGGAACATAAACAGGTTGATTCTGCCACAGAGGTAAGTTTCTATCTTTTCCATCACTTGTACTTTTGGCAGTCAAAATCATCCCTTGCATTGCATTTCAAAATTATGTTGACCTGTCAAATGCATTATGTGCAGCAGGAGAGGTGGCAGCTGATGCATAGCAAGAACTACATTGGCTCTGCTTGGGAAATTCTTTACTTGTTCTTGTTCATATTGTTACTGCTCTTCATTTGCCTTTATGTAAATGCAAAAAGAAGAAAGTCAAAAGTAAAGATATAACTTTACTTAGCATTAACTTAAAATTATGGCTGTTTTCAGAATACGAGCATAGTGCCCGCGCAATGCGGCGGTAAAAATTTACAAAGTGTGATATACCATGATGATGGCAATTTACAAAGTGGTATTTATTTTTCGTTAGTTTGAACTTTTGTTGTCAGTTATTAAATATAAAAATAACAAAAATATTAATAAATTATTAGAAAATACACTTTTTTGAAATAGTTCCACTTTTAATAAAAATTATGTCAAAATGTTCATTATAAGGGCATCGGTGGTCAAAGGAGAAGCCAGAAATCGAGATTGAGGGGGCTTGATCATCAACCCTTATGTCACTGGCTCGATGTCAAATCTTTCCTTTTTTTTTTTAAACGATTGATAAGTCGACCGCTTTAAAAAAACCATATAACGACATACATAATTTAAATTAACATCATAAATAATAAATAATAAAAATATTTACTTAAATTTTAAGAATATATCATTCGCAAAAAACAAAAGAAAAGATATGTGGATAAATAAATTATAAATGAACTTTGCAGATTACTAAAACAAAACTATTAAAAGGTAAAAAACTAAATAAAAATTATGTTTAAATCAGATAGATATATTAGATATTTAGATTAGATTAGAACGTTAGATAGATAGATAGATAGTATAACACTATAATCTTTCAAAAAAAAAAAGATATACGTAGTATATCCTTACTTTCCCATTTCCCCAAAACTTTCTCCAACCCATGTGAATGTTGACCATTTACACCACCCTCGTTATTGTTTAACTTCTTCTTTCTCGGTACGTAATGCACCACCACCAGTAGTCGAGTAAGCCTCCCTCTTCTCTTTCTCCATCGTTCGGATCTACCTTCTACCAGCCGCCGCCATTAGATCTACTGTTCTTCATCATCACCGTCGTTCTTCTTTGTCATCATCGGATCTACCTTCCACCACCAAGAGTAATAATGGAGGATGTGTGGTGGTGATTGGCGGCGGTGCCATTCGCCGGAGATGGTGGTTGACGTCGATGGTGGTTGGTTGGTGTGACTGTAGATAGCGGTGCCGGGTGGTGATTGTAGGTGGCGGTGGTTGGTTACTGGTAACTGTAGACGGTGATTGGTTAATGGTAACTGTAGACGGTGGTGGTTGTAGACGGCGGCGGCGGGTGGTGGTTGTTGACTGCGGCGGCTGATGGTGGTTGTAAACGGTTGTTGGTGGTGGTTGTAGGTGGTGTTAATTGGAGAGGTTTGAGGGTAAAAAGCTAATTATCTATAAAAGGTTGGGGTATTTTTGGTACTTCAACGTTGTAATTTAAGAATTTGGGGAGGGGTTCCTCTGTTATAAAGGAATATAGATATAGATATAGATATAGATATAGATATAGATATAGATATAGATAGATGTAAGTTATAGTTAACACCTGTACTAATTTCTCACAGAATATTCGATTAAAGTGCCGTCTTTTATAAGTTATTTATCTAAACTCGCTGAAAAATGATTAATCCTTCTAAATATCCCTATAAATATCCTTCTAAAACCTTCAAATTATGACATGTGTATTTTACTAACTTTCTTTCTTAATCTCAACTTTTGATTTTGCCATATGTCATAATCTTATCATTAGAATGATTTTTAGGAGGTTTAGTTAAAAGGATTTATCATTTTCCGAACTCTTAATAATCATATACTATATGACTAAATATATGATGGCTGTTTTGCCCGGATTTGAACCCGAACCTCCATAAAGGTAAAATATCTCACCTCCCTCTTGTACTACTAGACCATGAGTGGTCGATTGATGTTTAAACTTTTTTTTGTTTAACAGTCAAAGATTTCATTAAGTGAATATACATTTAAAGTACAATAATCCAAAATACTTAACTGACTACAGATTTACAACCATCCTACGATATAGAGCAAACATCTAATAAAATATACGCATATTATGACAGAAATAACATCATGAAACGTAACTATAATGATCGATATGGAAGTACATACCAAGGAACTGTTTATGGGTCCAGAAATATTGGTGTCATGACTTACTTACGCCACGCGTACCCCGACCATGGAATAAAGGGTAACCGGACCAGAAACTTTCCGCGGCGATGTCGCCGCGGAAAGTTGGAAAAGACAAAAGTTTCCGCGGCGATATCGCCGCGGAAAGTGCGGGCCCCCATGTCATTAATGGCTAATCTGACAGAATTTTAGCGGACCTCCCCTCATTAGCGGCGAGGTCGTCGGGGAAAGTCCGGTCCGGTTACCCTTTTTTAGGTCGGACTACATGGCGCCTTTACTTATTATGTACGGATCCCAAGATAGATTAGAAGTTGGGACAAGAGCTTATGATGTTTGAATTCATTTATCAAAAGATGTTAACAGTTTCCTAACACATGTTTTTGTAAGTCTTCAAGTGGTGATTTGTTTTTTTTGACAAGTGAATTTTACCTCAGACGTGTATAATGTGTGCTAATCGCACAACGAAAGAGTCTCGCACTAAACGGATCTTAAATAGCCTTTTTCAAGCGGAGATTTGTACCATTAGAATGATGATGATATATCAGTAGTACGGACTAGGCATATAGTGCAAGTTAAGTATCTAATATGATTCTGATTTCTGATTATTATAATTAATAAAAGTAGAAAACTGTAATAGGGCTGATATTGAGCGTTTAGGGGGCTAACGTAAGTAGTGACACTTATTGGTCTATTTATACTCGCTAAGACTACTTGTTATGGTGAACTACCAACACCATCGGTCGCTACATGTTTATAATAAGACAATCAGTTTTTTCACTATTCGTACCTCATTCAAAGTATTAACATTATATGAATCCTTATAAAGATGAAGTTTGTATATAATTCTACATAATTACAAAAAGTATGTGTTGCAATAGTTATATTACTATATGTTTTTTAATTGAGTGATATGGAAGATATTTGTACATATATATTTGTAATTTTATACATTTGAACATACTTGGGAGTTGGGAGTTGGGAGATGGTAAATAGTACGACTTTTAATGATATTGTCATTTTGTAAATACGTTTAACTACTGTAGATTTTAGATGTTATACGTAACTTTAATTTATATTAATTTTTGAATCTGATTTTCATACAATGTTATTACTTCCAAATTATGACTTTTGTTTAATCGATGTAGCATTTGAAGATTTTAGCTGTATAAAATCGTGACAATTATTTAATTTTGTTTTCTACTATAAAATGGGCTTGGCCCATAGCCCATTTCTGCTGGTTTACAAAACATGGGCATCCATAGCCATAGGTATAGACTATTCAAAACCAGTCAATTTGTTAGTTAGACCGACACCCATCAAGCATGTTAAAAAAACACATATTGCAGTCATAATTAGCATATAAATAAATAAATTAAATCCATGTATTTGATTTTCAGTGAACCTCCAACATGAACGTTAATTTAATTAGTTAAAAAAGTCACAATATTATTAGAGTATAATAATATTATTACGAGTATAAAACTTCGGTTTTATCATTAAAAAAAAAAAATTAATAGTAAAATATTTTTTGGAGAAGGTGGCATTGATTGTGGGGGGGAAATGTGGGGTGTCGGCGAATGCTAAAACAATGCGGGACCCAGATCCATCAAGCAAGGGGCGTTAGCATGTGATTTATGGACCCCCACCCCCCTTCTTTGAATCTATTTAATTCCTTCACATTTACTCTTTATTTTACTATTAAAAAAAGAGTTAATTACATAAATCGTCCCTGTGGTTTACCTAAATAGTCACCTTTCGTCCTTTAAAATTCAAAACTTCAAGGACAGTCCTTTATAGGAGGATAAGGATCACGTTTGGTCCTTTGACTATTTGACTGTCAACTTCTCTCCGTTAAACCCCTCACGTGCCTCCCACGTGAGGGGTACTCCAGTAATTTGCCACCCTAAAGGACGATACGTGACTATTTAGGTAAACCACAGGGACGATTTATGTCATTAACTCTTAGCTCAATTTTATTTCTCTTCTCTCCCATCCATAACCCAATAACCAAAATTCAAGACCCATCTTCTTAGTTTCTCCCTCTACACATACTTACATCATCTTCTTTCTTTTCACACCCACCACACCACCCACCCACCTCCGCCGGTCACCCACCTCCGCCGGTCAACCCTTTCCGTCGGAATCTCTTTCTCCGACCACCTACCTTAGTGAGCTACCTCCGCCAGCCACCCATCGATTCTCTCTTTTTTATATTTCTTCATCTTCATTTTCCAGCAATCATTACTCTATTTTGATGGCTGCGCCCCCTTCTCCGGCCACTATCTTCGCCGGTCACCCCCTTATTTAACCACCACCAAGTTGTGCCGCCACCAACCACTGTCATCGTCGATTGATGTTTTTTAATAAAGATCTGTGGTGGTTGTTGGTCGGAGATCTACAAGATTTTGTTGGGTGATGTTAGATGATTTTGGTTTTTTATAAAATAAACTAGCATATGACTCGATCTCGTTTATATCTTCTTGAAGATCTTCTTCTTGTTTTATCTTATTACTTTTAGATCCATTAATGGTTGGTGGTGCGGTGATGGCCAGCGGTGGTGTAGTGTTGTGGCTGTGGTATTACGGTGGTTGGTGTTCCCGCAGTGGCGGACGGTAGGCAGTGGTGGTGGTCGGCCGGAATTGTAAGGGATTCAATAAAATGATATGGATATATGTAATTGTATATGTATATGTTTCCATCTATATTTGACTGGGTATATATATATATATATGTATGATATATATCATATCATATTAGATTTGTTTTTGATTTGATTAGATTTATTTAGAGTTGGATGTTTTGATACAATTTGTGTTATCAGAAAGAAAGGGGATAAAAGAAAGATAGAGAAAGGATTTGATACATTTGGATATACAATTTGTATGACATTTGGGTTTATGATTTGATACATTTGGATATACATCTGTAATGGATTGTGTATGGTATAAATCTGAATATAAGTATTGAAGTGGTGTATGGATGTTCTTATGACATAAATCGTCCTTGTGGTTTACCTAAATAGTCACCTTTCGTCCTTTAAAATTAAAAACCTCAAGAACAGTCCTTTATGGGTGGCAAATTACTGGAGTACCCCTCACGTGGGTGTCACGTGGGGGGTTTAACGGAGACCACTTGACGGTCAAATAGTCAAAGGACCGAACATGATCCTTATCCACCTATAAAGGACTGTCCTTGAGGTTTTGAATTTTAAAGGACGAAAGGTGACTATTTAGGTAAACCACAGGGACGATTTATGTCATTAACTCTTAAAAAAAAGAAAACATTTTCCAATACGTGTCCTATAACAACATACATAATTAAGGCATAGGGTAACACGACCAGGAAAAGGTCAACCCGACCAGGGGCATTAGCGGCGACGTCGTCGCTAATACTCTGTTACTGACGGGGGGCCCGCTAATATTCTGCCAGATTAGCCGTTACTGACATGGGGGCCCGCAGTATTAGCGGCGACGTCGCCGCTAATGCTGCCTGGTCGGGGTTTGACTTTTTTGGCCTGGTGGGCTTACGCTCCTCGATAATTAATTGATGACGTATGCCCTCCAGCCACCATTACGGACATCACTACGAGCTGGATTAGTATCGTTGCACCGTCACCTAATCCGGAGCCCAGAAGTACGACCTGGTGACGTCTCTGGTCGTATACTGCAGAACAAGTACTGAACGTCTGAGCTAAAGGGACAAAGGTTGTTATGCTAGGCGACGCACCGAATAACGCCCCCCTGCAACAAAGACGTCACGCATTAAGGACCATCTCGCCTTGGTGCCTATAAATAGCAGGCCTTGGCCTTACATTTACACACACTAAATTCATGCAATATACACACTCACATATTTCATATACTTGGTAGCGTGGAAGTTGTCCATACCTCCACACCAACTGGGAACCGCTAGCAAGTCTCACACAAATCTCATTACGTTCTAAACAAGATTAAACCCCTCGAACTTAGGCATAGATAATATACTTTTAAACCCCGTGTAAATTTATGCTTAAACAAGTGGCGCCATCCGCACTCTACTAACTGATCTTGTGACGAACAAATGGCGGAGGAGGGCCAGCGATCTCCTCCGGGATTTTCGAGAAATAACAACGAAAGAGAGACAGAAGTAATCGAGCCATTGCTCAAGGAATGCCTGCGGCGCAAAAATATGCGCAGCGTGCAAACCCGGCTAGATTATGATGACTGGAGTGAAGACGTAGACGAAGAAATTGACGCAGAAACACCGCCTCAGCAAAACCAAGCTCAAGGAGCGGGGGGACGGGTAAGATTCAGTGACACGGTGACCGGAGGAGCACCCCCGACTAGTAACACAACAGCAACCCAAGCTCCGGCCACTAACCTACCACCGCTCGCAGCACAACAAATTAATCAGCAAGGCCAAACATATAACCCAGCGTACAACGGCTACGGGTACGCGTATATGCCGCAGCCCACACCGTTGCCATCGATGGGATATAGCCAACAATATTACCCAAATGGTTTTTCGCAGCAACATCAGTATTTCATACCGCAAAACAGTCCATTCTTTACTCCACAACCAGGGTTCACTCCGGCCCAACCTTCGCAATTCAATAGTCAACAACCCAACCAGCAAACAAGTAACACCGGACTTCCTCCGGAAGCTGATATGGTAGTTCAGACGGAGCCCGGTCCTTTTGTCCAGTGGATCGAAGATTACCCATTGCCGGAAGGAGGGCTCCCGAAAGGAATGGAGATGTACGATGAAAAGGATGATCCAGATAATCACTTGAAACACTTTAGTGGCATGATACGAATGCAAAAATGGAAGGTTCCGGTAGCATGCCATATGTTTGCTCTGACATTAAAAGACACGACGAGGGCATGGCTAGACAACTTACCGGTCGGGAGTGTAACTAATTTTGAAGATTTGAAAACAAAATTCAGATCCCATTTTAGTCAACAACGAAAGTACAAAAAGATACATTTGGAAGCTCACAATATCAAAAGAAAGGAGAATGAAAGTGTCCGGCAGTACATCGCTAGATATACTGATGAAACCTCGCTAATAAGAGGCTTAAGCGAGAACCAGAGAGTCTCGGGTTTCATACATGGCTTAAAGTACAAAGCATTGGTAGAATTCCTCTCCATGGACCTGCCCGAAACGTATACAGCAGCTACAGACAAGGCACATATATTCCTCACGGCCCAAGAGACAAGTGGAAACGTAGGGTATGCCGGGTGCACTGATGGAAGGGAACGTCATTGGGGCAAAGACAGAAGGAACCCCCGGCAGGATAGGGGTCGCAATCTCCCATATCCGAAGACATTAAGCACCCCATCCGGCAGTCACAGCACCTTGCACACCCCACCCAAGCAACATAGAGATGTTTTGTCAGCAGAAAAAACAAGAACAAGAAGTAGCATGAAAGGGAGAGATATAACCAAGTTTTGTGAATTCCATGGCACACACGGACATGACACAAATGACTGTGTCGTCTTTAAAGGAAGAATCGAAGAAGCAATGAAGACAGGTAAATTTTCAGGCCTCTTGAAAGGAATAAGAGAGCCAAACCAAAGGCAAAACAAAGGAAAACAGCCAATGATTCTGCCAGAAGCAAAGCCGGAACCACTAGATGAGCCAATAAATGTGATCATTGCAGAGATTAGACATCAAGAAGAAAGGATAATAAAGCCGGAGGCATGGAGGTCAGCCGCAATCAGCTTCCCTCCAGTCCCAGAGGAGGAAGCCTCCGAAGCACCAATTGTAATCAGTGCAGTCATAGGCAGTCACCCGGTGAAGAGAGTTTATCTGGACACGGGGAGTGGCTGCGAAATCATGTACGACCATTGCTTCCAGAAGTTAAAGCCATCACTGAAACAGTTGAAGAAAGAATGTTCTAGCCCATTGACAGGTTTCTCCGGAGAAAGATCCTGGTCAGCCGGAGAAATCTCCCTACCATTTACAGTCGGAGAAGGACAGAGAGTACGATCCGAAACATTGAACTTCGTAATAGTGAAAGCAGAGTCACCATACAATATCATATTGGGACGAACAACAATGCGCCGACTTGGCATCATAGCATCACCAATACATGCTATGGCAAAGCTCCTAACACCGTACGACATTGTTTGCATACGATCGGAGGCCTCTACGGCTCGCCGAGTCAACCTAGCCGAAGGGGATAACCGGGAAACGAAAGGTGACGCAATGAAGCAAATCAGCAGTATTGAAGGACCAGAAGAAAAGATCTTCATCAATGATAAGTACCCAGAGCAACATGTGTTAGTCGGGGGGAATTTGCCGGAGGAAGTTAATAAAAAGTTGAAAAAGTTGTTGGAAGAAAACAAGGATGTTTTTGCCTGGACTCCGGCTGACATGACAGGGGTTCCACGACAATTAGAAATAGAAGGAGAAAAGTTTGACACTCAACACAAGCTCAATGCGATGCCTCACGTTGAGCCAATAAAACAGAAGAAACGGAGCCTAGCTCCGGACAGGAGCCGAGCAGCTAAAGAGCAAGTAACAGACTTGGTGCAGGCTGGAATTCTAAGGGAAGTAAAGTATCAAAGTTGGGTAGCAAACCCAGTCATGGTCAAGAAACATGACGGTGGATGGAGAATGTGCGTCGATTTCACAGATATCAATAAAGCATGCCCCAAAGACTGTTACCCCTTACCGGAAATCGACTGGAAGGTCGAATCCCTAGTCGGATTCAAACTAAAGTGTTTCTTGGATGCCTACAAAGGGTATCATCAAATTCAAATGCTCCCATCGGATGAAGATAAAACCGCTTTTTATACCAATGAAGGAATATTTTGCTATAAGAAAATGCTGTTCGGCCTAAAAATGCAGGGGCAACCTACCAGAGGTTAATTGACAAAGCATTCGGAAAACAGATAGGCAGAAACTTGGAGGCATATGTAGACGATATGGTGATAAAAAGCAAGAATGGAGAAGAAATGTTGGATGATATAGAAGAAACGTTCCAAACTCTCAAGAGTATAAACATGAAGTTGAATCCGAAGAAATACTTATTCGGGGCGGAGGAAGGGCAGTTCTTGGGACATGTAGTTACTAAAGATGGGTTCCGAGCAGATTCGGACAAGATCCGGGACATACAAAGCATGCAGCCCCCAAAAAGCATAAAAGAAGTTCAAAGCCTTAATGGCAAGCTCGCACTCTTCATCGTTTCTTATCAAAATCCGCAGACAGATCTTTGCCTTTCTTCAAAACCTTGAAGGGATGCTTAGAGAAAAAGGATTTTGTATGGACAGCAGAAGCACAAGATGCATTTGAGGAGATTAAAGATTACTTATGCCAGTTACCAATGATAACAGTACCAATCAAAGGAGAAACGCTACAAGTGTACTTAGCGGCAGCAGAGGAAACAATCAGCGCAATGCTAGTCGCAAACAGAACCGAGGGGCAGGTCCCGGTTTATCACGTTAGCAGAGTCCTCCAGGGTCCGGAAACTCGGTATCCGGAGATAGAGAAGTTGGTCTTAGCACTTGTGCATACCGCCAGGAGGTCAAAGCGCTATTTCCAGGCTCACCCGATACAAGTGCTAACTGAAAAACCAATCAAACAAGTGTTGAGCAAGCCAGAGAAGTCAGGAAGACTAGCAAAGTGGGCAATTGAGCTTGGTGAGCACAAAATTGAATTCCGCCCTCGAAATGCAATTAAAGGACAAGCATTAGCCGATTTCTTAGCCGAGGCTCATCACGAAAAGAAAGCAATGAAAAGGAAATCACCTCCGGAGGCCGATAAAGATGAACACAAGGATGCGCCGGGAGCGGTTTGGAAACTGTTTACGGATGGAGCATCAAGCGCTGATGGCTCCGGCACCAGTTTGATCCTGATAAATCCGGAGGGACAGGAGTTCACATATGCTCTACGCTTCAATTTCAAAGCCTCCAATAACGCATCAGAATATGAAGCACTTCTGGCAGGTCTCAGAATCGCCAAACAGATGAAGGTGGAATGCATCCATGCATGTGTAGATTCACAAATAGTTGCTTTCCAGGTAGAAGGAACATACGAAGCAAAAGAGCCAGCGATGAAAAAGTATCTGGGGAAGATTTTAGACATAAAGCAACAGTTCAAGTATTTCAAGATACAAAACATAAGCAGAAACAAAAACAAGATTGCCGATGCACTGAGCAAGCTAGCCTCAACGTCTTTCGCACACTTTACCAAAAAAGTGTTAGTTGAAACGTTGGAAAAAAGTTCAATTGAAGAAGAAGAGGTAGTGGCCCCCATTGAAGAAGAAGAGGTAATGGCCCCCATTGAAGAAGAAGGGACAAATTGGATGACTCCTATCATAACATACCTGTCAACCGGAGAACTTCTGGAAAGTAAAGACGAAGCAAGGAAAGTAAGGATAAAAGCACCGCAGTTCGCAATTCAAGACGGATGCATGTACAAGAAGTCTTACCTAGGCCCCATGCTACGATGTGTCGGTCCCAGACAGTCCAAGGAAGTAATACGAGAAGTACACTTGGGATCCTGCGGTCTCCATTCCGGACCCAGGACCGTTGTAAGAAAAATGATGACGATGGGATATTATTGGCCGTCAATGCATAGGGACACGGCTGAAGAGCTCCGATCATGTGACTCATGCCAAATCCATTCGCACACCACCAAAGCCCCAAAAAATGATCTAATACCCGTAACAGCAGCATGGCCATTCATGAAGTGGGGAATAGACATAGTGGGACCCTTCCCGAAAGCTCCTGGCAACGTGAAATTCTTGGTGGTAGCAATTGATTATTTTACCAAATGGGTAGAGGCGAAACCATTGGCAACCATATCGGGCAAACAGATGGAGAAGTTTGTATGGGAACAAATAGTAACAAGATTTGGAGTGCCAAAGACCATTGTCAGTGATAATGGCAAGCAATTCAGAGATGGGATTTTCAAAGATTTTTGCAAAGGCCTGGAAATTGAGCAATCTTTTACCTCCGTGGCCCACCCGCAAGCCAACGGTCAGGTGGAAGCAACAAACAAAAGCATTGTGAAGGGAATCAAAACCAGATTAGGAAGATGCCAGAGCGGATGGCTAGACGAAGTACACCACGTACTATGGGCACACCGGACCACCCCGAAGACTAGCAACGACGAAACGCCATTCAGCCTAGTTTATGGGACGGAGGCCATGATCCCGGCTGAAATCAGTGTGCCAACCCTCCGAAGAAGTATCAGCATGGAAACAAATGAAGAAGAGTTAAGGAACAATCCGGACCTTCTAGATGAAAGGAGGGAGGTAGCACTCATCAAAGAAGCAATTTACAAGAAGCAAATGGAAAAGTATTACAACAGTAGAGTCCGCAAAGAAGTTTTCCAACCCGGAGACCAAGTGTTCCGGAACAATGAGGCAAGCAAAGCAGAGAAGTTAGGAAAACTCAGCGCGCAGTGGGAAGGACCATATGTAGTCACAGAAGCCTCCGGCAATGGAGCATACAAACTAGCCACACTTGATGGGGATGAAATCCCAAGGACTTGGAACGCGAATCAATTGAGGAAATGCTATGTCTAAATTATTAGAAATTCCAAATCATTGTAATGTGACTCGAAAGTCTGTAAACACCATTCGACGGTTGAACTAATGAACAAGTAGCATTCCCTCATTTATGTTGTCAAAAACTAAGTATTTGTTTTCGCACACGCTCCGGCTAACGAAACAAAATACTCATTTATATTTAAAACTCTAAGTATTTGTTTTCGCACACGCTCCGGCTAACGAAACAAAATACTCATTTATATTTAAAACTCTAAGTATTTGTTTTCGCACACGCTCCGGCTAACGAAACAAAATACTCATTTATATTTAAAACTCTAAGTATTTGTTTTCGCACACGCTCCGGCTAACGAAACAAAATACTCATTTATATTTAAAACTCTAAGTATTTGTTTTCGCACACGCTCCGGCTAACGAAACAAAATACTCATTTATATTTAAAACTCTAAGTATTTGTTTTCGCACACGCTCCGGCTAACGAAACAAAATACTCATTTATATTTAAAACTCTAAGTATTTGTTTTCGCACACGCTCCGGCTAACGAAACAAAATACTCATTTATATTTAAAACTCTAAGTATTTGTTTTCGCACACGCTCCGGCTAACGAAACAAAATACTCATTTATATTTAAAACTCTAAGTATTTGTTTTCGCACACGCTCCGGCTAACGAAACAAAATACTCATTTATATTTAAAACTCTAAGTATTTGTTTTCGCACACGCTCCGGCTAACGAAACAAAATACTCATTTATATTTAAAACTCTAAGTATTTGTTTTCGCACACGCTCCGGCTAACGAAACAAAATACTCATTTATATTTAAAACTCTAAGTATTTGTTTTCGCACACGCTCCGGCTAACGAAACAAAATACTCATTTATATTTAAAACTCTAAGTATTTGTTTTCGCACACGCTCCGGCTAACGAAACAAAATACTCATTTATATTTAAAACTCTAAGTATTTGTTTTCGCACACGCTCCGGCTAACGAAACAAAATACTCATTTATATTTAAAACTCTAAGTATTTGTTTTCGCACACGCTCCGGCTAACGAAACAAAATACTCATTTATATTTAAAACTCTAAGTATTTGTTTTCGCATACGCTCCGGCTAACGAAACAAAATATTCACTATGTTTAAAATAACAAGTATTTTTGCTTTCGCACACGCTCTGGCTAACGAAGCAAAATACCGTCTATATTTGAAATCACAAGTATTCTTGCATTCGCACACACTCCGGCCAGCAAAATAAAATGCGTGATTGCGTACAAAACCTAATTTTTGGCTCCGCATACGCTCCGGCTAACGAAACAAAATACTCATTTATATTTAAAACTCTAAGTATTTGTTTTCGCACACGCTCCGGCTAACGAAACAAAATACTCATTTATATTTAAAACTCTAAGTATTTGTTTTCGCACACGCTCCGGCTAACGAAACAAAATACTCATTTATATTTAAAACTCTAAGTATTTGTTTTCGCACACGCTCCGGCTAACGAAACAAAATACTCATTTATATTTAAAACTCTAAGTATTTGTTTTCGCACACGCTCCGGCTAACGAAACAAAATACTCATTTATATTTAAAACTCTAAGTATTTGTTTTCGCACACGCTCCGGCTAACGAAACAAAATACTCATTTATATTTAAAACTCTAAGTATTTGTTTTCGCACACGCTCCGGCTAACGAAACAAAATACTCATTTATATTTAAAACTCTAAGTATTTGTTTTCGCACACGCTCCGGCTAACGAAACAAAATACTCATTTATATTTAAAACTCTAAGTATTTGTTTTCGCACACGCTCCGGCTAACGAAACAAAATACTCATTTATATTTAAAACTCTAAGTATTTGTTTTCGCACACGCTCCGGCTAACGAAACAAAATACTCATTTATATTTAAAACTCTAAGTATTTGTTTTCGCACACGCTCCGGCTAACGAAACAAAATACTCATTTATATTTAAAACTCTAAGTATTTGTTTTCGCACACGCTCCGGCTAACGAAACAAAATACTCATTTATATTTAAAACTCTAAGTATTTGTTTTCGCACACGCTCCGGCTAACGAAACAAAATACTCATTTATATTTAAAACTCTAAGTATTTGTTTTCGCACACGCTCCGGCTAACGAAACAAAATACTCATTTATATTTAAAACTCTAAGTATTTGTTTTCGCACACGCTCCGGCTAACGAAACAAAATACTCATTTATATTTAAAACTCTAAGTATTTGTTTTCGCACACGCTCCGGCTAACGAAACAAAATACTCATTTATATTTAAAACTCTAAGTATTTGTTTTCGCACACGCTCCGGCTAACGAAACAAAATACTCATTTATATTTAAAACTCTAAGTATTTGTTTTCGCACACGCTCCGGCTAACGAAACAAAATACTCATTTATATTTAAAACTCTAAGTATTTGTTTTCGCATACGCTCCGGCTAACGAAACAAAATACTCATTTATATTTAAAACTCTAAGTATTTGTTTTCGCACACGCTCCGGCTAACGAAACAAAATACTCATTTATATTTAAAACTCTAAGTATTTGTTTTCGCACACGCTCCGGCTAACGAAACAAAATACTCATTTATATTTAAAACTCTAAGTATTTGTTTTCGCACACGCTCCGGCTAACGAAACAAAATACTCATTTATATTTAAAACTCTAAGTATTTGTTTTCGCACACGCTCCGGCTAACGAAACAAAATACTCATTTATATTTAAAACTCTAAGTATTTGTTTTCGCACACGCTCCGGCTAACGAAACAAAATACTCATTTATATTTAAAACTCTAAGTATTTGTTTTCGCACACGCTCCGGCTAACGAAACAAAATACTCATTTATATTTAAAACTCTAAGTATTTGTTTTCGCACACGCTCCGGCTAACGAAACAAAATACTCATTTATATTTAAAACTCTAAGTATTTGTTTTCGCACACGCTCCGGCTAACGAAACAAAATACTCATTTATATTTAAAACTCTAAGTATTTGTTTTCGCACACGCTCCGGCTAACGAAACAAAATACTCATTTATATTTAAAACTCTAAGTATTTGTTTTCGCACACGCTCCGGCTAACGAAACAAAATACTCATTTATATTTAAAACTCTAAGTATTTGTTTTCGCACACGCTCCGGCTAACGAAACAAAATACTCATTTATATTTAAAACTCTAAGTATTTGTTTTCGCACACGCTCCGGCTAACGAAACAAAATACTCATTTATATTTAAAACTCTAAGTATTTGTTTTCGCACACGCTCCGGCTAACGAAACAAAATACTCATTTATATTTAAAACTCTAAGTATTTGTTTTCGCACACGCTCCGGCTAACGAAACAAAATACTCATTTATATTTAAAACTCTAAGTATTTGTTTTCGCACACGCTCCGGCTAACGAAACAAAATACTCATTTATATTTAAAACTCTAAGTATTTGTTTTCGCATACGCTCCGGCTAACGAAACAAAATACTCATTTATATTTAAAACTCTAAGTATTTGTTTTCGCACACGCTCCGGCTAACGAAACAAAATACTCATTTATATTTAAAACTCTAAGTATTTGTTTTCGCACACGCTCCGGCTAACGAAACAAAATACTCATTTATATTTAAAACTCTAAGTATTTGTTTTCGCACACGCTCCGGCTAACGAAACAAAATACTCATTTATATTTAAAACTCTAAGTATTTGTTTTCGCATACGCTCCGGCTAACGAAACAAAATACTCATTTATATTTAAAACTCTAAGTATTTGTTTTCGCATACGCTCCGGCTAACGAAACTCACAACTGCCAAGTAACCTCCCCACAAACCCCGGAATGGCATTGAGAATTGACCTTTTATCCGCACGCAGTTGACCAACCTCTTGAGTAAGGGACTTTACTTTGGCCTTGAGATCTTTTTCAGAATCCATAACCTCTGAAAGCTCGACCGTAAGTGATTCAACCTTACTTGTTGCATCCCTAGAACGCGTTTCCCAGCTCTTTTTTCTCAACATCCAAAGCAGCAAACCTTTCACGAAGCTCTCCCAACTCCTTATCGGCAACCTCAGTCTTCTCCCTCTCAAATTTCGCATCCTCCCTCAGTTCGGAAAACTTTGCTTCCACTTCATCATCATCCAGTTTCCTCAGTTGGTTTTTGAAAATTACATTCTCCTTCATCAAAACCTTCGAATGCTGATCCAAAATCTTGATCCTCCGAACATACTCAGCCTGAAAATAGGAAGTTTCAGTACAAAGTGCGTAAAAGGCACAGACAACATGAGCCGGAGGCTTACCTGAACATGCATGTGGCGCACAACAACATCATTGGCATAATCTTGAAGAGTTTCACAGGAAAGGTCCGACAATTTCTTCATCCTAGCCGGAGCCATAATGCCAGTGACATAATCCAAACGCTCATCTTCTTTGCGAAGAAGGCTCCGGGCTGGCACATGCTCAAGAGTAAAGGATAAAGGACCATCGTCCTCCGGCAAGTCAGGAATTGAGAAGTCGGGACCCATAGTATCTGTACGGTGAAGAGATGGATCGGGGTCAGGAGCGTAATAACCCCCGGAAACACTTTCGGTTTCACTAGACGAAGACCCAAGGAATTGCTTTTCAATATCCGCACTAAAGCCGGGAATTTTACGAAGACTAGCAAGAGACTTACCTTTCCCTGGAACAAAGTCGGGAGTCATATCGTAATCCCTCCGGGAGCGACTTTTACCACTTGAAGAACTTTTCAGAACACCAGAACTCTTGGACTTTTTGCTTGCATCGACATGAACCTTTTTGGATCTCTTTACCGGAACCTCATCCACCTCAACAACACGTTTGTTTTTTCTCTTGAAATCACCCCTAACCCTGGCCGAAGAACCTTCAGTTTCATTAGCAGCAACAACCATATTCTCCAAAACTATGACTTCAACATCATAGTCCGGAGCCTCCTGAGTCTCAACTTTCTTACCTTCCGGAACCTCCGGTGAAAAGTCAGCAGTGTCATAGCCAGCATTAAGAAACGTGGTAAAATCCATAACTACACACAGAAAAAGCAAAGAAGAAATATAACATAAGAGTGGTCACAAAAAAGGGACAAGTAAAGAAAGTAAAGACCTAAGATTCCGTACCCTCCCCATCTAAACCCTTGATTATAGGAATGGCCGGAGAATGAATCCAGTCTTCTCGCAGCTTGGCCAGGAACAGGATAGGCTCCGGCAACCTCAGTCTTCTCCCTCTCAAATTTCGCATCCTCCCTCAGTTCGGAAAACTTTGCTTCCACTTCATCATCATCCAGTTTCCTCAGTTGGTTTTTGAAAATTACATTCTCCTTCATCAAAACCTTCGAATGCTGATCCAAAATCTTGATCCTCCGAACATACTCAGCCTGAAAATAGGAAGTTTCAGTACAAAGTGCGTAAAAGGCACAGACAACATGAGCCGGAGGCTTACCTGAACATGCATGTGGCGCACAACAACATCATTGGCATAATCTTGAAGAGTTTCACAGGAAAGGTCCGACAATTTCTTCATCCTAGCCGGAGCCATAATGCCAGTGACATAATCCAAACGCTCATCTTCTTTGCGAAGAAGGCTCCGGGCTGGCACATGCTCAAGAGTAAAGGATAAAGGACCATCGTCCTCCGGCAAGTCAGGAATTGAGAAGTCGGGACCCATAGTATCTGTACGGTGAAGAGATGGATCGGGGTCAGGAGCGTAATAACCCCCGGAAACACTTTCGGTTTCACTAGACGAAGACCCAAGGAATTGCTTTTCAATATCCGCACTAAAGCCGGGAATTTTACGAAGACTAGCAAGAGACTTACCTTTCCCTGGAACAAAGTCGGGAGTCATATCGTAATCCCTCCGGGAGCGACTTTTACCACTTGAAGAACTTTTCAGAACACCAGAACTCTTGGACTTTTTGCTTGCATCGACATGAACCTTTTTGGATCTCTTTACCGGAACCTCATCCACCTCAACAACACGTTTGTTTTTTCTCTTGAAATCACCCCTAACCCTGGCCGAAGAACCTTCAGTTTCATTAGCAGCAACAACCATATTCTCCAAAACTATGACTTCAACATCATAGTCCGGAGCCTCCTGAGTCTCAACTTTCTTACCTTCCGGAACCTCCGGTGAAAAGTCAGCAGTGTCATAGCCAGCATTAAGAAACGTGGTAAAATCCATAACTACACACAGAAAAAGCAAAGAAGAAATATAACATAAGAGTGGTCACAAAAAAGGGACAAGTAAAGAAAGTAAAGACCTAAGATTCCGTACCCTCCCCATCTAAACCCTTGATTATAGGAATGGCCGGAGAATCAATCCAGTCTTCTCGCAGCTTGGCCAGGAACATGATAGGCTCCGGCAACGGCCTCCAGACAACGGGAGCAAGGAGCAGACGTTTGTACAAAGCAAGATCAAAACCATCAAGAGGAATGGGGTCATTCATTGTACCCTTGGTCTTTTTGGTATCACGAAAAACTAAAGCCATAGGAAAGTCAGGATCTACAACGGAGGAATTCACATAAAAAAAACTTGGATTTCCACCCTTTTTGTGAGTCTTTCACACTTTTAACTACTTCTGGACAACTGGCTTTCTTTTCAATGGTGAACCAGTCACCGGCACAGCCTAGTTTATAAAACCTACGGAATAGTGTCACGGTCGGCTCGCCCTTCTGAGCACGACACAAGGCCTCAAACATCGCTATACGGGAGGCCCCAAAAGGAGTTAGCTGAGATACATGACACTCAAAATGATCTAAGACATCTAAGAAAAAGTCAGTGAAAGGAAGACGAACATTGCCAAGGATGAAGGTGTGAAAATACAAAGTAATTTTTCCGGCCAGAGCATTTTTGGCCGTATCGGTCGGACGAGGAACGGTGTAACCTAAGCCTGGTGGAAACCTATACTTATCCAAAAACCAAATTAGGTCTTCCCGACCTATCCCACACGTGGTGGTTGAAAGATCCCTCCGGTTACCCATTTACAAAAGATAAATATAAACACCTACGAATCTATGCAAAAAATAAAACACTACGGAAACTAAAACCTAACTGCACGAGCCGGAAGACCTACGAAGAGAAGAGAGGGAGAGCGAAGAAGAAAAGTGGTAGAAAAGGTGAGAAATGGGGGGTATTTATAGACGGCGAATGGGGTACTGTAGCGGCACCTGATGTGACAACCTGGCATGGATGAACGCCACGTGTAATCGCACTAGCCGATGTGGCTGCCACATGGCAATGCAATAAATGCCACGTAAAAAAAAATTTTGGGGGGGAAGGACACGTGGAAATCACGTGTCTTCAGAAAAACAACACGCAAGGACCGGAAAGGCTCCATCAAAAGAGCAAAAGTGAACGAAGCAAAACTCAAAGCCTAGCCTTACTACCAAGCTCGCAACACTAGGCTGGGGGGCTTGATGACGTATGCCCTCCGGCCACCATTACGGACATCACTACGAGCTGGATTAGTATCGCGGCACCGTCACCTAATCCGGAGCCCAGAAGTACGACCTGGTGACGTCTCTGGTCGTACACTGCAGAACAAGTACCGAACGTCTGAGCTAAAGGGACAAAGGTTGTTATGCTAGGCGACGCACCGAATAACGGCCCCCTGCAACAAAGACGTCACGCATTAAGGACCATCTCGCCTTGGTGCCTATAAATAGTCGGCCTTGGCCTTACATTTACACACATTAAATTCATGCAATATACACACTCACATATTTCATATACTTGGTAGCGTGGAAGTTGTCCATACCTCCACACCAACTGGGAACCGCTAGCAAGTCTCACACAAATCTCATTACGTTCTAAACAAGATTAAACCCCTCGAACTTAGGCATAGATAATACACTTTTAAACCCCGTGTAAATTTATGCTTAACATTAATACAATAGATTTTCTATTTAGAATATTAATAATTTATTTTTCAAGACAGATTTTGGTATTTTCTTGATTTTCAAGATAATTTTGGTACCATAATTAACATTTATTATATAAAAAGCTGACATAACAAGTTATACGAACTTGTTAAGACATGAACTTTGTTAAAATTAAACATGACCATGACATCATAACTAATTGTGATATTTTTTTTATAAACATAAACACGACACTATTCTTAATAATTTAAAGAGTGATCGACACGAATCGTCCTTGTGGTTTACCCAAAAAGTCTGGTTTCGTCCTTTAATTTTAAAACTGTCTGATATCATCCTTTTAAAATGGAAAATGATCACGTTTCATCCTTTTTGAAAACGGACGTTAACTTGAATCCGTTAACCCCCTCACATGCATTCCACGTGAGGGTACTTTGGTCATTTCCTACCCTTAAAGGACGAAATCAGACTTTTTGGGCAAACCATAAGGACGATTCGTGTCGATCACTTTATAAGTTTCACAAACAAATACATATACAATTATTGTATACATTATTACATACACACATTGTTCATCCCTTCAATAAATCAAAAACCACAAAATGCAATAAAACCCATCAACCACAAAAACATAACATGGATACTCATCCAAATCAAATCCTTTTCAGATCAAACCAACACACTTGAAAAACTCATCAATCCCTATCTTTCTCCCCACCACCAATGTTAGATCTCAAAGAAGTGAAAATGGGTGTTTGTGTGGGTTTTTGAATCTGGCCGAATTCAAAAGAGGCACAAAAGAGACTTTCGGTTCTTGTTTCTCGATCTATGTATTTGTATAACAAAATCAATGGGATTTTTGAAAGTTTCCAAATGGATGCTTTTGGTGGGTATTGTGTTAATTCGAAAATAATGATAAGAAAAGAGAGATTTTTGGTTTTTGTTGATGAGATGGTGATGTTGGAGAGTGATGTCGCGGTGGTGGCATGGGCGGCGGCTTAGCGACTGTCGTTGCCTGGCCGGAAACCCGAAAAGGAGGAAGAGGGAGAGAAAAACCCGTTAGGGTTTCTTGAGAAAAAGAGAGAGTGGAAAGAGCGACGGTTGAGAGAAAGGTGTGAAGGTGGGACGCCGCTGGTGATGTTTTCCGGCAAATGGGGGCTGTCGCGGTGGTGGCAGGTGGCGGCAGTGGGTGGTGGGCGATGGTGCTTGTGTTGTTTTATTAGTTTTGAGATATACAAAGTGATGGGGGTGTTTGGGGTTTGAAATGGATGTGGTGGTTACGATTTTCCGGTGAGTTTGTGACTGGATTTGGGGAGAGAGAGAGAGAGAGAGAAAGTAGTTATAAACTTATAGAGTGATCGACACGAATAGTCCTTATGGTTTGCCCAAAAAGTCTGATTTCGTCCTTTAAAGGTAGGAAATGACCAAAGTACCCTCACGTGGAATGCACGTGAGGGGGTTAACGGATTCAAGTTAACGTCCGTTTTCGAAAAGGATGAAACGTGATCATTTTCCATCTATAAAGGATGATATCAGACAGTTTTAAAATTAAAGGACGAAACCAGACTTTTTGGGTAAACCACAAGGACGATTCGTGTCGATCACTCTAATTTAAATTAAAATATTAATTTGCATGTCAATCAGTCTTAACAAATATTAACGGGTCAACGTATGTGTTAACATTAACATATTACGGAGTAAAACAATTAAATTGGTTAAGTCACGAATTTTTTATACACGAGTTAAAGACTCTTTATTTATCACCAATAACGCTCCCCACTACATGGTCCCATGCAGCATCACCCTCGTTATTTCTTTCTTCTTTTTTTTTTTATAATTATTATTACAAGTATTATTACTAGTATATTATATTGAATTAAATTAACCTCCATATATATTTTTATTTTTATTTCCTCATATCATGTTCACCCTAAAATGAAGTGGAGTATTAGTTACCTCTCACATTTTCCCCCAAAACTTCACACACAAATACACACACACCCTATCTCTCTCTCTCTCTCTCTCTCTCTCAAACAAACAGACACATATCAATCTATACAAACATATATATATATATACACACATCCAATTTCATTTTTATATAATAACGATAATATATAAGTATTTGAAAGAAATTGTAATGGTAAGGGGACTCGCAATGGAATCACAGGTCCGTTCTATTTGTTTTCGATATCTTTAATAATAATGTTGGTCGGAAAATTACTAAAATGTTTTCTGTTTCATTCTTCGAATTAACGAATTTATTGTTTTGTTTTATTTATTTTTATGGTAAGTTTGATGAGCGGTATATTTGCTGTTACGACGTCATTTTTTTTTGCCTTTTTAATGAAATAGTCGGAAATATACTCTGTTACATTATATAATAGTCATTTATTTTGTTTACTTTTTTACTATTTTCTTCTCTTCTTTTTTCATGTGTATTTTGTGATTACATTTTCACTGTAATTAATTTTCCTTAAATATATTAAAAAGATATATTATTTTTTAATCAACCTTGTTTTATTTTACTGTCAATTTATATTATGTAGTTATGTGTTTTTTTAATATAATTTTATTTAATTATTATAAAATCATTAATAAATACCTACAATTAAATTAGTTTTTAATTAGATTCCTAAAACTGTAATATTATATTAATAAATTTATATTAAAACAAATATCCTGCTCCATGCTCAGAAATATCATAACATAACAACAATTAAATATTAAATGGCATTAAATTAAATAATAAATATTTGGATTTGTACAATGAATATTTAAAAGTGTTCATAATATATTTAAATTTGCAAATCACTAAAAGTTGACTATTTTAAATATAAAAAAATATATGGAGATCATGGACTTCAATTTGTGGCATGACACATTGTGCGCCTGCACGATTTTATGAGAAAAGGTCCAAGCTTTATTCAATTATAAGTTATTTACATGTATTAAGTGATATATTTCATTTGGGTTTTTTGATTTTTTTGACATTCTATTGAAGTTACATTGGATTTACTAAAAAGGTTGAAATGCCCACAATAACTTGTTACTTTACGCGAATTCCCGTTCTAGACAATGTACTTTTTGAAAATGCAAAATACAGCTACTTGTCAAATTTTGATGCAGCACAACAATGAATTTAATGTATGTTGTTATTTTTGGTAAAGAAAGTGCCTTGTTTAAAATGTGTTTGCTATTTTGTGCATTTATACCAATTTTAACATGTCAAGATAGAAAAAGGTGGAAGCTTTATGGAAGTCCTGATCTTTATGTATAGGAAGTGATGTTATTTCAATTGGGTATATTTGATTTTCGACTTTCTTTTGACGTTAAGTAGGTTTTATTGAGAGGAGTTAAATGCAGTCTATTAGAAGATACTTTACCCCAATTCTCATTTTTAGACAATTTTACTTTTTGTTATGCAAAGTTGCAATTACTACATCGATCGTTGTTCATTTTTACGTGTTTATCTGTGAAATTGTTGTATGATGCAACAATTATTTAGAGGATCACTGGAAATGAATCAGGCGAAAGTAAGTTATGCCGAGGACAGAAAAGTTGATTGCCTAACGTGGGAATTGGCCCAACAGATGTCGCTGATTGCTAGTTATGCATTTAATCTAATTAATGGCCTGTTAAAATCGGTTACCTGTATACTTATCAATTACACTTTATGTCTTGTCAATTGCAGCATTTTTTTTTTTGGACAACAAATATGAATTGCAGCATATTATAGATCAATATATAACTTTCATATTCTGATTGTATTTGTATTAATATTTAGTAGTTATTAATTTTCTTCCCAGGATAAGAGAATGTGCAAAACTGAATCTACTTTTTCTGGTGTGGCCGTTGATTATAATCATCGAACGTATGAAGATGATTGTTTTGGTGACATGCTCAATCTGTTTGATTTCCCAATGGAGAGTTTGGAAGGGGATGGATTGGCTGAAGATTGGGCCTCTAAACTTGGCCCCATACCTTCTGAGCTCTTTAAGGAGCTTGTAACACCAGGTTCTCATATTGGCGTTGGCAACAGTTTTGGCGGATCCACAGATTTGCCATTGGAGTACCCTGTATCTGTAAGTATCACGCAAGGTCTTACTTTAGAGATGTCCGATACTTCAGTTATGCGGGCAAACACTTCACTTTGTTCTTACTCCATCATGTTACACTTTACTAACTATGGATAAAGTTACCAATCTAATTGGTTCGTGTTGCTGTCTTGCTTTTGTGTCAGTCTGAGTGGAGGGTCTTGCTTTTGTGTGTCAGTCTGAGTGGAGGAAGGCCCTTCGACGGTTTTCAAATGATTGGATTTTTTTGCAGTATTATGTTGAGTTGTCATCAGCAAGATGACATGGTACAATTATTGTAACCATGATTTTCTTTGTTGGTGGAAAGTCTAAAAGAAAGTAAAAGAAGCCGTATGTTTAGAAGACAAGTCCACTTCCCTGAAGAATTAAGATAATTCTGTTAAACGAAAGTGAAAAAGGGTAAGGGAAGTAGGTAACATTGGCATTCTGTAGGTGCCTAGGTGGTCTTAATAAAGGGTATTTACCCAACTCTTTCTGTGTTATAAACACAATTAGTGGAAAGTTCTCATTTGTCAACTGATACACAATAAGTAGGTAACTACGGGTCTACGACAGATTTTTCTAGAAAGAGTCATACGAGTCACATTGTTACTATTTTTATAGAGTTCTTGTCTGTTTCTCAAGGCCATATGACAACCAGTTACTTAAGTTTAACTGCTCTCTTCCAACTAAAATTGAATGTGCTAAGAAATAAGTTAAAGAATGGGATACTTGTAAGGTATGGAATAAATGCTTCATATACTTGTCCTTGGCGACTCTTTTTCGAGACTCTTGTTATTGTCAATCTATTTAGTGATCTGGAGTTGGGGGTGGGCAGGTTTACATTGGAATTTTTTGTACGGATACGACTTTTTTCGAGGGTTGTGGTGCCAATACGAACATTTGGTTTAAAATTTGTAAAACTACGAAAACCGGTGTCTCAAACACCGGTCTTCAGATTTCATGTACAAAGCCGGTGTCTAAGACACCGGTCTTACCTTACGTGGCGTACTTTCTGAGAAAGCCGGTGTCTCAGACACCGGTCTTCACCTTCTACAACTTTAAAGCCGGTGTCTAAGAGACCGTTTTTCTGGCGAGCTACAGTGACTGACAAAACCGGTGTCTCAGACACCGGTTCTACAACTTTAGACCTCCACGTGTTTTTCTCCCAGCCAAGTGTTACATATTTACTTATAATTATTTATCAGTATGAAACAAGATCTAGCCTCGCTTTTTTGTTAAAAAAATTAGTGGCTTAAAACCGGTGTCTAAGACACCGGCGCTGACAAACATGCAATGAATCCCGGTCTCTAAGATACCGGTTTTGGATGTAAAGATGGAGGACCGGTGTCTAAGACACCGGCTTTGTCAGAAAGCGCGCCACGTACACCAAGACCGGTGTCTAAGACACCGGCTTTGCACCTAAAAACTTAAAACCGGTGTCTAAGACACCGGTCTTCGTAGTTTTACAAATTCTAAACTAAAAGTTCGTATATGCACCATGTGGCTCGAAAAAAGTAGCATCCGTACAAAAAATTCGTTTACATTGGCTTTTTTCTGCTTTTGTTACTGCTGTTTAATTATCTAAGTTTACCTTCTTAAATGATTATTGACTTATGTGTTATTGTATTAAGGCTTTTATAATATATGGATATTTATGTATTGTATTTAAATAAAATAGATATTTGTTAAAAGTTTTAAGTGTTTAAACCCAACATCTCATCTTATCCGTATTTATAACCCGAAACCTGGCCCGACCCAAACAACCCGAACCTAAAAAATCTAATCTTTATTCGGTTTGGGTTTCAGGTTAGTTTATGATTTTGAAAATCCCAGATGACCCATCATAACTCGAACCAAATAACACGACCCATTAACACCCCTAATAATTGTTATGATTCTGCACAATGAACAAATTTAAGATACTCGTGTTTATAATCTCAGAATATAAAGCCTATTGTTGTTTGGAAGGAAAAGAAAACAGTTTATTCAATCTTTAGCTAATGAGAAGATGATTTGCATCTAATGACTGAGATTTTGATGGTTCTTTTTCTTTTGCAGAATATGAGAACCTCTCAACTAAATTATCAACAAAATCATGTTGAAGAACCCTTTAAAGCCTATCATAATGGCAGGATTTCTCAACCAAAACAAGAACCACTTTTTGTTGAAGACAAAAGACTCTATCACTCACATGCAAGCCCAAATTCGGTCCTCGAAAGTCGCAGCTCCAGCTCAAATAACAAAGGCTTCTCGTTTGGAATGGAAACTTCAGTTCCGGTTAGAACTCGAAGCAAGCGTTTGAGACCGATCACCAACCCTTGGTTGCTATCACCACCCATAGTACTTCCCAACAAAGATAAGAAAAGAAGGAAGTCGTCTCAGGTTCCAATCAACCTGGATCCTAACATATTTAGGTCGAATGTTATGGGGATTAAGAAATGTGCCCACTGTGAGATAACGAAAACTCCACAGTGGAGGGAGGGCCCAATGGGTCCAAAGACCCTTTGCAATGCTTGTGGGGTTAGATACAGATCAGGCCGGCTCTACCCCGAGTATCGTCCAGCTGCAAGTCCGACATTTATTCCAGCTCTGCATTCAAACTCTCACAGGAAGGTGATAGAGATGAGGCAGAAGGCTGTCAATTAAGCATCCAAAGGTTAGCAGGTATGACGGTTTTCTTGTTTGTTCCATTTTATTTGAAAATTTTGAGTCATAAAGATGATGGTATCGTATAATGTTTCTGTACAAAGATGAAAGGAGATAACGACCCAATTGGGGGTAATTAGGTACCTAGGATTTAAATTTAGCATATGTTTGGACGTAAAATAGGTTACAAATTTGAGTTAGGAGTAGTGAATGTGAGATGTAAAGTATCTTGCTTAACTCTGTTGAATATTTACATTTGTGTTATCTTTGTATTGGTAGACCCTTTTTTAAAGATGACAATATCCCTGTTTTGAAGCTGTTTGAATATTTGATTTCGTGTTGTATATGATGTTTGCAATTCTTTTGAAATAGCAGACTGTGAACACGAAAGTATTTATTGATTCTAAACCAATGATTATGTTGCGTTGGTTTTGTGTTTTGATAAAAATGGTGTTTGAACGTTGCTAACCATGTCGTCTATAGAATCCGATTTCATTGTCACATACATTGGGTTTTCAATAAAAGAAACATGTATTATATTACATGAACATATGACTTGAGTTATCTTAGTCGATTTACATACTTGTTAAAGATATACGAATAAATATAGCTTTCAGAAGGCAACATGATTTCATTTTCACATGGTGGTGTCTTGTCTTTTCTTTTCCCCCTTCAATTCGTTGGTTCATTTTATAATGTAATTTGAGATATTAATGTGTAACATGATTTTGATTTCACATGGTGGGTTCTTAACTTCTTAGCTTTCTTATTTTCCATTATAACGTTTTCAATATCAAAATTTAATTGATGTTTTATAAACCAAGTATTCTTTAAATTCTAATTCGATTCTATTCCTATCCATTTAGATTCGAACTCCTTCAAAAAACTAAACACATTATAAGTCTTTAATATATCCTAGTCACACAATTATATACCCCTTTTTTCTGTAGGACTTAGAACCCACAACTTCTTATATGTACAACTGTAAGGACAAAGACATATAGTGTTGGCAAATCGGTGGTTCACAAATTTTCCAGCAACCCCGTTTGGTTTCGTTAATAATACAAAAGTTTAAGATACCAACGGTCTATCTTTTAATGAAAATGCTTGTTTTTGCTAGTTGTTGAATTATAATTATTATTGTGTAGAAAATATACTCAAAATTAAAGGATGGTTCGTCATGTCCACTGTGTGAGCACACCTGGGTGCACGATGAGCAAAATAAGTTTGCACATGGAGCACATTCGGGTGTACCCGACTAGCATGTTTAGCTATGCACATCGTGCAGATACCGACTTGCAAGAAATACATAGGTGCCAGACTAATTATAAAAAGGAAAACCTTTTTTTTTCACAGGAATCAACTTATTAGAGCATCTCTAATACTAAATCTCTTTTATGGGTTTATAATCTTCTCATGTCACATTGATAAACCTTTTAACTTGTGAAACCCATATCCGCTATACATAAACTTTATCAAACTTTGAAAAACTAAACATAAATTAATAATAAAAAGTTTCATAAACATTTCTAATGTCATGTTATTATATATGTCATTCTGTTATGAAATTTAAGCTTTAACAAACACTTATAATAAAATGATACAGCTTTTACACTAACTACTAATTAAATAATCTAACCTAAACTTTGAGCATCACTTGTTAAGAGATATACACTTTAAGCAAAATGCCTACTTCTCCTTTCCCTCTCTTGGCCATTTAAGTCCACCACCACTGCCCTAAGGGCTGCCGAAAATCAGCCCTCAAATCACCTCAAAAATATCTTCAATCATCAACTAATAATAATATAAAAACAACTAGACAATATGGAAGGCTTATTAAACTTAAAAAGCTGTACAGATTACACAACAGAATATAGAGTTGTATAGAAAAATAGATGTTGATTTCCCACTCCATTAACCTTTAAAAAGTTGTAACCAACTAACCAAGTAATGGCTGATTTTGCATACTAAAATTTCGACGTCACTTTAATATACACGGTGTATAGAGTACATAGTATGGACTTGTGTGGATGTATGATGGGCTGACGTGGTGGTGTTATCCAATGTCTTTTTTGGCATGGTGTGATGGGTGGTTCCTCCCATTGGCACCATTCATGTTGGTTGTTTTACATATGTAACATCAACAATGTGATGGCCTGATGGTTGTAATCTATTTTATATATATATATATATATATATATATATATATATATATATATATAAATGGCAGGAATAGATATTTATTAAGAAACAAACTAGCAAGACGCTAGATGCTTGCAAGGTACGATTACAACTAGAGAAACATCACTAAAAGAAATCAATCTAGGATCATCTCGAAACCTTACCTATTGACGCAGACGGAATAAAGATAAATAATTGATTCTGTTGATTCTAAGAATACCCAGAAACAATCCTTCTAAAATTTGTTGATTCAAATGAGAATACCAAAAATTAGGAATTTCGCACTAAAACACACACATATGTGATTAGGGAAAAATGAAATTTTGATTTATGATGAACTGATCATTTCCCAGGGTTCTATTACATATAAATAGATAAGAGAATTTCGAATGGGCCCTAAAACACAAGTGGGCCGGAAGTTATAACCAAAACAAAGTCCAAAAAAACCGAAAAAACATATAAAAATGTCCAAAACTCATAGAAAAAGGCCGTTTCGGGGCTCGAAGGTCGACCCAAACCGCCGTAGGCATTTGCAATTTGATGCGTCTCGTTTCTGCGGTAGTTTTGACTGGTCATACGCCCAAAACGGAGTC
>CM067169.1:154431402-154456402 GCA_034093135.1 Erigeron breviscapus | reverse complement strand
TATATATATATATATATATATATATATGATCTGCAGCTTGTTTGTACTTTGCATTGGCTTTATTCAAATTGTCATGAACAGTCTTGTGAACTTCATGTAACCCCTCTACAAAATCTTGGACCTTCTTGGGAATAGAACCAGAAACAGGAAGCGACATTAAATCAAGTGGTCCTCTGGGCTGAGATGAGTAAACAACCTGAAATGTACTAAATCCAGTACTGCGATTAACAGCATGATTATGAGCAAACTGAGCTTGACACAACTTCTGATCCCACGCTTTCACATGATCACCAACCAAACATCGCAACAAATTACCAAGTGATCGATTAACAACCTCAATCTGCCCATCAGTTTGGGGATGATAAGCACTATTGAAATTGAGTTGAGTATTCACCATCCTCCATAAACTACGCCAAAAGTGACTCAGAAACCGGGTATCCCGATCAGAAACAATAGATGTAGGCAAACCATGTAATCGATACACATCACGAAAGAAAAGTTGTGCAACATTAACAACATCAGTTGTCTTCTTGCAAGGAATAAAATGAACCATCTTAGAAAACCGATCAACAACAACAAATATAGAATCATTACCTCTCTGAGTACGAGGCAACCCTAATACAAAATCCGTGCTAATATCAACCCATGGCTGCGAAGGAACAGGCAATGGCATATAAAGGCCTGCATTGGTAGCGGTGCCCTTAGAAACTTGACAAATACGACACCGTTTGACATAGCGATCAACTTCTTTCCTCATGGTAGGCCAGAAATAAGAAGCTTGCACCAATTGTAACGTACGATCACGACCAACATGCCCTTTACCATGTAACTCCTTAATGATCTTCAAGCGAAGACTGGAATCAGGAATACATAACTGATTGCCCTTGAAAAGGAAATCATCATGCAACAAAAAATCTGATTTCTGTCCAGACTGAACATCCTGCATAACAACTGAAAAATATGGGTCAGTAATGAGCTGCTCGCGAATTTCATTCAGACCCGGCACATCAACTCTCATAGAAACAAGTAGACTACTCCTCCTGCTCAGAGCATCAACAACTCTATTAGAAACACCAGTTTTGTGCTTAACCACAAAAGTAAACTTCTCAAGAAATGCCAACCAACGACCATGCCTATGAGATACTTTATCTTATGTTCGTATATGCCTTAAAGAATCATGATCAGTGAACAAAACAGACTCCTTATGAAACAAGTAATGACGCCAATGCTTTACAGCTTGGACCACTGCATAAAACTCCAAATCATAATTGCTATACTTCAATTTGGGTCCAGTCAATTTTTCACTGAAATAAGCAACAGGTCTACCACCCTGACTAAGAACTCCACCAATTCCAACCTTTGAAGCATCAGTATGAAGTTCAAAAACTTGAGAAAAGTCAGGCAATACCAGAATGGGTGCTGTAGTGAGCTTGACTTTGATAGATTGAAAAGCCAACTCTGCTTCTTCGGTCCATACATGTGTCTTCCCCTTCATGCAATCTGTCACTGGAGCCATAATAGAACTGAAATGGGGAATGAACCGCCTATAAAAAGAAGCAAGTCCATGAAAACTGCGAACTTCAGTAATGGTAGTAGGAGTTGGCCAGTTTTGAACTGCTGCTACTTTAGATTCATCCACCTGTATCCCAACACCAGAAACAACATACCCTAAAAACAGGACTTTAGGGGTCATGAACATACACTTTTTTGAGGCTGCATAAAAACTATTCCTGCGAAGTAAGGCCAAAACTTTCCTAACATGCATGACATGCTCATCAAAAGAAGCACTATAAATAAGAATATCATCAAAATACACAACTACAAATTTCCCAATGAAAGGCCTAAGCAGCTGATTCATCACACGCATAAAAGTGCTTGGCGCGTTTGATAAACCAAAAGGCATCACCAACCATTCATATAATCCTTCACGAGTCTTGAAGGCAGTTTTCCATTCATCACCAGGTCTAATACGAATTTGATAATACCCACTTTTCAAATCTAACTTTGTAAAAATAGTAGCACCACTAATTTTGATCAAGCAAATCATCAAGTCGAGGAATAGGAAATCTATACCTCACAGTAATCTTGTTGATGGCTCGACTATTAACACACATACGCCAAGTGCCATCTTTCTTTGGAGTTAACAAAGGAGGTACAACACAAGGACTCATACTTTCACGAACATGGCCTTTAGAAACCAACTCTTCAACCTGTCTACGCAATTCATCATGCTCACTTGGGCTCATCCTGTAATGTGGCCTATTAGGCAATTGTGAACCAGGCTCTAAGTCAATATGATGCTGGATGTCACGCAAATGTGGTAATCCATCAGGCAATTCATCAGGGAAAACATCAGAAAATTCATCAAGTAAAGGAACCATAGCATCAGGAACATTGCCATGCTCAACCACCTCTTTACCTATCAACACAAAAATATCACCGTCCTCCTCTAACTCATCCTCAAACTGAGAGAGAGTTAACAGGGTACCAGTCGGTTTGGTGGCTACAACCTTAGGCATACTAGGCAACAAAGTAATCTTCACATTATCAAACAAAAAACTATAAGTATTTTTTCGCCCATTATGTTCTACATTACGATCATATTCCCAAGGTCTACCCAACAACAAATGACAAGCATCCATGGGAACTACATCACACCAGACATCATCCTTATATGTTTTACCAACAGAAAAAGGAACAAGAGAACGTTTAGATACTGTTACCTCGCCTCCTTTTTTAAGCCACTGAAGCTTGTAAGGCTTAGGGTGATTTTCTGTTTTCAAGGCCAACTTCTTGACAGCCTCGTCGGAAACCAAGTTATCACAACTTCCTGGATCAACAACAAAAGAGCAAACCTTTCCCAACACGGTACATGTTGAATGGAAGATGTTATGTCTAAGCCAGTCATCTTCATTAGCCTTTGGTGTATAGCACGATCTCCTAACCACCAAATTCACTCCCACATCTCCAGCCACCTCTTCTTCGCCATATTCGGGCTCTTCATCAAACACTGGGCCTTCTTTATAATCGCCATCAGCCTCATCACCATCTTCCCACTCATCTGGTTCAACAAACAAGTTCTTTTTCCCAGCCTTCTTACATTCTGACTGACGATGGCCAGACTCTCCGCAGTTAAAACACTTCAAACCACTAGTACTAGGCCCCTTTGAAAATGGTCCAGTACTGCCACCACCTTGTTTTGCTTGATTAGGGGCAAAACGAGATGTCGAAGGACCCGAACTTGAACTTCCTCCTGATATGGCAGAAGATGCACCACCAACACGCTGATTATGTTTTTCAAATGCTAAAGCACGTTGATAAGCATCAGAAAGTGTCACAGGATCAAACATGTTAACGAACTCCATGATCTGAACCCGTAGGCCACCAATATAACGAGAGACAGACTGTTCATCAGTTTCTTGAATATCATTCATTGCAATCAACTGATAAAATTCAGTCGTGTAATCTTCAACGGACTTAGACCCCTGCTTCAAATTCTGTAACCGCTGATACATTAATCGCTGATAATTATGGGGAATAAAGTTGGCTTTCATACACTTCTTCATCTTGTTCCAGGATGTGACCTTTGACTTTCCAACCCTTTGTCGAGTCAGTTTCAATTGTTGCCACCATGCAGATACTCTTCCACGTAATCTGGTAGCAATCAATGGAACCCTTATGTTTTCTGGAACTTCTTTAAACTCGAAAACTTCTTCAACATCAACCAACCAATCAATAAACTTTTCTGGATTCAAAGTATCCCCATCAAATTCAGGAATATTGATCCTCATTCCAGACTCCCAACGCCTATTATCACCCCTTTGAGTTCTTTCTGATTGTTCATCAGAAGATGAATCGTCACCCCCACCAAACGGATTTTCCTCTTCATCTTCCTGATGATTGCGATTACGACACCCTCTTGGATTCATCAAGGCATTCATCTGATTAATTAAACCATCAGCAAATCGATCCAACCGCTCCTCCAATCGCCCCTCCAATCTTTCTGTAATTCGCTCCTCCAAATCCTGTTCATGGACATCATTAACATTTCTTGTTCTCCTGGGAGGCATATCGACTAGGAATTTAGGCTTTGATACCAATTGACGCAGACGGAATAAAGATAAATAATTGATTCTGTTGATTCTAAGAATACCCAGAAACAATCCTTCTAAAATTTGTTGATTCAAATGAGAATACCAAAAATTAGGAATTTCGCACTAAAACACACACATATGTGATTAGGGAAAAATGAAATTTTGATTTATGATGAACTGATCATTTCCCAGGGTTCTATTACATATAAATAGATAAGAGAATTTCGAATGGGCCCTAAAACACAAGTGGGCCAGAAGTTATAACCAAAACAAAGTCCAAAAATACATATAAAAATGTCCAAAACTCATAGAAAAGGCCGTTTCGGGGCTCGAAGGTCGACCCAAACCGCCGTAGGCGTTTTCAACTTGATGCGTCTCGTTTCTGCGGTCGTTTTCCCAAAACGGAGTCATGTAGCTCAAGTTATGCCCATTTTAGTGGATGCCTCTTTTTGTCTTGACTTTCTAAGTACAAAAGGCTTGATCTTCAATACTTGGGCCTGGACCTGCATCACCTATGAGGTCCGTAAAAGAGAGATTATATTTTAATTATCTTTTAATCTTGGATTCACATTGTACAGTATTATATTTGGAATATATTACATTACATATATATATAGCTTGAATTGTGACTAGGAACAGCAATTAGTAAACAAACTCCAATTTCAATTTTTTGGATATGTTTAAAAAAGTAGCTAGAGTTAGGAGTTAAAGATTAAAAAAAGGAGCTGGAGCTCAGGAATGAAATTGGAGCCATGAGCTTTTCTTCTATTGTTCCTTGAAACATCTTTATTTTTAAGCCCCTTGGAGCTTTTGGTATATAACTATCGATAAAACTATGTATGAAAGTTTTATGGATTATGCACATACATATATCCATGTTATTTTTTAGCATGATATAAAGTCAAATATTATATTGTAATATCAAAACAATGAACTACATATTATCATGTCCATATTATCTCCTTCATGAATAAATAAATAGTCTTCAAAAAACCGCGGCAACGTGCAGACTTTTCTTCCTCGTTCACAATGTTTGTCTAGTAGCAACCAAATTAGGAGACAGGATGATTATATAAACAAAAAGTTTCTTAGATTTTAATTTTCAAATGAATGCTGTTGAAGGAGACCCAGTTGCAGTTTGGACCAAAGGCCCGTTTTAATAACTGCATCAGAAAATGATTTGCCTTTGAATTGTAAAGAGATAATGAGGTAGCCCAATTCATATAACTCAAGTCCAAATGCATTTGCTGCTTTATTGATGCAACTCGTATGAGTTATAATGCGATCAGCTGCGGAAGAATTTGCTCATGGTCTATAGCATGTAGAATTAAAAAATAAAAACTTAATCACGCTTCCTATATACTAGAAGTAAAGACCACAATTTTAATATGCCAAAAGCAAAGAATTCTAGCAACAACAATGACAACACTAGCCTTTCATCCGAATTAACTAGTTGCTCTCGAAAGAAATAATGTAACAAATTAAATAATGCAACCTAGACATGAATGGCATCTACCACAACCTATTCGTTTGATGGGTCATCAGACATACCACTAAGGCCCGTACGTATCTTAAGCGTTCCCTTCAGCAATTTCAATTAAGCATATTCCTCAACAATAAGCGTTGTTGCCGTTTGCTTGAAAAGTTAATTAATTTTAAAGGTGAATTGTATTAATAATCAAAATATATTTACAAAAAACACAAGAAATACAATAAGCATAAGCACTACATCCCAGCTTAAGCAACTATACCTATCCAAACAATTGACATCCCATATCTACCAACAATACAATATAACACTATCAGCTAGTACAGTAAAACATTCGGCATGACAAAATTTCATTCAGCAGTAAGAATCTTACAGTAGCTTCAGCTTTCACAGCTAACTATTCCAACTCAAATAGCTAATGTTGGGTTAATCTTGATTTCGGGTTGGCTCGGGTCAACAAGTCAGAGTTTGTTTTTCAATTAGTATCTTTAATTAGTAAGTGTCTAGTAAGTCATCACTACTAGAAAAAATGTCTTTAATGACACCGATTACGTGTCATAAAAGGGGTCAGATGACACGCTTTTTGGTGTCATAAATCGAGCCGTCATAAAGCTTTATGACACGCATTCTGCGCGTCATGAATTTATGACACGCTTTTATGACACTCTTTTACGACAACTTTTATGACACTATTTTATGACTCCGTTTTTGCGTGTCATGGTTCAAATTTTTAATTTTTACAACATTTTATAATTTTATAGACAACTTTTATGACACTCTTTTACGACCCTTTTATGACACTATTTTATGACCAACTTTTATGACACTCTTTTACGACCAACTTTTATGACACTCTTTTACGACCAACTTTTATGACACTCTTTTACGACCAACTTTTATGACACTCTTTTACGACCAACTTTTATGACACTCTTTTACGACCAACTTTTATGACACTCTTTTACGACCAACTTTTATGACACTCTTTTACGACCAACTTTTATGACACTCTTTTACGACCAACTTTTATGACACTCTTTTACGACCAACTTTTATGACACTCTTTTACGACCAACTTTTATGACACTCTTTTACGACCAACTTTTATGACACTCTTTTACGACCAACTTTTATGACACTCTTTTACGACCAACTTTTATGACACTCTTTTACGACCAACTTTTATGACACTCTTTTACGACCAACTTTTATGACACTCTTTTACGACCAACTTTTATGACACTCTTTTACGACCAACTTTTATGACACTCTTTTACGACCAACTTTTATGACACTCTTTTACGACCAACTTTTATGACACTCTTTTACGACCAACTTTTATGACACTCTTTTACGACCAACTTTTATGACACTCTTTTACGACCAACTTTTATGACACTCTTTTACGACCAACTTTTATGACACTCTTTTACGACCAACTTTTATGACACTCTTTTACGACCAACTTTTATGACACTCTTTTACGACCAACTTTTATGACACTCTTTTACGACCAACTTTTATGACACTCTTTTACGACCAACTTTTATGACACTCTTTTACGACCAACTTTATGACACGCATTTACGCCTTCATGAATTTATGACACGCTTTTATGACACTCTTTTACGACAACTTTTATGACACTATTTTATGAACCTTTTTTGCGTGTCATGGTTCAAATTTTTTTAAATTTTTTTTTTTTATAAAATTACTAATATCCACACATTAAATAACAGTTAATCTCATAATACAAATAAATACACAAATAGCAAAACAGCGCATTTCATATATATCAAAACAATGCGTTTCATACAACTACAAGTTATTTTAAAATTCTAAAATTAACCATAAAAGTTTACAACCGCTAAATTATATAGAATTCAAGACCGGTAAATGAAGTTTGCCACATAAATTGCCCATTCTTCACGAAGTTCATCCAAATCATCAGCCGTGTTTTCAGAGGAGAGCTTGTATTCGGTTCTGCAATCATTATTAACAGCAACAACAAAAAACCGTAAGAAGATGTAACTAAACTAGAACCATTGATTGTCAAGTTTTGAATGCTATTAGCTGACCCATTCTCTAGTAGAGATTTTAGAGTATCTACAGCTAATCATAAAGTCAGAATACTTACAGTATAGACCCCAACTTCAATGCATCTCTTAGCCCCAAGAATCTGCACAAGGATTGCAAGTAGTTGTGCTTGATCAGGGGATACCTGTTGAGAGGCATGCAAAAATGATTAGACATGTCTCATAGAGCCACACATTATAAATCAACTAATAATTAGCATTTCAAACCATCAGGTGGCACTTCATTCCTAAACAATAAACAAATTTGTAAAATATCAAAAAAGGATAAAAACACTCTCAAAATAGAAGGCTCAAGGCTGTAGTGAAAGAAACATCAGACTTTGGACATGATATTAGGGAAGACGATAATATTTAGGTCAACTTGTGTGTTACTTTTTCCCCTTTGGCAGGTATATTGGTTGTGTAGATACGACAAAATAATAACTATAAGATCAATATGTTTTTGGCACTGCCAAAATACAAACTGATGCGGTGTTCAGGTTCGTATAATGAATCAGTAAATAGTGAACAGAACCAAAGTACCTGCATTTGACTCCCACGCATAGCTGCAGTCTCCTCTCTAAGTTCTCGCAGAATCTAAAAAACATATAAATTCATATCTATCACTCATACCAAATTTGTCATATATATACATCAAAATACTCCATAAAACCACGAGAGAGCATACCGGTGGTTCTCTAACATTAGTAAGCAAGTAGTCATATATCCGCGGAGTAACACTAATCACTTGCTTATTTTCAAAAAACACGATTCTGAAAAAAACAGAACCGAAATGTTGTTATAAGGATGCATGTAATTGCTATGCACTTCAAATATTAAAATATAAGGTTGTGAGAAACACTTACATCCTGGATAATGCTAAACACGTCCTTTATAGCCGAAGATATTATTCCAGGAGAATGGTGATCACCCTGTAAAGATAATTGTAGAAGAGTTTTGAACAAAATACAGACATATGGATAAAGAAGCTACGCTAAGTCATAAGTGGACTAAAGGCATGAATCATAAGTAATGTTGCCAGGCTAATTTCATCAAACTTCATCCCAAATCAATTCAACACTTCGCATCTTAAATATGTTCTGGATCTAGCAATATGTACTCCAATGAGATCAACCAAATAACTAAGAACCAATAAAGCTAACGGGAGGCAACTCCGAATATACAACAGTCAACACTAAGCTCTGGTAGCTATAATGAAACGCATAAGTTATTATTTATATGAGCCGCAAAGAACCCAATTCAGTGAACACCAAAATGAGTTTAGCATAGTCTTTACTAACCCGGAACGCTAATAACCACATTCTGTACACATCAAGGATAAAATCCATTTCTAGTTGTTGGCAGCACAAAGGCATTTGCCTGGCATGTTAGGCAATAACTTAATCATAGAAAGTAAAAACAACAATGTCAATGGCTTTAAATAAATATAAAATTTTGAACTATATAAGAAAGATTCAAACTTTATGTAGATTTATAATTTATACCTGTATTTTCTTCTTGAAGAGCATGTCTTAATCAAAATGCAGACAAGTGATACACAAGCTAATACAATTATATAATCAAAATGCAAAAACAAGCTTAAACTCTTGAGACAAAGGGTACAAAAAGTTCAAAACAACTCACCATGCAAACCTTTCGGGGTTAAATCCTGCAGTATCGACCCACACTCGGTAACAAATCCAACAGCCACCTCCACACTGTCATCAGTTGGATTTTCTAATAAAGTGGTTAGTAGTTCAAGAGCAATAATCTCATGAGCTACCTGCTGATTGACTAAATGTGCTATAAACTTGACGGCAGCCAGCAATTGATGCTGTCAAAACACATGATACCAATAGCATCAGAGACAAAACAACCACATAATATCCAGTTTTAAAGAGTACATCAAATAAATAAATAAAATAAAGAAGAAATTATATGCACCTTGTCACTTCGCTTATATGCCCTTTGAGGCTGCAAAATAATCCTTCGCAGCAGAAGGTCCCCCACTTCTGGGAACTTAGTATTTACAACAGCAACCAACGCGGCAAATACGTCTGTAAAACCAGGAGAAGCCATCTGAAGAAACAGGCCGATACGCAATTTTCAAACGCGATCCCAATTCCTGAACACTTGCTTAATTAGGTCAAATGCCTTTGAAGACTAATTCTGAATTTCTAAAACATCAACACCAAACTCAATGAGCAAATAAGTCACTACTATATGCTAAATTGTAAATAAATGCTTAGAAAACAGGTAACACAATCCACTTAACACAATCAAATCAAATCAACAAATTAAACATATAGGAATTCAATAAAAACCATTTTTGTTAAATAATTATAATTATAAGCATTAATTTACCTCTAAACAGATCCAACAATGATGTTGTTAATAGGGATAAAGATGAGCTTAACGAAAAACCTAATTTCAAGACACCTATATTTTGCATCTATACATACAAATATTATAATATATATAGTTCGATTTCTGTCTTTCCGAAAGACAAAAAAAGGAATCGAAATTCAAAGACAAACAAAAACAAAGAATCCTCCTAATGAAATTATACTAAGAAAATATCAAAGATTTTTACTAATTAATGCATCACACTTCTTTACTCTCAATATACAGATCAACCAATAAGAATAATGAAACCCTAGTTATTTTCAATTGAATTATTATTAGCACAGATCTATAAAAAGACCTTTTGAGAACAGATTGAGCGGCATTATTCACTTGGCTGTTGCCTTGATTGTTGTTCATAGTCGCCTTGATTGTTGTTCATATCTCGAATCGGAAAAAAAAACTGTAATTCAACGAAAGTATAGGTTCTGGATCTGATTGAAATTGAAAGATTTTGGAACCTTCGATTTTGGATCTGAATGGGTTTTTTTTGGGGGGGGGGGGGGGGGGGGGGGGGGGGGGGGGGGGGGGGGGGGGGGGGGGGGGGGGGTTTTTTTTGGGGGGGGGGGGGGGGGGGGGGTTTTTTTTGGGGGGGGGGGGGTTTTTTTTTTTTTTTTTTTTTTTTTTTTTTTTTTTTTTTTTTTTTTTTTTTTTTTTTTTTTTTTTTTTTTTTTTTTTTTTTTTTTTTTTTTTTTTTTTTTTTTTTTTTTTTGATGACACCAAAAATTGCGTGTCATAACCATTCAGATTTTACAAGTTATGACAGTTTTTTTATGACACCAAAAATTGCGTGTCATAACCATTCAGATTTTATAAGTTATGACAGTTTTTTTATGACACCAAAAATTGCGTGTCATAACCATTCAGATTTTATAAGTTATGACAGTTTTTTTATGACACACATTTTTGCTTGTCATCGTAGGTGCGTGTGTCATAATTTTGGTGTCATTAAAGGCTATTTTTCTAGTAGTGCATGTTACAAGTCATGTCTAGGATTTTAGTTAAAGTTGGCTGTTAGTTTATTAGCATGTTAATTAGTGTTATTAGTAAAAGTGTACGTGTCTATTCATTCCTTATTTTGAAAAGTTCGACGAAGTAACAAATGTAATTGAGGGCTAAGAAACACAATATTGTAAGTATCTTTAAAACAGCAGTACTCGTGTAATTATGAATTAAAATGACTATAGTCATGCAAAAAAAACTCATTGTATAGATAGTTAGAGAGGAATGACATCGGTTTAGACTCATTGTAACAAATTAACCTTCCCGCTTTGACATCGGTTTAGACTTTATAAACAATTCAGTCTCATATTAAAAGTAAACATATTTTTTATTACAAAAAAGTACTGATTGGTTGTACAGTAATAAATAAAGGACGTATTCAAGTTATTTATAAAAAAAAAACAAACTGTAATTCAACGAAAGTATAGGTTCTGGATCTGATTGAAATTGAAAGATTTTGACTATAAAACGAACGATTTTGGGGCTTCGATTTTGTGTAGACGATGTCGTTCGATTTTGGGGCTTGGATTAAGAAATTGAAAGATTTTGGAACCCTTCGATTTTGGATCTGAATGGGTTTTTTTTGGGGGGGTTTTTTGTTTAACTGGGAATATAAGCTTTTATATACGGCGAACCAAATTATAAAACGACCCTTGAGGATACACCCACATGTAAGTGTACTCCGCGTTACACTACATTTTTTATGACACCAAAAATTGCGTGTCATAACCATTCAGATTTTATAAGTTATGACAGTTTTTTTATGACACACATTTTTGCTTGTCATCGTAGGTGCGTGTGTCATAATTTTGGTGTCATTAAAGGCTATTTTTCTAGTAGTGCATGTTACAAGTCATGTCTAGGATTTTAGTTAAAGTTGGCTGTTAGTTTATTAGCATGTTAATTAGTGTTATTAGTAAAAGTGTACGTGTCTATTCATTCCTTATTTTGAAAAGTTCGACGAAGTAACAAATGTAATTGAGGGCTAAGAAACACAATATTGTAAGTATCTTTAAAACAGCAGTACTCGTGTAATTATGAATTAAAATGACTATAGTCATGCAAAAAAAACTCATTGTATAGATAGTTAGAGAGGAATGACATCGGTTTAGACTCATTGTAACAAATTAACCTTCCCGCTTTGACATCGGTTTAGACTTTATAAACAATTCAGTCTCATATTAAAAGTAAACATATTTTTTATTACAAAAAAGTACTGATTGGTTGTACAGTAATAAATAAAGGACGTATTCAAGTTATTTATAAAAAAAAAAGTTGCATCATATTTACTTTTAGAGTAAATTACATTTTTGGTCCTTTAAGTTGACACAATTTGCAGTTATTGCCCTTAAGTGAAAAAATTATAATTTTAACCCTGAAGTGGGTCAATTTTTTCAATTAACACTCCGCGACCTGACTCTGTCTATTTGGTCCGTTAAATGAGGGGCAAATTTGTCAGTTTACCATGCTCCCCTTCTTCCACACTCAACCCATGTCCAGATTTTATTTCAATCATCATCAAACCTCCCTTTCAGATTTTCTTTTCACTCTTTCTCTTTCTTCAACCTTAATCCCAACCACAAATCAAGACAAACAAAATGTAAAAATATAATTCAATCAATTCACTCTTTTGTTACAAATTTATCTAGAACCACACCTATAAGCACAAATCTAAATCTACAAAATCAGTATATTAAACCCAAATGTCAACTGTATCTATCTATATAAACTCAATTAACTCCTTTAATTTTGGTTCTTAAATATTTCCTAAAGTAACCAACTATTAACTTGAGAAAATGAATAGAGCAAGTAAGCAACCTTTATAGAAAATGAAATGACGACTGAATTTGAGGGATGGAATTATTTGCTCCAATACTATGAAGGCAACCCACTGACACGTACGGTGACCAGATAAAAGTTCCGATTAGAGACAGTGGTGGAAGAGGAGAAGACCCACCAACCCCGTACAAGTTCCGTCACTTCCCGATCTGATCTCCAAGCCATTAGTGCCACCGGTGACAACCACCACCGTAACATGTTTCTCTTCTTCTTCGTGTTCATCGTCACTAGGGACTGGGATGGCCGTGGTAGCTGATGGTGTGGGGAATCGCCAGCAGCGTCGTTGTCTGGTAGTGTTTGAGAGATTAGATTTTTATAAACTATCGCATCATGTGAATGAGTTAGTGAGGGGAATATTTGAAGAAAAGACTCGTATATTTTTTGTTTTCATGACTATGAAAAAGATTTTCAAAGGAACTAAGGATTTTAATTACAAAGGTATAAACTTAATCATCCTTATGTTTTCTTTTTTAATTTTTGAATTATAGTTTTATATTTTGTTTATGTCTTGATTTGGGGCTATAAATGGAATCTGGGTTTAAGGTTGAAGAAGAAGGTGAAGGGGAGCATGGTGAACGGACAAATTTGCCCCTCATTTAACGGACTAAATAAACGGAGTCAGGTCGCAGAGTGTAAACTGAAAAATTTGACCCACTTCAAGGTTAAAATTGTAATTTTTTCAATTAAGGGTAATAACTGCAAATCGTGCCAACTTAAGAGACCAAAAATGTAATTTACTCTTACTTTTATTATTAGCTCAAAAGTACAACAAAAGGTTATCTGGGACCTATAATGGATAAACAAATACACAAGAGAAATTTCTAATCCTGAAAAAATCAACACCTAAGTTTTGCTAAAGGAATTCATACTAATGTTTCCTTTTTAAACTTTTTGCTAGTTAACATGAGAGATCATCATAAAAACTTAAAAACAACATAGTACCCAGACTGATATTTCCACATATTCGTTTTACCGTATAATATAAACCTAATTATCACGCATAAATAAGAAAAGGAAGGTATAAAATAAACAGATTTCGCTAATTAAGATCCGAGATCAACATACCTAACCCTAATTATATAGAGTTTACAAAAGTACTTAGTAAGTTTTGTGGAGTTGTTGTCAAGCACTACGGTTTAAATTACATTAATCCAAAATTAAAGAAGATTAAACATAGGACACTAAAAACCAAATTTCCATGAATTTAGAACACATCGAGGATTCTGTTATCATTAAGATCTATGTAGGTCTGAGCTTCGTCGACTTCTCGGAAACCATATACAACTCCCAAGTTGTTGTCAGCTCTAAGCCTCGACCACACAAATGTCCATGAGCTGCGTGTCTCTCCACCATCACGCCTGTTATACTATGAGCTAACTCAGGGTTACTACTTACTAGCAATCTGTCGGTAGAAATTAGACATCAGCCACGATCTAAATAACTCCAGC
This sequence comes from Erigeron breviscapus, assembly GCA_034093135.1. Taxonomy (NCBI): domain Eukaryota; kingdom Viridiplantae; phylum Streptophyta; class Magnoliopsida; order Asterales; family Asteraceae; genus Erigeron; species Erigeron breviscapus. The sequence goes on along the minus strand of CM067169.1, from coordinate 154,442,052 downwards.
GAGTCCAGGCTCGGTAAGATGAGACATGTGCTTATCTCGCACGAAAGACTCGCGAAGCAATCTTTAACTCCGGTCTCTTCCGAGTCATCTTCTATTTCATTTTTGGTTTTTCTAATGTTTGGTTGATGTTCCATTCTTGAGTTTAGGTTGTTTTTTGTGTGTTTCTTTTTTTTTTGAACTGGAATTTAGGGTTAGGCGTGGGTGTTGTGTTAGAGAAATGTGACACACACATATATATATATATATAGATATATATATATATATATATATATATATATAAAGTATATATCAATATATATATAAATATATACTTTGTAAAACTATCCAATGGGAACAAAACACGTGGCAATAAAGAAATCTAAAATTTAGGGCTAGCCTGCCAAGAAGATATATACACAACAACCCTTAAATAGTGCAATGGGAACAAGACACATGGCATGTGATCACATGGGGTTAGTTTGAAACCTCAATATCCAACCCTTTCTCCCATAAACAATAATCGAGTTTTTAAAAAACCAAATGTCTAAACTACCCCCATGTGATCCCATGTCACGTGTCTTTTTCTCATTGCTCTATTTAAGAGTTGTTGTATATATATCCCCTTGGTAGGCTAGCCCTAATTTTTAGTTTCCTCCATTGCCATATGTTTTGTTTCCATTGGATAGTTGTATAAGGACTATTGAAACCCTTAATATATATTTATATATATACTTAATTTATATAAATCTTTTATATATATAATTTCTATATATATATATATATATACAACACCCACGCCTAACCCTAAATTCCAGTTCAAAAAGAAAAGAAATACACAAAAAACAACCTAAACTCAAAGATGGAACAAGATCAACCAAATATTAAAAAAACCAAAAATCAAACCGAAGATGAAGATCGCTCGGCGATTCTTCCGTATAAGATAAGCACATGTCTCATCTTGTCGAGGCTGGACTTCCTAGAGTTATGCAGATTGAGGCTCTAATTCTACCGACAAATTGCTAGTAACCTTGAATTAGCTTAAAGATATAACAGGGGTGACCGGGGAGAGACTCGTATCTCATGGACCTTTGTGTGGTGAAGACAACTAAAGAGTTGTATATGGTTTTTGAAAAGTCGACGGAGCTCGGACCCACATAGATCTTAATGATAACAGAATCCTCGATGTGTTCTAAATTCATGGAAATTTGGTTTTTAGTGTCCTATGTTTAATCTTCTTTAATTTTGGATTAATGTAATTTAAACCGTAGTGCTTGACAACAACTCCACAAAACTTACTAAGTACTTTTGTAAACTCTATATAATTAGGGTTAGGTATGTTGATCTCGGATCTTAATTAACAATAAATATATATATATATATAGATATATATATATTATAAAATATAAAGTATAATTTATATATATATATAGGGGACCCTTATTTTGAGAACCCATTTTTTTTAAGAACCGTGAGAACTCCTAAATTTTATAGTGGATCACATGTTTTTTTTGTTCATTCACATGTGAAACGTTATAAAAATATATGTTGCAGAAGAAAAAAAAATTCAAAACCTTATATATAGTCGTTTGTCACATGTGAACAGAAAACGTGAACAAATTCATTCACAAGTTCACAAAAGGCTACTTTGAAGGTTTCTTCAAAAAGTTTCTTCTACAACATACATTTTTATATCATTTCACATGTGAATGAACAAAAAAAATATGTGAACAAATATATAATTTAAGAGTTCTCATGGTTCTTACAAAAAAATGGTTCTCAAAATAAGGAAACTCTCTCTCTATATATATATATATATATAGATATATATATATATATATATATCTGATATATATATATATATCTATATATATATATATCTATATATATATCTAATATATATATATTAATATATATATATAATATATATATATATATATATAGGAGAGAGATCAAATGAGAAGGTGTCTTAAGGAGAGAAGGGAGAGAAGGTTTTCTAGACCAACTAGAAACTGACATGTGGCAGATTTGGGTAATTAAAATATAAAAACGCGGTGGCAAAATCGTAAATAATTGTGATTGATTTTAAAAGCTGCACGGTGGCATTTATGTAATTTTTAGCTCCGTTAGTCAGTTAATACTCCGTTAACTCTGCCTGTACCTTAATCCTCCTTTCTCTTCAACCTCTTTTTGTTAAAGCTGGATAAATTTTTCATCGGGAACGAATGGCTTGAAGATATTTTTTCTCTCCACCATTTTCACCTAAACCTTAATTTAGGGATTTTAAAACCTTAATTTAGGTTTTTTTTTGGTCTTCATCATCTTCATCTAATACCTTAATTTCAGGTTTTTTAAAACTTTAATATGAGTTAATTTCACAAATTGTCCTTGTGGTTTTACCAAAAAATCACGTTTCATCCTTTAAACTTCAAAATGACACTGGTAGTCCTTTATACGCGGATAATGGTCATGTTTCGTCCTTTAATCTAACGGATGATGGTCACGTTTCGTCCTTTAATCTAACGGATGATGGACATGTTTCGTCCTTTATACGGTCGACTAAAGGACGAAACGTGACCATTATCCGCGTATAAAGGACTACCAGTGTCATTTTGAAGTTTAAAGATGAAACGTGATTTTTTGGTAAAACCACAAGGACGATTTTTGAAATTAACTCTTTTAATATTGACAAATCTACATCATGAAACTGAAGGTAATACTTTGTATTAATTATTCTTATTTATTATACTTATTGTTTGTTTTTTTTAATATTTTGAAATATCTTGAATATACATATAAATTTTTTATATATATATTTTCTGATACAAATTTCGGTAAAAGAAAATTTATGAATTTGTTATACATATATATATATATATATATATATATATATATATATATATATATATATATATATATATATATATATATATATATATATATATATATATATATATATATATATATATATATATATATATATATATATATATATATATATATATATATATATATATATATATATATATATATATATATATATATATATATATATATATATATATATATATATATATATATATATATATATATATATATATATATATATATATATATATATATATATATATATATATATATATATATATATATATATATATATATATATATATATATATATATATATATATATATATATATATATATATATATATATATATATATATATATATATATATATATATATATATATATATATATATATATATATATATATATATATATATATATATATATATATATATATATATATATATATATATATATATATATATATATATATATATATATATATATATATATATATATATATATATATATATATATATATATATATATATATATATATATATATATATATATATATATATATATATATATATATATATATATATATATATATATATATATATATATATATATATATATATATATATATATATATATATATATATATATATATATATATATATATATATATATATATATATATATATATATATATATATATATATATATATATATATATATATATATATATATATATATATATATATATATATATATATATATATATATATATATATATATATATATATATATATATATATATATATATATATATATATATATATATATATATATATATATATATATATATATATATATATATATATATATATATATATATATATATATATATATATATATATATATATATATATATATATATATATATATATATATATATATATATATATATATATATATATATATATATATATATATATATATATATATATATATATATATATATATATATATATATATATATATATATATATATATATATATATATATATATATATATATATATATATATATATATATATATATATATATATATATATATATATATATATATATATATATATATATATATATATATATATATATATATATATATATATATATATATATATATATATATATATATATATATATATATATATATATATATATATATATATATATATATATATATATATATATATATATATATATATATATATATATATATATATATATATATATATATATATATATATATATATATATATATATATATATATATATATATATATATATATATATATATATATATATATATATATATATATATATATATATATATATATATATATATATATATATATATATATATATATATATATATATATATATATATATATATATATATATATATATATATATATATATATATATATATATATATATATATATATATATATATATATATATATATATATATATATATATATATATATATATATATATATATATATATATATATATATATATATATATATATATATATATATATATATATATATATATATATATATATATATATATATATATATATATATATATATATATATATATATATATATATATATATATATATATATATATATATATATATATATATATATATATATATATATATATATATATATATATATATATATATATATATATATATATATATATATATATATATATATATATATATATATATATATATCTACACATAGATATATATATATATATAATATAAATATTTTCTGCGTACAAATGTGTAAACAATTAATCATGTAGACAAATGTACACATGTTATACACGTGTGTAGAATGAATTTTCTAGTGATTTTGAAAAGTAAAACTAGTACAAGTATTTATACCTACACATGTGTAGAATGAACTTTCGGTATATATTTGAGGTGAAACTAATACAATTATTCTTACCTACATATAACAACTAATCAAGTCGATAAATATATACATGTTCTACACATGTGTAGAATGAACTTTCTAGTGATACTTGAGATTTAAAAATAATACACGTATTCCCTACCTACACATGTGTAGAATGAACTTTCTAGTGATACTTGAGATGTGAAATTAATATAAATATTTCTACCTACACGTGTGTAAACAACTAATCAATCAAACAAATATACACATGATTACAAAAGCAGAGTTACTTTGACTCTTGATCTAAGCTGAGTCAATCCGAATCTAATCCAACTTATAAGCTGATACAGCACCAAGATGATATTTCTCACAATTTTCACCTCTACATGTACCGTCCAGAATGTCATAAAGAAAATGCATACGTACAGGTAAGAAAGTGAAATCTGGAATTCTTTTTTCAATGGCTTTGATTGTTTCATCATAGCCTCGGGCCAGAAATGTTCCAGAACTTGTACGCACCCTGAATGATAGACATGAAATATGTAGGTAAGATGATTAAATGTAACAGAATCCGCAAAATATAAGTTACTAATAATAGTAATAGATTAGATAGAGGAGCTAACTTAAGTGCAAGAGCCATACTTTTTAAGAAAATAAGGAAAAAATTCACACCTACTATCTTTCCTCCTTCCAGTCTCATTATCAACAACAGTCGACTTCTCCATATGCGGTTTAACAAGATTAATTAGATGCTCTTATTCATCCTGAGACTGGAAACATAACATAATGTATATTGGTGAAGTCTGCATGTTCATCCAAGCCTAGCGGATAAGTTATATGAAGCAAGACTAAACTTCTCATAGATGTGAACTATTCTGCTTCCCGTGGAAGGGGCTGGGTATTCATTTATCTATTTAGGAAGTACTCTTTACAACTTTTTAGCAATATTCATCCTAGTCTATAGTAGATGTTATCTAGTCAAACTGAGAAGTATAAAGTTATGAAGTCTTGTTTCGGGCTTACTTCAGATAGTACTGGCTTTGGGAGCTCACACCAACTTAAAGCTCTACTCATTGGATGTGAAGTGAACATTCTTGATTAGAGATCCTTTTAAACTATACATGACATGCCCTAAGGGTTTCGATATGATCACATCTTTTGTAATCTTAGAACCAATAAAAGGCCTTGCTATTCTCTGGCTAACTAAACGAAGAAAGTCCTCTTTGACTCAATTTTAAGTGGTTCTATAATCTAATTAAGTTTTTTTGTAGGTGAACGAATGGAAAATTATAAAATGGTTCATGAAGGGAACCTTGGGAGTAGTTGGCCAAGGAAATAATGAAGTATTTACTAGGAATCAAGAGCTACATGCTTATTTATAATCTTGTTGACCATTTGCATGTTGCCATATGAAAGTGATTGCACATAAAGACTACAATATGCCAGTCAGCCAGACCCTTATCAGGTTAACATCTGGATATGTGTTTTTATCATGAGGCAAAATACCTTGCTGAAACATAAAACGGAAACCAACTATAACTTGACTGACTTTTATAACAGAGTCATAACTCATAGATTCCCAAGCTGATTGAGAGTCGAGCTAAGTGAGATTCCCAAGCTGACTGAGAGTCAAGCTAAGTGAGAGTCCCAAGCTTACTGAGAGTTAAGCTAAGTGAGAGTCCCAAGCTGATTGAGAGTCGAGCTAAGTGAGAGTCCTAAGCTGACTGAGAGTCAAGCTAAGTGAGAGTCCCAAGCTTACTGAGAGTTAAGCTAAATGAGAGTCCCACGCTGATTGAGAGTCAAGCTAAGTGAGAGTCCCAAGCTGATTGAGAGTCAAGCTAAGTGAGAGTCCCAAGCTGATTGAGAGTTAAGCTAAGTGAGAGTCCCAAGCTGATTGAGAGTCGAGCTAAGTGAGAGTCCTAAGCTGACTGAGAGTCAAGCTAAGTGAGAGTCCCAAGCTTACTGAGAGTTAAGCTAAATGAGAGTCCCACGCTGATTGAGAGGCAAGCTAAGTGAGAGTCCCAAGCTACTGAGAGTCAAGCTAAGTGAGAGTCCCAAGCTGACTAAGAGTCAAGCTAAGTGAGATTCCCAAGCTGACTGAGAGTCAAGCTAAGTGAGAGTCCCAAGCTTATTGAGAGTTAAGCTAAGTGAGAGTCCCAAGCTACTGAGAGTCAAGCTAAGTGAGAGTCCCAAGCTGACTAAGAGTCAAGCTAAGTGAGATTCCCAAGCTGACTGAGAGTCAAGCTAAGTGAGAGTCCCAAGCTTATTGAGAGTTAAGCTAAGTGAGAGTCCCAAGCTACTGAGAGTCAAGCTAAGTGAGAGTCCCAAGCTTGACTGAGAGTCAAGCTAAGTGAGAGTCCCAAGCTTACTGAGAGTTAAGCTAAGTGAGAGTCCCAAGCTACTGAGAGTCAAGCTAAGTGAGAGTCCCAAGCTTACTGAGAGTTAAGCTAAGTGAGAGTCCCAAGCTACTGAGAGTCAAGCTAAGTGAGAGTCCCAAGCTGACTGAGAGTCAAGCTAAGTGAGATTCCCAAGCTGACTGAGAGTCAAGCTAAGTGAGAGTCCCAAGCTTACTGAGAGTTAAGCTAAGTGAGAGTCCCAAGCTGATTGAGAGTCGAGCTAAGTGAGAGTCCTAAGCTGACTGAGAGTCAAGCTAAGTGAGAGTCCCAAGCTTACTGAGAGTTAAGCTAAGTGAGAGTCCCAAGCTGATTGAGAGTTAAGCTAAGTGAGAGTCCCAAGCTGATTGAGAGTCGAGCTAAGTGAGAGTCCTAAGCTGACTGAGAGTCAAGCTAAGTGAGAGTCCCAAGCTTACTGAGAGTTAAGCTAAATGAGAGTCCCACGCTGACTGAGAGTCAAGCTAAGTGAGATTCCCAAGCTGACTGAGAGTCAAGCTAAGTGAGAGTCCCAAGCTTACTGAGAGTTAAGCTAAGTGAGAGTCCCAAGCTGATTGAGAGTCAAGCTAAGTGAGAGTCCCAAGCTGACTGAGAGTCAAGCTAAGTGAGAGTCCCAAGCTTACTGAGAGTTAAGCTAAGTGAGAGTCCCAAGCTGATTGAGAGTCAAGCTAAGTGAGAGTCCTAAGCTGACTGAGAGTCAAGCTAAGTGAGAGTCCCAAGCTTACTGAGAGTTAAGCTAAGTGAGAGTCCCAAGCTGATTGAGAGTCGAGCTAAGTGAGAGTCCTAAGCTGACTGAGAGTCAAGCTAAGTGAGAGTCCCAAGCTTACTGAGAGTTAAGCTAAATGAGAGTCCCACGCTGATTGAGAGTTAAGCTAAGTGAGACTCCCAAGCTGACTAAGAGTCAAGCTAAGTGAGAGTCCCAAGCTGATTGAGAGTGAAGCTAAGTGAGAGTCCCAAGCTGCTTGAGAGTCAAGCTAAGTGAGAGTCCTAAGCTGACTGAGAGTCAAGCTAAGTGAGAGTCCCAAGCTTACTGAGAGTAAGCTAAATGAGAGTCCCAAGCTGATTAAGAGTTAAGCTAAGTGAGAGTCCCAAGCTGATTGAGAGTCGAGCTAAGTGAGAGTCCTAAGCTGACTGAGAGTCAAGCTAAGTGAGAGTCCCAAGCTTACTGAGAGTTAAGCTAAATGAGAGTCCCACGCTTATTGAGAGTTAAGCTAAGTGAGAGTCCCAAGCTGACTAGAGTCAAGCTAAGTGAGAGTCCCAAGCTGATTGAGAGTCAAGCTAAGTGAGAGTCCCAAGCTGATTGAGAGTCAGCTAAGTGAGAGTCCCAAGCTATGATGATAACCCGTCTTTTTCTTTAATCTTCTTTTACATGTGCGTTACATACACCAAAAATTCTTTGTTGCTTTTTTTTTCTATCTGTCATCTTCTTCTTATATCCTAATTTTAGGTTTCTTTCTCTTCATTATGTTTATTTTTTTTTTTTTTTTTTTTTTTTTTTTTTTTTTTTTTTTTTTTTTTTTTTTTTTTTTTTTTTTTTTTTTTTTTTTTTTTTTTTTTTTTTTTTTTTTTTTTTTTTTTTTTTTTTTTTTTTTTTTTTTTTTTTTTTTTTTTTTTTTTTTTTTTTTTTTTTTTTTTTTTTTTTTTTTTTTTTTTTTTTTTTTTTTTTTTTTTTTTTTTTTTTTTTTTTTTTTTTTTTTTTTTTTTTTTTTTTTTTTTTTTTTTTTTTTTTTTTTTTTTTTTTTTTTTTTTTTTTTTTTTTTTTTTTTTTTTTTTTTTTTTTTTTTTTTTTTTTTTTTTTTTTTTTTTTTTTTTTTTTTTTTTTTTTTTTTTTTTTTTTTTTTTTTTTTTTTTTTTTTTTTTTTTTTTTTTTTTTTTTTTTTTTTTTTTTTTTTTTTTAGGGTTAAATCATATATTTTTTAAATAATTTGTTTTGGCAAAGGTCTAGCACTTTTTAGTTGTATGCCTGTGACATTATCAAGTGGAGTTTATTTAACCCAGGTTTGATCAATCAGCCCAGATTTATCAGCGTGTATTTAATCAAGTGGAGTTTATTTTTGTAACATTTGCCATTTTAGTCCATTACTTGTTATATATGATAATGGCAAACTTTATGAATATAAGAAAACTTTGGGTATTTTTGGTGCATATATATATATGTGTGTTGGACTAGTGAGATATATATAATATCTGTATATATGATATATATTATTTTCATTTGTGTATATATATACTTATATATAAATGATTTTAAATAAGGAAACAATATAATATATATATATATATATATATATATATATATATATATATATATATATATATATATATATATATATATATATATATATATATATATATATATATATATATATATATATATATATATATATATATATATATATATATATATATATATATATATATATATATATATATATATATATATATATATATATATATATATATATATATATATATATATATATATATATATATATATATATATATATATATATATATATATATATATATATATATATATATATATATATATATATATATATATATATATATATATATATATATATATATATATATATATATATATATATATATATATATATATATATATATATATATATATATATATATATATATATATATATATATATATATATATATATATATATATATATATATATATATATATATATATATATATATATATATATATATATATATATATATATATATATATATATATATATATATATATATATATATATATATATATATATATATATATATATATATATATATATATATATATATATATATATATATATATATATATATATATATATATATATATATATATATATATATATATATATATATATATATATATATATATATATATATATATATATATATATATATATATATATATATATATATATATATATATATATATATATATATATATATATATATATATATATATATATATATATATATATATATATATATATATATATATATATATATATATATATATATATATATATATATATATATATATATATATATATATATATATATATATATATATATATATATATATATATATATATATATATATATATATATATATATATATATATATATATATATATATATATATATATATATATATATATATATATATATATATATATATATATATATATATATATATATATATATATATATATATATATATATATATATATATATATATATATATATATATATATATATATATATATATATATATATATATATATATATATATATATATATATATATATATATATATATATATATATATATATATATATATATATATATATATATATATATATATATATATATATATATATATATATATATATATATATATATATATA
>CM067169.1:154292090-154430402 GCA_034093135.1 Erigeron breviscapus | reverse complement strand
CAAAAAAAAAAAAAAAAAAAAAAAAAAAAAAAAAAAAAAAAAAAAAAAAAAAAAAAAAAAAAAAAAAAAAAAAAAAAAAAAAAAAAAAAAAAAAAAAAAAAAAAAAAAAAAAAAAAAAAAAAAAAAAAAAAAAAAAAAAAAAAAAAAAAAAAAAAAAAAAAAAAAAAAAAAAAAAAAAAAAAAAAAAAAAAAAAAAAAAAAAAAAAAAAAAAAAAAAAAAAAAAAAAAAAAAAAAAAAAAAAAAAAAAAAAAAAAAAAAAAAAAAAAAAAAAAAAAAAAAAAAAAAAAAAAAAAAAAAAAAAAAAAAAAAAAAAAAAAAAAAAAAAAAAAAAAAAAAAAAAAAAAAAAAAAAAAAAAAAAAAAAAAAAAAAAAAAAAAAAAAAAAAAAAAAAAAAAAAAAAAAAAAAAAAAAAAAAAAAAAAAAAAAAAAAAAAAAAAAAAAAAAAAAAAAAAAAAAAAAAAAAAAAAAAAAAAAAAAAAAAAAAAAAAAAAAAAAAAAAAAAAAAAAAAAAAAAAAAAAAAAAAAAAAAAAAAAAAAAAAAAAAAAAAAAAAAAAAAAAAAAAAAAAAAAAAAAAAAAAAAAAAAAAAAAAAAAAAAAAAAAAAAAAAAAAAAAAAAAAAAAAAAAAAAAAAAAAAAAAAAAAAAAAAAAAAAAAAAAAAAAAAAAAAAAAAAAAAAAAAAAAAAAAAAAAAAAAAAAAAAAAAAAAAAAAAAAAAAAAAAAAAAAAAAAAAAAAAAAAAAAAAAAAAAAAAAAAAAAAAAAAAAAAAAAAAAAAAAAAAAAAAAAAAAAAAAAAAAAAAAAAAAAAAAAAAAAAAAAAAAAAAAAAAAAAAAAAAAAAAAAAAAAAAAAAAAAAAAAAAAAAAAAAAAAAAAAAAAAAAAAAAAAAAAAAAAAAAAAAAAAAAAAAAAAAAAAAAAAAAAAAAAAAAAAAAAAAAAAAAAAAAAAAAAAAAAAAAAAAAAAAAAAAAAAAAAAAAAAAAAAAAAAAAAAAAAAAAAAAAAAAAAAAAAAAAAAAAAAAAAAAAAAAAAAAAAAAAAAAAAAAAAAAAAAAAAAAAAAAAAAAAAAAAAAAAAAAAAAAAAAAAAAAAAAAAAAAAAAAAAAAAAAAAAAAAAAAAAAAAAAAAAAAAAAAAAAAAAAAAAAAAAAAAAAAAAAAAAAAAAAAAAAAAAAAAAAAAAAAAAAAAAAAAAAAAAAAAAAAAAAAAAAAAAAAAAAAAAAAAAAAAAAAAAAAAAAAAAAAAAAAAAAAAAAAAAAAAAAAAAAAAAAAAAAAAAAAAAAAAAAAAAAAAAAAAAAAAAAAAAAAAAAAAAAAAAAAATAAAAAAAAAAAAAAAGAGAATAAAAGAATTGAAAAACAGAAAAAGAGAGAGAAATAGAAGGAAAAAAAAAAGAAAAGATTAGGATTTTTTAGAGATAGGGGTGAAATGGGTTTGTTTAGAAGATCGTTACTTACGTTTCATACTTTCCTTGGATGTTTTGGAGTCGTGTAGTGGTGGCTGGAAAACGAAACAGCAACAACAGCGACGGTAGAGTGGCGGAGCAGCAGCAGCGGCGACGGTTATGTGGTTGTGATTAAGTAATTAAAGGCTTAGGGTTAAAGATGAAACCCTAATTGTTGTTGGGGATGATGGCCGGAGTTTTTTATGGTGAAAAAGAGCGGCAGCAGGAGGCTGTGAGGGTGACCGGAAGTTTGGCTGGTGGTGGGAGTGAGAGAGGGAGGAAGATGATGAGTTTTTGTCTTTTATTACAAATAGTCCCTCAAAGATGTTTTATCACAAATAGTCCATATGGTTACAAACTGGACGAAAATGCCCTCATGTGCATTGCACATGAGGGGTTTAACGGATGAAAACTAACGGTTGTTAGTGGCAGGGACGACTAGCAATGAAAATGAAAAGTACAGGGACACCTAATGATAAAAAAAAGCACAGGGATGAAAATACGAATCGAGTAAACCACAGAGACGATTTGTGATAATTTCTCTATTTATTATGGTTTCTTTATAAATAGGTAGACACATAAATAATACAAAATTTTCCATATCATGATACTTTTATTAAAAAGAACAGGTGTAGGCAATTCCAAATTGATTCTTCTTCAATATATCTATGACCAACGTCAGAAAAATTGAAGATATATAAGATCAGCTTCACATTACTTAAAAGAAAATTTGTACAAATAGTTCATAATTTACAATGAAAAACACAATTTAAGACAAATTATGCATTTCTACCAATGAACTTTCTTTTTCACATGTGGTGGTGCAGGCTCGACAGAAGCAGCTTCTTCATTATTCCAGTTCTAGAAGTGGCCGAGCTCATTTTCTGCAAGTTATAGTTGAAAATTAAGAAATTAGGTAAGAACTATGTCAAAAGTGAAAATGATAAGAAAATGTATAAATCATGCTGACATAACCCTAAGTGACCCAAACCCTACAGCTAACCCAAATCCAAGATGACCCAATCCTAAGCTGACACAAATCTAAGCTAACCGAACCCTAAGCTGACCCAAATTCAAGCTGACACAACCCTAAGCTGACCCAAATCCAATAGCTAACCAAAATCCAAGTTGACCCAATCCTAAGCTGACACAAATCTAAGCTAACCAAACCCTAAGCTGACCCAAATTCAAGCTGACACAACCCTAAGCTGACACAAATCTAAGCTAACCAAACCCTAAGCTGACCCAAATTCAAGCTGACACAACCCTAAGCTGACCCAAATCCAATAGCTAACCAAAATCCAAGTTGACCCAATCCTAAGCTGACACAAATCTAAGCTAACCGAACCCTAAGCTGACCCAAATTCAAGCTGACACAACCCTAAGCTGACACAAATCTAAGCTAACCAAACCCTAAGCTGACCCAAATTCAAGCTGACACAACCCTAAGCTGACCCAAATCCAATAGCTAACCAAAATCCAAGTTGACCCAATCCTAAGCTGACACAAATCTAAGCTAACCGAACCCTAAGCTGACCCAAATTCAAGCTGACACAACCCTAAGCTGACCCAAATCTAAGCTAACCAAACCCTAAAGCTGACCCAAATCCAAGATGACCCAAGCCTAAGCTGGCACAAATCTAAGCTAACCAAACCCTAAGCTGACCCAAATTCAAGCTGACACAACCCTAAGCTGACCCAAATCCAATAGCTAACCAAAATCCAAGTTGACCCAATCCTAAGCTGACACAAATCTAAGCTAACCGAACCCTAAGCTGACCCAAATTCAAGCTGACACAACCCTAAGCTGACCCAAATCTAAGCTAACCAAACCCTAAAGCTGACCCAAATCCAAGATGACCCAAGCCTAAGCTGGCACAAATCTAAGCTAACCAAACCCTAAGCTGACCCAAATTCAAGCTGACACAACCCTAAGCTGACCCAAATCCAATAGCTAACCAAAATCCAAGTTGACCCAATCCTAAGCTGACACAAATCTAAGCTAACCAAACCCTAAGCTGACCCAAATTCAAGCTGACACAACCCTAAGCTGACCCAAATCCAATAGCTAACCAAATCCAAGCTAACCCAACCCTAAGCTGACACAATTCTAAGCTAACCCAACCCTAAGCTGACCCAAATCCAAGCTAACCCAACCCTAAGCTGACACAATTCTAAGCTAACCCAACCCTAAGCTGACCCAAATCCAAGCTAACCCAACCCTAAGCTGACCCAAATCCAAGCTGACCCAACCCTAAGCTGACCCAAATCCAAGCTAACCCAACCCTAAGCTGACCCAAATCCAAGCTAACCCAACCCTAAGCTGACCCAAATCCAAGCTAACCCAACCCTAAGCTGACACAATTCTAAGCTAACCCAACCCTAAGCTGACCCAAATCCAAGCTAACCCAACCCTAAGCTGACACAATTCTAAGCTAACCCAACCCTAAGCTGACCCAAATCCAAGCTAACCCAACCCTAAGCTGACCCAAATCCAAGCTGACCCAACCCTAAGCTGACCCAAATCCAAGCTAACCCAACCCTAAGCTGACCCAAATCCAAGCTAACCCAACCCTAAGCTGACCCAAATCCAAGCTAACCCAACCCTAAGCTGACCCAAATCCAAGCTAACCCAACCCTAAGCTGACCCAAATCCAAGCTAACCCAACCCTAAGCTGACCCAAATCCAAGCTAACCCAACCCTAAGCTGACCCAAATCCAAGCTAACCCAACCCTAAGCTGACCCAAATCCAAGCTAACCCAACCCTAAGCTGACCCAAATCCAAGCTAACCCAACCCTAAGCTGACCCAAATCCAAGCTAACCCAACCCTAAGCTGACCCAAATCCAAGCTAACCCAACCCTAAGCTGACACAATTCTAAGCTAACCCAACCCTAAGCTGACCCAAATCCAAGCTAACCCAACCCTAAGCTGACCCAAATCCAAGCTAACCCAACCCTAAGCTGACCCAAATCCAAGCTAACCCAACCCTAAGCTGACCCAAATCCAAGCTAACCCAACCCTAAGCTGACCCAAATCCAAGCTAACCCAACCCTAAGCTGACCCAAATCCAAGCTAACCCAACCCTAAGCTGACCCAAATCCAAGCTAACCCAACCCTAAGCTGACCCAAATCCAAGCTAACCCAACCCTAAGCTGACCCAAATCCAAGCTAACCCAACCCTAAGCTGACCCAAATCCAAGCTAACCCAACCCTAAGCTGACCCAAATCCAAGCTAACCCAACCCTAAGCTGACCCAAATCCAAGCTAACCCAACCCTAAGCTGACCCAAATCCAAGCTAACCCAACCCTAAGCTGACCCAAATCCAAGCTAACCCAACCCTAAGCTGACACAATTCTAAGCTAACCCAACCCTAAGCTGACCCAAATCCAAGCTAACCCAACCCTAAGCTGACCCAAATCCAAGCTAACCCAACCCTAAGCTGACCCAAATCCAAGCTAACCCAACCCTAAGCTGACCCAAATCCAAGCTAACCCAACCCTAAGCTGACCCAAATCCAAGCTAACCCAACCCTAAGCTGACACAATTCTAAGCTAACCCAACCCTAAGCTGACCCAAATCCAAGCTAACCCAACCCTAAGCTGACACAATTCTAAGCTAACCCAACCCTAAGCTGACCCAAATCCAAGCTAACCCAACCCTAAGCTGACACAATTCTAAGCTAACCCAACCCTAAGCTGACCCAAATCCAAGCTAACCCAACCCTAAGCTGACACAATTCTAAGCTAACCCAACCCTAAGCTGACCCAAATCCAAGCTAACCCAACCCTAAGCTGACCCAAATCCAAGCTAACCCAACCCTAAGCTGACCCAAATCCAAGCTAACCCAACCCTAAGCTGACCCAAATCCAAGCTAACCCAACCCTAAGCTGACACAATTCTAAGCTAACCCAACCCTAAGCTGACCCAAATCCAAGCTAACCCAACCCTAAGCTGACACAATTCTAAGCTAACCCAACCCTAAGCTGACCCAAATCCAAGCTAACCCAACCCTAAGCTGACACAATTCTAAGCTAACCCAACCCTAAGCTAACCCAAATCCAAGCTGACCCAACCTAAGCTGACACAACTCTTTGTCATCTACCCATTGCAAAATCTGTCAGCTTCTCTCTGTATCGATTTTCAGTGGTTACTAATTTCAAAATCGATACAAAACTCCCAACATCATCTATTAGAAGTCCTTTAGTTGTTTTAAACTTTATATCATATACAAGATTTAACCTTGTAGGTTAATCCATATCCATTATGAATATAGCAAGTCATTAGAGGTTTAGAGGTGCGCATTCAACTCATTTATCAATGAATGATTTTACATGGGTTTACATTTTTATCTCAAACCACTCAAACCGAAATAGTTGGACATAGAGGATTAAGGGAACACATATACATACGTCTTATATTTCACGAATCAGATATTTATAGAAAAGCTATAATAGGCAGAAGGAGACGTGGGTCAACACGGTCCAAACTATATAATCTACTAATTGTGACCCTATATCCAACCCTTCTGACCCGCCACTATGCACAAAATACTAACCAGTCTTGAGGAGCAGTAAGAACAACAACTTTTAACTGAAAGGGAACTGATGTTCAGTAAAGAAACTTTTAGTTAGCTTTTAACTCTAAGCTTGTTCATTCAGCTTGGTTGGATGAGAGTTGAGTAAGCTTCATCATATAGTTTTGTAATTATGTAATAGAATAGTCCTTGATTTAATGTATTAAGTATGGAAGGTTTGTGTAGTAATTAGACAAGGACTTATTTGTAATTAAGGAGGGGGTTTAGTGCAAATGATATGCCTATATAAACCCTCTCCACAACCATTGTAAGGTTACCACTTCTATTATTATTTTCATACTTTTCCCATTTTCTCTCTACTTTCTCTCTCACACACTTTAGCCCCATTACTCTATATCACGATTTAGCATAGGTTACATTTGGTATCAGAGCAAAATCACAACTTGTGTTATATCCATGGCTTGATTTTGTTCTCTTTTGTGCTAAATTGTGTTTTTCCCATTTTACCGAAAGTTCCAATCTTTACCCTCTAAACATGTTAAAGTTTCTTCCTTTTTAGTTTTATTCCACTCATTACCTTCCTATAATCATCCTCAAGAAGTTTCAAATTCCAATTCAAAACCAAATGGCCTGAAATTGAATTCTAAGGTTTCTGTTCTGAAAACCGGATTTAGTGAAGATTTGGATTTTGTAATATTGGTTGTGAAAATACCTGGTTTACCCCAAAACCGGTATTAGTTCTTAATTTCTTCAACCCGGTTTTGTACAAATTTCTGAAACCCGGTTTTAGTACACAATTTCTGAAACCCGGTTTTAGTACACAATTTCTGAAACCCGGTTTTAGTACACAATTTCTGAAACCCGGTTTTAGTACACAATTTCTGAAACCCGGTTTTAGTACACAATTTCTGAAACCCGGTTTTAGTACACAATTTCTGAAACCCGGTTTTAGTACACAATTTCTGAAACCCGGTTTTAGTACACAATTTCTGAAACCCGGTTTTAGTACACAATTTCTGAAACCCGGTTTTAGTACACAATTTCTGAAACCCGGTTTTAGTACACAATTTCTGAAACCCGGTTTTAGTACACAATTTCTGAAACCCGGTTTTAGTACACAATTTCTGAAACCCGGTTTTAGTACACAATTTCTGAAACCCGGTTTTAGTACATAATTTCTGAAACCCGGTTTTAGTACACAATTTCTGAAACCCGGTTTTAGTACACAATTTCTGAAACCCGGTTTTAGTACACAATTTCTGAAACCCGGTTTTAGTACACAATTTCTGAAACCCGGTTTTAGTACATAATTTCTGAAACCCGGTTTTAGTACACAATTTCTGAAACCCGGTTTTAGTACACAATTTCTGAAACCCGGTTTTAGTACACAATTTCTGAAACCCGGTTTTAGTACACAATTTCTGAAACCCGGTTTTAGTACACAATTTCTGAAACCCGGTTTTAGTACACAATTTCTGAAACCCGGTTTTAGTACACAATTTCTGAAACCCGGTTTTAGTACACAATTTCTGAAACCCGGTTTTAGTACACAATTTCTGAAACCCGGTTTTAGTACACAATTTCTGAAACCCGGTTTTAGTACACAATTTCTGAAACCCGGTTTTAGTACACAATTTCTGAAACCCGGTTTTAGTACATAATTTCTGAAACCCGGTTTTAGTACACAATTTCTGAAACCCGGTTTTAGTACATAATTTCTGAAACCCGGTTTTAGTACTAATTTTGAAACCCGGTTTTAGTACTTAATTTCTGAAACCCGGTTTTAGTATATACATTCTGAAAACCGGTTTTAGTACTAAATTTTTCTGAAAAACCGGTTTTTCAACATAATTTCCTAAATGTCGATGACTGATTCATTGGTTCTCGGTTCCGATTCAAGACCTCCCGTTTTGTATCGCGGGTCATATCCTCAATGGAAAAAGAGATTTTTAGATTGGATCGCAAGACAACCTCTTGGTGACGACATCAAAGCTTCTTATGACGAAGGCCCTGCAGTTCACAAAAACCCAGTCACTAAGGAACTTCTTCCAAAAGAAAGTTGGAGCACTGCTCAGAAGAACCGTACTCAAGCTGATAATCTCTCAAGATCTCATCTCTACATGGCTCTTCCTAATGACATCTACTGCAATGTTGATTCGTATGAAACTGGTAAGGAGATTTGGGATGAACTAGAGAAACAATTTCAAGGCTCTGAGGTGTCTTCGACTATTCGATTGTCCAATGTCCTTGCTCTGTATGAGACGTTCAAGCAAGAGAAGGGTGAATCTTTGGAGGAAGTGTACATACGTTTCTGCAATGTCATCAATGAACTACGAAAGAATGAAGTGAAGAAGACAGACATGGAACTTAACATCAAATTCCTCAGACACCTTCATGATGAATGGCAAGTCTATGGTAATCAACTCAATCAACAGGATGGATTTGGCAAACTCAACATCCACACTCTTTATGAGAAGTTGAAGGTGAATCTCAGAGCTGTTCAGAAGCAGCAAACGCAAAATGAAGGAAGCTCTTCTTCTGATCCACTTGCCTTAGTTGTTGATCGAAACTTGTCCAGGTCTTCTAGGAAAAGTGTTGTTGAAGTGGTTAATGATGATGAATCAAGTGATCCCAGCGACCCTGAATTGGATGAAAAGGAAAAGGAAATGTCCAGAGACTTAGCTTACTTCACCAGAACCTTCAAGAAAAAAGTTCTTCACAAAGAAACCTACAAACAATCAACTTCGAACTTCATCTGTGTCTTCCTATGTCAAGAACTCCCAAGCTCCAAAATTCGACAAGCACTATGACAATGCTGGTGGAGAAAGGAAGTATGAAGCACCAAAGAAGTTTGAAAAGAGGGTTCTTGAGAAGAAGATCGAAGATAGAAAATGCTACAATTGTGGTCTCACTGGTCATTTTGCTATCCACTGCACCAAACCTCGTCAGAAAAATTCAAACTACTACCAGAACAAGCTCTTGCTAGTGAAACAACAGGAAAGTGGTATTGCTCTTCTTGCTGAGGATGACAAATGGCTACACCTATCTGATGAAGAGACTGAAGAACTTGCAGCTAATGTTTGTTTCATGACCAAGATCAAGCGATCCACGGAACTTGATGAAGGTGGTACCGGTTCTGAATCTGATGATGATGAGGTATGCACAATCTCTAAACGTGATCTTGATCAATACATGAATAAAGCTGTCGAAACTAATGAATCTTTGCAAAAAGAAGTTTCTAATTTAATTGAATCTTTGAAAGAGAAAGAAAAATCTTTGATTGAATTTCAAAACAAACATGACAAACTGCAAAAAGATTTTGATGATTTGACAGCTAATCAAGTTTCTAATTTAATTGAATCTTTGAAAGAGAAAGAAAAATCTTTGATTGAATTTCAAAACAAACATGACAAACTGCAAAAAGATTTTGATGATTTGACAGCTAATCAAGTTTCTGTTTCCTTTACTCCTTCTTCTGAGTTGCTCATAGCAAAACAAGAACTTGAGACCAAAGTTTTTGACCTAACCCAGACCATCAAAGAGATGCAAATTGCAAAGTCCAATGAAATGTTTCGAGCAAATGCTTTGGCTGAAGATCTTGAGTCCTTGAAAATTAAAATTGAAGAGTCCAACCCTGCTTTAAAAGAATTAGAAGACAAAATCTCCGATTTAAATTATGCTTGTTGCATAAAAGATTCATATAACCAAAAACTGGATAAGAAAATTGATGAACTTAAAGATGAAATCAAGTTTTATCAAGAGAAAGTTTACAAGATCGATCGATCGAATAAACAAATCTTTTTAAACAAGCCAAGAGATTTTGCCGATGGGTTTACTCAAGGGTTGGGTTTTGAAAATCCAAAGAATTTGCTCAAAGCACAACAGGAAGTTCCACCTTTATATGACGCCAACTTAATGAGATATGGCATGACCATTCAGTATGTTCGACCAAGTTATGGTGATTATGAGACAGAGGATTGTCTAGCAAAGTGTGCAATTAAATGTAATTATGACAAAATCAATGAGTCAAATGATCTTTTCAATCTTCCTCTTGTTCCTAAAAGAAAAACTCACTCTGTTACAATTGTTGAACTTGATGAAAATTCGAGTGACCAACAACTTGTGGTTCTTTCTAATGAGTCTAAACAAGTGGAAGAAAGTTCTGTTCCAAAACCTGCTTCAGTTCGACCATACATTCCACAAAGTGTTTTGGAAAAACAAATTGAAGATCTAAAAAGAACACTTGATGAAAAACAACTTTTGCTAGATAATCTAATGCCTCAAAATCACTGTCACAAGATTGTGCCAGTTGTTCCTACCACACCAATTGGTGTTGTCTATGATTGTGCTGAACCTAACTGCTCTGCTTGTGAAGACATGATGTCTTCTTCTTCTTTTTCCTATATTTCTGCATGTGATCTTGTTGATGCTGCTGTGCAAACTGAATGGGATTCTGTTAAGACATATAATGTTTCAATTCAAACAGACCTTGACATTCCTACCAATGAGATCCCAATTGACCCCCAGATTTACTTGGATGAGATTGATGCATTAAAACTTGATTTAGAAAAGGAACGGTGTATCAAAAAGAAAAGTTTTGAAGGTGTTCACGTTTCTGTTCAAACTGATTGTGAACACGAAGTTGAAAAAGATTATTTCTTTCCAAACGTTTTTGATACTGAACCCCTCAAGTTTTCTGAGGAAACCCAAACTTACTTGAATGAATTTGATACTTTATCAAAAAAGTTTGAAAAAGAAAGAGAACAAAGATTGAAATTACTCGCTGAACTTAATAAAATTAAGATGGAAATGGAGTACAAGAATATTGTTCTTCAAGCTTTTGTAGATAATAACATTGAAAAAGCTTCAAATTTACTCAAGGGAAGTCACTGTCCGGTCAAATCAGGTGAAATAAGTCACTCAAAGTTTTCAAATGAAACAAATGTTTCAAACTCATCCAAAGAAAGTCCTTGTCATCCTAAACCAAATGTCCCAGGTGTGAGTTTGGAATCCAAATCTAAAGTTACATATGCCAAAATGGATTTCTCAAATCTTCCTAATCTAAACAACTTTTTAGAAGAAGATCATTCATATGATCCTGATTTTGAAAAACAATTTGTTCAAAAGGAAGAAAAGGTTGAATTTTCATTGAAAAGGATTCCAAAATCACACTCTTCGAAGCACAACCCATTTCATGAGAAGTTTCAAAGACCAAAGACCAACAAAGTACCCAAAACTTCTACAGAACAGAAGACTCCTACCCCAAAACCTCAACTCACTAAGATGAAACAACCTCCAATTGGTAATCATGCTTCTTCACAACCTAGATATCATAGGTATCCTAGCTCTCCTAAGCAATCTTCAGTTACACCTAAGAACGTCTTAAAGGTCTTTAGAGATGATGCTGTAGGAATAGTTAGATATCAAGATCAGTATGGTTGGTTTTCTCCCACTTACAAAAAGCAAACACCACCTGCCAAAGAGACCATCAAGAAGAAACCTGTCAAGAACATACACACACAGTCATCCACTAACTCTAAAAATGTTCATGTTTCAGGTTACTTGTGCTTAAATTGTCGAAGTAAATGGCTTCCTAAAGATAGATACTTACATGCTTCTAGGAAAGTCAAGCTTGATGGAAATTCTACATCTGTAAAACAGGAGTGGATAGTTCGTAGACCTAATGCTTTAGATAGATCAAATGCTTCTAGGAAAGTCAAGCTTGATGGAAATTCTACATCTGTAAAACAGGAGTGGATAGTTCGTAGACCTAATGCTTTAGATAGATCAAATGCTTCTAGGAAAGTCAAGCTTGATGGAAATTCTACATCTGTAAAACAGGAGTGGATAGTTCGTAGACCTAATGCTTTAGATAGATCAAATGCTTCTAGGAAAGTCAAGCTTGATGGAAATTCTACATCTGTAAAACAGGAGTGGATAGTTCGTAGACCTAATGCTTTAGATAGATCAAATGCTTCTAGGAAAGTCAAGCTTGATGGAAATTCTACATCTGTAAAACAGGAGTGGATAGTTCGTAGACCTAATGCTTTAGATAGATCAAATGCTTCTAGGAAAGTCAAGCTTGATGGAAATTCTACATCTGTAAAACAGGAGTGGATAGTTCGTAGACCTAATGCTTTAGATAGATCAAATGCTTCTAGGAAAGTCAAGCTTGATGGAAATTCTACATCTGTAAAACAGGAGTGGATAGTTCGTAGACCTAATGCTTTAGATAGATCAAATGCTTCTAGGAAAGTCAAGCTTGATGGAAATTCTACATCTGTAAAACAGGAGTGGATAGTTCGTAGACCTAATGCTTTAGATAGATCAAATGCTTCTAGGACTAGTCCATCTTGTTCTCAAACTTTGTAATAAGTATTTTGTTCTGTAATCCGTACCTTTACATTTGAACTCTGTTTGTGTGTTTACTTGCTTTCAATAAATTCCATGATGGATTGTGTGTTTGATCGTATGTTTGTTTAATGTTTATGTTTACCTTATGTTTTCGTTTGTTTTCTCTTTAATTTACTTGTTCTTCTAATAAATGTGATTGCATGATGAACCCCTAACCTTTCATGGACCCAGTCTAAGTGGGTACCTAAAACCTTATTTCCTGATTTTACAGGAATTTCTCATCTGTGTCTGGTATGTCGATTCCGGATGCTCTAGACACATGACTGGTGATAAATCCTTGCTAAAGAACTTTGTTGAACGTTTCATGGGAACGGTTAGATTTGGAAATGATCATATAGCCCCCATTCTTGGCTATGGGGATATTGTTCAAAATGGCATCACCATCAAACGTGTGTCCTACGTTGAAGGTTTGGGCCATAATCTTTTCAGTGTTGGCCAATTTTGTGATAATGATCTGCAAGTCCTCTTTAGAAGATATGAGTGTAAAGTTCAAACCGAAGATGGTGTTGATATTCTTACTGGTTCACGAGATAACAACTTGTTCACCATTGATCTCAACAATATTCCAACTCCATCTTCAAATATTTGTCTTCTGTCTAAAGCTTCATCAACAAGAGGTTTGACATTACTCCATATGAAGTCATCAACAAGAGGTTTGACATTACTCCATATGAAGTCATCAACAAGAGGTTTGACATTACTCCATATGAAGTCATCAACAAGAGGTTTGACATTACTCCATATGAAGTCATCAACAAGAGGTTTGACATTACTCCATATGAAGTCATCAACAAGAGGTTTGACATTACTCCATATGAAGTCATCAACAAGAGGTTTGACATTACTCCATATGAAGTCATCAACAAGAGGTTTGACATTACTCCATATGAAGTCATCAACAAGAGGTGACTTATTTCCATATAATCATCAACAAGAGGTTTGACATTACTCCATATGAAGTCATCAACAAGAGGTTTGACATTACTCCATATGAAGTCATCAACAAGAGGTTTGACATTACTCCATATGAAGTCATCAACAAGAGGTTTGACATTACTCCATATGAAGTCATCAACAAGAGGTTTGACATTACTCCATATGAAGTCATCAACAAGAGGTTTGACATTACTCCATATGAAGTCATCAACAAGAGGTTTGACATTACTCCATATGAAGTCATCAACAAGAGGTTTGACATTACTCCATATGAAGTCATCAACAAGAGGTTTGACATTACTCCATATGAAGTCATCAACAAGAGGTTTGACATTACTCCATATGAAGTCATCAACAAGAGGTTTGACATTACTCCATATGAAGTCATCAACAAGAGGTTTGACATTACTCCATATGAAGTCATCAACAAGAGGTTTGACATTACTCCATATGAAGTCATCAACAAGAGGTTTGACATTACTCCATATGAAGTCATCAACAAGAGGTTTGACATTACTCCATATGAAGTCATCAACAAGAGGTTTGACATTACTCCATATGAAGTCATCAACAAGAGTGACTTATCCATATAATCATCAACAAGAGGTTTGACATTACTCCATATGAAGTCATCAACAAGAGGTTTGACATTACTCCATATGAAGTCATCAACAAGAGGTGAACTTATTTCCATATAATCATCAACAAGAGGTTTGACATTACTCCATATGAAGTCATCAACAAGAAGAAGTGAACTATTTCCATATAATCATCAACAAGAGGTTTGACATTACTCCATATGAAGTCATCAACAAGAAGTGAACTATTTCCATATAATCATCAACAAGAGGTTTGACATTACTCCATATGAAGTCATCAACAAGAAGGTGAACTATTTCCATATAAGTCATCAACAAGAGGTTTGACATTACTCCATATGAAGCCTGCTTTACTCAAAACAGATCTATCATCAACAAGAGGTTTGACATTACTCCATATGAAGTCATCAACAAGAGAAGACCCAATGTGAACTATTTCCATATATTTGGGTGTGTCTGTTATGTCCTAAATGATAGAGATAATCTTGGAAAATTTGAACCAAAAGGTGACGAGGGTTATTTTATTGGTTACTCAAGAGAATCTATTGCTTATCGTGTCTATAACCGTAGAACCAAGCAAATTGTAGAGAGTATGAATGTTAAATTTGATGAACTCTCTGGAATGGTTCTTGAACAACACGGTTCAAGACCCGCTCTTCAATGTCCACAAGCTTCCGCTACACAGAACAGATCTTCTGATAAACAGAGTTTCTCTAAACCGACCACTAAAGAGTTAGACATTTTGTTTGAAGATTTTTACCATGATCGTCCTCCTACTTTGGAACAACCTTTGGCTATGTCTGAACGTTCATCTTCCATTTCTTCTCAACCTGAGAGCTCATCTGCTGATCAACAAAGTTCATCTCCTGCAACCTCTTCTAATGATTCATCTTCTCCACCTTCGGTCAATTCTTCTTCTACAAATGTATCTTCCTCTGACTCTTCTAACTTGTCGTCAGCACCAAATGATCCTTTATCAGTGCCTGCTCAGCAAAATTCTCCAGGATCTAATCAATCAACTGATTCTGACTCTGATGAAGAAGAATTTGTTCTACCCAATGAGCCTAGCTTTGAGCAAGTCGCTGAACAACATTCTCCAGGTTTTATCAATCCTGATGAAAATAATGATCCCGCTGATCCACTTCCTCACTCCAGGAAATGGTCTCGCTCCATGATTCCTCATCCTCCCACTCAGATTATTGGGGATCCAAACGCTGGCCTAACCACACGCGCTGCCTCCGCAAATGAATGTTTATTTGTCAACTTCTTGAGCATGGTTGAACCCAGTAATGTCAATGAGGCTCTTCGTGATCCGGATTGGGTAAAAGCCATGCAAGAAGAACTATCTCAATTTGAGCGCCTTGAAGTATGGAAACTTGTTCCTAATCCATACACTCATAAAGAACCGATCAAGACCAAATGGATTTTCAAAAATAAAAAGGATGAGAATGGGGTTGTTGTTAGGAACAAAGCTAGACTGGTTGCAAAAGGATTTTCCCAACAAGATGGTGTAGATTATGATGAGACGTTTGCTCCTGTTGCTCGCATTGAGGCCATTCGAATCTTCCTGGCTTATGCGGCATTCAAAAACTTTACGGTTTATCAAATGGATGTCAAGTCTGCTTTTCTGAATGGTGTGCTGAAAGAAGAAGTTTATGTTGGTCAACCCGAGGGCTTTGTGGATCCTAAACGTCCAAATCATGTCTACAGGTTAGACAAGGCTTTGTATGGTCTGAAACAAGCCCCTCGTGCTTGGTATGATGCTCTGTCTGCCTATCTATTACAATCTGGATTCTGCAAAGGTACAATTGACACTACTTTGTTCATCAAACGTCAAGGTAGTGACATTCTTTTAATCCAAATCTATGTAGATGACATAATTTTCGGGTCCACTTTTTTTTTTTTTTTTTTTTTTTTTTTTTTTTTTTTTTTTTTTTTTTTTTTTTTTTTTTTTTTTTTTTTTTTTTTTTTTTTTTTTTTTTTTTTTTTTTTTTTTTTTTTTTTTTTTTTTTTTTTTTTTTTTTTTTTTTTTTTTTTTTTTTTTTTTTTTTTTTTTTTTTTTTTTTTTTTTTTTTTTTTTTTTTTTTTTTTTTTTTTTTTTTTTTTTTTTTTTTTTTTTTTTTTTTTTTTTTTTTTTTTTTTTTTTTTTTTTTTTTTTTTTTTTTTTTTTTTTTTTTTTTTTTTTTTTTTTTTTTTTTTTTTTTTTTTTTTTTTTTTTTTTTTTTTTTTTTTTTTTTTTTTTTTTTTTTTTTTTTTTTTTTTTTTTTTTTTTTTTTTTTTTTTTTTTTTTTTTTTTTTTTTTTTTTTTTTTTTTTTTTTTTTTTTTTTTTTTTTTTTTTTTTTTTTTTTTTTTTTTTTTTTTTTTTTTTTTTTTTTTTTTTTTTTTTTTTTTTTTTTTTTTTTTTTTTTTTTTTTTTTTTTTTTTTTTTTTTTTTTTTTTTTTTTTTTTTTTTTTTTTTTTTTTTTTTTTTTTTTTTTTTTTTTTTTTTTTTTTTTTTTTTTTTTTTTTTTTTTTTTTTTTTTTTTTTTTTTTTTTTTTTTTTTTTTTTTTTTTTTTTTTTTTTTTTTTTTTTTTTTTTTTTTTTTTTTTTTTTTTTTTTTTTTTTTTTTTTTTTTTTTTTTTTTTTTTTTTTTTTTTTTTTTTTTTTTTTTTTTTTTTTTTTTTTTTTTTTTTTTTTTTTTTTTTTTTTTTTTTTTTTTTTTTTTTTTTTTTTTTTTTTTTTTTTTTTTTTTTTTTTTTTTTTTTTTTTTTTTTTTTTTTTTTTTTTTTTTTTTTTTTTTTTTTTTTTTTTTTTTTTTTTTTTTTTTTTTTTTTTTTTTTTTTTTTTTTTTTTTTTTTTTTTTTTTTTTTTTTTTTTTTTTTTTTTTTTTTTTTTTTTTTTTTTTTTTTTTTTTTTTTTTTTTTTTTTTTTTTTTTTTTTTTTTTTTTTTTTTTTTTTTTTTTTTTTTTTTTTTTTTTTTTTTTTTTTTTTTTTTTTTTTTTTTTTTTTTTTTTTTTTTTTTTTTTTTTTTTTTTTTTTTTTTTTTTTTTTTTTTTTTTTTTTTTTTTTTTTTTTTTTTTTTTTTTTTTTTTTTTTTTTTTTTTTTTTTTTTTTTTTTTTTTTTTTTTTTTTTTTTTTTTTTTTTTTTTTTTTTTTTTTTTTTTTTTTTTTTTTTTTTTTTTTTTTTTTTTTTTTTTTTTTTTTTTTTTTTTTTTTTTTTTTTTTTTTTTTTTTTTTTTTTTTTTTTTTTTTTTTTTTTTTTTTTTTTTTTTTTTTTTTTTTTTTTTTTTTTTTTTTTTTTTTTTTTTTTTTTTTTTTTTTTTTTTTTTTTTTTTTTTTTTTTTTTTTTTTTTTTTTTTTTTTTTTTTTTTTTTTTTTTTTTTTTTTTTTTTTTTTTTTTTTTTTTTTTTTTTTTTTTTTTTTTTTTTTTTTTTTTTTTTTTTTTTTTTTTTTTTTTTTTTTTTTTTTTTTTTTTTTTTTTTTTTTTTTTTTTTTTTTTTTTTTTTTTTTTTTTTTTTTTTTTTTTTTTTTTTTTTTTTTTTTTTTTTTTTTTTATTGGTTACTCAAGAGAATCTATTGCTTATCGTGTCTATAACCGTAGAACCAAGCAAATTGTAGAGAGTATGAATGTTAAATTTGATGAACTCTCTGGGATGGTTCTTGAACAACACGGTTCAAGACCCGCTCTTCAATGTCCACAAGCTTCCGCTACACAGAACAGATCTTCTGATAAACAGAGTTTCTCTAAACCGACCACTAAAGAGTTAGACATTTTGTTTGAAGATTTTTACCATGATCGTCCTCCTACTTTGGAACAACCTTTGGCTATGTCTGAACGTTCATCTTCCATTTCTTCTCAACCTGAGAGCTCATCTGCTGATCAACAAAGTTCATCTCCTGCAACCTCTTCTAATGATTCATCTTCTCCACCTTCGGTCAATTCTTCTTCTACAAATGTATCTTCCTCTGACTCTTCTAACTTGTCGTCAGCACCAAATGATCCTTTATCAGTGCCTGCTCAGCAAAATTCTCCAGGATCTAATCAATCAACTGATTCTGACTCTGATGAAGAAGAATTTGTTCTACCCAATGAGCCTAGCTTTGAGCAAGTCGCTGAACAACATTCTCCAGGTTTTATCAATCCTGATGAAAATAATGATCCCGCTGATCCACTTCCTCACTCCAGGAAATGGTCTCGCTCCATGATTCCTCATCCTCCCACTCAGATTATTGGGGATCCAAACGCTGGCCTAACCACACGCGCTGCCTCCGCAAATGAATGTTTATTTGATTCGGCTTTCATAATTCTTATTTAATATCGGCTTTCATAATTCTTATTTAATATCGGCTTTCATAATTCTTATTTAATATCGGCTTTCATAATTCTTATTTAAATCGGCTTTCATAATTCTTATTTAATATCGGCTTTCATAATTCTTATTTAATATCGGCTTTCATAATTCTTATTTAATATCGGCTTTCATAATTCTTATTTAATATCGGCTTTCATAATTCTTATTTAATATCGGCTTTCATAATTCTTATTTAATATCGGCTTTCATAATTCTTATTTAAATCGGCTTTCATAATTCTTATTTAATATCGGCTTTCATAATTCTTATTTAATATCGGCTTTCATAATTCTTATTTAAATCGGCTTTCATAATTCTTATTTAATATCGGCTTTCATAATTCTTATTTAATATCGGCTTTCATAATTCTTATTTAATATCGGCTTTCATAATTCTTATTTAATATCGGCTTTCATAATTCTTATTTAATATCGGCTTTCATAATTCTTATTTAATATCGGCTTTCATAATTCTTATTTAAATCGGCTTTCATAATTCTTATTTAATATCGGCTTTCATAATTCTTATTTAATATCGGCTTTCATAATTCTTATTTAAATCGGCTTTCATAATTCTTATTTAATATCGGCTTTCATAATTCTTATTTAATATCGGCTTTCATAATTCTTATTTAATATCGGCTTTCATAATTCTTATTTAATATCGGCTTTCATAATTCTTATTTAATATCGGCTTTCATAATTCTTATTTAATATCGGCTTTCATAATTCTTATTTAAATCGGCTTTCATAATTCTTATTTAATATCGGCTTTCATAATTCTTATTTAATATCGGCTTTCATAATTCTTATTTAAATCGGCTTTCATAATTCTTATTTAATATCGGCTTTCATAATTCTTATTTAATATCGGCTTTCATAATTCTTATTTAATATCGGCTTTCATAATTCTTATTTAATATCGGCTTTCATAATTCTTATTTAATATCGGCTTTCATAATTCTTATTTAATATCGGCTTTCATAATTCTTATTTAAATCGGCTTTCATAATTCTTATTTAATATCGGCTTTCATAATTCTTATTTAATATCGGCTTTCATAATTCTTATTTAAATCGGCTTTCATAATTCTTATTTAATATCGGCTTTCATAATTCTTTTCTAAAACCGGCTTTCATAATTTCTTTTAACGCTTGATGTACTGCTTGTGTCGTCTCACATGGAAAAACTTTGCACGACTTTTTGAACTTTCTCTTATACAAAATACATTTTTTTATGCTAAATTCTGTTCAAACTCTATCTCTCAGTTTACTTAGGATGCAAGGTATCGAACGCCTTGATGTACTGCTTGTGTCGTCTCACATGGAAAAACTTTGCACGACTTTTTGAACTTTCTCTTATACAAAATACATTTTTTTATGCTAAATTCTGTTTAAACTCTATCTCTCAGTTTACTTAGGATGCAAGGTATCGAACGCCTTGATGTACTGCTTGTGTCGTCTCACATGGAAAAACTTTGCACGACTTTTTGAACTTTCTCTTATACAAAATACATTTTTTATGCTAAATTCTGTTCAAACTCTATCTCTCAGTTTACTTAGGATGCAAGGTATCGAACGCCTTGATGTACTGCTTGTGTCGTCTCACATGGAAAAACTTTGCACGACTTTTTGAACTTTCTCTTATACAAAATACATTTTTTTATGCTAAATTCTGTTTAAACTCTATCTCTCAGTTTACTTAGGATGCAAGGTATCGAACGCCTTGATGTACTGCTTGTGTCGTCTCACATGGAAAAACTTTGCACGACTTTTTGAACTTTCTCTTATACAAAATACATTTTTTTATGCTAAATTCTGTTTCAAACTCTATCTCTCAGTTTACTTAGGATGCAAGGTATCGAACGCCTTGATGTACTGCTTGTGTCGTCTCACATGGAAAAACTTTGCACGACTTTTTGAACTTTCTCTTATACAAAATACATTTTTTTATGCTAAATTCTGTTTCAAACTCTATCTCTCAGTTTACTTAGGATGCAAGGTATCGAACGCCTTGATGTACTGCTTGTGTCGTCTCACATGGAAAAACTTTGCACGACTTTTTGAACTTTCTCTTATACAAAATACATTTTTTTATGCTAAATTCTGTTCAAACTCTATCTCTCAGTTTACTTAGGATGCAAGGTATCGAACGCCTTGATGTACTACCTTTGTTGTCCTTTGGAAAATGAGTGTTAGAACACTTTTTGATGTGTCTTTAATTTCTTAAAAATCTTTTCAATCTTACATTGGTTTTCCTACGGCTACTTCTCGCGAGGGAGCCACCGAATTTGTAGATCCGCCACCTATTCGTGAGATGCTTCAACGGGTTAGAGAACTTGGCTATAACGGTCCTCTCAATACTATAGGTGAATTCAAGAAGAAGAATCTTCACAGACTGTGGTACACTTTATGCTCGATCATCAACTATTGTCTCTCACCTTCAAGAAAAGGTCAAGAAGCGATAACCTCTCAAACTCTGACATACTTGTTTGCTATCGCCTTCGATATACATATCGACTTTGCAGCAATTGCTTGGGATCATCATCTAAGACTAAATGTCAAAGGGAAGTATAATGCCACCAAAAAATATATTCCTTTCATCCGTTTCCTGACAATCATCCTTCAGGGAACACTTAACATGCATGACAACATACAACGATTCCCTGGCTCCCACAGAATTCGATTTCCTCGCTATTCAACTGTATATGGCAACTCTGGTGTAGAAAACATTCCTTTTATGCCGATTCCTGATTCGCTTCTTCGCTTGGTGCCCCATGGGGATAGTGACCTCATGAATTATAGAGTGTTTTTAGACGGGGGTATGGCAGCTCAACGCCGACAGCCGCCTACCGCTCCCCCGCATAGGTCGCCTGGTGAGGGTCGTAGGTCTAGGAAAAGAATTGAGGGGTTAGCAAGAGAAGAGGCACCAAGCTCATTTGCACAATCTTCTTCAGCTTCCGCTCCACCAAGAAAGAAACACAAGTCTCATCACAAGTCAAAGTCTAAATCCAAATCGAAATCAAAAACACTTCTTCGTGATGAACCATCACCTCCACCTGAACAATCCTTCACCTTTCCTTCTCCTTTCACTTCATCCTCCACTTCTTCCGAATCTCAAACATCTTCTTCGATTCAACATAAATCAAAGAAAATCTGAAAGTTCAAGATCAAACATTCCAAAACTCTTCCACCGATTGAGGAAGAGGTTAACATAGAATCTCCGGAGAGACAAGGTAGTTTGGAGGGAGTGGTTGAAAAACATAATGGAGAGAATGAGCGGTCCGGGCTAGGAACAGGGCATAAAGAAAACGTTGGCCCTTCGATAGTTGAACCAATAATTCGCCGGGATGACAACCCTAGGATAGAAGCCGAGGACTCCCCACCCTCGCATGTTTCACCTCCTCGCCGCTCTGGATCCTCTTTACAGGATCCAGATGCATTTTTGCACAGGCACCAGCCGCATCCACTATCGATTCCTCATTCGGAGGAAGCCGATATTGAAGCAGCGGAGACTCTTGCCTCTCTCCCAACCTTTCTTGATCACACTATTGAGTCTAGATCGCCACTTAGGCCACTTGATAATGTGCACGCACGTCCTTTGGACGTTGCCAGAACATACAGAGAATTGGTCCGTGAACATTTTCCAGGACCGTATGGAAGACCTGTCGGTGCCATCATCAAGCAAGCACTGAATACAGGCGCTGAGGAGAGAAGCTTCGAGGAAGTTAGGCTCGCCTGGCTTCCTCCTAGCCCAACTCCCAGTTCAACGGGCAATCCAGAGGATCCCGGAAGTCCCACCAACCGTGAGATTGTTTGGTTCATTCGAGCCAAACCAATTCGTCACGCAACAACTGATGTTGAAGCCTTGCTTCGTCAACCATCAGGAAGTCCTGTTGGTCCTCAACTTTCAGGCCGCACTGTAAACCCTCTGGAGCCTACAGTTGCGACAACGACATCTACGTCGGTCGTACCTCCTTCTTCCATTGAACCGTCACTAACCGAAGCGCTCCATCAAGATAAAGGCAAAGCCATTGCCGCTCCTGAACCCTCTGAAAGCGATAAATCTGATAGTCCTCCTGCAGCCACTGAACGCCTGAACATTCCATATGATCTGAAAGAGCGTGCAGACATCATGGCTCTTGACGCTGCATGTCTTCTCCACACAAAAAGAACCCAATCTCAACCTCCACCAATCATCTCTCATAACTCACCGTCGCCGTTTCACTCATCTTCTTCATCATCATCATCCGATAATAATTCTAAATCTGGATCCGCACATACTTCTACTCCTAGACATACCCGTCTAGAGGAAATTTATAGTGATTTATATGCCCATCTAATCTCCCTCGATGATCAAACTGATTCATTTGACAAAGCTATTCTTGCAACCCTCCAAGCTCGATATGATCACCAAAACAAGATAAATCTTTTAAAGCAGCAAGCAGAACAGGACAAGTTTGTTGCCGATGCAGCACTTGAAGCGGCTCAGAAAAGAATTGTTGAACTTGAAGCCACATGCAGGCAAGCCGTTGTTGTACAACAAAGACGTGACGATCCTGATGATCAGGATCAACACGAGGGGGAGAATATGGATGAGGATGTGGCTAATGTAAGAGCCAGTGCTGCTACTGAAGTGATTTGTGATACAAATGTTGGTGATGATGCACAATCACGAGACCCTCCCCAAGATGTTGAAGTTGTAGAGCACACAGAAGAAGTTCGTATTAATGAATCAGTGATTCGAGCCAGTACTGCTACAGAGGTTGTCTTAGGCTCAGACACAAGAGATGATGCTCATTTTCGGGGTTTACCTCGTGATCCCTCTATTATAGGTGAAGATTTTGGTGAAATAGAGTTTCCAGAGATGGAAGATAATAATCCTAACAATGATAATGATTCCTCTGATGATGATGATATTCCCCCGGGCTTTGATACTTATCAAACTATTCCTCAACCAATCCCCGCCTTAAATCAATTGAATTTCAATAACCTGATTCACCACCTCAATAACCCACATCTTCAACACATCACCAGAGCCCCAATTGTTCGTATTAATGATGGCGGTTTCAGAAGGAATGTAGAAAAGAGAATTGATTATCTCAGAATTCCTACCAGACTCTTCAAATCAACAAAATTCCTTGAAGAAAAGGCCTACAAGATTTTCTCAGAAGAACAAGAGTTGGTCAAGATAGATGTTGATGAGATTCGAGCAAGAAGGGCGTATGATCTTGATCACCAAAGGGCAAAATATTTGAAAGATATCAAAGAAGCCAAAAGTCACAAGCCCAACAAAGTTTGGAAGAAACAATTCAGCCTGAAGATTGTAGAAGTTGTCAGCATTCATTTCAAGGAATGGCGTGATCCCGGGTTTGCAAGACCCCCTGGCTTAATCTGGTTAATAGTGAGACGTGAAGATAACCGTCTGTATATGTTTGGGGAAGCCAGGTTCAATCTGCTATCTGCTGATGATCTCATTTTTCTTCTCCATTTCTTTGCAAGCAAACTCATTCAGCCTGATCCAGAGAATCAAGAAGCCTACTATGCTGTGAAAAGATATTTAGATAGTCTTATTTTGAGTCAAACTCAAAAAGACTTCCAATTGGCAGTTGAAAAGAAAAGAAAGAAAGTGAACCTCACCGTGCCCAACCAAAGGATTCAAGGTATCAACCTCGAAAACTTTAACACTGGAGCCGTGTTTGATAATCCCCGAGGTTTTGTGTTTGCTAGTGATCAAGGGCATAAGATTTTTATAAGACTCGACGAACTCTCCAAGTATTCAGATGGCACACTGGTGCAATGCCTGGCTGTATTTGAAAGTCTATTTGAGTTCGAAGAGTCAGAAAAGGAAAAGAAGAGGTTGATGAGGGTGATTAAGAAGATAAAATCAAGATTGGATCATAGAGAAAGAACGAGACAGATCATTGAGGCTAGGCTTCCAAAGGAAAGAAAAGGGGTAATTCATGTTCCAGAAGGTACTTAGGTCAGATATTCTCCTAATAATGAACAAGGTCCTCATAACATGCCCCCAGTTGATTTTGCTGACAACATCATTGAACCACCAAATCGCCCAGAAGATCCAAAGTACCATTTTGTGCCAAAGAAGTTCTGGAAGGAGAATTACCATAAGTATAGAAAGCGAGCCTTCAAATCACAATCAGTTCGACAAGATAAACCTGAATCATCAACGAGTAAAAGGAATCGAAGGCAGAAAAAGAGAAAGAGATCAAGACGATGACCATCTACAAAACCGCACTAAAGGGGGAGATTGTTAGCTTTAATTATTTTGTTAGTGCAAGTTTTGTAATTATGTAATAGAATAGTCCTTGATTTAATGTATTAAGTATGGAAGGTTTGTATAGTAATTAGACAAGGACTTATTTGTAATTAAGGAGGGGGTTTAGTGCAAATGATATGCCTATATAAACCCCTCTCCACAACCATTGTAAGGTTACCACTTCTATTATTATTTTCATACTTTTCCCATTTTCTCTCTACTTTCTCTCTCACACACTTTAGCCCCATTACTCTATATCACGATTTAGCATATATTACATAGACTGTCAGCTTGGTCATACTGACGAGTTATTTACAACTATATTCAGGTTGGTCACATTTGGTCACACAGATATGGCGACACAGCTTGATAATACACAGCTAGATATAATACGGAATATGATGGGCGTATCATTGTTGGAAGTGTTGGCTGCACTCAAGAAGCTGATTTGTGTAAAAAGTAAATGTTCAAATTACATTATATAATACAACTTAACACTTTTTTCTATTTCATATTATAGGTCTGTTTTATCATATATCCTTTTCAACTTTTCAGGCATCACATAGAAGGTTCTCCATCCATTCGTATCTACCGAGAGGGAACTCAAGTTCAGTAAATAAACTTTTAGTTAGCTTTTAACTGTAAGCTTGTTCATTCAGCTTGGTCAGATGAGAGCTGAGTAAGCTTCATCATATAGATTGAAGCTCAAGTATCACTACAAAGTTCATTCTACACATGTGTAGGTATGAATACTTGTATTAGTTTCGCCACATATATAACAAGAAAGTTCATTCTACACATGTGTAGATAAGAAAACTTGTTTTGTAAAATGACTCGCCAAAGGATCCCATATGCATTCCATACCCCTAACACTTAAGACTTATATAGTAAAATTAGTTCATGAATTTTTAGTATCTTAAGATCAAAATGACCAGATAATAATCTGATTCTTTAAGGAATAATCGGGTCCATTTGCCATTCTTTTAGTTTTTAATACTAGTTTCCATTCTGTATGCATTTTCTCAAGTATCAAACTGATCATAACTTACATAAAACTTAGAAATACAATGGTGCTTAAACACATCTATTTGTCTCATTAATAGCGACTTGAAGAATGTAATCAGATAATCAAACTGTGATCAAGTGTCGAGCAGACCTGTATGAGTTTCTAGAGAGTGATAAGTTATAACACAATGCAAGATTGTTAGGATGTGCGTTTTCATAGTGATTATAGTGCCTTGGGGGATTAGAAGTGCACAATCATTTTATCAAAGTATACATAAACAGCTTCAAAATAAAAATGCAACAGCAAAGCTAAAGTGTATTTGTTAATTTTTAATCACAAAACCATTCAATTGATATACAAATCATATTGATGATCGATCACATCTTCCAAAGTAATAGCTTACCTTAATGATCTGAATGTTAAGTTGATTGATGATGTAATAGCACATGACGATCAGACCAAAGTAGTTGGAGCTAATGTTAAGCAACCAAATAAAGCCTTTGTTGATCTTACTAATGATAAATGCTAACTTCCATCAGTTGGCAATAATAGTTAGTTGAAGTGGTTGTGGGTCGGCCCAGATATAGCTTACATATGGGTCAGCTTTGATATGAATCAGGTTGAATGATTTTCACTCAGCTCGGGAAGTAACGACCTCAAGTAAAAATCAGATTTCATTCTATTTGGTTGATTTCAAAAGGATCAGCCTTGACTACTTAGATTGGGAAGTATCATATTGAAGTCTATCATATCACAAGTTGGGTCAGGTTTGTTTTAAATCAGCTTGGAGATGATCAGTTTGGCCAACAAATAGTATGTGAGCCGACTCATGTTAGACTGGTCAATAGTCACCTTCATCAAATAGTCTTACAACCTCTTGAATTGTTTCATTTAGAAATAATAGATTTGTACCAATACATTGTTCTTATTATTGTATCACATGCTTTGTTGCTTATATCCTTTTTCTTAAAAATGACCAAAAAGTTTTATTGGGTAAACCGATATAAGTAGTTACTATTATCACTATTATGTGTCATTTTGGTTGAACTTGGTTTGAATATACCCTTTTCATAAGATATTTCTCGCTAAAAAAACTTTTCATGATCAAATTACCGCACAGCCTGGTGTTGCAACAGCAGGTGTGGCATATGATTTCAGTGCAGGGGAAATAACATCAGATTTACTCTAATACTACACAAATCAAAATAATTGTATCAGCATTATGTTTTAAATATTCATTTAACAAACAAATCTAAAAGAGTAAACTACATAAATCAAAACCAACAGTTGAACCTTGTGACATAATCAGAGTCGAGTCATCAATGCTCAGTGGGGTTGGAATTATTTTTTTCATTTAGCTTCTGTACTAATACATTTCTTAATGTTAGAAGTTTTGAAATAAAATTTTTTTTGAAGTAACTTTCATTTAGCAACTTTAATTTTATCTTTTCTTACATTAGCAGCAACTAAGTGGAGTATTTATATAACCTAATATACCAAACTTGTGGGCATAAATTTGCGGCATCAATTTATATGTAATATAGTGAGTGTACACATCATTTTAACAACTGAATTTTTGAAAAATAAGCGAACACGACACTAATAACTATAAGTAACACTTTAATGCAAGAACGCCACAAATTTATTACATTATTAGATTTTGAATTCAAAGCACCCAATTTTATTTAAAAGTCAAATAAAAACCACATATTCTGGCCTAAAGTTGAATATATTTCAAAGCACTTATTGAGTTAGCTCAGCTAAAAACAACAAAAATGTATCCAAAGAGCATATGGCAAGCATCGAGCATTTTCACAATACGGAAACCGTCACTAGTACCTGGAACATCTCAGCTGACCCAATCCTAAGCCGACCTAAATCCAAGTTGACCCAGCCCTAAGCTAACCCAAAAAAAAAAAAAAAAAAAAAAAAAAAAAAAAAAAAAAAAAAAAAAAAAAAAAAAAAAAAAAAAAAAAAAAAAAAAAAAAAAAAAAAAAAAAAAAAAAAAAAAAAAAAAAAAAAAAAAAAAAAAAAAAAAAAAAAAAAAAAAAAAAAAAAAAAAAAAAAAAAAAAAAAAAAAAAAAAAAAAAAAAAAAAAAAAAAAAAAAAAAAAAAAAAAAAAAAAAAAAAAAAAAAAAAAAAAAAAAAAAAAAAAAAAAAAAAAAAAAAAAAAAAAAAAAAAAAAAAAAAAAAAAAAAAAAAAAAAAAAAAAAAAAAAAAAAAAAAAAAAAAAAAAAAAAAAAAAAAAAAAAAAAAAAAAAAAAAAAAAAAAAAAAAAAAAAAAAAAAAAAAAAAAAAAAAAAAAAAAAAAAAAAAAAAAAAAAAAAAAAAAAAAAAAAAAAAAAAAAAAAAAAAAAAAAAAAAAAAAAAAAAAAAAAAAAAAAAAAAAAAAAAAAAAAAAAAAAAAAAAAAAAAAAAAAAAAAAAAAAAAAAAAAAAAAAAAAAAAAAAAAAAAAAAAAAAAAAAAAAAAAAAAAAAAAAAAAAAAAAAAAAAAAAAAAAAAAAAAAAAAAAAAAAAAAAAAAAAAAAAAAAAAAAAAAAAAAAAAAAAAAAAAAAAAAAAAAAAAAAAAAAAAAAAAAAAAAAAAAAAAAAAAAAAAAAAAAAAAAAAAAAAAAAAAAAAAAAAAAAAAAAAAAAAAAAAAAAAAAAAAAAAAAAAAAAAAAAAAAAAAAAAAAAAAAAAAAAAAAAAAAAAAAAAAAAAAAAAAAAAAAAAAAAAAAAAAAAAAAAAAAAAAAAAAAAAAAAAAAAAAAAAAAAAAAAAAAAAAAAAAAAAAAAAAAAAAAAAAAAAAAAAAAAAAAAAAAAAAAAAAAAAAAAAAAAAAAAAAAAAAAAAAAAAAAAAAAAAAAAAAAAAAAAAAAAAAAAAAAAAAAAAAAAAAAAAAAAAAAAAAAAAAAAAAAAAAAAAAAAAAAAAAAAAAAAAAAAAAAAAAAAAAAAAAAAAAAAAAAAAAAAAAAAAAAAAAAAAAAAAAAAAAAAAAAAAAAAAAAAAAAAAAAAAAAAAAAAAAAAAAAAAAAAAAAAAAAAAAAAAAAAAAAAAAAAAAAAAAAAAAAAAAAAAAAAAAAAAAAAAAAAAAAAAAAAAAAAAAAAAAAAAAAAAAAAAAAAAAAAAAAAAAAAAAAAAAAAAAAAAAAAAAAAAAAAAAAAAAAAAAAAAAAAAAAAAAAAAAAAAAAAAAAAAAAAAAAAAAAAAAAAAAAAAAAAAAAAAAAAAAAAAAAAAAAAAAAAAAAAAAAAAAAAAAAAAAAAAAAAAAAAAAAAAAAAAAAAAAAAAAAAAAAAAAAAAAAAAAAAAAAAAAAAAAAAAAAAAAAAAAAAAAAAAAAAAAAAAAAAAAAAAAAAAAAAAAAAAAAAAAAAAAAAAAAAAAAAAAAAAAAAAAAAAAAAAAAAAAAAAAAAAAAAAAAAAAAAAAAAAAAAAAAAAAAAAAAAAAAAAAAAAAAAAAAAAAAAAAAAAAAAAAAAAAAAAAAAAAAAAAAAAAAAAAAAAAAAAAAAAAAAAAAAAAAAAAAAAAAAAAAAAAAAAAAAAAAAAAAAAAAAAAAAAAAAAAAAAAAAAAAAAAAAAAAAAAAAAAAAAAAAAAAAAAAAAAAAAAAAAAAAAAAAAAAAAAAAAAAAAAAAAAAAAAAAAAAAAAAAAAAAAAAAAAAAAAAAAAAAAAAAAAAAAAAAAAAAAAAAAAAAAAAAAAAAAAAAAAAAAAAAAAAAAAAAAAAAAAAAAAAAAAAAAAAAAAAAAAAAAAAAAAAAAAAAAAAAAAAAAAAAAAAAAAAAAAAAAAAAAAAAAAAAAAAAAAAAAAAAAAAAAAAAAAAAAAAAAAAAAAAAAAAAAAAAAAAAAAAAAAAGAAATAAATATTAAAACTACATAATTATTGAAAAAATTTGTAACATCCCAATCTTTTTAATTAACGGTTAACTAGAGTCGTTAAGTCAACATAACGTGTTCGTTAAGTTTATGGTAGATTTAATGCTTATATGTGGATAATGTGTTATGTGTGTGAGACTTGAATGTCTTATTGATTAATGTAGTAATGTGTTAAAGATGTAGTTATATGCTTTTTGAGGTGTTAAAAGTGTATAATGAGTTGTATATAGTCCTAATAGGTGTTTTGGGCTAATAATACGACTTTACGAAGCTTAGGGACCAATTTTGACATAGTGTGAAAGTAAAAAACGGGTTTAAGGTCCTAAGGATGATCATTAGTTGTTATTTGCTGATAATATTATCATTCCTCAAAGCCCTAGCCACCCCCCTTGATCCCCATTAATTTCCTAAGTGAAAATCCATCAAAACGTGTGATTCAAGTGAAGTTTGATCAAGATCTCTCATCCTTGCTTTCATCTACAGGTAATATAGATGATTTCCCTT
This sequence comes from Erigeron breviscapus, assembly GCA_034093135.1. Taxonomy (NCBI): domain Eukaryota; kingdom Viridiplantae; phylum Streptophyta; class Magnoliopsida; order Asterales; family Asteraceae; genus Erigeron; species Erigeron breviscapus. The sequence continues at coordinate 154,400,506 of CM067169.1, read as the reverse complement.
TGATTTATGATCATAAGAGTCGATCATATGGATCTTGCTTCTGGTCTCTAGGGTTGAGATTGATTTGATTATGTTTCATTGTCGATTATTGAGGTTTTCGGGTAATTTAATGTATTGTAATTGTATCCTCTTGTTCCTGGAACAAGTGATCATGTGAAATCATCATATGAGTCATATTTTAGGTGCATATGAGGTTTATAGGTCGTGATGGTTGCTATGGTCATCTGATGGTCAAAAATTGTTTGCAAAACTAAGGGTTTACTAGATCTGAAAATTTAGTAATATTGCAAAAATCATATCTCTTTCAATTAAAAGAGTTATGAGATGAATCTTATATTTTTGAAAAGGGATATGTGTCCTCTTGATTCGGTATGAACAATGTTTCTTTTGATTTTGCCCAGATATGGGTGAAAAATGTCCATTTCCAGAAGTGGTCGGATTTAAGACGAATTCTGTAGGTCTGTTTTGCAGACGCCATAACTAATTCATTAGAGAACTTCAAGAGTCAAACTTTATATTTCTGGAAAGGTCTTTGAATTCCCTACATTTCATAAGAACTAAGTTTTGACTCATTTGGTCGTCTTGAGGTCGAAAAGTCGCCTGCAAGTCAAGGGCGCGAGTCAGTCTTTAGACCAGCACTCCATATGCGGCGCATAAAACCTATGTGCGGAGCATATCGGGGCCTGGGAGGTTTCTGAGTGATTTTTGAAGCAAATATGCGACGCATATTCAAAGCATGCGCCGCATAAAGGGTCTGTGAGCCCGTTTGAGGTCCGAAACAAGCGTTTAAGGGTCCTATAAGTGTACCTAAGTTAATGTATGGTCTTATAACCTTATTAGGTTGGGTTTATATAGGTTTAATGACTATGAACTCAAGATAGGTAGTCGGGATCACAAACAAGATACATTAACGTTGCTTATTGATTGTCACGAGGTAAGATACACTACTTTGACACGCTGAGGGTTCAACGAAAAGATGGTTTCAAATAATAACTTCCCAACTTATATCTTGAATTGTTTGTGGGTATTCGGGGTTACACGGGAGGTGATATGGGTTATGTAGTTGACCATTGAGACCTGAATTGCAGTCCCAAATGAAGTATAATGTAGTGAATGTTATGATATGTAGTATAATGTAGTATATGTTATGATATGAAGTATAATGTAGCGTTATGTTATGAAGTGATATGTAGTATCTTGTGATGCATTGAGATGTAGTATATGTAGCATGTGTTGTTTTGTGCATGATTGTATGGCTTGCTCTTCTAGTTCACTAGACTTGTTAAGTTGCCATGACACGTGCACGTTTAAGGGCCCAAAACGTAAAAGCAGTAAACGTAGTAAATGTTTAGGTAATGCAGTCACCTAAACTAAATGAGATGCAGGTTCGAGCTCGTTAAAAATTTGATGCAGGAAAGTGTTAAGCTTAACCCGTACTTGCCCTAGCCCGGCTAAGTGCGTTGATGTAGGTTGCTTGGGTGGCTCCTAGCAACATGGTCATTGAGATGCAGTTGAGTAATACGAGGGGTCTGACCCGCCCTCATTTGTCTTGTACATACGGATTACTCCGGGATTGGCTTGCCATTCCTTAACGACGTTTGATGTTCAACTGAATGGTTGTCATGTAGTCGGGTGTAACTTATGTTACACATTGACGCAGTTAAAATGTAGTAAAGCAGTTAAAACGTAGAAAAGCAGTTAAATGTAGAAAGCAGTTATGTGGTTATATGTGTGTAATGAAGTAAAGCAGGATAGGCACATTTAGGGTGGTTCATCCTAATATGTTATGTTGATGACGTGGTATGTTTGATGTGTGTTGTGCCTTAATGAAGTATATAAATCCATAATGTTTGAAATGGACAAATGTTTTATAACTTAAGTGTTATCTTACTTAGCTAATTCGTTAGCTAACACTTGTCTTTTGAAATGTGTTGCTCCCTCAGGTTTAGCGTAGCTGAGGTAGTTGATGAAGAAGAGCGAGGAATGGGTAGATAGCTTGCTGTTGACCTTAGCTACCCATAGATGCTGAACTTTTATAGACATTTGTTTATGTTTGCCTTTTATGAAGTTTGCATGTTATGTAGTCGGTTGTTTTGTGTTAGGCAGCCGACGGGTTTCTATTTAGACTTGTTTTGATGGTACGAATAAGTAACATCAATGAATAAAGAAACCAAACAGATTTTAATTGGTTTGGACTTTTAAAGTTTCTTCCGCTCTATTTTAACGCCGTTAGGCGAAAATTTTTGGAAACCCGTATTTTTAAACGAAGGGTGTTACAAATCCAAGCTAACCCAAATCTAAGCTGACCCAATCCTAAGCTGATCTAAATTCAAACTGACCTAAATCCAAGATGACCCAGCCCTAAACTAACCCAAATCCAAACTGACCTAAATCCAAGCTTAGTTTTGAGTTTCATCTTCATCAACGTATTTTGTTTAAAGAAATAAATATTAAAACTACATAATTATTGAAAAAATTAAGCGTACCTTAGTTTTGAGTTTCATCTTCATCAACGTCAATAATAATTGGTGAATCTCCTTTTTCCTTGCTTGGATTTATTGTTATTAATCCTTTTTTTTCCTGTAAAGAAATCAGGGTTTAGATAATTACTCTTACTTGATGTTGAACTGTTGTGTTTAAATTTTATGTCTTCAATAATTTCTATCAATTACTATTTCAGATGAATCAATTTTGGATGAAAAAACTAGAATGAAATAGTGTATGTAGCTTTGTAGCTGATGATTACATAGACTTAACGGTGTTAACGGACCTTGAAATTACAAAAATGCCACCGCTGCTGTTTTGAATCTAACAACAAAATATTACAGTTTTGCCACCGCGTGATTTGTTTTAATATGACACATGGCATCTTTTGGTTGGTTAAAAAACCTTCTCTCCTTAAATCACGTTCTTCCAGAATCCCTACATATATATATAATATCAAGTAACTTAGTGTTATATATATATATATATATATATATATATATATATATATATATATATATATATATATATATATATATATATATATATATATATATATATATATATATATATATATATATATATATATATATATATATATATATATATATATATATATATATATATATATATATATATATATATATATATATATATATATATATATATATATATATATATATATATATATATATATATATATATATATATATATATATATATATATATATATATATATATATATATATATATATATATATATATATATATATATATATATATATATATATATATATATATATATATATATATATATATATATATATATATATATATATATATATATATATATATATATATATATATATATATATATATATATATATATATATATATATATATATATATATATATATATATATATATATATATATATATATATATATATATATATATATATATATATATATATATATATATATATATATATATATATATATATATATATATATATATATATATATATATATATATATATATATATATATATATATATATATATATATATATATATATATATATATATATATATATATATATATATATATATATATATATATATATATATATATATATATATATATATATATATATATATATATATATATATATATATATATATATATATATATATATATATATATATATATATATATATATATATATATATATATATATATATATATATATATATATATATATATATATATATATATATATATATATATATATATATATATATATATATATATATATATATATATATATATATATATATATATATATATATATATATATATATATATATATATATATATATATATATATATATATATATATATATATATATATATATATATATATATATATATATATATATATATATATATATATATATATATATATATATATATATATATATATATATATATATATATATATATATATATATATATATATATATATATATATATATATATATATATATATATATATATATATATATATATATATATATATATATATATATATATATATATATATATATATATATATATATATATATATATATATATATATATATATATATATATATATATATATATATATATATATATATATATATATATATATATATATATATATATATATATATATATATATATATATATATATATATATATATATATATATATATATATATATATATATATATATATATATATATATATATATATATATATATATATATATATATATATATATATATATATATATATATATATATATATATATATATATATATATATATATATATATATATATATATATATATATATATATATATATATATATATATATATATATATATATATATATATATATATATATATATATATATATATATATATATATATATATATATATATATATATATATATATATATATATATATATATATATATATATATATATATATATATATATATATATATATATATATATATATATATATATATATATATATATATATATATATATATATATATATATATATATATATATATATATATATATATATATATATATATATATATATATATATATATATATATATATATATATATATATATATATATATATATATATATATATATATATATATATATATATATATATATATATATATATATATATATATATATATATATATATATATATATATATATATATATATATATATATATATATATATATATATATATATATATATATATATATATATATATATATATATATATATATATATATATATATATATATATATATATATATATATATATATATATATATATATATATATATATATATATATATATATATATATATATATATATATATATATATATATATATATATATATATATATATATATATATATATATATATATATATATATATATATATATATATATATATATATATATATATATATATATATATATATATATATATATATATATATATATATATATATATATATATATATATATATATATATATATATATATATATATATATATATATATATATATATATATATATATATATATATATATATATATATATATATATATATATATATATATATATATATATATATATATATATATATATATATATATATATATATATATATATATATATATATATATATATATATATATATATATATATATATATATATATATATATATATATATATATATATATATATATATATATATATATATATATATATATATATATATATATATATATATATATATATATATATATATATATATATATATATATATATATATATATATATATATATATATATATATATATATATATATATATATATATATATATATATATATATATATATATATATATATATATATATATATATATATATATATATATATATATATATATATATATATATATATATATATATATATATATATATATATATATATATATATATATATATATATATATATATATATATATATATATATATATATATATATATATATATATATATATATATATATATATATATATATATATATATATATATATATATATATATATATATATATATATATATATATATATATATATATATATATATATATATATATATATATATATATATATATATATATATATATATATATATATATATATATATATATATATATATATATATATATATATATATATATATATATATATATATATATATATATATATATATATATATATATATATATATATATATATATATATATATATATATATATATATATATATATATATATATATATATATATATATATATATATATATATATATATATATATATATATATATATATATATATATATATATATATATATATATATATATATATATATATATATATATATATATATATATATATATATATATATATATATATATATATATATATATATATATATATATATATACATTTTTGGGAGAATAAGTTCTATTTTCAATATATATATATATTTTTTTTTTGGTTGTTTTGTGACGATTAATTGAGATTAATTGTCTTACTTACTCTTGTGTGTTGTTAATTGAGATTAACTGCTTTGTTCTCTGTGTTTGGTTCTGTGATTAATTGGTTGTTGCAATGGATGATGATAATGTGAATAATGATTTTGAATATCAATATGATTCTGGTTCTGAAGTGAGTGATAATAATGTTACTTTGATTAGTAAATTAGATCTTGGTAGTCCTTTGCATCTTCATCCTAATGATTCTAGTACACTCTCTATTATTTCTTTAAAACTAAAAGGTACAGAAAACTATAAGGTTTGGAGTTGTGCTATGATTCTAGCATTAGAGGCTAAAAATAAAATTGGATTTGTAGATGGTTCTTGTAGAAGATCTAATACTAATGAAGTACTAGGTAGACAATGGGATAGATGTAATGCTGTTGTTATGTCTTGGATTTTGAATTCTATTACTGAAGAATTGTATCTTGGTCAGATTTTTTCTAAAAGAGCATCTGTGGTTTGGAAAGAATTAAAAGATACTTATGATAAAGTAGATGGTTCTGTCACATTTAATTTACATCATAAAATCAACTCTTTGTGTCAGAATGGTATGTCTTTATCTGATTATTATCATAAGTTGAATGCATTGTGGAAACAGTTTGATGCTCTTGTTCAATTGCCTAGATGTACTTGTCATGCTGCACAGGATTTTTCTAAACATAATCAGTTGTTGAAACTTATGCAGTTTTTAATGGGACTTGATGATATATACTTGGCTATTAGGAGTAATATTCTTACTAGAGAACCTCTGCCTGATGTTAAATCTGCTTATGCTATTATATCTAGAGAAGAGAGTCATAGGGGTATTACTGCTAGTAGTTCACAAAAATCTCAAACTTCTGTGTTTGCTTCAAAACTGGTTAATAAAGAAAATGTACCTAGGTTCAATTTCTCATCTGGCAATAACAATAGAAACTTAAAAGCAAATTATAGAAATCAAAGTCCTGTTGTTTGTGAGAATTGTGGTTTTAATGGTCATACTATTGAAAAGTGTTTTAAGATAATTGGATATCCTCCTGATTTTGGTAAAAAGAAGTTTAATAATAATGTTAAGAGAATGTCTAATAATACTTCTACTTCTGGAAGTTCTTCTGTTTCTTTTTTTTTTTTTTTTTTTTTTTTTTTTTTTTTTTTTTTTTTTTTTTTTTTTTTTTTTTTTTTTTTTTTTTTTTTTTTTTTTTTTTTTTTTTTTTTTTTTTTTTTTTTTTTTTTTTTTTTTTTTTTTTTTTTTTTTTTTTTTTTTTTTTTTTTTTTTTTTTTTTTTTTTTTTTTTTTTTTTTTTTTTTTTTTTTTTTTTTTTTTTTTTTTTTTTTTTTTTTTTTTTTTTTTTTTTTTTTTTTTTTTTTTTTTTTTTTTTTTTTTTTTTTTTTTTTTTTTTTTTTTTTTTTTTTTTTTTTTTTTTTTTTTTTTTTTTTTTTTTTTTTTTTTTTTTTTTTTTTTTTTTTTTTTTTTTTTTTTTTTTTTTTTTTTTTTTTTTTTTTTTTTTTTTTTTTTTTTTTTTTTTTTTTTTTTTTTTTTTTTTTTTTTTTTTTTTTTTTTTTTTTTTTTTTTTTTTTTTTTTTTTTTTTTTTTTTTTTTTTTTTTTTTTTTTTTTTTTTTTTTTTTTTTTTTTTTTTTTTTTTTTTTTTTTTTTTTTTTTTTTTTTTTTTTTTTTTTTTTTTTTTTTTTTTTTTTTTTTTTTTTTTTTTTTTTTTTTTTTTTTTTTTTTTTTTTTTTTTTTTTTTTTTTTTTTTTTTTTTTTTTTTTTTTTTTTTTTTTTTTTTTTTTTTTTTTTTTTTTTTTTTTTTTTTTTTTTTTTTTTTTTTTTTTTTTTTTTTTTTTTTTTTTTTTTTTTTTTTTTTTTTTTTTTTTTTTTTTTTTTTTTTTTTTTTTTTTTTTTTTTTTTTTTTTTTTTTTTTTTTTTTTTTTTTTTTTTTTTTTTTTTTTTTTTTTTTTTTTTTTTTTTTTTTTTTTTTTTTTTTTTTTTTTTTTTTTTTTTTTTTTTTTTTTTTTTTTTTTTTTTTTTTTTTTTTTTTTTTTTTTTTTTTTTTTTTTTTTTTTTTTTTTTTTTTTTTTTTTTTTTTTTTTTTTTTTTTTTTTTTTTTTTTTTTTTTTTTTTTTTTTTTTTTTTTTTTTTTTTTTTTTTTTTTTTTTTTTTTTTTTTTTTTTTTTTTTTTTTTTTTTTTTTTTTTTTTTTTTTTTTTTTTTTTTTTTTTTTTTTTTTTTTTTTTGTTGTTCTCAAGTAAACAAGAAGCATTTAGTTAAAAGAAAAAGCTGGATCACAGATTCTGGAGCAAATCATCATATAACTTTTTCAGATAAAGGTCTTGTTGATATCATTGATGTTTCAAATCTTAAAATTAAAGTTGGACATCCTAATGGAACCTTTGCTTATATTCAGAAAATTGGTAATTTGAGAATTACAAGTTATTTAACTTTGTATGATGTGCTAGTTGTTCCTGAATACTGTGTTAGCTTGTTATCTGTACATAAGATAGCTAAAGATAGTGGTCTTGTTGTAGCTTTTGATGTTTCTAAATGCTATGTGATGTGTCAGGATTTGAAAGTTATGAGAATTCTAGGGATTGGTAGACAGAGTGAAGGATTATATTACATTGATGAAACTGTTACAGGTGAAGATAATATTTCTTGCAATGTTTCTAAAATAACTTGGCATAATAGGCTAGGTCATCCTGCAGATATTGTCTTACAAAAATTACACTCTGTTTTACAATTTAAAAGGTCTAATGATCATGCTTGTGATATTTGTCATAAAGCTAAACAAGTTAGAGAACCTTTTCCTTTAAGTGATCATAAAACTTCTGAATTAGGACAACTTGTGCATTTAGATGTCTGGGGTCCTTACAGAATCACAAGCAGGGGGGGATTTAGGTATTTCTTGACTATTGTGGATGATTATTCAAGAGCAGTTTGGGTGTATCTTTTAAAAACAAAGTCTGAAGTCTTAGAAAATGTAATTGTCTTTTACAATCTTATTAAAAATCAGTTTGGTAAAAGTATAAAAACATTTAGGTCAGATAATGGTACAGAATTTGTGAATTCTGGTTTTACCAAGTTTGTTGAAACTAATGGAATAATACACCAAACTTCTTCTGCATATTCTCCACAGCAGAATGGCATTGTTGAAAGAAAGCATAGACACTTGTTGAATATTGCTAGATCTTTAATGTTTCAAGGGGGTATTCCTCTTAATTTGTGGACTGAATGTATTTTAACTGCAACCTACTTGATTAACAGATTGCCTTCCTCTGTGCTGAATGGAAAGTCTCCTTTTGAAATGATATTTGGCTATTGTCCTAATCTCTCTCACTTAAGATCTTTTGGATGTTTGTGTTTTTCTAAAGTTTTAAATAATCATGACAAGTTTTCACATAGATCTTTAAAATGTATCTTGTTGGGATATTCTAATGCAAAAAAGGGATATAAACTTCTTTGTATAGAAAATAATAATATAATTTTTTCTAGAGATGTTAAGTTTTTTGAGAATGAATTTCCTTTAAAAAAGTCTTCTGTTACTGTTAATTCTGATCTTAACAACTTGGAAAATGAATCTTTAAATCAATTAAACTTTTTTGACAATCTTGATTATCCCAACATACCCTATGATGAAGAGAGAGATAGAGGGCTGCATAGTGAAGGCAGCAGCTCTTCTCATTCTGGCAGTTTTCATATGAACATTACCAATGAGAATGATGCTGCAGCAACACTTGATGAAAATGACAATAATTCTGAGGGTACTCATGATAGCAATATCAATGAGAATGTTGGTGTTGATCATGTTGTTAATCCTTTGAATGATTTTGGTAACAATGAACCTATTCCTGTTCTAGATGAACAGGAAATAAGAGAAGATGTCATTAACTTAAGAAGATCTGATAGAACTTCTGTAATGCCTATTAAGTATAATGACTATGTTGTGAATAGCAAAGTTAAATATGGTCTTGAGAGATATGTTAACTATGCTGCTCTTCAAACTGATTGTTTCTGTTTTGTTTCTGAATTAAACAAAAGTATTGAACCACAGTCTTATATGCATGCTTGTAAGGAAAAACATTGGGTTGATGCTATGTGTAATGAAATGGAAGCTTTATATAGAAACAAAACATGGGAACTCACTGAATTACCTTCAGATAGACAACCTATAGGTTGTAAGTGGGTTTACAAGATCAAATACAAATCTAATGGTGAGATTGAAAGATACAAAGCTAGATTAGTAGCTAAAGGTTATAATCAAAGGGCAGGTATAGATTTTGAAGAAACCTTTTCACCTGTTGTGAAAATTGTAACTGTTAGATGTTTAATTTCTTTGGCTGTTCAGAATAATTGGACTCTTTATCAATTAGACATAAATAATGCTTTCTTATATGGTGACTTGGATGAAATTGTTTACATGGATCTTCCTGAAGGTTTTTTTGATAAAAATGACAAAAGGGTTTGTAAGTTGAACAAATCTTTGTATGGTCTTAAGCAAGCACCAAGGCAATGGAATGCTAAACTTACTAGTGCTTTATGTGAAAATGGTTTTATACAAAGCAAGAGTGACTATTCTTTGTTCACTAAAAATGATAAAGGTGTATTCATTGCTTTACTTGTTTATGTTGATGATATCATTGTTACTGGCAATAGTGTTCTTGAGATTGATAAGTTTAAAGCTTATTTGCAAAGTAAATTTCAAATTAAAGATTTAGGTAAACTGAAATATTTTTTGGGAATAGAGGTTATTGAAACTGAAGGAGGTTTATGTTTGAATCAAAGAAAGTATTGTCTTGATATTTTGACTGACTTTGGTTTACTTGCTAGCAAACCAGTTAAGGTTCCTTTGGATCCTAATGTGTACATTTCTTCTATAGAGTCTGTACATGATCCAGTTTTAGAAAACATCACTGAATACCAAAGATTGATTGGTAGATTAATATACTTGACTCACACTAGGCCTGATATATCTTATACAATTCATTGCTTGAGTCAGTTTATGCATAAGCCTCTCAAATCTCATCTTGCTATTGCATTAAGAGTACTTAGGTACTTAAAGAATGCTCCAGGTAAAGGTATTCTAATTTCTAAGAATAATTCTCTCTCTCTTGAAGCTTTTGTTGATGCAGACTGGGCTAAGTGTATTACTAATAGAAGGTCTGTAACTGGCTTTTGTATCTTCTTTTGTGGTTCTCTTGTATCTTGGAGAAGCAAGAAACAAAAAGATGTCATTAACTTAAGAAGATCTGATAGAACTTCTGTAATGCCTATTAAGTATAATGACTATGTTGTGAATAGCAAAGTTAAATATGGTCTTGAGAGATATGTTAACTATGCTGCTCTTCAAACTGATTGTTTCTGTTTTGTTTCTGAATTAAACAAAAGTATTGAACCACAGTCTTATATGCATGCTTGTAAGGAAAAACATTGGGTTGATGCTATGTGTAATGAAATGGAAGCTTTATATAGAAACAAAACATGGGAACTCACTGAATTACCTTCAGATAGACAACCTATAGGTTGTAAGTGGGTTTACAAGATCAAATACAAATCTAATGGTGAGATTGAAAGATACAAAGCTAGATTAGTAGCTAAAGGTTATAATCAAAGGGCAGGTATAGATTTTGAAGAAACCTTTTCACCTGTTGTGAAAATTGTAACTGTTAGATGTTTAATTTCTTTGGCTGTTCAGAATAATTGGACTCTTTATCAATTAGACATAAATAATGCTTTCTTATATGGTGACTTGGATGAAATTGTTTACATGGATCTTCCTGAAGGTTTTTTTGATAAAAATGACAAAAGGGTTTGTAAGTTGAACAAATCTTTGTATGGTCTTAAGCAAGCACCAAGGCAATGGAATGCTAAACTTACTAGTGCTTTATGTGAAAATTGAAACTGGTGGATATTTTTAAGAATAAGATTAAGGGAGGGTGATGAAATTATAATCTTATTCTTTTAGTATTTATATCTTATTATTGGATGAGAAATGTGCAGGACTAAAAGAGAACAAAAGGAAGAAAGAAGGACTGGTTATGTCAAAAGAAGAATTCTGATGTTAAAGATTAAGTCGGTTACAAGATGGAGGACTAAAGGTGTCATTAGCCAATACTTGTTCGAGTATATATAGAAAACGATTTAGGGTTTCTTATTAATTATTCATTCAGTCATAAAAAAAAAAAAAAAAAAAAAAAAAAAAAAAAAAAAAAAAAAAAAAAAAAAAAAAAAAAAAAAAAAAAAAAAAAAAAAAAAAAAAAAAAAAAAAAAAAAAAAAAAAAAAAAAAAAAAAAAAAAAAAAAAAAAAAAAAAAAAAAAAAAAAAAAAAAAAAAAAAAAAAAAAAAAAAAAAAAAAAAAAAAAAAAAAAAAAAAAAAAAAAAAAAAAAAAAAAAAAAAAAAAAAAAAAAAAAAAAAAAAAAAAAAAAAAAAAAAAAAAAAAAAAAAAAAAAAAAAAAAAAAAAAAAAAAAAAAAAAAAAAAAAAAAAAAAAAAAAAAAAAAAAAAAAAAAAAAAAAAAAAAAAAAAAAAAAAAAAAAAAAAAAAAAAAAAAAAAAAAAAAAAAAAAAAAAAAAAAAAAAAAAAAAAAAAAAAAAAAAAAAAAAAAAAAAAAAAAAAAAAAAAAAAAAAAAAAAAAAAAAAAAAAAAAAAAAAAAAAAAAAAAAAAAAAAAAAAAAAAAAAAAAAAAAAAAAAAAAAAAAAAAAAAAAAAAAAAAAAAAAAAAAAAAAAAAAAAAAAAAAAAAAAAAAAAAAAAAAAAAAAAAAAAAAAAAAAAAAAAAAAAAAAAAAAAAAAAAAAAAAAAAAAAAAAAAAAAAAAAAAAAAAAAAAAAAAAAAAAAAAAAAAAAAAAAAAAAAAAAAAAAAAAAAAAAAAAAAAAAAAAAAAAAAAAAAAAAAAAAAAAAAAAAAAAAAAAAAAAAAAAAAAAAAAAAAAAAAAAAAAAAAAAAAAAAAAAAAAAAAAAAAAAAAAAAAAAAAAAAAAAAAAAAAAAAAAAAAAAAAAAAAAAAAAAAAAAAAAAAAAAAAAAAAAAAAAAAAAAAAAAAAAAAAAAAAAAAAAAAAAAAAAAAAAAAAAAAAAAAAAAAAAAAAAAAAAAAAAAAAAAAAAAAAAAAAAAAAAAAAAAAAAAAAAAAAAAAAAAAAAAAAAAAAAAAAAAAAAAAAAAAAAAAAAAAAAAAAAAAAAAAAAAAAAAAAAAAAAAAAAAAAAAAAAAAAAAAAAAAAAAAAAAAAAAAAAAAAAAAAAAAAAAAAAAAAAAAAAAAAAAAAAAAAAAAAAAAAAAAAAAAAAAAAAAAAAAAAAAAAAAAAAAAAAAAAAAAAAAAAAAAAAAAAAAAAAAAAAAAAAAAAAAAAAAAAAAAAAAAAAAAAAAAAAAAAAAAAAAAAAAAAAAAAAAAAAAAAAAAAAAAAAAAAAAAAAAAAAAAAAAAAAAAAAAAAAAAAAAAAAAAAAAAAAAAAAAAAAAAAAAAAAAAAAAAAAAAAAAAAAAAAAAAAAAAAAAAAAAAAAAAAAAAAAAAAAAAAAAAAAAAAAAAAAAAAAAAAAAAAAAAAAAAAAAAAAAAAAAAAAAAAAAAAAAAAAAAAAAAAAAAAAAAAAAAAAAAAAAAAAAAAAAAAAAAAAAAAAAAAAAAAAAAAAAAAAAAAAAAAAAAAAAAAAAAAAAAAAAAATAACACACGAATGAAAAAATAAAAAGAAACTATATATATAATAAAAAAAAAACACAAAACTGATAAAAAAAAAAAAAAGAGAAAAGATAAACACTAGACATATACTTGGTTATTTGAGTAAAGTTGTAAAGATAAAAAAGAAATATAAGATACTACTCGTATCGAGCTTTTTGTAAAGCTTTTTATAAAGCTTTTTACTATTAAAAAGGCATAAGCTTTTTTCATTGGAGTGTGACATTCCTCAAGTCTTTGCAAGAATATAACACTCTCTTTCCTCCTTGTTTTGTTATTAAATAATACTTAAAAGACTTTTTTATAACTTTTACCATTGGAGCACCAACTTGATCAAAAGCTTTTTTAAAAAAGTTTTTAACAAAAAACTTTACCATTGGAGATGTTCTATGTGGTCATGACTCATGACTATGTAAGTACACGCTAAATTATATACTTACATATTTTAATGTTAAAAAAATTAAACTAAACATTTTGTAACAGAAAAATTTGGGCCTATATTTAATTTTCTTTTCTTGTATTTTATTCCCTCCGTCCTCACTATGAGCATATAGACCAAAAACCCGAAACTCGTCTTTAACCCATTCGAACCCGACCCGAACCGACCCTTCCGACGACCTAACGGGCTGGTCTTCCGTTCACAAAAATTGTACATTTGGTCGAGTGATATTGTAACAAATTTTAACTCTTAAATTTTAAAGTTTAAAACCTCATCGAGTGATATTGTAACAAATTTTAACTCTTAAATAATACTACCATTTTATATTTTCATGTTTATTTTTGTGATCCGACGAGTCGACCCAACCTATTTTAGATTTTTTGTTCTTTTCCACATCAACTAAATCATCGTGACAATCTCAAAGACCCCATTGACTTAAACTCCTAGATCCAACACTGTAACATATATATGTAGGGAAGTGATATTCGTACCATAAATTTTTATAGATGTACCACAATGTACAAGTTGTATAGCTGACTGTACAAGTTAACACTGCACAGTTGTGGTACATCTATCAAAAGAAGTGGTACAAATATCTGTAAATGTATGGCAGAAAGTTATTGTTGTGAAGATAAAAAGTCAAAAAATGCAACAACTTTATATTCTTTTTAGTTAATTTTTCAATTTAAACCTTGAATTAATATCCTATTTATAATTTAATTATATTAGTTTTATAGTTATTGTAGATAGTTTTATGTTTGATATCATGTTTTACTTTTATTACTTTATTATATTATTATTGAATAAAATGTAGTTTGAAAATTAATTTATGTAGTTCATTAAAGTAAATAAAAAATAAAAAGAATTGGTACTAGGCAACACTTAAACTTATTGAAATTATTAATTTGATGTGACGTTAAACTTATTGAAATTATTAATTTGATGGTTTTTTTATATGAAAATCATATCTTTACCTTATGCTCTTACAACAAAAACCAATTAGTCTCGAGTTATTTACAAGGGATCAAGCAAAAAAGTACATGAATTGTAACTTCATGTTGACAGTGGATATGTCATTCTTGTGCATGGACCTTTATGGCAGGTACATCATGCAAACCTTGAAGAAATAGATTGACATCGGATCCATCGTGTTTTCGATGATTCATGGTTATATTACCAGAAGATCAACCATTACTAGGGGTTGTTTCAATTTAACGGGTTTATTCTTCTCTTATTATGTTACACTTTTGTTGTGAATAAAAATGATATTACTTCATTTTTACTGATAAAAATGCTCACATTTATTATTTGAAGATCGAAAATTAGTAACCATCCAACTTCAGAAGCTGGATGCCTGGATATGTATATTCAATAATTCAAATCTATATATTGTTTGAGCCAAACATTGTAGGTTGCAATACTTGCAAAGCTTAAAAGGTGTGAATTGGTATACATGTTCATAAAATACGATTTATTTAAGTTGAATATTTAATTACGTTTAACTTTACGCTAATATAACATATTTTGATTGCTTTTTGTTGAACAAAGTATCATAATATGAGATATGTAAGTTATAAATGTGTTTATTACGCGCGGGTATCTTACTAGTTAGAGTTAGGTATGATGATCTCAGATCTTAACCAGAAAAATGTTTATTTTATACCTCTCCTTCCTTATTTATACGTGATAATTAGGTTTATATTATATGCGAAAACGAATATGTGGAAATATCATAGTGTGGGTACTACGTTGTTTTTATGTTTTTATGTGTAGTACCTAATGAATACCATCATAATGATTGTAGTCTATCGAGTGTAGTTAAATTATTATATGGTTCAAATGCGTGTGGTCATATATTTTCAGCTATAGTATTACACTAGATGTAGAACTCGTGTGAAAACACGGGATATGTTTGGAAATATAACCTTAATAAATAACTTAAAATATGTCTTAAAAAAATAGTTGTCTTAATTTTATATAAGCCTTAGAACCCGTGTGAAAACACGGGATGTCAATACGAATTTATAAAATCAATTTTATTAAAGTCTGTACTTCAAACACAACCACAATCACGTTAGACTAACATCAAACTTTCTGTGAAATTACTTTAGTACATGTTAGTGATGAAATAAAAAACATTAGATTGAAAATTTACATATAGAAATCCACTTTAGTCAGCAACTTATTTTGCACACTTTGTGCTTGCTGTTTGCTATTAAAATTCAATTTTAATTGTTATGGTGTGATTTTCTTCATCTATTTCCAAACTCTTGATAACTTTTCCATCCCCAGTTTCAAGCTTGCACATCGTCATAACTCAGTTACGATTTTGAAGTCTGCTAAGTATCCTACACATGACAAACACGAACCATGAAAACATTATTTGAACAAAAATAAATGGCATAAGGATGCACATTCGGGATAACAAAACTAAAGAGACAATACTGGAGGTTAGCCCAAACCAAGCTGTCCAAACCGAAATACATATTTCTTATTCGACCTTATGAAGTTATAGTTGACTATAATTGCTTTTGAAATTTAATAACATCAAGAACATCCTAATATCATCAAAATGCACATGATAAATTGAAAAAGAATATAGTAATGACAAAAAGGATACACCTTAGAATAACATGAAGCATATTAGCATACATAGATCAAGCTGCAAGGACACAAGTAAAGTCAGCAACATCTCAAACAAAGTCATTCAGCAACATCTCAAACAAAGTCATTCACTCAACATATCTTTAAATTAGATTAATGACTCAAACATCTCAAATCAATTCATCTATTATCTGAACACACAACCTAAAAGTTACTAATGTGGCTTGGCATATTTCTCGATACACACCACCCTAAAAGTGAAGTTTTCCACCTATATTATCATCATCGTGCTAAGAAAATTGTGTTCAGGACCTGAGATAGATTTAGGCATAACTGAGCAAGATCAGTAGGCATAACTTTACGGTCTAGATTCGGTTTGACTAAAAAAAAACATGCTTGAAATTCTGCAAGGTCTTTTTAGAGGGTTACAATTACCTAACACCTTTGACCGCATGATGCCTCTATCTCACAATTCCGAACCTGTACCATGTTGTGTGCACCATATCAATGAAAGCAAACTTGTTGACAAATTAGCATAGAGATACAAAATTACCCGAGCTTAACTGATAAGTTGTCGATACGTTTAAATGAGTACAGAAAAGAAGTCACCGTGTTTTCATCTTGGCACTCGATCACTTTTCTGCATATTAAAAACATGAAACTATCATGTATAATGTCTTATCTTCCTATACAACTAAAGAGACTTCAATGACACATAAATCAGTCCATGTTCCAAACCAGACCATATACAAACATGATTCCCAAACTTTAAACTTTCTTTACTGGGAACTTTATTTTTATCATCATGATCACCACAAAAGTAAATACATAAGTTCATCTAAAAATTAAATAGAATAATAACAAATCACCATATCAATAAACCTTGAAGGTGCTATTTTTAGACCAAGATTATAAGTAAAATGTCGAATATTCAGTTACCACAAGTAATAAAATTTCAGATTTAAGTGAGAAACAAAATCGGCATTTGTGTAGTGTACCTCATATGCTTTCATCGAAAGATCAGCTGTAGTAATCCCCTTTTCCAGCAAACAAAAAAAAAGTAATCAATTAAAACTAAGAGTAGTCTATGCTAATGGTCTCAAAGCTAAACCAAATATGCTAATGGTCTCAAAACTAAGAGTAATCCCCTTTCCTTCAATATTAACAATATTTGTAATCTACGCTAATGGTTTCAAAACTAAACAGAAAGTAATAATAGATCACCCAAATATACCCTCGAAAAAATCATTTACAGGTATAAGTTCATACGCATAAAGAAAAACTACCTCTTATTTGGCAAAGCGTTTTACTTGGCAGAACGTTTTTAGTATTATATTAGAGTAGCTAATTGATTACTTTGACAAAGGTGACACCCAATCACTTGTTTAAAGAACATGACTTACTGAAAATATATCACAAAAAATAGGTGAACTATTATCATTAACATGATTCTTGTTTTCTCTTTTGAACTTACCTCAAACATTTTTTTGAACTCTTCTCGTGCCTTTTTCTATTTAGACTGCCTTTCTTCTAATTCCTGTTTTCTCTTTTGACCTACATACTAAAACGTCTATTAGACTAATGTACCAAGTACATGTGGAGAATGGTCACTTAATGATACCTTAGTAAAAGCTTGCTTCGGCTCCGCAAGTGATCTGAGAGCAACATATCTCTGGTCATTGATGATTAATCTCATAGCCTAATAAAACGACAACGGATGCAAGATCTGAAAGTCGAATCTAATTATTAAGAAACAAACATGTTCTAAATAATTTCAAGGTATGCATATGCGAGCTAGAAAGCTACATGAAATCCAACAATATTAAAAAGAAAAAGGAATTACCCACATAAGCATGAACCTGCTCACTGCACTTTTATCCTCAATCTTTCACTATCTCTAACAGAGCAGCACAAGCTGCATTTATTGCACAATGTAATTTTTGGTCCCATCTATTTTGTCTTTGGTTTAACCCCTGGAAAAAAAAAAGCAGCATCATCCAAGACTCTTTTAGCAACTTTACAATGAACATGATAAAACATATAATATTAGTTCATCCACCAAAAAAATCAACAAAAACAACAGTTGTAAAAATCACAATGGTTGTCTCTATTAAAATAAGTTGACCCAAATATGCTGCAAATAATCAGGGAAAAACAGGATGAACCTCAAACTACATAATTACACATTTTCAATAAACACCCTTAACCCAAAAAATAATGTACTTTTATGTAGTTTTTCACATTATTGAAGGATCCTTAAGACGTTTCACAAATATCATAACAGACTTGTAAGTGGACAACAAAACCATAGCGATGTGTTTAGCTGCAGTCAATTTTTAATAATTTTCGAATCCATGTTTCTCTAGAAAACAAAATTTGATTTTGATATCTAGAAACACACGGTTTGAGGATTAAAATAAAGAAAACTAATTTAGTAAATTACAAAAATCAATACTAATTTTACAAAACTACATAACTAAACAAAACCAAAAAAATAGTGGTGTCACAATCAGATCTTCAGTAATTTAATCAACACATTAATAAACAAAATTCCAGCTTCATGTTTCTCTACAATATAAAGAAAAAAGAATATTTATGTAAAAATTAAGAGAACTTACCACACAGGCAGAAGATGAATCATGAAAGTGAAAGAGAAAGGCAGAGAACCATTCTTTTTTATGAAATACCATTTTCTATGAATCTTGAAAGTGAAGTCCAATCTCTCTATTCTTAGAACTTCCAAAGCATGTTTCAATATTGATAAAATACTGAATCTAAAACTGAACTTTATTAATAAACTAGAATTACAACTCCAAAACAATGATCTATCCACAAACGTGTGTAGATCTAAAGGACTAGGTTGTCCACAAACGTGTGCAACCCTAAACAATCTTTTAATACAGACTCGATAAACGATTACTACTACAAGAACCCTAATACGAACATGAAACAATACTGAGAGACAGAATCTAAGAGAGAAACAAATGAAAATAAACCTAACACACTTAACCCTAAAACCTGGAATGAGAAGTATATATATGAAAAGAAACATCTTTAGCCTTCAACCACCTTCAGTCCTTGTAATTTTGAAGATGACAATATTAGTCCCTCAACTTCATAGTTTTCCTGAAGTACAAGAAAGGTCCTTGCAGAAATAAACTTGTAAGTTTGAACATAAATAAATAAAAGCATTATTTATTTTTAACATCCTCCCTCAAACTTATAAGTTATAAGGGTTTAACATTTTTTAAACAAGTCCAGCATGTTCAGTTTTTTGTATAATTCAAAATGTTGTAATTCTCCCAATCCTTTTGTTAGTATATATGCAACTTGATCACTAGAATCAACCTTAATAGTAGAAATCATACCTGAACTTACCTTTTCTCTCACAATGTGCCAATCTATTTCAAAATGTTTTGATTTCTCATGAAAGACAGGATTAGCTGCTAACTGAATAGCAGAGTTATTATCACAAAACAAACTTACAGGAAGTAAGTTTGATACTCCTAATTCAGAGAGCAGATTTGATATCCAAATTACCTCACAAGTAGCAGATGCCATACATCTATACTCTGCCTCTGTAGAAGATCTAGAAACAGTTGCTTGTTTCTTACTCTTCCAAGAGACCAAAGAATTTCCAAGAAACACACAAAATCCAGAAACAGATTTTCTAGTAGGACATTTTGCCCAATCTGCATCTGCATATACTTTAAGATCAAGATTACATCCTTTTTCAAACTGAATTCCACTTCCAGGAGAACCCTTTAAATACCTCAAAACTCTAAGAGCAGTTTTAACATGAGACTGAAGAGGAGCATGCATATGCTGACTAAGACAATGAACAGCATAAGCAATATCAGGTCTAGTGTTAGTCAAGTAAATTAGTTTTCCAACTAATTTCTGATATTGACTAACATTGGTAACATATTTATCATCATGAGTTTCTTTATTGTTTAAAACAGTGTTTGCAGGAAGGGGGGTAGCTATAGGTTTAGCTGCCAATAACCCAAACTCATGTAATAGCTCAAGACAGTACTTCCTTTGAGTCATACAAATTCCTTTATCATTTTCCAAAACTTCAATGCCCAAAAAATATTTCATTTGACCCAAATCTTTGATAAGAAACTTATTACTTAAAAACCTTTTAAAATCTTCAATCTCAAGTATATTATTTCCAGTTATTACAATATCATCAACATAAACTAATAATGCAACAAAACCAGAATCAGAATTTTTAGTATAGAGAGAATAGTCATACTTACTTTGCACAAAACCATGCTCAATCAAAGCACTAGTCAACTTTGCATTCCATTGCCTTGGAGCTTGTTTAAGCCCATACAAAGACTTAACTAATTTGCATACTTTATTAGAACCATAATCATCAGATCCAAGAGGTAATTTCATATAAACATCTTCTTTCAAGTCACCATACAAGAAAGCATTGTTCACATCAAGTTGCCATAATTTCCATCCTTTACTAACTGCCAAACTAACCAAACACCTCACATTGACCATTTTAACAACAGGACTAAATGTTTCATCATAGTCAAATCCTACTCTTTGACTATACCCCTTAGCTACTAACCTAGCTTTATATCTATCTATCTATCTCCCCTGAAGCTTTATATTTTATTTTGTATATCCATTTACACCCTATGGGTTCTATGTCATGAGGTAAATAAGTCACAACCCAAGTATTATTCATGTATAAAGCTTCTAATTCATTGTTCATAGCCTCTACCCACATTGGGTCTTTAACTGCTTGATCATAAGACTTAGGCTCAACAGACTTATTAAGATTTGTAGTGAAACAAAAATTTGAGTTGTCTAACCTTGAATAATTTACATATTTATCTAAACCATATCTAACATTAGTACCAACAATATAATCATTAAGTCTTACATTAGGTCTAGAAACCCTTTCAGACCTTCTTAAAACATTACCATCCTCATCATTATGAACTTCAGGAACCTCCATATAAACTTGTTCTTGAACAAAATACTGATCATTTATTCCCTCAGGGATCACATTGTCATCTATTGGTATTGCAACATTATCTGGTAGCTGTAATACCCTGGGGTCATTACTACTGCCAGCATGATCAGTGCCATTACCATAAGATGTACTAGCATCACTTCTGTTTGTGTCTTTCCCTTCATCATTGGGATTTGAGAAAAAAATGACTGCCTTTACTGTAATTAAAAAAGTTAAGTTGATCAACCTCTGTTGACCCTTCAACATCTGACAAACAATTAGGTTTAGAATTGTTTTTCATTCTAAAAGGAAAAATAGTTTCATAGAATTTCACATCTCTTGAATAAAAAACAGTTCTTGACTCAAGGCTTATTAATTTATAAGCCTTCTTAACACTAGAAAAACCAATTAAAACACATCTTTCACTTCTTGGAGTAAACTTATTAAAGTTAGTTAAGACAGTAGAGTAACAAAGACAGCCAAAATTTCTTATATGGGAAAGATTAGGTTTCTTTTTATACACAAGTTCATATGGAGATTTCCCTTTTAAGACAGAAGATGGTAACCTGTTCACAAGATAAGTGGCAGTTAACACACATTCAGACCAAAAATTAAGAGGTAATCCTCCCTGAAACATAAGACTTCTAGAAACATTTAATAAGTGTCTGTGCTTTCTTTCAGCAATCCCATTCTGCTGTGGAGTATAAGCCACAGTAGTTTGATGCACAATACCATTATTAACAAGAAAATCATTTAATCTTTTATTTACAAACTCAGTACCATTATCAGTTCTAATCACTTTAACTTTAACTTCAAATTGATTCTGTACTAAAGAAACAAATGACACAATCATTTCATATACTTCATCTTTGGATTTAATAAGATATACCCAAACAGCCCTGCTGAAATCATCAACAATAGTCAAAAAATACTTGAAACCTTCTCTACTAGTGACCTTATAAGGACCCCATAGATCAAAATGAACAAGTTCTCCTATTTTATTTGTTTTATGATCACTTAAAAGGAATGATTCTCTTGTTTGTTTAGCTTTATGACAGATTTCACAAGGAGACACATAAGAATTTTTTTCAAGATTTAAATCATTTTTAAGAACAGCAAGAACAGGATCAGTAGGATGTCCAAGCCTGCTGTGCCACAAAGTTTTTGACACATTATAAGACTGCCCAATTATAGTACTATTACACTTACCAATCACATTCACATCATGATCAAAAATATACAATCCTCCTTTCTCACTACCAGTCCCCAAGACTTTCTCCCTTTTCAAATCCTGAATGTATAACATTTGACTTCATCAAAACCCACAAACAACTTGTTGTCTTTAATTAACTTGTGAACAGACAGTAGACTAACACAGTAATCAGGAACAATCAAGACATCATACAGAATCACATTTTCAGTTAATTTAAGATTACCAACTTGAGTTACTTTAGCCAAAGTTCCATTAGGATGACCCACAGTAAGATTTAGATCAGATATATCTACCACATTAAACATATTAACAGAACATACAGTCATGTGATGATTTGCACCAGAATCTATTATCCACCCAAGACTTACATTTTCCCATTTTTTTCCAAAAGAAGCACAAAAATATCTATCAAAATTCACATTAAACATAGTATTGCAGTTATAGAAAGTAGCTCTACCTGCCATATTGGCTTGTATACCTCCTGCAGGCTTATCACTAATCAAGTTTATCAGTTTTTGAACCTGTTCATGAGTAAAAGGAAGCAAAGAACCAGAAGCAGTAGAACCAGAAGTAGAAGCATTATCAAATTCACAATTAGCATTGAAACCAGTTTGCATACCATTTTTAAAACTACTATGTTTAATAGGATTAGGATGCTTCTTAAAACCTGGTGGATAACCAACTATTTCAAAACATCTTTCAATAGTGTGACCAATCATACCACATTTTTTGCATACCAAATTTGGATTAGGACCTTTATTAAACCTTCTCTTGTTATCAAAAGACTTAGACACAAAAGCAGATACTTGAGGTATAGAATCATGTTCAGATAAAGAAGCAATAGAACTAGCAGAAGCATTAGAATGTATTCCCCTATGAGATTCTTCTCTAGACAGTATAGCAAAAGCACTTTTAGCATCAGGTAATGGATCTTTAGTTAGTAAAGTACTTCTAATAGGAATATAAACATCATCAAGACCCATCAAAAATTGCATTAGCCAGCATGGCAACCAGATCATCATTGTCATCCTCATCACAATCATGAGTGACATTAGCAGAGACACCAGTTTTTAACATTTGAGAAACCATCTTCTTCATTGAGTCAAAAATATCACTCTCAGAAGATAGTAGAGCAGTGCTTTGTGGTTCAGAATATGAACCGTACCAGAACTTGTCGAAACATGGTTCTTGGCATCCTGCTCAGCCAAAGCTCTTTCAGCTTTGTTCTCTTCAGTATATCTAAATGCTCCATAAAGGGAAGCAAGAGTATGACTGTGTAATGTTTTGCCTTGTCTCAAGACCAAGATTAGATTTTCCCATTTTGAAGGTAAAATGTCACAAAACTTTTCTAACAAAATTTCTTTGTCTTTGGTTACACCTAGGGCTTTCAGTTGGTTTACCAGATTTGTAAACCTAATGTAAGTTTGGGTTAAAGACTCCCCAGGTATAGCAAAGAAAGACTCATATCTTTTGTTTAAAGCAACTTTTCTTGTGACAATTGTCTCATTAGTGCCTTCAAACTGTGTCAGTAGTTCCGCCCACATTAATTTAGAATTTTCGAGTAAAACAAGAGTGGGCATAAGGGTTTCTGGAAACTGCGTATAAAATCATATTTTGTAACTTAGTATCCAAGTCAACAAGTCTATGATCTTCCTCTGACCAATGATCCTTCTCCTTAGGTGACTGCCTAGGAGTCCCATCGGCATTTCTGACGACAGTTGACGCATTCATAGGGACAAAGGGTCCATCTTTTAAAATGTCTGGTAAATGTCTCTCAACACCAGCAATATACTTAAGTAAGCACGCTTTCCATGTTTGAAAGTTTTCACTGTTCCCATCAAACTTGGGAACAGGATTAGTTGGAAAGTGTACGTGAACATTGTGTGAGGGTATATTGTTGTTGATGACAGGGGGTGGGGTAGCATTATTAGGGTCAGGTCCTTGTTCAAAGTCAGTCATCTTAGCAGATCAAAGGTTAAAGAATTGTAGTAATTCAACCTTGCTGCTCTGATACCAATTGTGAGTCCCAAAATAAAGACGAATGACTAAACCCGACTGGCAAGTACAACTAATCTTGATGGACAAGTTTAGTTTACGATCCAGATATGGATAACAAGAACAAATGACAATATGAATTAATGCAAGAATAAATGGCAGAAACTATATAAAGATATATATAAATATAATCAAGTATGTAGCATTGAGACACGTTGTTTTCTAATGTATTTGATTTATTGATGTATAAACAAATACAAGGATTGTTGCGGAACAAAGATAAACACCCAAGTGTAATTATCTAAACAATCCCGAAATACAAGTGATCAAGATGACTTGGAAATACTCGTAAGTTTTGCTTAGAGTATATCTCACAAGTTGCAATGCAATAGTTTCAAGCATTTTGCAAGTTGTGAGAAGACTTTGTATTTATAGACAAAGTTCATGATGACATGGACAATGTCGTACAAATGTGGTTGTGAGCATTTAAGGAATTAAACCATAATTCCTTACATGCTGCACAAGGAAGCGTATATAAGTCACTTGATGTGACTTATAGTACTAGGCTCCTAACCTATACTTTGTACCTTTTATTAATAGATAATTCTATTAACTGGATAAAGGTGTAAAGTAAAAGTCTTCCTCGTAATCAGTGTAAAGTGTTGTAAGTACTTTATCACCGAGATGCTTCAGTCTTCGATCTGGTAGAATCACTCTGATGCTCGCTTCTGAGATGATTCTATTCTTCAGACTTCAGTCTTTGACTTCATTCTGAATGGTATTCTGATATGTAGATCTGAACTGAAGTGAAGCTTCAGTGAAGGAGTTCTGAATTCTGAGGCATCTCAGAATTCTGAAGTAATGTCTTCACTAAACTTCAAGCTATTTCTGAACAAATTATACATGGTCGATTCTCGACCTAACAAAAACCATGTTTTCTTTGTTTATTCACCCTTTGTTATGTCATCATTGTTAAACCATGTTTGTGCATGTGTTTTTGTAGCTAATCACATTGGTTAGTGAATTCTTCTTTGTTTAAACCCGTGTTGCACTCGTTTTTAGTGCAAGAAACTTTTAGATAACCTGTTGCGCCTCACCTTTTCGTTTGTGTTAAATTCACTTAAATATTTAACCTTTCCTCTCCTTACCGATAGTCGAAATCCTTGGTTGATCATTAGTTGCCTATGCTAGTTGAATGGTTTGGGGTTGTCGTGGTTGTGTCGGGTTGGTATATTTCCGTTTATTGGGGGTAGATTGATGTCGTCATGATTATGGATGAAGCCTAGATTATTCTAATTAGTAAGAGTTTTGATTTGTCATTATGTTTTAAAGTTAAAAAGGGGATACCAATTAGGCAGGGTAAAAGTAGTTCATAAAAAAAAAAAAGAGAAAGAATGAAAAGATTGAAAATCAGAAAAAAAAAAAAAAAAAAAAAAAGACGAACTTGGACTGTCAGTTGGTATTTCCCTCATTTTTGTCAAATCAACAAAAGGTTCTCGAATTGTTCATATATTGTTCGTTTGAAGTTGGCAATGTTTGTTAATGTCAATGTTGGTAAGATAAGGTGGTAAAAAAGTCGTTTTGAAGGTCATACACCACAATGGTGTCGGTTTTATTCGGTCTATTGGGGAGTAGTGTCGGGAGAGCGTCTTTGGGGCTTTGGATAGATGGCAACTAGTGATATGGGTTGTGTTGGACTAGACTATTTGTGAAACTTTGTTAATTGTTGTGTTATTTCTTTTTAACACCAATTATATCCCAAAAATTCCATACACAATTGTTAATGACCCTTGTAAGCCTTCAGAAATGTACATTACAACCGTTTAATTACCTCTTTTGATAGACGTTTACGGTACTTGTGCCGTGACGATGAAGGAACGATTCTAGTACAAGCCTATGGTTAAAATATATGCATCACGACTAGGCTTCGAGTGAATGATATAATATTTCAACCCAATAGTTTGTTAGTTGGAGAAAGTTAGTTGAGATGTTCTTCTTTCATTCGATTAAAAGTGCTTAGTCGTGTTCTCGAGGCTTGTAGATCATTCGAATATTGTCAAACGTTTCAATTTTCATTTAAGATTAAAACTGCTTAACCACCCTTCCTTGTTTTCCTACTTTCGTGGTTTAGCTTCTTTTTGATTATTGTCATGTTTCTGCAATTGAGAACCAAGGGAAAGTTTGTTTTGAAATCTGAATTTGCTTGAGGACAAGCAAAGCTTAAGTATGGGGGAATTTGATATGTCCATTTATATGTATAATCCCATGTTGTTTCTAAGTCGTTCTAAGCTTGATTTTATGCAAATTACGTGTATATTCGATGCTTTGATGGTATTGTTAGTGATTGCAGGCTTAGAACAGGTAAAATGGTTAAAAATAGCTTGTGGATGGCTAAAAGAGGCATTAGGATGGTTCGTGTACTAGTACGAGAAGAAACGAGCTGGAAATCACAAGTTATGCTGAGAAAGGGGTTGAGTGCGCCGCACCTGGAGCTTGGTGCGTCGCATATATTGATCAGGAAGTTGGCTGGCTTTTGCATTAATAGAGTGCGCCGCACCTTGTTAATTGGTGCGCCGCATAAGTTGATCAGTAAAATGGGAATTCTGAGAAAGAAGAGAGGTGCGACGCACCAATCCATTGGTGCGCCGCATATCGGGTAGTTGAAGATTTTTGAAACAAGTAAGGTGCGCCGCACCTGGCAATTGGTGCGCCGCACCTGTAGGTCGGTTCAGCAAGGGTTTTTTGTAACACTATAAATACATGCCCTAAATTGGCCATTCGCTCCCTCTTTTAGTCGATTTTAGGGTTTCTTGAGGCATTTTCAGCAGCTTTTACCTTCTCCAAGATCTAGGGGTTGCTAAAGAATTTCAAGGCATTCAATCATCGATTTCTTTAGCTTTTCATTGTCTTTCACAATTCGGTACAAGATGTTTATTCTTTCTTTTGCTATTTGTGATTTATTTATGATTATGTTAGGCTAAACACGTAATCATCTACTCCGATGAAATGACACAATGAATATTGGTTGCATATTATTTTGAATTCAAGTTGATTATTAAACGTTTCATCAAGATCTTAATGTATTGAATTCTTATGATTTATTCTATTGTTTGTTGATAAGGTATAAATGGTCTTAATGGTAGTTAATTCCAGGAATGCATTATTCTAGTTGATTTGGTAGAATCAATAGGTGTTAATTCGTGGTAGCGAGTTGATAAACCACAATAGGTAAAAGAATTCAATGTGTTGACGGTTTGGTAGAATCGATAGGTGAAATTGTTTAATCATAACAAAACAAATTAATCGGATAGGGAAATCTTAATAGGGAAGGTGGTAGCCGGATCTTTAGGATTGAATTAATTGGTTAATGAGTTCGGGTAGGGTAATTAGCTAGGAGGCCTACTAGTGAGTTCCTTATCATAACTTAGTTATCGGAATCAACATTTTTGAATTGGCTTTAACCTAAATGCAACCAAGATGAAATGTGTCATGGAGTCGAGGTAGATGATCTTTTAAATTCTTGTTTTTTAAACAACAAAATTATCCTGCGATTAATCCTACGGGATTACTAACAATTTAATTAACTTTTGCAACGTGGCAATTCGGCCATAAAACCCCCCTTATTTTCTGTATCATTTAACAATTGCTTATAAAAGTCCTTGTGTTCGACCTCGTACTTACCAAGTAACTATATTGCATACGAACGGGTACACTGCCCGCAAATGTGTAGTAGACAGTAACTAGGTAGTTCGTGTTATAAATTTAAGACTCGAAATTACACATCAAGAATTTCACATCTCTTGAATAAAAAACAGTTCTTGACTCAAGGCTTATTAATTTATAAGCCTTCTTAACACTAGAAAAACCAATTAAAACACATCTTTCACTTCTTGGAGTAAACTTATTAAAGTTAGTTAAGACAGTAGAGTAACAAAGACAGCCAAAATTTCTTATATGGGAAAGATTAGGTTTCTTTTTATACACAAGTTCATATGGAGATTTCCCTTTTAAGACAGAAGATGGTAACCTGTTCACAAGATAAGTGGCAGTTAACACACATTCAGACCAAAAATTAAGAGGTAATCCTCCTTGAAACATAAGACTTCTAGAAACATTTAATAAGTGTCTGTGCTTTCTTTCAGCAATCCCATTCTGCTGTGGAGTATAAGCCACAGTAGTTTGATGCACAATACCATTATTAACAAGAAAATCATTTAATCTTTTATTTACAAACTCAGTACCATTATCAGTTCTAATCACTTTAACTTTAACTTCAAATTGATTCTGAACTAAAGAAACAAATGACACAATCATTTCATATACTTCATCTTTGGATTTAATAAGATATACCCAAACAGCCCTGCTGAAATCATCAACAATAGTCAAAAAATACTTGAAACCTTCTCTACTAGTGACCTTATAAGGACCCCATAGATCAAAATGAACAAGTTCTCCTATTTTATTTGTTTTATGATCACTTAAAAGGAATGATTCTCTTGTTTGTTTAGCTTTATGACAGATTTCACAAGGAGACACATAAGAATTTTTTTCAAGATTTAAATCATTTTTAAGAACAGCAAGAACAGGATCAGTAGGATGTCCAAGCCTGCTGTGCCACAAAGTTTTTGACACATTATAAGACTGCCCAATTATAGTACTATTACACTTACCAATCACATTCACATCATGATCAAAAATATACAATCCTCCTTTCTCACTACCAGTTCCCAAGACTTTCTCCCTTTTCAAATCCTGAATGTAACATTTGACTTCATCAAAACCCACAAACAACTTGTTGTCTTTAATTAACTTGTGAACAGACAGTAGACTAACACAGTAATCAGGAACAATCAAGACATCATACAGAATCACATTTTCAGTTAATTTAAGATTACCAACTTGAGTTACTTTAGCCAAAGTTCCATTAGGATGACCCACAGTAAGATTTAGATCAGATATATCTACCACATTAAACATATTAACAGAACATACAGTCATGTGATGATTTGCACCAGAATCTATTATCCACCCAAGACTTACATTTTCCCATTTTTTTCCAAAAGAAGCACAAAAATATCTATCAAAATTCACATTAAACATATTAACAGAACATACAGTCATGTGATGATTTGCACCAGAATCTATTATCCACCCAAGACTTACATTTTCCCATTTTTTTCCAGAAGAAGCACAAAAATATCTATCAAAATTCACATTAAACATATTAACAGAACATACAGTCATGTGATGATTTGCACCAGAATCTATTATCCACCCAAGACTTACATTTTCCCATTTTTTTCCAGAAGAAGCACAAAAATATCTATCAAAATTCACATTAAACATATTAACAGAACATACAGTCATGTGATGATTTGCACCAGAATCTATTATCCACCCAAGACTTACATTTTCCCATTTTTTTCCAGAAGAAGCACAAAAATATCTATCAAAATTCACATTAAACATATTAACAGAACATACAGTCATGTGATGATTTGCACCAGAATCTATTATCCACCCAAGACTTACATTTTCCCATTTTTTTCCAAAAGAAGCACAAAAATATCTATCAAAATTCACATTAAACATATTAACAGAACATACAGTCATGTGATGATTTGCACCAGAATCTATTATCCACCCAAGACTTACATTTTCCCATTTTTTTCCAGAAGAAGCACAAAAATATCTATCAAAATTCACATTAAACATATTAACAGAACATACAGTCATGTGATGATTTGCACCAGAATCTATTATCCACCCAAGACTTACATTTTCCCATTTTTTTCCAGAAGAAGCACAAAAATATCTATCAAAATTCACATTAAACATATTAACAGAACATACAGTCATGTGATGATTTGCACCAGAATCTATTATCCACCCAAGACTTACATTTTCCCATTTTTTTCCAGAAGAAGCACAAAAATATCTATCAAAATTCACATTAAACATAGTATTGCAGTTATAGAAAGTAGCTCTACCTGCCATATTGGCTTGTATACCTCCTGCAGGCTTATCACTAATCAAGTTTATCAGTTTTTGAACCTGTTCATGAGTAAAAGGAAGCAAAGAACCAGAAGCAGTAGAACCAGAAGTAGAAGCATTATCAAATTCACAATTAGCATTGAAACCAGTTTGCATACCATTTTTAAAACTACTATGTTTAATAGGATTAGGATGCTTCTTAAAACCTGGTGGATAACCAACTATTTCAAAACATCTTTCAATAGTGTGACCAATCATACCACATTTTTTGCATACCAAATTTGGATTAGGACCTTTATTAAACCTTCTCTTGTTATCAAAAGACTTAGACACAAAAGCAGATACTTGAGGTATAGAATCATGTTCAGATAAAGAAGCAATAGAACTAGCAGAAGCATTAGAATGTATTCCCCTATGAGATTCTTCTCTAGACAGTATAGCAAAAGCACTTTTAGCATCAGGTAATGGATCTTTAGTTAGTAAAGTACTTCTAATAAGAATATAAACATCATCAAGACCCATCAAAAATTGCATTAGTCTAACCAATTTATCATGAGTTTGTACTTCAGTTCTAGCCTCACATGTACATGCAGGAAGTTTAGTTAGTATATCAAATTCTCTCCACAAAGCATTCATTTTATGAAAATATTCAGATAAAGAAGTACCACCTTGTTTCAGAGTATTAATTTTTTGCATCAGATTAAACACAATAGATCCATCTACTTTGTCATAAGTTTCACTTAATTCTTTCCAAACATCAGAAGCATTATCAGAATACACAGTAGCAAGATATAATTCATGAGAAACAGTTCCTAAAATCCAAGACAGAACAACAGCATTGCACCTTTCCCATTGTTGGGTTAAGACAGGACTATCCACATAATCAGATTTCACAACAGTTCCATTAATAAAACCAGTTTTATTCTTAGTTTGCAAAGCCAATTTCATAGCACTAGCCCAAACCCTATAGTTTTCAGTACCAGTAAGCTTAAAAGAGATTAAAGGTGTTCCAATAGTATCATTAGCATGAAGATGAAGAGGATTACTCAAATCAAGACCATTAACATTAGAAGTATCACCCATTGCAAATCAAACAGAAACAAATAAGACAATGTATCACAGACAAATTATCAAAACACAGATGCTCCAAATAAAAACACAAAACAAATAGAAAACACAAATTTAAACAGATATAGATGATTGGAGTTTTAACAGATCACACAAGACTTAATACAATGATGAGAAAAAAAAAAAAAAAAAAAAAAAAAAAAAAAAAAAAAAAAAAAAAAAAAAAAAAAAAAAAAAAAAAAAAAAAAAAAAAAAAAAAAAAAAAAAAAAAAAAAAAAAAAAAAAAAAAAAAAAAAAAAAAAAAAAAAAAAAAAAAAAAAAAAAAAAAAAAAAAAAAAAAAAAAAAAAAAAAAAAAAAAAAAAAAAAAAAAAAAAAAAAAAAAAAAAAAAAAAAAAAAAAAAAAAAAAAAAAAAAAAAAAAAAAAAAAAAAAAAAAAAAAAAAAAAAAAAAAAAAAAAAAAAAAAAAAAAAAAAAAAAAAAAAAAAAAAAAAAAAAAAAAAAAAAAAAAAAAAAAAAAAAAAAAAAAAAAAAAAAAAAAAAAAAAAAAAAAAAAAAAAAAAAAAAAAAAAAAAAAAAAAAAAAAAAAAAAAAAAAAAAAAAAAAAAAAAAAAAAAAAAAAAAAAAAAAAAAAAAAAAAAAAAAAAAAAAAAAAAAAAAAAAAAAAAAAAAAAAAAAAAAAAAAAAAAAAAAAAAAAAAAAAAAAAAAAAAAAAAAAAAAAAAAAAAAAAAAAAAAAAAAAAAAAAAAAAAAAAAAAAAAAAAAAAAAAAAAAAAAAAAAAAAAAAAAAAAAAAAAAAAAAAAAAAAAAAAAAAAAAAAAAAAAAAAAAAAAAAAAAAAAAAAAAAAAAAAAAAAAAAAAAAAAAAAAAAAAAAAAAAAAAAAAAAAAAAAAAAAAAAAAAAAAAAAAAAAAAAAAAAAAAAAAAAAAAAAAAAAAAAAAAAAAAAAAAAAAAAAAAAAAAAAAAAAAAAAAAAAAAAAAAAAAAAAAAAAAAAAAAAAAAAAAAAAAAAAAAAAAAAAAAAAAAAAAAAAAAAAAAAAAAAAAAAAAAAAAAAAAAAAAAAAAAAAAAAAAAAAAAAAAAAAAAAAAAAAAAAAAAAAAAAAAAAAAAAAAAAAAAAAAAAAAAAAAAAAAAAAAAAAAAAAAAAAAAAAAAAAAAAAAAAAAAAAAAAAAAAAAAAAAAAAAAATTATCGTGAAGAATAAAAAAAAAAAAAAAAAAAAAAAAAAAAAAAAAAAAAAAAAAAAAAAAAAAAAAAAAAAAAAAAAAAAAAAAAAAAGAGATTAAAGGTGTTCCAATAGTATCATTAGCATGAAGATGAAGAGGATTACTCAAATCAAGACCATTAACATTAGAAGTATCACCCATTGCAAATCAAACAGAAACAAATAAGACAATGTATCACAGACAAATTATCAAAACACAGATGCTCCAAATAAAAACACAAAACAAATAGAAAACACAAATTTAAACAGATATAGATGATTGGAGTTTTAACAGATCACACAAGACTTAATACAATGATGAGATCAAACTACTACCAGGATTCCTTGCTTCTAAAGAAGTAGGTCAAGGCAGCCGTATGACCCTATGTAAAAAGTCTAGGCAATCAACCAATCAACAAGAATGAAAGAAGACTTACAGTGCGTTGATTGAAATAATCAATCAACTTACTCAGCGGAAGACTTTTGAAGAAGAAAAAGGGTTATCAAGACTGAAACCCTAACACAACCAGAAGCTTGTATCAACAGATCTTTTAAACCGAAAAACACACAATCAATTAATAGAGAGTTAATTGATTATGTTTTTTTTTTATTATTATTATGCCGTGAAGAAAACCCCCAAATCTGGTAAAAAACCCTAAATCACGAACAAACCCTAGAAACTTAAATCTTCGAACCAAAACGATCAATCAATCAATCATCGGCTCTGATACCATGATAAAATACTGAATCTAAAACTGAACTTTATTAATAAACTAGAATTACAACTCCAAAACAATGATCTATCCACAAACGTGTGTAGATCTAAAGGACTAGGTTGTCCACAAACGTGTGCAACCCTAAACAATCTTTTAATACAGACTCGATAAACGATTACTACTACAAGAACCCTAATACGAACATGAAACAATACTGAGAGACAGAATCTAAGAGAGAAACAAATGAAAATAAACCTAACACACTTAACCCTAAAACCTGGAATGAGAAGTATATATATGAAAAGAAACATCTTTAGCCTTCAACCACCTTCAGTCCTTGTAATTTTGAAGATGACAATATTAGTCCCTCAACTTCATAGTTTTCCTGAAGTACAAGAAAGGTCCTTGCAGAAATAAACTTGTAAGTTTGAACATAAATAAATAAAAGCATTATTTATTTTTAACAAATATTGAAATAGAATCGACATACTTAGTTCGAAAAGAAAAAAAAGAGAAGAGCATCTGACTGAGGAGTAAGAGATAGAGATTTGGGTTTAATTTTTAATTTTGGAATGATAAGAACTAATTCAAAAACAGTGTATGAGAGAAGTTAGTGTCTTCTCTCTCTTCTGCCACATACAGAGGATATACAACTTTATTCGAAAATTAAAAATCCCGCCTATTTTTTCTTTCTCTCTATCCCGCCTATTCAAAAATTAAAAATCTATTCTTGGAAACTACATACACACATAACACAAATAAATTAATACGAGCATGGTACCCGCACAATGTGACGGCGGTAACGGCGACGGCGGTATAGTGGCGTTGGTGACGCGTGGTGATGACATCGACAATTGGTTTCGAGTGGCGTAAGTTGATGTTAAGATAATAGAAATATTTTATAAGATAAGGACTTAGAATGTAAATTAGCAAGATAAGGGTTTAGGGTGTAAATTAATTCATTAAGGCAAATTTGGTAATTTATAAAAACCCTTCCATAGTGGGGTGTTTATTAAGGACAGTTTAGTAATTTCGTATGTAACTTTCTTGTAACACTTTCCATTTTGAGGGGGGTGGATAATTTTTAATAAGGAGTATAGATATAGATTGATACATATATATATACGGATCAATCAATGTACCATATCAATATACATACGAATTTTTATACGAAAAAAACATAATGACATTAGCAAGTATAATCTCTTGAAACTATCTTAAGCTCTTGACAAGTAGGATTAAGTGAGATCATCACCTAAGCTCCTTTAGTAGGAAAGGGAGATGCTTTAGTTTTCTTTCAAATTAATCGAGGTATCGGCAATTGAAGATCGATATTGGATTAGCTATTTTTAATCGAATATAAGGTGGACAAGAAAAGGTTGAATTAGATTGAAAGATATATCGTCGAAATGATAACCCAAAATTTTTTGTTTCGAATGTCATTAGGAAAAAGTTAGTTTACCTATTTGCCTTTTAAAGACAATTAGTTGGTCAAATCAAAATTAAAACTTTGCAAGCAAATAAAGTTAAAATTATCAAAATCGATGTACCAGAAAAAATATGACATGTCATACAATTAAACCGGACTGTAAAATCAAATCTGAGGTGACATGACAAAATACAGGCTTTGGCATAAACTGATATGACACATGCTAACGATATTCAGATTAACGATCAGACACATACACACACACATTAAATTCAAGTATTGTACAATAAATACTTTTTAAATAACAGTTAACTTTTTTTTTTTGGAATGGTAAATAACAGTTAACTTGATAATAAAATAAATATTTGTGAAGAACACTTTTTTATTATATAAAACCTTTTGTTGTTAAAAAAAATTGTATACAACCTTTTATTTTTTACATATTAATCATAGTCATGAGTCATGTTAACAAGATTATTTTTTATTTACTTTATTGACTAAAAACTCTTGTTTTTAAGACATAATTTAAAAATTAATTTTATTTGGATTTTAGAGACATTGATATTCATAGTCTTTTTTTATGAGAGGGGATTTTGACCCTTGATTGAAAATCAAATGCCAAGATTCAAAGATTATCTTTGAATCTTGTCCTTTGATATCTTTGAATCTTATCCCTTGATTGACCCCAACTTGACTCAAGTTGGGAACACGTTTTAGTACACTTTTCAGGTGAACCAAAGACGTATTGGATGATTGATTGCATGTGCTAGGATTGGACTTAGACTATTCATGGATCCGTGATTCATAGTTCCCGCTTATGGGTTGCTTAGGATCGTTAGCTATCTTTCGAACTATCTTTTGTAAACGCGGAAAATAACTTAAGGGAATCCTCTTCCCTTATTTACAAGTCTGTCTAAGCAAAAATAAATTACTGTACACAACGAATGATAATCATTATTAACATTGGTATTCATAGTCTTTGGAGCTGTGTGTTAAAATTTTAATGCATAGTTCTTGGGGACACAAATAGCAAAATCCTTTTGACAAAATGCAAAGTTAGGATAGATTAATGGTAAATTAAGAGCTATAGATTTGCCTAGAAAATAATCAAAGACAATCATAAATTAAACATCTAAAGCCTAGTGAAATGCCATTAAATTAAACAAATCCCTTGGTTCAACACAAAAATTAACACCATCACAACGCTCTGAATTCGCTCCACTGATTAACCTATTTTTACAACCAAAATCGGGAGCTTGAGACCCTAGCCGCTAGTGTCTTATAATATTAAGTTTGCTTTTTTTTCATCAGGCGGCATGCAATAAGTAAATGATGGCTTACACAAACGACCAGTTGACAAAAGAGAAAGCCAGGCAATGGACAGTTGTTTCATCAGCTGCTAGAACCTTCCAAGCTATGGCTTGTTCATATGAAATGTGACGCCCCATTGTTGACATACAAATTCCACCCGGCAAATACGCAAAACCCTGGAAGATAACCACATTTTCAGATTCTCTAATACGGGGTAAACCTGCTAGCAGGTTGGGGTAACCACCGACTCTTTGTCAACGCTTAAAATATGACACAAAAGTATACCTGTTGCATTATCTTTGCAAATTCTGGAAATAGTGCCTTCCGACCGGCATCATCAAACATTTTGTCTAATGTGATGTCTTGCAGCGCCACAAGGGTAGTTTCCAGCATGTCAAGCCCTGCCTGGTTGGCGAAAATAAATACCGGAAGCGACTACAAACCACAAGTCAAACTTAGTGACAATATCCCAATTTGAAAGGCTATGACAATCCTAGTCAACTATTGTACCTTCAAAGAACAGCACAAAATGGCATCTTGATGATGCCAAAGATCTTTCAATAGCGAGTCACCAACAACTGAACCAGAAGTTAACAACTCTGTTCCTAGATGGTAACTGATAAAAAAGGGAAAAAAAAGGAGAGAGACCATCAAAAACATGTACATGTAGCTATTGCAGATCCATTTTTGCCTGTGTGAAGGTTGTTTATGAAAATGACAATGAAAATAAGATGAATTACGTGTAGCTATTGCAGATCCATTGAGCCAAAGTAAGAGCTTCAGGAGAGCCAGGCGAGAGCTTGGGAGACACTGATGGGCTCAACCCCGAAGGAGATATAGCCATGGCAACCCTCTGAACTGAGTTGATAACACTACGAACGTATTGGCGGGCCATAGTTGCCACACTGTCAGCTAGATTATTCTCAAACGGGAACTGGAATGCAATGGTCAAGACTGATCTTGTGTTTTGGCAACTCGATGCATCTGATGGTCCATGGCTAGTTGACTGGCCCACCTCTAGACTTGAAGTCAAGTCAAGGGTCCGATGTGATGTTCCTAATGCATCCTTAGGATCACCCTGGTCGATAGAGATTGTTTCAGCATACAAGTTAAGAAAACAAAAGAAAGGAGCAAGAGCAAGAACGTGAACTCAACTGATTTAAGATCCAAAGGAATAATACGGAAACCAGACGGTATGAGGGGTGCATCGTCAGGAAACATTTCATCAATTGGAGCAAAGATGAGTTCAGAACAAGCTCCCACGGCATTCTCATCAATTCCGCTGCATAACTAGCCAAAAAATGGTGGAAAAAACTTTAGTGAGAAAAATAAAGACTCTTTTGGTGAGTGCAGTGAAGCTAAACAAACACCTGTAAGAGATGAATGTCTCTCGATACAAAAGGATCTTCTTGACCAAGTGCATGACCTTCGATTCTAATAACTTCGAGCATCTGCACATATTAGGTTAAAAATATTGACCTGGTATCTCAAAACTAAAAAATAAAACATGGAAAAAAACTAGAAATATCAGATAGTCTCAACTCAAGAGACCATTAGTAGGGTTTAATTTTCTTCAAAAGAAATTATATGTTAAACATACAAAGTTACCTCTTCATGTTCGATTGTCTGCCCAAGTGGCATGATAATCTGGCTACCCGTAAACCTTGTGGGTCGCATCCCTGGATACCCATATGGGCTTGCTTTTACTGAAGCAGCAGAGTAAGCATCAACATTGAAATCAGCCCACTCAGAACGATGCTCCCGTAGGAACCGTACCAACACTGCTGGAGGTACATTCTGCAACAACAAAAAAAACTTTCAATACATTATTCAACAAGAGTCTTTTTCACAATAAGAACATTCTATACTCACTTGAAATAGCATTGAGGCCTTCGCACTTAGAACTCCTCCAAGAAACGAGAGGGAGTTGGAAGAACTAGTCGAGGTGCTAACATTCTTGGTTGAATTAATTGCTACTATCACATCTTCAGCGCCATCACAGTTCATCAATGACCACCCATCATCATTAAATCCATTGATAGCATCATTGAAACCTCTGAATACCATCATAATGAATCACTGATTATTATACATAAGTAGCTTAAAAAAACAATCATATACATAGAGATTTACCTGCTTAATCTTTGACTTAATGTGCGCAAGACGGCTGGTTGCCTTCCAAGTCCATAAACAACTTCCCCACTCGACTCTTGGGCTATTTGCCTGATATAACGCAAGGCCTACATTAAGAGGCAGAGATAATTAACTAAGCCTATCATGTCATCCATGAGAACCATATTAATTAATTAATGATAGAAGTTCTACTCACTGCAATGGTCATCTTTTGTGCAACAACTTTAGAAGATTGATAAAGGGGGCGTAGAACCTCGGGCACGCTCCATGCCTGCAACAAAATTCATTTTTTGCCCAAAATAATTATCCTGAAAACAGAACCACTCAGGCACGAAAGGGACTCTGTTTACCTCAAGATTAAGGTGGTCAACTATGTGAATTATTGAGCCTCCACCATCACACGGCCGGATCAGGTAGCCACTAGGAAGCATTTCTCCTCTTACAAATTGGGCAGCAGCAGCAGCACTTGGGCCACCACCAGATCCAGAAAGGGATCTCTCACACACCTTTGAGAGCACATATGCATCAAAATCAAGTTCTGGCAGGATACTAGAATGAACCATGAATTCTAGAATAAACTTACCACAACACTACCATTGTCCAAAGTTGTAGTATATCTAAGAGTCCAGAAATCCCGTGCAGGGGCCAGTGTGGTTGGAGCATAGACCTAAATGCAAAATTTAAAGATCAATTCATATGTTAAACCAGATAGAAAGAACCACAAAATGTTAGAGGCGGCATTTTTTTTTATCAAAAACCAGTTAAATAACAAAATAAGGTAACAGAGAAAGGGTCATTGGGACAAACAGGTTAAAAGTCATCCAAAATCCATTTTCAAAGTATACCTCCTAAAATGGACAAATAAAAACGTTTCGGGTAAATCCGGCCTCACTGATTTGATATCACCCCAATTTGACCCACCACAGCTTGCCCCTTTATATTGTACAAGTTAATACTGTTCAAATTCA
This sequence comes from Erigeron breviscapus, assembly GCA_034093135.1. Taxonomy (NCBI): domain Eukaryota; kingdom Viridiplantae; phylum Streptophyta; class Magnoliopsida; order Asterales; family Asteraceae; genus Erigeron; species Erigeron breviscapus. The sequence goes on along the minus strand of CM067169.1, from coordinate 154,360,635 downwards.
CCTGCGTGTAAACAAGTTCAATAGTTCCACCGTTTCCAGCAGGTAACATTGTGAAAACTTCAAGATTCCGACAATCTCGAAACCAAGATGTACGATCTTTAAGAATCTCCACAATCTGGAAAAGATAACTTAGTAAACACAGCATAACCAAACTTCAACTTAGCTTCTAATAAGTATAAATCGTACAATGACTTTACCTTTGTGGGCTCTAAACTTACAAGACCGCAGGCTCTAGCTGCCACTCCACTACAACTCTGTGAAATGGCAAAGATCCCAACCGAATCCGGACCAGGCTAGAACATAATTAACATACTTTAAAAACCGGCACATTAAGTTAATAATTAATCAAGATATTATAATTTTAGTGGAGACAAAATGACACAAACCTTCATCCCAGGCATCTGGACCCAATCAACAGCAGTTCCTGTAGCCTTTGAAAGGAACTCTGCCAAAGTTTCCTCTGCAATTGAGAGGAGTCTGGGAGATGTTCAAACAATAATCAGCATATTAGATTCAGACAAAAAAATAATTCGTAAGGATCATAGAATCACTTGATAGTAATTACCCAGCTGGGTTATTAGCATCTCCAAGAGAATGCTGGGGGGTTGTAACAACAGATTCACAGCTCGCATCTGTAACTGCTGAAGGCTGCAGAAATCAAAAGAATATATGGTAAAAAGTTGTAAAAAAAAAGAAGATAAAACATGATCAAAATGACAATGTTAAAGAATTTTGTAGCAACTTACAGTGTGCAACTGTTGGCGCATATAACCGTTTTCATATACAAGCTGAGACACCTGTTTCTGAAGACGATCATTCTCCTCCATCAACAACTTGTTCATGGCAGACAATTTTCGATTCACGGTTTGGAGCCGAGAAGCTTCTTTACGCTGCTTCTCTCGACATCTGCATGAGAAATTAAGACCATATCATTTAGAGATTTTACGACATACATGTCCAATTTAATCCCATATTCAAATTTCCCTTTTCAAGTATCCCTAAGTTAAAATTATTTAGGCCTAAAATATTAAATCGCCCATTTTCCCATCCTAATTTACTCTGAACATGATAAAATCTTGAAATCTTAATGCTATTTCAGAAAAATTAAAAGCACATACAATTTTTCCCTTTCAAACATTCGTTGCTCCACACAATAAAGTACTGAAGTGCTAAAAATAACCCAAAATTATTTCAAACTAACATGTTTAAGATCAAAATCATAAACTACATATATAGCAGATGCACACTTTCAGTTATTAAACATGCCTATTTTACTAAGATAATAACTAATAAAACCTCAATTACCTATCCTAAATATCAACTAGAATCAAGTGCATGGTATATAAAACGATACACGGATGAGGTCTTTCCTATACATTTAACCGGGGAAGGCGAGTCTTTTGACTCAGATGTAACGTAGCCTACTTAGTACTATATTAAAGTAGATAAAAGATCTATATGCATCTAATGCAAGATTAACAACATATCAAATCAAGATTATATCCTAACAACCAAATTTTAGGACACACAAAATCACACAATTGCATTAAAATAAGAATAAAAAACAAAACTTTATTTCACCTGCGATTCTGAAACCAAACTTTGATTTGTTTGGGTTCTATGTTGGACAAAATAGGGCATTCTCTAATCAACTGTTGCCTTCTTAAAGAACTTGGTTTTGGGCACTCTGCATACACTCTCTCAAGGGCTTCAACTTGTTCAGTAGTGTATCTCACATATTTCCCATTTTCCAACTGATGATTCATACTGTTACTGCTACTGTTTGCCTCCATATACTGTTGATTTTGAGCTACCATAGCCATATTTAACCAAATTCCAACAAACCCAGCTGCAAAAAAAAGTAAAACTTCAAATTCTTGAGATGTGAGATAATACATACATATATAGATATAGATATATAGATAATAGCACAAAAGGAAGGGAAGGAAGAAAACCCTTTGCTTTTTTGAGGGTTTTCAGCTCATAAAGAAAGAAAAGTTGTACATATGACAAATACACAGACAAATAATCTGTTTTTTTTTCTAATTTATAAGAAATCTATTTTTTTTCATTATTTTGCTTATTGTGAGGCTGTGGGTAATTAGATAGAAGTCCACATTTAATTTACCAAAAAAGTTCCAAAATTTAAGTGATTTCACTATGCTTTTCACTTCAAAGTCTTGAAAAAAAAGAAAAAGAAAATATTTATAAAAAAAAACAAAAAAAAGAGTTGCTTACCTCACTGAATTTGTAAACAAGTTGTGCAAGCTTCAATCTTTTCCATAAATAAAGAAAACCCAGAAAGTAAAAAGAAAAAAAATATAAAAATGAGATAAATCTTGAAAAACTGAAGGAGAGCAAATAAGGTGGGGTTTTAAGGCTCTCTATTTCTATGGTATATTGATGAGAAGAAGAGAGCCAAAAAAAAGCAGCATTAGAAAGGAGGGAGTGAGAGTGAAACCCTAGTCATATTTTCTATTAATTTTTGCAGGTGGGTGGGTGGGTGAAGAAAGAAGTGACAGAGTGAGAAAAAGAAAAAATGAAATGAGGGAGGGAAAAAGGGGAAAGGAGGGAGAGAGATGGGGTTGTGTTTTGGTTTGCTCGGAAATCGAAAATGACAGAGTTTTATGCTTCTGCTGCCTGCTGCTGTGGCTGTGCAGTCTCGACCCAGCCTTTCTCTGTTTTATGTTTGTCTTTTACAATTTACAAATTGGATTAGGAAGGTAATATTCCTCCTAATTCGTTAGCCTAAAAATCCTCCTAATTTATTAGATGATAACATGTAAAAATTCAAGGGGAGATTAAGAAAGAGATTAAGTGGAATTCACTTGTCACATTCATAAGGATTTAGGAGGATTTTTAGGCTAATGTAAGTAAAGTTGAATCAATTTAGTTATTGGATTAAATTTAATAGCCAAAATTTAAATATTAAATTTTAATCTTGACCATTAAATTTTATCCAATGGTTAAAGTTGATCCAACTTTACCTATAAAGTTGGATTAACTTTAAAAATTCTAATCCATAACTTATATATGATGTTAACATGATATCATATAATTATATGATGTTTTTCACGTAAACTTTGAATTCAGAGGAGGCTGTTTAATATATGTAAAAATTGATGTGAGTGCAACACCATAATGTTAACATCAGATAACATCTTTCCTAAAATCAATAATCAGAACTATAACTAGACAGGTACTCGCGTAATTATAGTGGCAGAGCTATGTGATGGCCACATGTAGCCATGACAACTCCACAATATCTATAAAACTCTATGTTTTGTAATAGTATATTTATATATTTATTTAGTTTAAATGTAATTGACAATTTCATACCGGTGTAATTTAATTTTGTAGTTTAATTTTTACGCTTGACCCGAGACTGAAAATTTTGGCTCCGTCTCTGTCCAATTATAAAGTAGCTTTAAATCAAGATCGTAGGATATATCGACATGTCATTTGAATTAAAAAAAAAACTTTTATTACAGTTTAATCTCATAGCATTTTTTATATTTCAAACTAAATAATATATCAAATGGGTTTAAAAAATCCACACATAAAGGTCACAAGTTTCGTACTAAAATCATGTCACGTCTATAATCAATATAATAATATTCCATTCTTTTCTGATTTCACATGATAAAACATTTAAAAAGAGATGATTTTGTTGTACATAGTTAAATTAAGTGTTTTACCATGTTTTGGGTTAAGGTTGACAACCTTGTCCTGTTCAGGTTAAGGGGTGACAAGTTGGTGGTAGAAAGCATCCAACCCAGTCAAAACTTTCAACTCAAATTATACGTATACATCTAAACCCACTCAACCCAAACACGACCCATTTAATAAATGGATTAGTGGGTTAACTCGTTAATGATCCCAAACCCACTTTTTTCGTGTCGTTTACTGGGTCATATCGGTAATTAACAACCTTATTTTTTATATGTATGTAATATATATGAAGTTAAAGCTAGAAAAATATGTAAATGTCCGATGTATTGTGTATAATTTTTTTACTTTCATTTGTAAATGTAAAAATAAAATAAAAAATAAATAAATATGACGTTTAAGCTGATAAATGAAATGTATTCCCATTATTGTGTGGACTGTGGGTGTTTTTTTTTCTTCCATTTTTAAATGCAAATATACTGTATATTACTCTATTAGTGGTCACCTTTATGATCTTTTGAACATGAATTATAGGAACTAATAATAAGCCCCCACAAGTTTAAACATGAAGTGAAATGAACACCCTGTCATTCTGACTTAAACGAGGCAAAGTAATTGAAAAAGGCATCTGCATCTCGACAAACATTTATCGACAAATGAACCGGCGTCCATGGCTTGAATTTGTTACAGATTGCTCACCGGACATGACATGACTTGTTTTCAAAATAAATAAATATAGAAATAAATGCCACATTTCAACATTAATGATGATGTTTTGATTTTTACTTGGTTTTACAATTTTATGTCTCTAGAGTATATGTTTATTATTAGCATATATTTAACTCAAACTTTTAAAAATTATTAAACTGAAAAAAAAAACTTCTAACACAAATGTATATTAAAACAAATTTAGAGTGTGTTACATAGATTTTTTAGTTATAAAAAAGGTTTTAGCTAAATACATTCTTACATCTATGTATAAACTACATACAAAAATAATTAAAAAAACCTCAATTATAATTGTCCATTCTTACATCTATGTAATAAATTTAGCTTCGCGTGGCCACTATGGCAAATTAGTCCATCTTATTTGATGTAATATCCCTCATCTTCGGCGCCTTGCCGAAGTTTATATTAAATAATAATAATTTTGCTATTCAAAAAAAAAAAAATTGTCCATTGTTTTTTTCCTCTTGCCGTTTATGATGATATTTTAGCATCATTGCATGAGTAATTCGAACATGGGTGAAACACCACAAAGTCGAAGACGTTACCTATTCCTTGACAACTTAATGCAACCAACTTAATGTATAATCTACAATTTTTTTCTCTTTTAACGGCATTAAAATATTTATTAAAAAGGAAATGCTAGTAATAAACTACCTAATAAAAAATTAATTATTTTGTAACTTCTTGCATTAAATTCACAGTCGTTCACTTCATTAGTATTAAACTTCATTTTCTTTCGGTCTTTTTCTTTCGGTTTTGTGTGTGTGGCGATGTATGTTGATCTATCACAATGTTGAAGCAAGGACATTTCCTTTACGCATAAGAGGGGAGGGAGTGGTCGCGGGGTTGAGTTTGCCGCTAGCGGGCCCGCACGGGTACGCCGCCGGCGGTTCCCCGCAGGAGAGAGAAGAAGAAAATCGGGGTAAGTCACCGATGGAAAGAAGAAGAGAGAGAAAAGGGAGGAAGAGAGAGAGTGAGCCGTGATTGGTTGTTACCCTTCTTTCTTTTTTCTTTTTCTTTTTTTTTAATTATAAAAATGGTGGAAAATCTATAATATAACTAAAAGAGGAGGTTGGGGGTACACTTGGCACCCCTAATCCCCCTCCTTGAGTCTAATTCTCCATCCTAATTAATCCTCTATTTTTCTATATTTTTTAAAATTTTCTAGGTCAACCTATATTCTATTAAAAAATAAAAAATAAATCTTTTTATATTTAAAACTCTCCAAAAGATTATTATATATATAACCTAATAAATAAACCCTCACGAATTCTCAACAAAAAAAAAGGTTCGACTACCTCACGAATTCTCAATAAAAAAAAAGTTCGACTTACTCAACAAAATAAAGGGTTTTTTTTATATATATTTTGTTCATGTTTAATCATTATTATTTGAAATTGAATTCTTATGTTATTATTATTATTCATCTCTTTTAATTTAGTTCTAGGATAAAATCCTCACGAATTCTCAAAAAAAAAGGTTCGACTACCTCACGAATTTTCAACAAAAAAAAAAAGTTCGACTTACTCAACAAACAAAAAGGGTTTTTTTAATATATTTTGTGTTTAATCATTATTATTTGACATTGAATTCTGATGTTATTATTATTACTCATCTTTTTTAATTTAATTTGTTGTCCATTATAGGTTTGTTATTGTAACACCCCAACTAAGGCGGAACAATGAGATGTACAGAAAGTCGAGTATTCAAAACAAAGGATTATAAATAACATTCACCATAGCTTTATTTGATAAAAGAATTTTACAAATGCACAAGCATGTGAACCAATCCCCAAGTACAATGCGTCCACCGTACTTGGATATTAAGTCCACGAGACAATTAACAAATACATGAAACGATTTACTACAATGATAAAGGCGGATTCCATTGCCCATCACAAAGTTTGGTCTTTGACTCCAAAGTGCAATGCAAATAATCATGATGCATATAATTCCTCAAAGCTTACACTAATTCCTGAAAAGCATGAAGAAAAAGTGTCAACTAACGAAAACGTAGTTGGTGAGTGCATAGGTTTGCAAGTAAATCTCGTTACATATCCATTTCAAAACAAACTTAGAAAATATATTGTTTCATATCAATTCACCCAAACCACATGACCGACAAAAATTCCCATATCAAACCATCAAGTTTTCAAAATACCATAACGTCATTTCAAAGAGTTGAGAAATCCATGGTAAATTATCAAGTTCTCATTTGTCATATTTATCGTGAGAGAAAAATATATCGATCGATTAATCATTCATCATACCAAAACCATTCGGTCATCAATACTTCAATATCGTCAATTTCAACAACTTTCGAGATTCCATATAAGGTCCAATACCCAAACCGTATGTTCAATCCATAATATCCAACCATAAGTAATAATCAATAATATTTAGCCAAAGGCATAATTCGATGAATCTGTGCTTGAGCCACTACTAAGACCGGTTATGTCCAAGATAATAAGAAGCACATGCCGTCAATCATGTGCAATAATAATAATAAAGGGGTCGTGCCATGGAGACGACCAATAATAGAAGGGGGCGTGGCATGACCACTGATATAGTAGCTAGAGCACCGCGTGGTCGGACTGGGAATGAAGGTCGTCACAAAGGCAACCAAACATCCCACCGTTACTCGTTGGGTGAGGGGACAAGTCCTAGTTGCGCAACTCTCATACTACAGGCCTCTCAAGGAGTTAATAGTAGTGTACCGAGGTGAAACAGTTTGACAGTACTCAAGCTCATCATATAATATATAACATGTTGAACATACAATAATTCCCATATCATAATCATCCTTCCAAAGCATCATTTCATAAAAGAAAACAATTTTATTTATCATGCTTTTCACCCCGAAAGTAAAACACATAAAAGAGTTTGAAAGGGGGCTATGACTCACCTTGATATGACGCACATCATAACCACTTATCCAAAATGGGTACTTCCCATCTATTGCTTCCTTGATCATATATTCCATCATGGTCCTCAACCACATTTCAAGCCAAGACTATCCCTACGATAGGACTAATATACGTAAGTTCCTATCTTAAGCCATCACTTAGAAATGCCACTATCATTAAGTTGTCATCAATTAAGGAATTCAAGTGTATTGCTAATACTCGTATCTTTTTGGTTGTAGGGATTAATGGTGAAAAAGTCACTTTCAATATACATGTAATTATAAGTTGTTAGAATTTCGGTAACCTGCCTTCATTTGTAGTTTCGTTTGGCATCTTAGGTTATCATATGAGAATGCCATATTAAGTTATATTATCCTTATTCATCATTTGATGTGTAACCGATTTTAGCACGAATTAGCATTTGTGATATCAATTTATAGTTTGGTTAACGTAATTACTTATGTCCATTCCACTTAATTATCTTCTGTGTTACTTTGATTTCGCTTATCTTTTAACTCATACATTCGGGTTCATGAAATTCGTTTAAGTGTTATGGGCCATTACCAATTGGGCCTAAGTGTTATGGGCTTACTTGGGCTAATGTTATGGGCTTACCAATTGGGCCTAAGTGTTATGGGCCATTACCAATTGGGCCTAAGTGTTATGGGCCTTACCAATTGGGCCTAAGTGTTATGGGCCTTACCAATTGGGCCTAAGTGTTATGGGCCATTACCAATTGGGCCTAAGTGTTATGGGCCTTACCAATTGGGCCTAAGTGTTATGGGCCATTACCAATTGGGCCTAAGTGTTATGGGCCTTACCAATTGGGCCTAAGTGTTATGGGCCATTACCAATTGGGCCTAAGTGTTATGGGCTTTTAAGTGATTGGGCTTAATGTTATTGGGCTTAGTTCAAGTGTTATGGGCCATTACCAATTGGGCCTAAGTGTTATGGGCTTTTAAGTGACTTGGGCTTAATTTAGTTGTTGGGCTTAACCTTATTTGGGTTATGTGCTTAGTGGGTTATATTGGTTATTGGGCTACATGGTTTATTGGTCCAAGTGGGCCTACTGATTTATGTTCCTTGTGGGTTCACTAATTGGGCCGGGCTAGCCCATTAACTCCTTAGTTCATTACGTAGCCCATCACACAAGTTATTGATTTACTTCAGAATTTTCTGTTTTTACTTCACATTTGTATGAAATGTTGGCTACTGTTTTGGGGTTAAACCGAATTATTTGGACCCTCCTGATTTTTATAAAATAACCTATATGTGTCCACTTATTTTGTGAATTTTGACCCTACTCTTTTGTTTTGCTCAGTAATTTTGAGTAATTCCAGTTGGTGGTTGAAGTTAACTCGTGTATCTACAACTTTTATTTTGAAAGTTTTTCTTGAAACGGCCCTCACATGCTCAGTTTACCCGTTCCAAGACAGAAAATTGATTCTGTCAGAATGTTTTTGGGTCCAAACAACTCATCAATGACTTAGTTTGCTTATCTTACACTCTTAATCACCTCTCACATGTTTGTTATTCATTTTTGTATTATTTTAACATTAAATATTCAGATTATTTGCAATTCCAAAATCATCCATTATCCATCTCAAATCCCATATTCAAAACTATAACAAAACTACTTAAATCTATACATGCATGTCAAGATCTAACCATTATACATACAAATATGTTATAATCTTTTACATACTTTTTAAAAACTCCTTTTTATTGAAAAATCACAGAATGTAATCTCATAATATTCATCAAAAATCTGATTTAATCAAAGCCTTAAACCCTTTTAGCATCAAATCTTACAACTACTAACTCTTGGGTCTTGTTTATGTTGAATCCTTGAATCCTTTCTCTTGATTTCAACATGCATGAACATGTGAGATAAGGATCTATCAACTTTGCCCTCATTGAGTTTAAATCAAGAAGAAAGTGAAGAAAAACATGAGTTTTTATAAAGAACTTTTGATAGAAGAACATTGGAGAAGATAAACTAGTTAAAGAGTTTGTAAATCAACCTTGATGAACTCGGTTTTGTAGATGATTTTATGCAGAATTTTCGTGACATCCAAGACCCCCAAATGACTCCATACTTGACCTTAAATGATAAATTAACAAGTAAGATTATTATTACAATAGTTTATATTAGATTTGAGCTCCATTTCTCCTTGTAAGATCCGAAAATGAAGAAGAAAGTGTGAAGATAAGTTGAGAGGAAGTTTTGAGATGTGTGTGTGTTGAGTTTTACCAAAAATGAAATGAGTGTGTGTGTGTGGGAGTGTATGGCCGTGAGAGAGGGGGAAATAATGGGTTGGGAGGATGCTCATTGGTCAAGTTGGGTGGTGTGGTGATTCTCATTGGCTAGTTCAAGTGGTGGAGTTGTGGTGGAAGTGTATTTGGTCCAAAATGGTGTCTAAGTTCAAAATGTGGGTGTGTTTTAATCAAGTTATGTAGTGATGGTTAGATTATGTAAATTTTAATTATACAAGTATTGGATTTGTAATTATATGTGTATGCATAGATATAAACATGTACTTGTGTTAAGTGCAAATGCTAGCTCTTGCAAGATATAAGTGTATGTATGTATGTATTTCGTGTATATATATATATATTGGTACTAAACTTTATAAAATTTCTTAATGTACCTTCTATTATTTGAGTTATTGATTATATTTTGGATACATAGGTACTTGTTTGTTGGATTGAATAATTATAAAGTTGTTGTTACTTTACATATTCTTGAAGTTGGCTTGATTGATTATGGTTACATTCCTATAAGATTGTCTTATGTGTTGGCATTTCTAAGATAACTAGCTATCTTTGGGCATCCCATTGAACTAGAGAGAGAAAGTATCACTATGTCTTAATGTCTAGGAGGCTAATTCTCTCAAGAAGCCTCTAAGGATAAATGCTTAGATAAGTCTAGGTAAATTGTCCTAGGCGGAAATTGAGGGTTGTTACAATTATGGCTTATTCTTCAACTACAAAAAATAAGACCACGTTAGTTCATCTTGAAGATCTTAACCCAACACATGTTAACCATCATCTACGACTCCGTGTTGTGCATGTATGGACTGTTTCGGATTGGAACAACCCGAAGAAAATCAAAACATTCGAGATGGTCTTTGTTGATTAATTGATATGTATTTTTATGATTTGTTAAAAGTTTCTACTATATCTGCATATTTATTTTTGGTTTTTTTTCTAAACATGTTGCATATATGTTTTTGGACTTCTTTTCTTTATTTGGATACACATATAAATATATAACCTAAGAAAAAGGGGTAAGAATTTGTATTTGGTTACAACTTCAGGAGATCGAAAGATCCAACTGCTTTTCTTCACCTCTTTCATCATCTGACATCTTTCCTTTTTTCTTTCTTCAAACTGCAAATTTTTTATTTAACTAATTATTACAAATTAATAAACAAAAATAACGAATTTTCCAATAAAAAAGAAGTTGAAAAAAATGGGTTAACTGAAATCGATATTGATATGAAGTTAATCTTCATATGTTTCGTTCTTTAATTTGTACTTTATTTATTTGAATTTTATTTAGTTTTTATTTAACATACTTCAATTTTTTTTAAAAACTTTGATTTATATATTTTGAGACTACCATTAAAACTTTGTTAGGCCGACCTATTAACTAATGAAAAATAAAAAACAAATCTTTTATCCTTAAAACTTTCCCAAAAATTATTATATATATACAACCTAGGAAAAAACCTTCACATATTCTCAACAAAAAAAAAACTTCGACTATTCTTAACAAAATAAAAAATTTGACTACAAAAAGGTTTTTTATATATATTGTGTTCATGTTTAATCATTATTATTTGATATTGAATTCTTATGTTATTATTATTATTCATCTCTTCTAATTTAGTTTGTTGTTCATTATAGGTTCATTATGGCTTCTTCTTCAACTACAAAAAATAAGACCACGTTAGTTCATCTTGAAGATCTTAAGCCAACACATGTTAACCATCATCTACGACTCCGTGTTGTGCATGTTTGGACTGTTTCAGAATGGAACAACCCGAAGAAAATCAAATTCGCCAATAATTTTTTTTTTTAAAAATATATAATTTTGTTTATCTAAATTTGAATTATCAGCACTAACCATGTATATTTGACATGTATTATTAGAAATTATTATTCATTCAGTTAATATTACTGTGTATATGGTCTTATATTTTGGTTGCACAACCATCGGGTGCAACGGCGAAAACTATAGCCACCCGTTATCATGAAAGGTCTTTATGTAACTTTTCTTTAATATGAGTTTGTTTATTTTGTAAATTAATTAGGGTTTAATTATGATTTTAGTTTTCGTTTTTTTCCCCAAACAATTTATGTCTTATTGTTGTGTATGGGAAGCTGTACGATTCGGGTTTACATGGAAGAATAGGCTTTCTTATCTCATGAGGCCATCATTATCTACGGCAAAATTATTAGGTAATATCTTTAGAAAGTTGTTTTATTTGGCTTATGTTATATTTCTAAAGGGTCAAAATAGGGTGACTTAAATGATTTAAACAGGCTCATTGACAGAAACCTGGACTAGACCAATGGATCTAAACCCATCAAGTCCTAAACCTCATTGTGAATTTAGATTGGTGTTACATATAACGATGCCCATTAATTTCGTTCAGGTTAGATATTATTATGCTTTCGATTTTTTTTTAAACCTTTGATTTATATATCTTGAGACTACCCGTCCAATGGACGGGCCTAAGCACTAGTATATATATATAGTGTATGTATTTGTGCATTGTTGAAGAAGAAGAAAGAAGTAGATGAGATCTAGATCTTTTTTTTTATTAATTTTTATTTATATTAATTACATTTCAGTCCCTCTAGTTTGTTAATATTTAAAGTTTGTAACTATATTTTTATTTATGTTACAACCCCTGTACTTTTATTTTGTTTATTATTAGTTATATTTATATATGTATGTATATGTTTGTTTTTTTTATAAAGTTTTAGATTTGATGTATTAAAAATAAATGAAAAAGAAATGAAATGATATTAAAAATAAATGAAAAATAAATGATGAGGTGGAGATTGGGGGAAGATGAGGAAAAGTGGCGCCAGTGATTTGGGGAAGATTAAGAAAAATTGAGGTGCAAAATTTTGATTGGTAGTAAACTTTGGGGGAGTAGTGACCACTCCCACCCCCTAATTGTCATCTTAAATCCTATTTTAGTAGATGTGTGAAATATAAATAAAAGAGGATGAAAATTAAATTGTTCCTTGCATAAAGAGACATAAGGAGTGCAATCAATGGGGGCATGATGATGAATAAAAAAGTCAAAATGGATTACATATTTGTTTATCAAATTTAATTCTCTTTTCAACTTTAAAGTGTTGATGATGGGAATGAATCGACATCCTTCCACTTTGTCTCCAACCTCTTTTTTATTTTTATTTTGGCCTTTTCCTTTTCATCTTTTTGTTTGGTATTATATAACAGGGATATATTGTTTACAAAAATAATAAATATATATTGCTTACACAAACAAAATATAAAACCAAATATATATACAATGATCATGAAACATGAAGTTACACCACTTTCAATAGAAATAGAAATTTTAAGGAAATGAACCAAATCTTTTTATTTTACTTAAACGAGAGAAAGTACCCGCGCGGTTGCGGCGATGGTGGGGTGATAGGTCATAGGAGGTGATAAGTCATAGAGTGTGATAGCCAAATGCCTTAGTCGTACGGGTTCCGCCATCGGATTTAAAAATTCGTCGAAAGTATATCGAATGACATCTCTAATGAAAGAGCATGAAATTTTAAGAACACCCATATAACTTTTATAATTTATCGATATACGGTTTTTGAGATAAAAGATTTTGAATGAATTAGAGGAATAAAATGATTTATGGAGGAGAGAGAAAAAAATGAGTGATTGAGATTTGAGAGAGAGAAAAAATGAGTGGTTGAGATTTAAGGGTATTATAGGTATATTAGGTAAAGATGTTTAAATTAGTAACTAAAGAAGAAGAGTAATTTAGGTAGTTCAAAGTTGTAATTTGAGATTTAGAAAAATGGGCTCCTCCATTATATAGGAGTAAAGATAAATAAAGAAATGATGGATTCTTTAAAAGAAGTATATAACTCAATAATTCTACTAACAAACTTGTTACAAACTTTACCAAAATCATTTATGAATTAAGTATATTAGTATTTGTAGTTATTAAACGCTACTATCTCACATCCATGATGAGTGGCTTGCTTTTTCTGTCATAGTAAAGGGAATAAATGGGCACTGCCCTTCTCTTCAGAACGTTGGAGCCACCCCAATCTTGGTCCAAGTAGTCCCCATGGGCCCCTGATAACTGGGCCAAATTAGGCCCACCTATTGCGTATGTGTGTAGGAAAAACAAATGGTGACATGAGCAATTTGTTTTGATGGGTTGGTGTGGTTCAAGTTTGAGTGGAGACGTGTCCCCACACATGACACCACCTCTCCTCTACACTTGTCAATTGTCATCACTATCTTGTACACGTCAAAAGAATTATTTTGTTCTTTAAATTAACTTAACATATTTTATAGTTAATAAAAATATGTCTAAACACTTTTGTTTAGAAAAGTCGATCTAATGAATTTCCTTCCACTTCTTATGACCCAAAATGGAAATTTAGGTTTAAAAATAAAATCTCACATTTAGAATAGCTAACAACGTTTAATGATTAACATGAGTACATGACTGTCTCAATATGTCAAGAAGCTTAAAGTGAATTTTTTTTATTAAGATATTATACAATTGAAATTTACAAACACAAGTGTCATCAATAACCATCAATAAAGTTATTTATTTTTTCTCTTTCTTGATTCACTCTCCATTTTCTATTGGTCTACATAGGTTTGTATATTTTGTTAGTACACTTTTGTGTGTAACTATATCATTTCTCTAAAATAATTGTTAATCAATTTATGCAACTAATCATTTTTAATTCATTATATTACTTATAGCACGTTTAATTCTATAATTATATGTAGGTGTTATGATAATATGTTTTGAATTAATGCTTCCAAGCTATAAATTATTGAAATGATAATTTTTCTTTACAAGAGTCAAGTCTTAATTGTAAATTACGAGTATAAAAGAGTGTGAGTTCTTTTTATTAGATATGACCTATATGTAATTCAAATGTACGTTTGATTGCAAACAAATTTATTCTTAAATGGGTATATTAGTCATGAGTTTGATTTGCTTATGCTAAATAGTTGGTTAAAATGCTGGACTAATTAATATTGTAGTAAATCTGATATACTAATGTATAAAAGACATAATTAATTATCATACTATGTTTATGTTTTCCTCTCACACACAATCACACATAAAGACACTAGCTACGTGTTATAATTCTTACTCTACCTTTGCTTGCATATCACACTTGAAATTTTGTAGTACCATTGGTTCCTCTAGGCATGATGGCAAAGTTTTGCCATTCCACCATTTTTTTGCATGCCTTTGTCTCTTTGTTCTCTTCTTTTACACCATAAAGCTTTTACCTACAAATAGTTAAAAAGATGCCACTAACATGTTTTTTTTGGTTGTTGGGGAGGTGTTATTGAAGCAAGCTAGATCTTTTAGTGGAATCTTTTGTCACAAGGATACTCTTCTTTTTCAAACCAGCTTGGTCAAATTTTGGTATAACTTTTGTAGCACAACATATATACATTGGTATAGAGTGAACATTTCATATTTAACCATTCAAGTTCCCAAACAATGAATTTTTTATTTTTTTTCAAACCAAACACCCTTTTCTTCAAATAAACCAACATTTAGTTTCACCATGTGATGTGATATGTAACATGAACTTCACATCCGAACACATTATACCGTAGCGTTATGAGTTCACTAGCATTCTTTTTTCGGGTTTTTTCTCTACGTCTTGGTTCAAAGTTTGTAAACTATTAAACTAATAACTACCTTGATTACAAACTAACTATTTCCGGTTTGAGCAATCTCAAGGCTCCATCATGGTACTTGTTGTTCACGTTCTTGTTTCAGTGAAACCATGAAACAAGTTCTCTGCATCAAATTAAATCTCTGAGGTGTCAATTTCAATGACAGTTCAATTCAACAAAGCTAACTAAAGGGACCCCATGCATGTGTGTCTTGTACCTTAAGGTATAACATTTATACCATGGACAAGTCAATTCATCACTAGTACTTTCATTTGATATAGATGGAGACTGTTCATGTATAAGATCAACCAGATCTGTTTTCATTCAAATTTGTATAACTTGGTTTTACTTCCAAAACAGATATGACCAACAATCATGTTGTATCAACTTGTAATATATGAATGATATAAAAATAGTACACTGTATAATGCATTTGCTAAGCTTTTTGTGTGTGGGAAAAGCAATGATGCAACCACTCTTTGGAATTTTGTAACAAATGAAGGTAATGTGATGAGTTATTTCTTTTTGACCAAATTAACATCTCTTTGACACATTAATTTGCATTTGTTGCCTAACCAACCAGCATCATGCTTTAGATAGGCATGATGGAGTACACTAGTAGTAGATGCAGAAAGCTCATAAACCATATCTTCTTTTAATGCTTGCTTCAACTGAAAAATGTCAATGTATTAAATTTACCACATGAAAAACCTTACAAAAATCATTGAAATTGGACCAAATTCGTAAGCTAGAAGCCTAGAAGCACAAAGCAAAGAGATATAAGTCTAACAATTAATAACACTAACATGTTAGAATGGGTATACACTTATCAATTTAGAAGAAGTCCTTGCTATATTATTATTATTATTCTGTTTTGGCATAATATTAGGAAACCTTAAGAAAAAGAGACTCTGGAGTTTCCATAAGAATGAAAACTAATCATAACAAAATGTAAATACATACCGTATATTTTTCTCTACCAAGTAAATTAAGTGCATGGGCCACATGAAAAGCACTTGGGTTGATAACTAGTGTATTTAGCCCGGTATTTCTTTATATACTACTGTAATATATATTTTCGTCAATTTGAATTTTCTTCTTTAACTATGGTTGAATATTTGAATCTCAAAAGAAAATGATTAATACCCTACAACTTATCAACTTCATCTGCTTTTTCTCAAGTAGTACAAACGGTGGATCCAATGTAACGTCTCGAGAATAATATTTTGCATGGGCTACATGTCCTTGTTAGACACTTGGACTACATTTTCATGTTGCGAGTCTTGTCTACATGGTAGATTTCATGTGAAGAGACAATAACGAATATAATGTTCCCGTAGATTTGATGTCCAAACTAAAAAGACAATATGAAGTTTCAGAATACAGCAGCTTACATTTCATCTTGTCCCTAGGTATATAATACCAACTTATACACTCGTAAGTTTCGGCTAACCGCAAGGCATATTGGACTATCCTAGAAATTATACAGAAAATTGACATGTTAAAAAATCAACTACTACAAAAGAGTAAATAACAAGTGAAAGATTTGATTGAAGAAGAAAGGTGGAGTACACATAACAGCAAATGTCATCACCATGCGAAAGGGCTTCCTCCCATGAAAAAGATTTCATTTTCCACATCTTTCACCCACTGGCACACGCGGTTGCATATTCTTATGGCCAGAGCCTGCAAATTTACACGACCGTTGATAATTATTACATGTTTTCTTATTCAAAAAGGATGCTATTAATCTGTTTTTCTTTTTCACATAGAATAATGTATCTAGTAATAGTGGCCCTAACCTTGTCTGCAAGCGGATCAAATGCTGCATAGAGTTCAAAATCTTGTGTGATCCAGCATAGTAGAACTGTAATATAAGAAAACATAAGATATGATATTAAGTTATTACTTATTAACAACCTATAAGAAACTTTATCATAACTTCGAAAAATAATAAACTCTACCATAATTGTCGTCCCTTTTAAACTGAGTTTTGTGGGGGCCAATTCCTTTATCATGCATGGAAGCATAAAGTTTCTGATATTCCCTATACAATCTATAAACACAAAACCCAATCAGCACACTGTACACAGACAGTCTAGAGTTAAAACGTGTTATGCATGTTGATGTTGGCTACCTTTTCTGCTGCCGGTGACCATTGATAGGAGACGAAAACTCAGAAGATACATACTGATTGAGATACATACTACGATATATAAAGT
Source organism: Erigeron breviscapus (assembly GCA_034093135.1). Lineage (NCBI taxonomy): Eukaryota > Viridiplantae > Streptophyta > Magnoliopsida > Asterales > Asteraceae > Erigeron > Erigeron breviscapus. Next base: position 154,343,171 of record CM067169.1, on the reverse strand, counting down.
GCCAAAGTCCAGCCGGACCACCAATACCTACGTACGATTCATGTAATCTCTCTTGAGACACTGTTCCTGCTGGCCTGGGCTCATTCAAAGGAAATAATGACTCGGAACGAGTTGATGGGTAGACTGGCACATTCTCAACACGCATGCCACCTCCCAACAACGATCTTTGAACTTCAGTTAGAACATTAGACTTCAAAAGAACATTTTCAATAAGTATCCTACAAAACAGTTAAATTTCTTAGAAAAGATTCTTTAAAAGGACTATAAATATTAGCAAAACTTGTACGCACCGGCAATCTTTTAGATGAAAGAAGGCATCCGAACTCGATGTCAGCAACACTAGGTATGTGTCAACCTGCCACGTACATATACATATAATGTATATATGAACTATGATAATACAAAAACTCTACGAAGATCTGCCATGCAACAACTCTCTTGAATTATAATTTACTCACGTCAAAATAATGAACATAAGCATGTAGGAAGGCCATGGGGTTGTATCTTGGCAAACATATAGGCGAGAATGATTCAGATGTCCTGCATCCAACAGATATCAATGCACTATCAGAACCGTATAAGCTTTATTTAGACAATAAAACATAGACACGTAACAATAAAACTAATGTTAATGTAGAAAAATGAAATAAAGCACTGACCTAAAAGATTCAGATGACATGACAAAGTTAGCAAGAAGCAGCATATCATCAGGATGAAGTGATACTTTCTGAGCACCTACCAGACTGACAACCTGTATATTGGAGTCGTATTAAAATGTTGTGCATAAAACCACATGAAAAAGACACCGCATAGTTGAGAAGGTAATGGATGCAAAAGAAAAACCTTGTATTTACACATCAGCATTGCAAAAAGGACACCTGATTCGATAACATCCTGCAATATAGCACCAGCAGCTTGCCTTGTTGGATAAGGAAGGGGAAGGCAAGTGTATGCATGAAGGAAAGTGGCCGGGTTCCTGTATTGAATACCACATATATGTGGCTCAGTATTTAGTTGTTATTAAAAGCTAAGTTTAGCATGAAAGAAATATTGAATATCAAACTAACCAACTGAAAGAGTGGAAGAGAGAAGAAAAAACAATATCTGTTCCTCCAAGCAATGGTGTCATGTCAAACTTAGGGTTCTTCTCAAAACATCTATTTACAGACTTCGTAAGAATAAGAATCATCTGCAAAGGGGTAATGGTACAAATAAGAGACGCTACCAAAATTCAAGTTATTCCATACCAATAAGAATGTAGCGACCACCAAGAAACACATCTTGATCATACTGATAGGACGCGTATTAGCAATATATTGGTACCTGACCATAAAGAAGTTCCAGTTGGCCCCGTAGTGACTCATAAGGCTCTTCTGTACAGCTTATGCAAACTAAATAAATTGGTCCTTTAACAAGAAAAACCACCTGGAGAACAAAATAACCATGGTCAAACATTGTTTTAGTTTTGGTAGTGAAACAGATTGCTACAGTCAGCCCAAAAAAAATAGTATTCTGTTTTGTACTTGACAATGTTGCTTGTATTGCTAAATGTAGTCATCAATCATTTACAGTAGATTAAACCAGTTTATATTACTTTCAATTGGAATGCAACCTGTAATTAGGTTCTGAAGAAACAAAGTAGATGCTTTACTGAAGAAGGAAGAATACAATCCTTGAAAATACAATGGAATACAAGTTCATTTAGAACATTTCTGACCTGGTGTTTTCCTGCCCTGACCAATTTAACTCGGTCTCCCCTGAAAAAGAGATCAATGTAGCAAACTGTTGGAGTCATATATCATATTCTAAAACATAAGCAAATACATGAGCAACAATCAGAAAGGGTACATTCACTTGTATAACATATAACGGATGCTAAAATTATACCCATTTTCCACAAAAGAAATAATGGCTTGCAGAGTTGCTGAAAATCCTGCAAGTTTGTGCTCATCCCCATATCTGAAAGTCAGTCCAGAAGGTTGGTAAAGTGAATCCTACATTCTCCCTAATTGTATACAGATCACAAATATGAAAACTAATGATCAGACGCCTACCTGGAAAATATTGGCTTTCCAGAGTGACTTAAAACAAAAAAGTGCTTCTTCCTTTTTCTCCAAGATAAAGAAGCATCATCCTGCACTTTATTCATCATAGAACTGAATTTTATTGCAGATACCACATGAAACAGTGTCTAATATATATAGATAAAGACATGATATACATTGACGCTCCACAATCTCTAACACATAAAGCTAAGGGGGAAATATTGTCATGAACACAATAACTACCAAATTATTTAATTTAGCACTTATACGTTTAGACTATTCAAAAACTACTATTTGCGCATTAAGTAAGCAGAAAAAAGGCTCAGTCATGAAAATAAGAAACAATATTCTATTCAGACTTTACTAAAAATGGAAACATACAAGAAAATAAATGACTGTCAACTCATTATAAGGTTTGACTGTTTGAGAAATAATGTTAATTACTAGAGTCCTAAATGTCAATAGTTTATGGAATAGAACATATCATAGTCTATTAGGTTTCTTGAGTACAAAAGGTCCTAGTATCTAATCCATACAAACAAATTGCGGGTTTTGGCCTAATCATGTCCACTTAAGAGTTGCTCTCAATTAGGGAGAGGATTGTGCTTGTTGTCTTGAATAATCACCCTTTAAAGCTCCACAGTTGAAGCTATGAGCTTTAACAGTGGTATCAGAGCTTTGATCACTTGCACCTACAAACGTTTATGGTTCATTATACATACAAACAAGTAATAGAACCACAGTACGACACCAAGAATCTGATGGACGATTAGCGAATTATGATGAATTGACTAGAGCATTGAACGTGTGCATATAGTGATGTATCAGAACTACAATTGAACACTAAAGTGACACCGAATTGTCTGCGATGTTTGTTGGTGGATGACTATCACAGTCGTAAAATGTTAAGGTCCTGAGTTGCTATCTGCCTATTTATCGCATTCTGAAGTGATTGTTTATGCCAGGATTCGGAATACAAATCGGTTAATATGTTAACTAAAATTGGTGTTTCTAGCCTTTGACAGTGAACATTTCAATGATTGGACTTCACATGTTGAGCATTTATTTAAATGGATCATAAACCTATACATATGAAGATAAGGATTGTTGCAATGCATTTAAAGAGTAAAGGTCTTCAATGACACAAAGCGTATATATGAAAGAGTTTGGGGATAACAGTATAAGTTGGATACAGGATATAATAGAGCTCAACGATGAACTCATTATATGGATGTATAGTCCCTAGACCATTAAGTGAACTAAGAAATTTAAAGATTCCAACTCTTCTAGACTATAATTCTGAATTTAATCTTTTGAGGAATCATGCAGAGGTCTCTAGACCGTTAAGTGAACTGAGAAATTTAAAGATTCCAACTGTTATAGATTATAATTCTGAATTTAATCTTCTGAGGAATCATGCAGAGGTACAGAATTATTTATTGATTTGTATTTGAGTGGGAGAGATTCTGCAACTGTTAAATCCTAAGACTTGAATTAAGCTATGAAACCAGCTAAGATTCAGAAAGGTAACTACTATACGTCTATACTCTTTGGAGACTTGAGCAACCTGAAGTTCCTTCAAGTTTTAGGAATGTAGCTCTATTCTTAAAAGTGGATCATCAATTTTTTATGTGTTCTGGATCAAAATGGATGCGATAATAGCGTGGCAGATGTTTTCTCAAGGAAGCTGACTAAGTTCTTGAGGCTAATTCTGTCTTTCAATCTGACTAGTTTGGCAGGATTCAAGGATGTGCAAAAATAGATGGAAAACAAAGACCTTAGTTGACATAATCAAGAATAACTTATTATGGAATACTCATTATAAATGGGGAAACTGAAATTGTTATTACGTGAGTTAATAACTACAAATAGACACGCGTTGTATATTGAACGCTATGCAAGCACAAATCAGGTTCTTATTAAAGAATGCAATATTTTCCATCAGTGCAAATATTTCTGCATATCCAGGCTGGCTGCAGGTTCTTAAAATTCTAATATCTCCATGCTTTTTGTGAAAGGGCTACCAAAACGGTTGGGTTCACTACAATTCTGGTGAAGATTTGATAAATTAAGAAAACTCGGGAATTTACCACTCAAACATCTTTATCTTATAGTCTTATATAACAACAGAAGCTGTCAAGCTATTACTGGATCATGTTACTGAGCTCAATGGGATTCCCTCTAAAATCATTTCTGATAAAGACCTTGTCTTTATGAGTAGCTTCTGGAAAAAAAAATTCTGAGTGCATTCCTCTTTAAAGTAATGGACAAACTAAGTTTGTAAGTTGTCAGTAGCATACATGAAAACATACTTCAGGGCTTCAGGCGCAATGCTTCACATCTTAGGTTGTGATTATTATTAAAATAAAGCCTCCTAAATAGTCCCAATACCAGCTTGTATATGTAACCTTATGAAGCTCCCTTTGGTCAGGCTCCACCTTCTTACATTTTTTACCATCCTAAAGTTTCATTAATCAGACTAGTGGTAGTTGATGTTAATGCACTAAAAGACCATTTGCTCAAGGCCCAACAGAGAACTAAAACGTACGCGACTGCAAGTACTTTTGCAATTGGGGAACAAGTTTACTTAACACTTCAACGTATTCACCACATAAGAGAACGTTTCACAAGTTGGATCCTTTTCAAGTGCTTCTAGAAGTGAGCGATGAATTAATCATCGACAAAAAGTTTACGTACGCTTTACTTCCTTCTTCTCCAATTACAATGATCCTTCATCTCAACATTCTTACACATGTATATCATAAACATTTGCATATCCAAAGTCCAAACTACTAACTTCTACTTACAAACAAAATTTCAACTTTATCTCATTCCTTAAGATTTCGACTTCTATATTCTCACATCACTCCAATTCTAAACTTCTCAGCTAGATTAACTTATTGCATACAGCTAACAACACCTATATACAGGATTCTACATTAATGCATATACTGTGTATGTATATATGTATGTATCAGTGTACATATCAAATTGAATTGAATTGAAAATTAGTAAAAACCGACCTCATCGAGATCACGTTGACCGGGAACCCACTGCGACGGACCAGAATCCGATAACACCGAATCATCATCATCATTACTACCTATCTCACCAGCATAGCCACTGCTACTACATGCACTTTCAATTTCAGTTGAACATGATCCATTAGCGATATCAGTTACAGATTCATGATTTTGATCATCATTATCATTATCATTATCAATATCATTATCATCAATTGAAGCGTGGTTGTTTAATCCGATTGATGACAGTTGGTTTTCAATTGCGTCCAGTGAGCTATCGATTGAATCGGAATTAGGGTTTTGACTGCCGGATTCTTCTTCTTTGCTTGAATCTGACGTCATTAAAAGGTTGATTTTGTTCAATCGTTAGGGTTCTAAAATTGGGGAAATGTTTAGGGTTTTGCAATTTCTAAATGAATTAGAAGTTGTTCATACATTGGACACTTCGGATAACCCGATGTCACACATACGGGTCGGTAATACCGTCCATGGAATTTTGAATTTTGAATTTTTGATGATCTTTAATTAAATTAAAAATAGTAAAAATAGCCTAGATATCATTTTTTTTCTTTCAAGGTTAATTTCGTTCGAAACTTCGTGTCGCGATTCGATACCGAGAGGTCTAACATACGTTGTCTTAACCGGGTCCGCGCTAGAGAGTTCCCTCGAAGTAGAATTGCCTATTTCAAATACCCAATGGGGAAAACTCTCTACTAATCCGTCCGAAAGCACGACGATTAATAGGATAAACCCTGCCCCCTTCAGACTTGAACTTGTGTATACCCAAGCCAAGCCCTCATAGAAGGACTACCTATATCTCAAATGATTCGAACCTGTGACCTATAAGTCACCAAGGAAACTCCAAACCACTACACCAATCCTAATGGGAAATGATAAATCCTCCTAAAAAATAGTCTAATAATCCTCCTAAAAATCTTAAATCAAGACAAGTGTAATCCATTCATTCTCTCTCTTAATCTCATCCTTTGATTCCACCAAATGTCATGATCACATACTTAGAAGGATTTTTAGGAGGATTAATCATCTTCCATCCTAAATATATCAAAAAACTATATATTTTTTTTGTTTTCTCACAAAGCACCCATAAATCGCAAACCAGGTTGGAGAGACACAAAAGGGACCAAAATAGTACAACTAATTTGCGATTCGTAAAGCTGGTTTGCGGTTTTGACTTTTTGAATAAGATTTTGAATTTTTCGATAACAATTTTGCAAAGTTTTCATTGTTTGTTATACATAAAAAATAAAATAAAAAATAACAAAAGTAGTACTATAATATGTTAGAATTATATCCATTAATAGAAGAGTTGGTAAAAATACTTATTGATTATCACAAAAAAAGGTTTCGTATTAAATAGAATTAGAAATAGAAATAAATTAATGATGAATTAGTAGTTCGTGGTGAAATATGCACTCGTTATTTTTTTCCCTATCTTTTGTGTAGTATAAGTAAAGTAAATCTTGCAAAAAAATGTTATCCAAAATGTCAAAATCATATCCAAAAAGTCAAAATCGCAAACCAAATTTGCGAATCGCAAATTAAATGTGTGAATCGCAAATCAGATTTGTGATTCTGACCCCTTTAGGAATTCTATTTTGGTTTTCGATTTTATGGACATTTTCTTTAAATTTTATTAAAATATATTAACTCCATGGGGTCGCCCGCGATTTTTGTTTATATTTGCTGTACACAATACTTGAGATTCGGGTTCAAAGTTTCAAACTACATAAGTAAATAATATGTAGTTCAACAATTTGATAAAAACTTTCAACCAAAGTCGCAATAGTTGTTGCTGATAAAAAAGCATAATATACGGAGTAACAAATGTATGCTTAGACTTTCATTACGATGTTTTATTATTTATAGTTGTTGTTTGTTGATGTAGTTGGAATTGGATTTGCAGTCAACTTTTTACGTCTATTTTTTACAAAAGGTTAAATTGGAATAAAAGAAACAAAACTCCAATGAAAAATAGTTTTGAGTTTAAACTTAATCCGGACTATATAAACCACGTTTTGGGTATTATGTAGATAGATATGACAGAAGTTTTAATAAAAGTTTTTCCCTTATATTATGATTCCTTTAAGTGTGCATTGTATCTGTTCATATATTTGTAGTCGATAGCATTATTGTTTCACCAAATTTTATATTATCAACACAAATGAATGACACCTTCAACAACATATGTCCTTTCGACACATTTTAAGCGTTTAAGTTTAAGCAAATTGGTGACCGACATATTGTATTTACTTTTGCAGTTTGAATCCAAAATTGTGGCTAGGAATGGCTTCAGTCAGGTCATCGATTCACCTTATGGTCGACTTGCTTGAATCGAAGAAGAAGAGCCCACTTTCATATTGAATTCAGGCTTTCATTAGCTCCTTCAGGATGGGATTGCTTCGCTTTATAAAAGAGAGAGAGAGCCTTGTCTTGAGAGTGAAAAGAAAGGGCAAGCGATAGAAAGGATAGTCCCTCGCGCGTTCGCGAGAACTACTAGAAAATGGTGAGATCATTAGATCATTAGTGAAAGAAGGACCAACGACGATCCTATCCTAAAGGAGAAGAAGGAGCACTCAATGAAAAATAGTTTTGAGTTTAAACTTAATCCGGACTATATAAACCACGTTTTGGGTATTATGTAGATAGATATGACAGAAGTTTTAATAAAAGTTTTTCCCTTATATTATGATTCCTTTAAGTGTGCATTGTATCTGTTCATATATTTGTAGTCGATAGCATTATTGTTTCACCAAATTTTATATTATCAACACAAATGAATGACACCTTCAACAACATATGTCCTTTCGACACATTTTAAGCGTTTAAGTTTAAGCAAATTGGTGACCGACATATTGTATTTACTTTTGCAGTTTGAATCCAAAATTGTGGCTAGGAATGGCTTCAGTCAGGTCATCGATTCACCTTATGGTCGACTTGCTTGAATCGAAGAAGAAGAGCCCACTTTCATATTGAATTCAGGCTTTCATTAGCTCCTTCAGGATGGGATTGCTTCGCTTTATAAAAGAGAGAGAGAGCCTTGTCTTGAGAGTGAAAAGAAAGGGCAAGCGATAGAAAGGATAGTCCCTCGCGCGTTCGCGAGAACTACTAGAAAATGGTGAGATCATTAGATCATTAGTGAAAGAAGGACCAACGACGATCCTATCCTAAAGGAGAAGAAGGAGTAGGTCTATAAGCGGAGCGACTTGTCGAGTCTACGAAGCTTCGTAGTTGCTTCCCCCCCCCTTTTCTTTTGCCCCGCCATGCCACTAGATCCATAATGACCGGCGAGTCGGAACATGTATGAATATAACCACGCGGAGCGCCGTACCGGCCTATCGAAGCGAAGAAAGAGATCATTGAGCCTGTTTAGCCGAGCTGGAGCGCAGCCATCTTATCCACTGAACTAGCTAGAAGCTATCGCTTCGGGTCGAAGCACTAAAAGAAAAGGACCGGGAAAGGCGGCGGCATAGGAACCACGGGACCCCTACTAGTAAAGGGAAAACGGAAGTGCGCTACTGCGCACCAGCTGAAAAAGCCCTTTCCCTTTTTAATAAAAAGAAGGTAAGCTTCATAGCTCCAATCTAGTAAAGGGCATCCAATGATATAAAAAAGAATGAAGATAGATATAGCGTTAAGGAGATAACAGCTCGGGAAGCAACAAGGGCTAAGAGGAGAAACGAAATGAGTTGAACTATGTGAAACGAATCCCTATAGTCTTCTAGGTCAAAAACGAGACACAGGTCCGATAGGTTAGATAATATTTGAAGGGACGAAGCAAGCAGCAGCGCTCGCGCAATGATATCGCTTACTTAAAGAAGTATTGTGTGCAGGCAAATTAGTATAAACAAAAATCATGAAGGGATTCCAATACTTGGATGTTAGTAAAAGATTAAACAAAAGTTGGTCCACAAAGACAACACATTGGTCCCTGTTAGGTTAACTTGTCTTTTGTGCAATCAAATTATACATATGTTTGAACAGCTTTTTGCACTATCTTTCTAAATATATGTGAAGCCAAGCCATTGTTGAGGATTCTTACCTTACAGTTGTGATTATGCATTTTTTTCTTCCTTTTTTTGAAAATTTATTCTTGTGTATGTACTGTTGAAACTTGAAAAACTTTGAAAGAATCTTTGCATTTTCTTCAAAATATTAATATTGATAATTGATTATGTAAGTTTTTCTCTGTGGTCCTATATAGTTGGCCAAAAAAGTCGACATGTGGTCACAACCGGTCAAGGTCAAACCCGACCGAACTCATCTTGGTCCGAGTCATGGGTCCTCATTTTCTGACATTTCGGGTTTACTCAGGTCGATCGCAGGGTCGGGTTTTGAGGTTCCAAATTTTTTTAAAAAGATTCTTAGATATCTCGTATTAAAGGATTTTGTATATCTATCTTGAATTTTTTGGACTCTACATACTTAAAGCAATACGTAGATTTTAAGTCCCCATTACTTTAGTTTATTGCCCGATATTTGTTTCAACAGATGAGACTACACTGATGCTATAAATCAGAAAACTAACATATGTAAAATACAATATATCACGAGAACATTGATAGATTAACCTAAAGAGAATATTGATAAATTAACCTAAAGGGAATAACCTGTTGTAATTTGGCGGCGGCGTGCGGGTTTCCCACTGATAGATATATATATATACAATGACAGAAGCTTAACAACATCTTCGACGGAATCACGGAACCGGCAATATGGCCCACAAATCTTGGGTCCATGTGGGACCGATATCCGAATCACTTGCCATATATGTTTTAAGGAAATGATAGGCCCTTGAAATACGCATGCTCGAGTGCCACCTTTGTTGGAATGTATAACTAAATATCATTATTCACGAGTACGCAACGGAAGCAAATCAAACCATGTAATCAAATAATTAGCCTTGAAATAGGATTAAGGAATACCTCTTAATGTAGATGATAAAGTAAAGAAACTTTAAAAGAATTTGAAGTAAATCCCTCTACGATTGCACACACGATCCACCGATATAGGTGTGCTAGCACTTGATCACGAACCGAGCAACCTTTGGCTTGATTTCCTTCTTCAAAACCGAAAACCAAAAACCCAAAGGGTTTTCCCTTGGTTTTGGCCGTCCAAGATAAGAGAGGAGAGGGGGAGATGAGAGGTTTTTGGAGTTACAATTCTTATGTGTAATTGTTAAAGAAAACCATAAGCCTACCTATAGTATTTATAGGTAGACCCAAACTTGGCCATCAAGTTTAGGGTTTCACTAGGAAACCTAGTAGGGAGGCCGACCCCCTATGGCTTTTCTAGAACCTTCCCTTAATCGTTTTATCTCCTTACTTTAACGACCGTTAGCTAGTAACTATATTTCCATATAATTAATCGACAATGGACAATTTAAAATATTTAATAAAATATTCAAGGATTAAACATGCAAATATAGGATACAATTAATATTAAATGAAATCAAACATATCAAGTACTTTATTTCATTATGAAAAATATAAATTGTTTAACATCCCTTATCCAAATACCGAAACAACAGATTTACATGAAATAACTAGCTAATTTAAGTCCTATGCCCTCGGCATGCCTTTCAGGCTTGGGCCTAGCCAAAGCTTTTTGATTTCTTCATCAAACCGCTTATTCCAACTTCTTGATGCTTGCTTTAGTCCATAAATAGACCTTTGAAGCTTGCATACTTTGTTGGGATGTTTTGGATCAATAAAACCTTCAGGTTGATCCATATAGACTTCTTCATCCAAGTAACCATTTACAAATTTCACTTAATGACGCCGATCCATAAAGTGATAAATTCGTTAGTGGGGTAGTCCGATATGCATCATATGGATACCATGTGAGTTTGGTGGGACCAGCCATTATATATTCAAAGAATATAACCAATCGCTCAGATTTGTCTTAGTTTAATTATATTCCCATATAATTAATCGACAATGGACAATTTAAAATATTTAATAAAATATTCAAGGATTAAACATGCAAATATAGGATACAATTAATATTAAATGAAATCAAACATATCAAGTACTTTATTTCATTATGAAAAATATAAATTGTTTAACATCCCTTATCCAAATACCGAAACAACAGATTTACATGAAATAACTAGCTAATTTAAGTCCTATGCCCTCGGCATGCCTTTCAAGCTTGGGCCTAGCCAAAGCTTTTGTGAAAGGATCAGCTAAGTTAAAATCTGTGTGAACTTTGAGTAATTTTATATCTCCTAGTTCGATCTGCTCACGAACATAGTGATATCTTCTAGCATAATGTCTGGCACCTTTCTGAGCTCCGGGCTCGTTGGCAATGATTAATGCACCAGTGTTATCACAGTACATATCAGTGGGTAAGTCACTCGAGGGAATCACGTCAAGCCCGCTAATGAACTTCCTTATCCAGACTGCTTCCATTGCGGCTTTTGAAGCGGCAATGTACTCAGACTCTGTTGCAGACATGGCAACTGTGGTTTGCTTCTTGCTTTTCCAATCCACAGCACCTCCATTAAGAACGAAGACGAATCCTGACTAAGACTTCGTGTCATCTCTATCAGTTTGAAATCCAACATCACAGTATCCGGTCACTTTGAGCTCTAAGTCTGGATTTCCTCCATACACCAAAAACATATCTTTAGTAGCCCGTAGGTACTTCAGAATGCTCTTAACAGCAGTCCAGTGACTTTCACCTGGATTCTGTTGATATCGGCTAACGATGTTTTGCGCGAACGCCACATCGGGTCTAGTGCATCTAACCGCATACATAATAGATCCCACAGCCGAAGCATAAGGGATTCTTCGCATACGCTCTACCTCATTAGGTGTAGTAGCACCCTGTTTGATAGATAAACTAAGTCCTTCTTGCATAGGTGTAAACCCACGCTTAGAATTCTCCATCTTGAATCGTTTCAAGATCTTATCAATATAAGCACTTTGACTTAGTCCAATTAATCGCTTTGATCTATCTCGGTAGATCTTGATTCCAAGAATGAATGCCGCTTCTCCTAAATCTTTCATGGCAAAACACTTTCCAAGATGGGATTTAACATCTTGCAACATTGGAATGTGTTTTCCTATGATCAATATGTCATCAACATATAAGACATGGAAAGTAACATTACTCCCACTAGCTTTGCGATATACACATGGCTCATCGGGATTTTGAATGAAACCAAACTTTTTGATTTCTTCATCAAACCGCTTATTCCAACTTCTTGATGCTTGCTTTAGTCCATAAATAGACCTTTGAAGCTTGCATACTTTGTTGGGATGTTTTGGATCAATAAAACCTTCAGGTTGATCCATATAGACTTCTTCATCCAAGTAACCATTTAAGAAGGCAGTCTTAACATCCATTTGCCATATCTCAAAGTCATAGTACGCAGCTATGGCTAAGAGAATCCTAATAGCTCTAATGTCCGCAACTGGAGAAAAGGTCTCATCATAGTCAACACCGAAACGTTGAGTATAACCTTTCGCCACGAGACGAGCTTTATAGGTGTGTACATTTCCATCCATGTCCGTCTTCTTCTTGAAGATCCACTTACACCCAACAGTTTGAGCATTTTGTGGAAGATCAACCAAGCTCCAGACTTGATTGTCTTTCATGGATTTTATTTCCACCTTCGTAGCTTCAAGCCATTTGTCAGATTCCGGATCTGATAATGCAGCTTTGAAATTTGGAGGCTCATCGAGATCTCTTAAAACATTTTCTTCTACCATCAGACATAATCTGTCAGTAGGACGTCTTGTCCTTACGGACCTACGAAGTGGAATCGCTTCATCATTATCGACTTGAGGTTCATCACTTTGAACATTTCCCTCCTAAGTTGATGATTGCTGGGAGCTTCAGAAGGTGACACATCTTCTTCTTGAAGATCCACTTACACCCAACAGTTTGAGCATTTTGTGGAAGATCAACCAAGCTCCAGACTTGATTGTCTTTCATGGATTTTATTTCCACCTTCGTAGCTTCAAGCCATTTGTCAGATTCCGGATCTGATAATGCAGCTTTGAAATTTGGAGGCTCATCGAGATCTCTTAAAACATTTTCTTCTACCATCAGACATAATCTGTCAGTAGGACGTCTTGTCCTTACGGACCTACGAAGTGGAATCGCTTCATCATTATCGACTTGAGGTTCATCACTTTGAACATTTCCCTCCTAAGTTGATGATTGCTGGGAGCTTCAGAAGGTGACACATTTCTTCTACCATCAGACATAATCTGTCAGTAGGACGTCTTGTCCTTACGGACCTACGAAGTGGAATCGCTTCATCATTATCGACTTGAGGTTCATCACTTTGAACATTTCCCTCCTAAGTTGATGATTGCTGGGAGCTTCAGAAGGTGACACATCTTCTTCTTGAAGATCCACTTACACCCAACAGTTTGAGCATTTTGTGGAAGATCAACCAAGCTCCAGACTTGATTGTCTTTCATGGATTTTATTTCCACCTTCGTAGCTTCAAGCCATTTGTCAGATTCCGGATCTGATAATGCAGCTTTGAAATTTGGAGGCTCATCGAGATCTCTTAAAACATTTTCTTCTACCATCAGACATAATCTGTCAGTAGGACGTCTTGTCCTTACGGACCTACGAAGTGGAATCGCTTCATCATTATCGACTTGAGGTTCATCACTTTGAACATTTCCCTCCTAAGTTGATGATTGCTGGGAGCTTCAGAAGGTGACACATCTTCTTCTTGAAGATCCACTTACACCCAACAGTTTGAGCATTTTGTGGAAGATCAACCAAGCTCCAGACTTGATTGTCTTTCATGGATTTTATTTCCACCTTCGTAGCTTCAAGCCATTTGTCAGATTCCGGATCTGATAATGCAGCTTTGAAATTTGGAGGCTCATCGAGATCTCTTAAAACATTTTCTTCTACCATCAGACATAATCTGTCAGTAGGACGTCTTGTCCTTACGGACCTACGAAGTGGAATCGCTTCATCATTATCGACTTGAGGTTCATCACTTTGAACATTTCCCTCCTAAGTTGATGATTGCTGGGAGCTTCAGAAGGTGACACATCTTCTTCTTGAAGATCCACTTACACCCAACAGTTTGAGCATTTTGTGGAAGATCAACCAAGCTCCAGACTTGATTGTCTTTCATGGATTTTATTTCCACCTTCGTAGCTTCAAGCCATTTGTCAGATTCCGGATCTGATAATGCAGCTTTGAAATTTGGAGGCTCATCGAGATCTCTTAAAACATTTTCTTCTACCATCAGACATAATCTGTCAGTAGGACGTCTTGTCCTTACGGACCTACGAAGTGGAATCGCTTCATCATTATCGACTTGAGGTTCATCACTTTGAACATTTCCCTCCTAAGTTGATGATTGCTGGGAGCTTCAGAAGGTGACACATCTTCTTCTTGAAGATCCACTTACACCCAACAGTTTGAGCATTTTGTGGAAGATCAACCAAGCTCCAGACTTGATTGTCTTTCATGGATTTTATTTCCACCTTCGTAGCTTCAAGCCATTTGTCAGATTCCGGATCTGATAATGCAGCTTTGAAATTTGGAGGCTCATCGAGATCTCTTAAAACATTTTCTTCTACCATCAGACATAATCTGTCAGTAGGACGTCTTGTCCTTACGGACCTACGAAGTGGAATCGCTTCATCATTATCGACTTGAGGTTCATCACTTTGAACATTTCCCTCCTAAGTTGATGATTGCTGGGAGCTTCAGAAGGTGACACATCTTCTTCTTGAGTCTCATCAAGTTCTACAACCCTCCCACTGTTCGGTTGAGCTAAGTTCTTTTCAAAGAATTCAGCATATCGAGCAACGCGAACAGTATTTTTGACAGGATCATAGAAGTCGTAACCCATCGTTTCCTTAGGGTATCCGACAAAGATGCACTTAGTAGTTCTGGGTCCAAGTTTGTCAGGCGTATCACGCTTCACAAGTGCCTCACATCCCCAGACTCTTAAGTAAGACAGATTAGGGATATCTCCATGCCATAATTCATATGGTGTCTTGTCAACCTTCTTTGTTGGAACCATATTGAGAATGCGTACAACAGTCTCTAGAGCATAATCCCAAAACAAAATTGGGAGAGTTGTAAGGTTCATCATAGATCTCACCATGTCTAGCAAGGTTCGATTTCTTCTTTCAGACACTCCATTATGTTGAGGAGTGTATGGAGGAGTAAGCTGTTGGACAATTCCACACGCTTTTAGATAATCCTTAAACTCTTGGCTTAAGTATTCACCACCTCGATCTGAACGAAGAATCTTGATGGTTTTGCCGAGTTGATTTTCTACTTCATTTTTAAACTCTTTGAATGTTTCAAACACTTCATGTTTATGTTTAAGCAAGTAAACATAACCATAACGACTGAAATCATCCGTAAACGTTATGAAGTAGCTAGCTCCTTTTCTTCACAGATGTCTAAATGGGCCGCAAACATCGGTATGAATGAGTCCAAGAAGATCTTTAGCCCTCTCCGGTTTATGCAGAAAAGGTTTTCTAGTCATTTTTCCGGAAACACATGACTCGCATTTATCAAACGATTCATCATTTAATTGTAAGATCCCCTTATGTTGGAGTCTTTCAATGCGATTTTTGCCAATGTGTGCAAGACGACAGTGCCAAAGATAGGTAGAGTCCAAGTTAGTCTTGGCTCTTTTGTACATTGAATTATCATTTAGTGAATCACAACCACGCATATCAATTTCATAAATACCATTATTATCAATAGCATCAAAATAATGAACATTATTTTTAGAAACTGAAATACCATTATCATTAAAAACATTAATGAATCCGTTGTGTTTTAACACTGAAACTGAAATACCATTATTATCAATAGCATCAAAATAATGAACATTATTTTTAGAAACTGAAATACCATTATCATTAAAAACATTAATGAATCCGTTGTGTTTTAACACTGAAACTGAAACTACACCTCTAGTAATAGATGGCGCATAATGACAATTGTCTAAAACAATAATTAAACCGGAAGGAAGAACTAAATGATATTCTCCAATAGCTTCAACAGGTGCTGGTAGACCATTGCCCACGGACAGCTGCAAAGCTCCGGGCTTCAGCTTCCTCCTTTTCCTAAGTGCCTGTAATTCATTACAGATATGAGTTCCACAGCCAGTGTCATAAACCCATGATTTACGCTTAGTAAAGGAAAATAATTCAATAGTGAAGATACCTGAAGCACTAGCACTGCTAGCTTGCTTCTTCTTCACATTCAACTCGGCAAGATACTTGGGACAGTTCCTCTTCCAGTGCCCGACTTCATTACAATGATGACAGGTCTGGTCTTTTGCCGGATGCTCTTTTTTAGCCGGAGGGGTTTTCTTTGGTTTGGGGGAATTAGCAGCTTGCTTACCCTTGCCCTTACCATCAAACTTGCCTTTAGCTTGGTGCGATTTCTTAGCTTTCTGGATCCGACCCCCCTTTATCATAAGAACATTTGGGTCGTTGGCCTTCTTTGGAATCGTCTTCTCATATTCAATGAGCATAGCATGAAGTTCAATGACGCTCTTTTTTATAGAGTGCATGGTATAGTTTTGCACAAAGCCCTCAAATTCCTTAGTAAGGGATTTGAGAATCATGCCAACTTTTACCTCTTTATGATAAGCGTACTCCATCGAATCCAATTTGTCAAAAATGCTCTTCATCTTGAGCACTTGACTGCTAACCGATTTTCCAGATTCAAGTTTCATGTCATGGAGTTCCACGACTAAGTCGAATAGTTCCACTCCAGCTTGTTTTTCATACAAGGATCTAAGTTCTCTGATCATATCATATGGAGTGTAATTCTCGAATTGTTTCTGAAGCTCGGGAGACATGCTCGCAAGCATCAAACAACAAACTTCATTGAATCTAGTGTATTGAACTCTATATTCAGTTCTTTCAGCTGCTGTTGATTCAGCACCTGGTTCGGTTGGCCATTGCCTTTCAATGACATCCATGCGTTCTTCAACTCTTAGAACAATTCTCAGTTGACGATACCAGTCATTGAAATTTGATCCATTAAGCTTTTCTCTTTCAAACATTTGCCGAAAAGCATTGGTGTTTATAGGAGGATTCATTGCCATCTACAAAACAGATTAATTAGTTCGTGGTGAAATATGCACTCGTTATTTTTTTCCCTATCTTTTGTGTAGTATAAGTAAAGTAAATCTTGCAAAAAAATGTTATCCAAAATGTCAAAATCATATCCAAAAAGTCAAAATCGCAAACCAAATTTGCGAATCGCAAATTAAATGTGTGAATCGCAAATCAGATTTGTGATTCTGACCCCTTTAGGAATTCTATTTTGGTTTTCGATTTTATGGACATTTTCTTTAAATTTTATTAAAATATATTAACTCCATGGGGTCGCCCGCGATTTTTGTTTATATTTGCTGTACACAATACTTGAGATTCGGGTTCAAAGTTTCAAACAACATAAGTAAATAATATGTAGTTCAACAATTTGATAAAAACTTTCAACCAAAGTCGCAATAGTTGTTGCTGATAAAAAAGCATAATATACGGAGTAACAAATGTATGCTTAGACTTTCATTACGATGTTTTATTATTTATAGTTGTTGTTTGTTGATGTAGTTGGAATTGGATTTGCAGTCAACTTTTTACGTCTATTTTTTACAAAAGGTTAAATTGGAATAAAAGAAACAAAACTCCAATGAAAAATAGTTTTGAGTTTAAACTTAATCCGGACTATATAAACCACGTTTTGGGTATTATGTAGATAGATATGACAGAAGTTTTAATAAAAGTTTTTCCCTTATATTATGATTCCTTTAAGTGTGCATTGTATCTGTTCATATATTTGTAGTCGATAGCATTATTGTTTCACCAAATTTTAGATTATCAACACAAATGAATGACACCTTCAACAACATATGTCCTTTCGACACATTTTAAGCGTTTAAGTTTAAGCAAATTGGTGACCGACATATTGTATTTACTTTTGCAGTTTGAATCCAAAATTCAAGTATTGTGTGCAGGCAAATTAGTATAAACAAAAATCATGAAGGGATTCCAATACTTGGATATTAGTAAAAGATTAAACAAAAGTTGGTCCACAAAGACAACACATTGGTCCCTGTTAGGTTAACTTGTCTTTTGTGCAATCAAATTATACATATGTTTGAACAGCTTTTTGCACTATCTTTCTAAATATATGTGAAGCCAAGCCATTGTTGAGGATTCTTACCTTACAGTTGTGATTATGCCATTGTTGAGGATTCTTACCTTACAGTGTTCTAGACCTTACAAGTCTGAACACTGATATCGAGGAATTGACTTTTGCCTTTACACACTTTACAAAGAACATTCCACTTGTTCTTTACCAAAGTACATACGTGTGTAAAGGTGGTTGGTTAAAAGGATAATAAGTCATTTGATGTGACTTTATCCTTGTACCTTAACCAATGCATTTAATGTTCTTGTCGGATCATTAAATGCATGCAACCATATTTGTACGACACAAAATTCACTGGTGAATTTTGTTGCCTATAAATACAAAGTCATTTCTTTGTAAAAATTACTTTAAAGCATACATTTAGCATTAGAGTGAATTTGTCTAAATACTCTCGATCTTAAACAGGGATACTTCACAACTTTAAGTATCTCGATCCAAGAGAGTTATTTGACAAATATAGATCATTTGTAATTCATAGGTTGTTAGGATACATACTTATTTGTATTATCTTGATTCCGCACAACCTTGTATTTTATTTAACATCATAAATAAAATACACCTTGAAAAATACATAATGTTCCACTTTACTTGTTTATTGCTTTAAGTCGTGTATTACTTTGTTTATATATTCTTGCATTTATTTACAAGTAATACTAGTCCATTCTAGTGATTATTAGACTTGTTGTATTATACACTTCTGGGTTAACCATCGTATTGGGGACCTCACAATTGGTATCAGAGCAGAAGGCTAAACATTGCCTAGATCTGCTTCTTTGATGGCCACCCCAGAAAATACACAAGCAAGTTTTAATTTTGGTCCCGATCCTAATGTTAATGTTAATGATCAAAATAATGAACCACCTATTGTTAATAACACTAATCCACCACCTCCTCCTCCTACTCCTGCTTCTCCACATGTGCATGTGCACTATTCAAATAATCATGTTCCTAAATTCAGTGGGAACAACGATGAATTTGGTACGTGGAAGGCTAGGATGATATTACATATCACTGGTATTGAGAGGAATATGATGAAAATCTTAAATGAAGGACCTTATATCCCCACATCACCTCTCAATCCCCTTCTTGATCCTTCTGGATCTAGAAGAGGAAGAGAAAAGAGGGAGGAACATTGGTCTGAAGAGGAGAGGAGATTGGTGAATCTAGACACCCTTCTCAAAAACATGATCCTCGGGGCTGTTCCAGAAACCCTTATTCCCACATTAGTTCTTTTTCCCAGTGCTAAAACCATGTGGGATGAACTTTTAAATCAGCATGAAGGAGGAGATGACACCATTGTCACCAGAAAGGTCTCCTTAAACAAGAGGTATGAGTCATTTTTTGCTCAGCCTAATGAGTCTCTCACTGGTACTTATACTAGATTTATGAGTATCATAAACCAGTTGAGAGGTCTTGGGGTTGAGAAGGACAAGGATATACTTCTGGAGAAATTTTGTGATATTCTGCCCACCAAATGGTCTCACATGATCCTGGTCTTACGACAAGGTAAAACTCTGCACACACACACTCTCTCAACTTTATATGGAGCTTTCAGGTACACTGAAGAAAATCAAGCTCAGAGAGTGGTTGCAGAACAAGATGCTTATAACCATGCCTCCAGTAGTCCTAATGTGGTTAGTCATACTGAACCACAAAGTACAGCACTGATATCTTCTGAGAATGTATTTTCTATTAGGAAGATGGTGTCTGAACTCATGGATTCTGGAGAGTCCAGTCAAATCTCTCCAGACTGTTGTGATGAAACTGATGATGATGACCTTGTTGCAATGATTGCTAAAACGTTTAACCGTTTCAAAGCAAGAGCAAATAGGCCATCTGGACAATTTGCATCCAGTTCTTCAACTGATAAGACCAATTTGACATGCTTTAAGTGTGGCAAAAAGGGTCATTTCATGAAAGATTGCAGGTCCAACCAGTTTGTATCCAAGCCTGGTCCATTTTCTTCAAATAATAAGCCTGATGATAGCTATAAATTGAAATATAAAAAGCTTAAGGCCCAGATTGCTCTCATGGCACAACAAATGGAAAATAATAATAAGTGCATGATCGCAACAACTGAAGAGAAGTGGGTTCCTTCTGATGAATCATCTGCTGATGAAGAAGAAGAAAGAGATTGCTGTTACATGGCTCTGGCAGACGAAGATCACCTGGTGAAGGAAGATGTCACATCTGGACGATAGGTGGACATTGTTATCAAAAAGGTTAGTGATTATGATACTACAACTGACCAAGAATTAAAACTGGACATAGCTGAAGCTCTTAATTCTGATTTGATATTTGTAGAAACTGTTAGATTTGATTGTGTAAAAGGTCTAGAAACAGATTTTTCTGAAATAACTGTTTTAAAATCAAAATTAAAAGAACTTCAAGACATTGAACTGGCATTTCAAGCCCAGGTTCTGGTAACTGAACAATTGATTCAAGAAAAACAAGATCTTGAAGTCATTTTAGAGAAAGAAAAACTGGTGATTAAATCATGGCTAGAAACCAGAAAGCCATATGATGCTGGAGTAAATCAATTTCCTGCTCAAAAAAGTGCATATTTAGATGGAAATACTCATGTAGCATCATTAATACCAGTAATCGATCGATTACCAGAGGGGTTCAGGCCCACCACTGGTTATGATGAGCCTGTAACTCCCAAGGCCAATATTTTCCCAGTTCAATCCCCAGAGGTTAAGACTGGAGCATTCCAGATGACTGCTCCAGTTAAAGAGGTTTATCGGAATAAACCTTTGCCTCAGACTAATCCCCTACCTAAGCCTAGAACTGGAAAGGCTAAGGTATCATCTGATGAAAATATTTTGTCCAGGTTAGAGAGCCAGATTCAAATACTGACTCGTCAATTTCAAAGTTTTAATGCAAGATTAAACTTTATTGAGGGTACTTCATCTGGCCCTAGACAAAATACAAAACCTTTTGCAAAGAAAGATAAATCTATTTCTCCAGTTGAGAAAAAGAAAAAGGTTTCAAAACTATCAACCCTAGTGGTCTTTTCAACTAAGACCACTGTTGAAGAAAGTGAACTAAACCAGATTGCCCCAGGGACCTATAAGGGAGGGTCCAGTGAACCCATCAGTCGATGGGTTCCCAAATCTAACTGATAATATCTAGTGGATGTGCAGGGCGATCGAAAGAAATATATCTGGTATCTTGACAGTGCTGCTGGCAGGACGATGACCGGATGTAAGACCCTGCTGGAGGAGTTCACCATTTCTGATGGACCCTCAATTACTTTTGGAAATGATGGTTGTGGAAAGACTGAGGGATACAGTGTTCTGAACAATGGACAAGTCAAGTTCAGACGTGTTGCATTTGTGAATGGTTTGAAATATAACCTGATCAGTGTAAGCCAACTGTGTGATGATGGCTATCAAGTTTTATTCAATATTGCTCAGGGTATCGTATTCAACAAGGACTGGAAGGTAGTGTTGATTGCTCCCAGAAAAGGGAATGTGTACGTGATGGATATGGAAAGCTCTCCTTCAGAGCAGTGTTTCTATACTCAAGCTGATGAAGACACAAACTGGTTATGGCACAAAAGGTTATCCCATTTAAATTTCAAGAATATTAATAAGTTGTCAAGAAAACAACTTGTAGATGGGATACCTTCAGTTTCCTTCAAAAAGGAAAGGCCATGTCCAGGATGTGAGATGGGTAAGCAGAAACGTACCAGTTTCAAGACCAGACAGAATTTCAGCATATCTGAACCTCTTCATATGCTTCATATGGACCTCTTTGGTCCAGTGAATGTTCAGACTCGTGCTGGTAAAAGATACACCCTGGTAATAGTAGATGAATTTTCCAGATATTGTTGGGTTATCTTTCTCAGGTCTAAAAGTGAAGCTGCTGCTGAAATCATCAGTCTTATCAAGCAAATTGAGCTCAAGTACAGTCGAAAGGTGTGTCAGTTAAGAAGTGACAATGGAACAGAATTCCAGAATGCAACTCTGGAGTCATTCTGTACTGACACTGGCATTTCCCAGAATTTTTCATCAGCCCGCTCTCCAGAACAGAATGGAGTGGTGGAAAGGAAAAATCGAACGCTGATAGAAGCTGCCAGGAGTATGCTTGCTGAATCTGGTCTGTCTACCAGTTTCTGGGCTGAAGCAATTGCTACTGCTTGCCACACCCAGAACCGGTCAGTGTATGTGAAGCGACACAAAAAGATAGCCTATGAAGTCTTAAGAAATAGAAAACCAAATATTGGTTATTTTCACGTTTTTGGATGTCCAGTTTACATCCTGAACGACTCCAGTCAGTTAGGCAAATTTGAAGCCAAAGCTGATGAAGGGTATTTCTTAGGCTATTCAGCCATTCGCAAGGCCTTCAGAGTCTACAACAAGAGACTGGAGAAGATCCATTAGTCAATTCATGTCACATTTGATGAATCAAATGCTGCAATCAACAAGAAGCCAGCCCTTGACACTCCCCCAGTAACTCCAATTGTCTTCTGTGAATCTGATCCTATCAACTACAATAAAGAAGATTCAGAAGACACAGTTTCTAGTCATCCTGATCTGGAACCTGTTCAGAAAAAGAAACGCTCCAGTGGTACTCCATTCTATCCTTCTATTATTTTCAAACTACCATCTGAAATTAATATTGGATCAGATGTTCGTACTACTCCCCCAGTATCAGTGTCAGTTGAGAATATACCAGAAATGTCTTCTTATGAAGAATTCCAAACTGAACCAGTACTTCAAGAAATGCCTTCAAATGAAGAATTTCATGATGCAAATCATGATTTAAATGACTCAGATGAAGATGCTGAAGTAGTCTGGCAAGATCCTCCTCCTGAAGCAACTCCAGAGGAGACTCAACTGAATTCTTGCACTGATATTGTTGTCAGTAACAATCCTGCTCAGTACTCCAGATGGACAAAAGCTCATCCTATTGATCAGATCATTAGTGACTCCAGTAGAGGAGTTCAGACCAGAAGTGCCTCCAGTAATCAATGCTTATATGTTAGTTTTCTATCATTGATGGAACCTAAGAAGATTGATGAGGCTATGGAAGATCCAAGCTGGGTGACTGCTATGCAAGAAGAGCTTCACCAGTTTGAAAGGAACAAGGTCTGGTATCTGGTTCCTTTTCCAGTTGGAAAGAAAGAACCAATTGGAACAAGATGGGTCTTCAGGAACAAGGTAGATGAAGATGGCTACGTAATCAGAAACAAGGCCAGACTGGTAGCACAAGGCTACTGCCAGTCAGATGTCGATTTTGATGAATCATTTGCTCCAGTGGCTAGACTTGAAGCGATCAGAATATTCTTAGCATTTGCTGCTTATCATCAGTTCAAGGTCTACCAGATGGATGTAAAGAGTGCTTTCTTGAATGAAAAGCTTGAAGAAGAAGTTTATGTCAGACAACCACCAGGTTTCGTTGATGAAAAGCATCCACATTGGGTATATCGTCTGGACAAAGCGCTTTATGGCCTCAGACAAGCCCCACGTGCCTGGTATGACACTCTGACTAAACATTTATTGAAAAATGGTTTCAAAAGAGGTGCAATTGACAATACCTTATTTATTCTTCATGAAAAAGGTAATCTGTTAATGGTACAAATTTATGTTGATGATATTATTTTTTGGTCTACTGATGAAAACATGTGCAAGAAATTTTCGAAAATAATGTCAACTGAATATGAAATGAGTTTGATGGGTGAATTAACGTATTTTCTTGGACTCCAGATTAAACAAAACAAAGATGGCATTTTTATTAATCAGGAAAAATATGTTAGAGATCTTTTAAAGAAATTTGATATGAACTCTTCACCATCTAAACCAACTCCAATTTCTGCACCACTGACACTGGACTCCGATCCAGATGGTAAACCAGTGAACACCACTGTCTACAGAGGCATGGTTGGTTCACTGATGTATTTAACTGCCAGTAGACCAGATATTATGGTTTCAACATGTTTATGTGCCAGATATCAGTCTAATCGAAAGGAATCTCATATGCTTGCTGTAAAGCGCATACTGAAGTACCTTAAGGGTGTCCCCAGTTTGGGTCTTTGGTATCCCAAAGGCTCAGGCATGGATCTAATGGGTTATTCAGATTCAGATCATGCAGGTTGTAAGATAGACAGGAAATCCACTACCGGTGGATGTCATTTCCTTGGTGGCAAACTGGTCAGCTGGACCAGTAAGAAGCAAACTTCAGTTTCATTGTCCACTGCTGAAGCTGAATACGTGTCTGCAGCCAGTTTTTGTGCTCAGATACTCTGGATGAAGAACCAGTTGCTTGATTATGGTATTAAGTACTCAAAGACCCCAATCTTTTGTGATAATACCAGTGCCATCGCTATCTCGAACAATCCAGTCATGCATTCCAAGACGAAGCACATTGATCTCAGGTATCACTTCATTCGTGATCATATTATGAAAAACAACATTGAACTCCATTTTATTCCCACTGACAAACAACTCGCTGACATTTTTACTAAACCTCTGGATGTCAAAACTTTTGAATATCTTGTTGGTGAGTTGGGAATGTTAAACCCTTAAAACTGGAACCTTGGTATTGAACGCCTTTGTGTACTATCAGGGATCCTTGATTTAACAGATTTATAAATCTATGACTGCCCAGATATTGAACGCCGTTGTGTACTATCTTTGCAGTAATAGATTTCTGGATCAACATTCCAGGGGGAAAGACTTGAAAGATATTTTTTGCTCTTAAAAATGTTTTAAGTTCAAGGGGAATTTATTAATTTATTTTCTCACTGGACAAATTCTTCAGAAAATATTACTGGTACTTTGTAAATATGTCCCTCTCACTGATAATTAGACAGGTTGAAGTGCGTGTTTGAGGTGACTTTTGTCTCCTTGTAGATGTGTCCCTCTCATTTGTCTGTATTAGTTGACGTGCATGTTTGAGGTCACCAGTCTCTTTCAAATGGTTTTCAATGGTACTTTACTGGAGTGTCCCTCCAGTGTACCATCAGTACATGCATCACTGGACTAATCCACCAGTGATACTGGAGTGTCCAGTCAACCTCCAGATGCACTGAAATGAGTCATAATATTTTTTTTAATACTTGGTCATTGTGCGTGCCACGTAAGCAAACTTTTTAAATATATTTATCTTATAATCCTACGTGGCATGTAAAATTTTCAACGTAATGATGGTATTTTTACCTTGGGAAGACAAAAAGTGCAACTTGATACTGTTTGTGGGCTGTAAACCGTCACACATTTATGTGTGATGTGATGTAATTAATGCGGATCTCAGAACCCGATCAAAATTTTATTTGATAATTTCAACTTAACCGTTTGAGTTCCACATTCTCTCTCCTATATATACCCACTTTCAATTTCATTTGCATTTACTTCGAACATATTTACTCCCAAATCTTTCAAATTCCTTCATTTATTTCTTCATTCAATTTCCAATCATAATCATCTCTCATATTTACTCCATTTCCATTCAATTCTTCATCAAATCTTCATCAAAACCCTAAATTTTCAATTTCATCTTCATCTATTAATATTCAAATGGCACCAAGACAATCTAAATCTCCTAAAAATCTGCTCGCCGCTGAATATGCTCCGACTGAAAATGTTGAAAGGGCACCTCATATCACATTAGAGGCAAAAGCTATAAGAATAAATATGAATAACTGGATGGCCAGACTTTCACTTTCCAGTGTTCATAATGCCCAATCCGTTATTGGGAGATTAAATACATTTTTTCTCTCATGTCCATTATATGGTGCTTTGACCTTAAATCCAGGGAGGATGTACCATGACTATCTTTGTGAATTCTGGTACACTGCACAATATGATGATGAAACTTCATCAATTACTTATTCTCTGAAGCAAGGTACCAGATCCTTGAGTTTCACTGTTAGTTTACTCAGGTCTGTTCTACAGTTGAATTATTTTGAACAAAATGAGTTGCCCATTGAACTTCCCTCTGGTATCAATACAAGGGAAGTGTGCAGACTGATGGGGCACACAGATATTATGGATGAGCATGGCCAGCTATCCAGGAAGGGAACAGTCTACATGAGCAAACTGACAGACTCATGGAGATTCTTCTTCACACATATCGTTGAATGTTTGGGAGGCAGTTCTGGAGGGTTGGACCAGATAAATCAAACTCATCTCCAGATTGCCTACTGCCTCTGGGTTGGACTCAGAGTGGATTTCGCTCAGATCCTATTTGATGATCTGGTAGAGCGTCTTAAGGTGAAAGGTAGAAAAGCTTTTGTTCCATATATACGCTTTCTTTCACTGATGTTTAAAAGAGCTCTTGGAGACCAGTACGATTTTGAAACTACTCACTTTTCTGTGAGTGAGTATATGAGGGATCTAACCAACCTAAGATCTCCACTGAATGAGGTAGATATTCCTCAGTCCATGCTCTCTTTTCAAAGGGAATAAGTAGAAGTGGCTCCAGGTAGAGGTCAAGTTGGTGAAGGACCCTCTGGTGACCAAGATGTTCAGATTATAGAAGCTGTACAACCCATTAGACAAGTGGCTCCTGAAGGTCAACAACCAAATGTTGAGCCTTCCAGACGACCAAGATCAAATAGGCGTCTGATGAGAGCTGGAGTTCAGGTGAATCTAGAAAGACATCCTGGTGATGTGATGAACATTGATGGGTCTCCTATTTTTGAAGAGGAGAATGTTGAAAATATACAAGTTATTGAGCAGACAGAAAATGTTGTACAGACTGTCGTGCAAGAAGAAAATGTGGCTCAGATTGTTGAGTAGGTTGTTGAGCAGGTAGAACAAATTGTTCAGGCTGATGAACAAGTATCTGGTGAGCAAGAGGCTCGAATCGATTTGAATGTTGAAGCAAGTGAACAGGCTGGTGAACTGGTTGGTGCTCAGGCTGGTGATACAACTGTTGGTGAAATGTTTTGGGATGAGGCTGATTCTCCCATGTCAGAAGATCAGAATTTTGATGTCAATATGAACTTTCTGGGTGAGGATGTTGTACAAGTTGAAAGTCTACCAGAAATGCCACCACCTCCACCAGAAACAAATATGCCGCCACCAGAATCAGAAATGCCACCACCTCCACCAGAAACAAATATGCCGCCACCAGAATCAGAAATGCCACCACCACCACCACCTTCAATTCCAGAAAATACTCAATACTTCACTCCTCCAACCATTCAAACTTCACAATCTCAACCTCCACCACTTGAAACTCTAGTCAACGTATCTGAACAACGTGTGCTGGACCCAACAGTTGTTACTGATGTAACTGCAACTGAAGAGGTCTGGGCACAAGTACCTCTCATGACCAGATTGACTTCCAATCTTGAACCTCCCAGTGGTCTCTCCACTTCATCTTCAGCCGAGGTCCAAGGCCTTTTAAGTAAGGTGGCGGACCTGGAGAGATCACTCCAGTCATCATCCCAGGTTGTTTCCGATTTTAAATCTTTATTATCGAACAATCTAGCATCTGAAATGAATATATTTGCTGGGAATGAAAAGCTTGTTTTTGAGAAGCTGGATGAGCTGGTACTGGCCACTAATAACAACACTGAAAACATCAAAGTGGCAGTCCAGGGATTGGAGACAGGGCTGGTGAATGCTGTTCAGACTGCAGTGAAAGGTGAACTTGTTCAACCACTGACAGGTCTGAAGGATGAGGTTCAGAAGTTGGTTACTAGGGTTAGTTCATTGGAAAACAGGCCCACACTTGATCAGGCTGCTGTTGTTAGCACGATTAGTGATGAATGTACAAAGAAGTTCAGACTTAGTATGTTGAAAGAAATATCTGAAGAAATTTCTGGGTGAGGATGTTGTACAAGTTGAAAGTCTATCAAAAATGCCACCACCACCACCTCAATTCCAGAAAATACTCAATACTTCACTCCTCCAACCATTCAAACTTCACAATCTCAACCTCCACCACTTGAAACTCTAGTCAACGTATCTGAACAACGTGTGCTGGACCCAACAGTTGTTACTGATGTAACTGCAACTGAAGAGGTCTGGGCACAAGTACCTCTCATGACCAGATTGACTTCCAATCTTGAACCTCCCAGTGGTCTCTCCACTTCATCTTCAGCCGAGGTCCAAGGCCTTTTAAGTAAGGTGGCGGACCTGGAGAGATCACTCCAGTCATCATCCCAGGTTGTTTCCGATTTTAAATCTTTATTATCGAACAATCTAGCATCTGAAATGAATATATTTGCTGGGAATGAAAAGCTTGTTTTTGAGAAGCTGGATGAGCTGGTACTGGCCACTAATAACAACACTGAAAACATCAAAGTGGCAGTCCAGGGATTGGAGACAGGGCTGGTGAATGCTGTTCAGACTGCAGTGAAAGGTGAACTTGTTCAACCACTGACAGGTCTGAAGGATGAGGTTCAGAAGTTGGTTACTAGGGTTAGTTCATTGGAAAACAGGCCCACACTTGATCAGGCTGCTGTTGTTAGCACGATTAGTGATGAATGTACAAAGAAGTTCAGACTTAGTATGTTGAAAGAAATATCTGAAGAAATTTCTGGGTGAGGATGTTGTACAAGTTGAAAGTCTACCAAACATGCCACCACCACCACCTTCAATTCCAGAAAATACTCAATACTTCACTCCTCCAACCATTCAAACTTCACAATCTCAACCTCCACCACTTGAAACTCTAGTCAACGTATCTGAACAACGTGTGCTGGACCCAACAGTTGTTACTGATGTAACTGCAACTGAAGAGGTCTGGGCACAAGTACCTCTCATGACCAGATTGACTTCCAATCTTGAACCTCCCAGTGGTCTCTCCACTTCATCTTCAGCCGAGGTCCAAGGCCTTTTAAGTAAGGTGGCGGACCTGGAGAGATCACTCCAGTCATCATCCCAGGTTGTTTCCGATTTTAAATCTTTATTATCGAACAATCTAGCATCTGAAATGAATATATTTGCTGGGAATGAAAAGCTTGTTTTTGAGAAGCTGGATGAGCTGGTACTGGCCACTAATAACAACACTGAAAACATCAAAGTGGCAGTCCAGGGATTGGAGACAGGGCTGGTGAATGCTGTTCAGACTGCAGTGAAAGGTGAACTTGTTCAACCACTGACAGGTCTGAAGGATGAGGTTCAGAAGTTGGTTACTAGGGTTAGTTCATTGGAAAACAGGCCCACACTTGATCAGGCTGCTGTTGTTAGCACGATTAGTGATGAATGTACAAAGAAGTTCAGACTTAGTATGTTGAAAGAAATATCTGAAGAAATTTCTGGGTCTGTTCTTCGAACTATTCAAGATGGGCTGTTACCCTAAGTGGAGAAGTTGATAGAAAAAGAATTGCCAAAGCACTTGCCTCAAGAAGTTGAAAATGTTAAAAAGGAAGTGCAGGCACTCAGAAAGAATGTGAATGATACAACTCCAGTGACCGGAAGAACTTTTGGTGCACTGGACAGACACATGCTAGAACAATTATGGAATGATCTCAAGTCCAGAACTGGTGATCATTCCAAGGGGGAAAAGTCGTCTGGTGTCCAAGAAGGGTTGATTAGAAAGAAGAAGGAAGTTGTTGCCAGTGCTGTTGAAAGAGCCTTTGCTACTGAAAGCATTGTGCAACAAAAACAAGTGACTGGTACTGATGCCAGTGCACGATTAGCACAGAGAGCATTTGGCACTGAAGCCACTATGCTGACTGAAGAAGCTGCTGGTACTGAAGCCAGTGAGCCCCAGTTTGAATCTTTCCCAGATATACCAACTACTCTGAAGTCTGTTAAAGGAAAAGAACAAATGGTATCTGGTGAAGAAGAGCAAACTGTTGAAGAATCATCAGAGTTTCCTACTGCTAATGATAAACCTCTAAGAAACTTGAACAAGAATGCATAATGATAGAGATCTTTAAGAGAAATCAAAAAGATGAACTGCTGGCACATCAAAGGGAGATGGCAACTATGGGGACTCTAGATTCTTATAATGCTGGCAGGTTGGGCATAAACATTGATGTGTACAAAAAGATGAAGGAAGACCCCAGAGTTCATCAATGTCTGAATGCATTGAATGATGTTCATGTACGCTCCTTTTACGCTGAAGAAGAACAGATTTATGATTCAATAATTTATGGTGTTAGTGTACCAGAACTTATCAGGCAGAGGAAGGAGGAACTGGTGAACCTCCAGAAGAAGATAAGGAAAAATGCTGGTGCTCTGGAGTTAGAGTACAGAAAGAAATTGACTGGCTTACCTAAGCTTACTGCCAAACAGCTCAAAGCAATTAAAGATGCAGATGTGAGCACATTCATTCCCCTAGACACTTCTCTGAAAATCAATCGTCAACAACTCCAGTCTGCTGTAGAACAACAGAGAGTGTCAAAGGAAACTGAAGCAATGATCCAGACAACCAAATGGAAAGACAAGTATAATGAAATGTTGAATTTCAGGGCTGATGCTAGAAGGATCACTGGTGCAGAGATTAAGCTTGCTGATAATCATGAAGGTATGTCAAAATTTGAAATAAAGTTGACCAGGGAAGGTAACTTTACTGATGAAAGAAAGAGTACTTCAGTCCAGGCGTTTGGATGGACTGAACTGAAGGAGATTGCCTTAACGTTCAGGGGGAAGACAAATTTGTCGACTGATGTTAAAGCATTTCTGAAGAGGGTTGAGAAGGTTTGGAGAAGAAAGCAACAGATGGAAGTTGCAATAGGCATGAAATCGCCAGAATCAGTACCATCTTCTCCATCACCAAAGAGAAAGGCTTCTGAAGATGCTCCAGGACAGACATCGAAGAGAAGGGCCTGACTCTTATCATTTACTTATTGTAATTTATCGTTTGATAAAAAATGTAACTATTTATCAGTTGATGTATGTAATATTAGTTGCAGTTTTTAATTCATAAAAGTAAATGATCAGATTTAGTCTAAGTTAGTATTAAAAGATGAAACTGGAACACTGATGATCTATAAAGTGTTTTCCAGTAACTTAGATTTTTTAGACTAAGTAAAAACTTGTGTTTTTCAAGCATACAAAGTTGTATAGATATAAGCTTGAAAACACTTGCATTATTTCTAAACAAATAGGGGGAATTTTTTAGGTCCATATTTACTGGACTCGCTCCAGACTCGACTACTGGAGCCTTACTGAAGATCTGTCCAGAAACGTGTTCTACAGGACCTACTCCAGACTTGGAATCTGGAGTCCCTCTGAAGATTTGTCCAGAAATAATGGAAGACCAGTGAGCAAATACTTGTATAGGAAATTTGGAGTATTCTCCAGATTAGCTCACTGGACTTCACCCAGTCCAGATCTATTCTACTGAAGACGTTCTCACTGAAGTCAGAATAAAGAAGACTGACAAATGGCGGAGTCCACTGGAAGTCTTACCAGATCTGCACACTGGAGGATTGTCAGTGTTCTAGACCTTACAAGTCTGAACACTGATATCGAGGAATTGACTTTTGCCTTTACACACTTTACAAAGAACATTCCACTTGTTCTTTACCAAAGTACATACGTGTGTAAAGGTGGTTGGTTAAAAGGATAATAAGTCATTTGATGTGACTTTATCCTTGTACCTTAACCAATGCATTTAATGTTCTTGTCGGATCATTAAATGCATGCAACCATATTTGTACGGTACAAAATTCACTGGTGAATTTTGTTGCCTATAAATACAAAGTCATTTCTTTGTAAAAATTACTTTAAAGCATACATTTAGCATTAGAGTGAATTTGTCTAAATACTCTCGATCTTAAACAGGGATACTTCACAACTTTAAGTATCTCGATCCAAAAGAGTTATTTGACAAATATAGATCATTTGTAATTCATAGGTTGTTAGGATACATACTTATTTGTATTATCTTGATTCCGCACAACCTTGTATTTTATTTAACATCATAAATAAAATACACCTTGAAAAATACATAATGTTCCACTTTACTTGTTTATTGCTTTAAGTCTTGTATTACTTTGTTTATATATTCTTGCATTTATTTACAAGTAATACTAGTCCATTCTAGTGATTATTAGACTTGTTGTATTATACACTTCTGGGTTAACCATCGTATTTGGGACCTCACATGTATGTACTGTTGAAACTTGAAAAACTTTGAAAGAATCTTTGCATTTTCTTCAAAATATTAATATTGATAATTGATTATGTAAGTTTTTCTCTGTGGTCCTATATAGTTGGCCAAAAAAGTCGACATGTGGTCACAACCGGTCAAGGTCAAACCCGACCGAACTCATCTTGGTCCGAGTCATGGGTCCTCATTTTCTGACATTTCGGGTTTACTCAGGTCGATCGCAGGGTCGGGTTTTGAGGTTCCAAATTTTTTTAAAAAGATTCTTAGATATCTCGTATTAAAGGATTTTGTATATCTATCTTGAATTTTTTGGACTCTACATACTTAAAGCAATACGTAGATTTTAAGTCCCCATTACTTTAGTTTATTGCCCGATATTTGTTTCAACAGATGAGACTACACTGATGCTATAAATCAGAAAACTAACATATGTAAAATACAATATATCACGAGAACATTGATAGATTAACCTAAAGAGAATATTGATAAATTAACCTAAAGGGAATAACCTGTTGTAATTTGGCGGCGGCGTGCGGGTTTCCCACTGATAGATATATATATATACAATGACAGAAGCTTAACAACATCTTCGACGGAATCACAGAACCGGCAATATGGCCCACAAATCTTGGGTCCATGTGGGACCGATATCCGAATCACTTGCCATATATGTTTTAAGGAAATGATAGGCCCTTGAAATACGCATGCTCGAGTGCCACCTTTGTTGGAATGTATAACTAAATATCATTATTCACGAGTACGCAACGGAAGCAAATCAAACCATGTAATCAAATAATTAACCTTGAAATAGGATTAAGGAATACCTCTTAATGTAGATGATAAAGTAAAGAAACTTTAAAAGGATTTGAAGTAAATCCCTCTACGATTGCACACACGATCCACCGATATAGGTGTGCTAGCACTTGATCACGAACCGAGCAACCTTTGGCTTGATCTCCTTCTTCAAAACCAAAAACCAAAAACCCAAAGGGTTTTCCCTTGGTTTTGGCCATCCAAAATAAGAGAGGAGAGGGGGAGATGAGAGGTTTTTGGAGTTACAATTCTTATGTGTAATTGTTAAAGAAAACCATAAGCCTACCTATAGTATTTATAGGTAGACCCAAACTTGGCCATCAAGTTTAGGGTTTCACTAGGAAACCTAGTAGGGAGGCCGGCCCCCTATGGCTTTTCTAGAACCTTCCCTTAATCGTTTTATCTCCTTACTTTAACGATCGTTAGCTAGTAACCATTAAATATTAACGACCGTTCGTTAACTTATTCGTGATCCATATTAATTAATAAATCAATTAATATTAACTATATTTGAATCGAGACGTGTGACCCCGTAGGCTCAAATCATTTCCGGACATACGTTCATTTTACGTGATTTTCTTTTGGAGTACCCATTATTCTAATAATGAAAGAACAACACAAGATATGTATTAGAAAAAAAGAAGTCAACCATCGATTTTTTTTTTGAAACAGTCGTTTTTCAAGGGTGTTTTGTCAAACAAGTTTTCGAATTTTTTTTTTGTGCAAATGGGTAAACCGGTACTCCCAGTACCGGTTTGGACTTTTTGGGTCGAACATGGGTTTCCCAATACCGGGTTCAAGAAAAGTCGACTGAAACCGGTTCTACCACTACCGGTTTCAGAGTGATGTGATACCGTGCAGGGAATCTTTGACCTATTACAGGGTGATGTGACATTAGCCTGAACCCGGTTTTGCCACTACCGGGTTCGAGCCAGATACGACAAAAAAAGGTTGCATGCAACTCAGTTTATATATACATACTCCACCCCATTTGCTGAACATTTAAAAAAAACGTATTCCACTTAAAAAAAACAGTTTATATTTACAGAAATGGCAGGTCAATCATCTTCTGGTGGTGATTCATTCCCAAATATTACACGGTTTGGAGCCTCAAACAGCGTTTGGAGTCACATGAGTGATGATAACGAGCGTAAAGATGCGGTGACATCTATAATTGAGCGTTTGAAGGCAAGAAAGTCGGACTATGAGGCTGAGATTGCAGAACGTGCAACAGTGGTCCAACCGACCAAAATAGACAGGAGGTACAAGGCCTACCTGCAGCAGAAGGTCCAATGGTTGCAATTAACCATTAACCATCTTACTTTTGCCGAGTCCTCAATTAGGAGCACGATTCAGCACGCGTATACCTTTAGTGGTGAATTTCGCTCAGTTGGTAGTCGCCCTGATGGTTACGTGACTGACCCGGGAGAGGAATACGTAACAGGAAACCCTGAAGCTGCAGCCCCAGCCTATGAGCCCGGTGAATACATTCACCGTAATGATGGTGATAGTTCATTTGACTCCACTGATTCCCGTTTTGTTAATTCGGATTATGACTTATTTATGTAATCGTTTTATGTAATCGTTTTTATGTAATCGTTTCGGTTTTAAATAAAGTAAGTTGTTTCGCCATATATGTTTTTTATTATAAAGTGACAAGGATACCTAATAAGAAAAAACAAACATAAATTTGATATTGAAAGTTGTCATGTTACATGAAAACACCTAGGAATTCAGAAAAAAACGGATTAAAACAACACACACAAAAACGGAAACAGATAAGCGACAAGATTATTGCCATATTCAAAGTTGAGTGCATGTCTTCCTATTATGACCCAATCCGTTGCAAATGCCACATCTAGCTTGTTGTCTTGAGGTTGAAGATCTGCTGGTAGAACTCTCATCCATCTCGTTCCTGTACCGTCTGGTGCGTCTCCTACCCCTATGCGTGACCAGTTTTGCCGGGTCTCCCTGGATCTTCCAATCTACCTCCGCCCAGTAATGCACGTCTCGGAGGGGAGCAAGTGCAACATTATACTGATTTATCCACGTCCTAGTTGTGTACCTCTTACTAGGAAGATTAGCAGCTCTCTCCTGTCTATATCCGCAAACAGCAATGGCATGAGAACATGGAAACCTTTGATGCTGCCAAGCTTCACAAGAGCATTTTTTCCTATTCTCCGCCATGACAACATTGTATGTGTACTCGCCTTGTGCATTTCTTTGGTTTGTTCTGACCGTGTAATTTCCTGTTCGTTCATCATACACTTCCACCCTATGGCTTGTTGAGGCTCTTTCACGCATCTGATAAACCTCCCACATTTTGCGAGCTAGTGGTGGGTTCCAATTGGTGGCCTTCCGGTATTGCTTGACAAAATGGTCTCTTGTCCAAGTAAAAGTCGCCTCAATTAAAGCTCTAATAGGTAGCATACGAGCCTTTCCAAGGATATTGTTTTGGCATTCGGAAATGTTTGTCGTTAAGTTACCCCAACGATGAAGTCCCGAGTCGTGCTTTAGAGTCCACTTATCCAAACCAATGTTTCTCAAATACGGCCAAACCCCCTCTGCTTCACCTCTGACTTCATCTACCGCCCAAGAATACTTGGATTGTTGGGATGTGGAACCGATAACCCAAGCCAAGTTTTTGATTTCCTTGTCCTTGAAGTGCGAGTTGACATTGCTACAAACGTGCCTCAAACAATACCTATGATGCCACCCAATTTCGTTCACTTCATTAATTATGCCTTGATGACGGTCTGAAATGATACACAAATCACCCTGCCGCTGCGATCCGACATGTACTTGAAAGAGATTTAAAAACCATCCCCAACTTTCATTAGACTCTTCATCAACCAAGGCAAAAGCGACAGGCAATAATTGTCCATTGGCGTTCTTCGTCACTACAGTTAGCAACTTACCCTTGTAGCTGCCTTTCAAATGAGTGCCATCGACAAAGATCACTGGAATACAACGTTGGAATGCCCTAATTGCCGGTCCAAATGCCCAAAATACAAACTTGAATGTTTGTATATGGCTTGAACTGGTTGGAGAAT
This sequence comes from Erigeron breviscapus, assembly GCA_034093135.1. NCBI lineage: Eukaryota > Viridiplantae > Streptophyta > Magnoliopsida > Asterales > Asteraceae > Erigeron > Erigeron breviscapus. Next base: position 154,307,009 of record CM067169.1, on the reverse strand, counting down.
GGAGCCATTCTACAACAGTGTCTGGATTAGCATGTTGTAATTCAGCAATATACTTGGGCAATGCATCAAAGTTACTCGGCCAAGTTCCATACAACCTTTCAATTGCGATCCTTCTTGCATTCCACGCCTTGGTGTAGGTGACATCGACATTGAAAGTTGTTTTTACTTGCGCCTGGATGTGTCTGACTTTATAAGTTAAATCCTCCCGTACCTGGTCCAAAATTTCAGAAGCTATCATACTTGCTGTCATACATCGGTTGTTGTTATTAGTCACTTCTCCATAGCAATTGTGACTCTCCACCCACTTTGTGATTTGAAACAATCCTAAACTGTTTCTGCTAGATCCAACTACAACCCACCTACACGGGACCCGGTCCATAACACCACGATAATTCTTCCCCCTGGTCATGCACTGTGCTTTCCAAAACTGTGGTCTCGTATCTTGAACAATAAGTTCTCTGTTTTCTCTTATGTTCCAAAGCCTAACAGCGTATACAAGTTCCGCCTTGCTTTGAAAAAACATTCCTTTTTCTATCACATTTCTTTCTTTCGACCAAAATACCACATCTTCTTGAACTTCATTGAATGGCATTATACGATCTTCATCATCATCGTCAATGTCTGTCTCATCGTCATTGTCTTCATCATCGTCATTGTCTTCATCATCGTCATTGTCTTCATCATCGTCATTGTCTCATCATCTCATTGTCTTCATCATCGTCATGTTCATCATCGTCATTGTCTTCATCATCGTCATTGTCTTCATCATCGTCATTGTCTTCATCATCGTCATTGTCTTCATCATCGTCATTGTCTTCAACATCTTCGTTGTCTTCATCATCTTCATTGTCTTCATCATCGTCATTGTCTTCATCATCGTCATTGTCTTCATCATCGTCATTGTCTTCATCATCGTCATTGTCTTCATCATCGTCATTGTCTTCATCATCTTCGTTATCTTGTGACTGGTTACCCGCTTGAAAAAAACATTGACTTTGAGTCAAGCTTAACAGGTTTGTAAATGTAGGCTCGAACTTCACTTCAAATTGCGCTTCACCCAGATGATAAATCATTGCCAAAGTATTATCATCCGTAATTAAATTTCTAAAAGGAACACTCTTAAATTCATACCATAAATATAATTGCAATTTGAAAGCTTGTTTTGAAACACCAAAACAACTGTAAGTGGCATCACAAATTTCAACATAACTCATTACGTGAAAAAGAGGAAAACTTCTTCTTTTTGATGGATCTGCATTTTGAAGAATCCCATTTACGAATGATACACAATCATCCCATATTAACTGAACCACAATTGGTTTGAATGATGAAGATGCCATTTTTTTTGGAAATATAGTTGAGTGTAATATTATCTAAAAGTATTTGTTATGATACTGATAATGGCTAAAGATAACATCAATATCAATACTACATATATATATATTAGGTTTACAAAACAAAACTAGGGTTTCACCACGAGTCGCCACGTGTCTAGGGTTACGGCCGAACCCGGTATTGGCAAAACCGGGTTCAGGCTGTTTTGTCTTTACACTATTCCAGTCAAAGATTCCCTGCGCAAACGTCAAATCACACTGAAACCGGTAATGCGAGAACCGGGTTCGTTCGACTTTTTCTGAAACCGGTATTGGGAGAACCGGGTTCGGGTCAAAAATTCCAAACCGGTACTCCCAGTACCGGTTTACCCATTTGCACAATTTTTTTTTCCGAAAACTTGTTTGACAAAACACCCTTGAAAAACGACTGTTTCAAAAAAAAATTCGGCAACCATCACCTTAATTCCCTGCTACACCACGCATACATATTTATCTTTCTTTATGGAGTTCCCATTATTGTGTAACAGGATACACACACACACATTAAAAAATAAAGAGAATGTATTACTTGAAAATATGGTAGAGCTGGCGAATCTCAGAGCTTCCTTTAACGACTTTACGAGTCTCCGAGTCTCCAGCGAAGAGTGGTTTTCGAGTCACCATCTCAGCAAAAATACAACCAATGGACCACATATCAGCACTAAAGGAATATTCCTCGGATCCAAGAAGAATTTCTGGTGGTATATAATATAGCGTCCCTAACTAGAAAATCATACAAACGCTTAAGTAACTAACATGTACTCGTATTATATAATGGTGAATCCTAACCGGGTGATAGTTGACAAAACAAGAATGTGAACAAAGGTACGTGATTTAAATAAACACTAAAAACTCGATATCATTTTTACTTACGTACGTTAGGTGTTAAGGTTTTGCAATGAATAACCCTGGATAACCCAAAGTCCGCAAGTTTGAGACTTTTCGATTTCAGATCTAGCAACAAGTTCTCCGGCTTCAGATCTCTATGCATCACTCGCTTCGAATGGCAATAATCAATACCACGTAACAGCTGCAATAGAAAGACCTGATCAAGGATAAAAGAACACATCAGGTATTTAATTAAGATCTAGCTAGAGATATTGTTAACAATTGATGGTGAAATTATTCTTTACTCACTTTAACAAGATAAGGATCGTCCGAATACTCTAGACATGAAACAATGTGTTTCGCTAAACTCATGTCAAGGTACTCGAGAACGGCATACAATCGCTTATGAGTGTACACAACATCAAGCAACCTGCAGGCCAACCAAGCAATAATAATTATATAATCATTGATGGCACAAATACCACAATGAGTCTATATCTAGTTAGTATATGAGTACGTGAGTGTACCTGACAACGTTGTCATGTTGCAATTTTTTTAAAATTGCAACTTCTCTTAGATTTGAAGCTTTAATTCCATTGACTCTGTGGACGTGAATTTCCTTTAGGGCAACAATAACATTATTATTTTTGGTGTCGAGTGCCTTGTAGACGACACCACTCGCTCCTTCGCCAATTTTTTCAATTATATTGTACTGCATGCAGTAAGTTGTAGAAGATTAAATAATCCAGTACAACATCAAATTAAACCATATGGAAACCCTGAAACGCATACCTGTTCCACTTCCATATTTCTGTAACCCAAATGCAATTTTTCCGTACCTCTAGGACCTGAGGTCGTACGGACGACATCCATTAATGATGTTGCTAATTAACTGAGATTTCCCTTATATCTGTACCTTCTTTAATTAAGCGATATGATTTGTGGTTGCTGTTTTAAATTTTTATTTTAGTATTTTAGACAAGGGAAGATCGATCGATCGATCGAGAGAGACAGCGTGTGTGGGTGGGTTTTTTTAAAGGAGGGGTGAATGAGGGGTTTAGGGCGGTGTAGTTGCCATAATCTTTTTTTGCCAAGTTTGGAGCCAATGAGAGATTATGACTAATATTAGGTAATATTCTTAATACAAGAATACCCGGTAAGTCCAGGTCGAATCCACATAGACTATATACAAGGAATAAAGCGAGTTTTAAGTAATTCTAAAGCTTTTAGGTTTTATGACCCTCGTTACTTGATTTAGAGATTAAACTAAAAACAAATTAAACTAAAAACTTAATTAAAAGATTTGTTGTGAACAATTAATTAAAAAGACCATCTACCTAGAATCCGTTCCACAACAAGTTCCGGTTGGACATAAATTAAGCTCAATTTCTTATATGTCGAAAAAATAACCGAGACTCAAATAAATCACTAGACTTGATCACATGAGTACGAGTCTATCCATTTAAAATTTTCCTAATCAATTAGTTTATTTGATTATTTAAATAACAATTATGTCTACTAAATTACCAATCCGTTAACACGCTTAATCCTATTATCCTATTATTATTGATTTTTTTTTTACCAGTCCATGACATAAAGCCAATTATCTAAACCATAGACAATCAAAATCATGTGGACACAAATAATTCCATTAAAAAATTCATATATAACCAACAATTCAACAATAAATAACAAGGATCAAATATATTAAATTCACAACACAACGTTAAGTGAATTCAACTTTTAACTAAAATCATGCAACTAAAATCATGCAACCGTCACATTTTAAAGGTTGGTGATCACGTACCATCTCTCTCTCTCTCTCTCTCTCTCTAATCTCTCTCTCGAATGATCGGTGCGCAATATGTCGAGGCGACCAAACTTCGGACTTGGGAGCGGGATGAGAAGGCCGAGCGCAACCGGCCATACTCAGAGGATTTGAAATCCGACTACCACCCTAAGACTAAAGGGGCCAGGGAGAAAGTTGGCCTTATCAAAGCCGGAAACATCATCATCGAAGAAGAAGACGACGAAGCCGGAAGCTTCCAAGCAAGCCGGTTCCAAGTAGTCGTTGTTGAAGCCGCCGCCGGAAGCAGATGCCGGAAAAGTAGGTCTTGTTTTGTTTTAATTTAAATAATATATGGTTGTTGTGTATGTTAATTTCTTTTAATTAAGCTTGGGTTTAATGAACTTTAATTAAGGTATTTGTTTTGTGTGTATTGTGGAATATTTTTAATGAACTTTTAATTAAGCTTGGGTTTAAGCACTTGGACCACTTTGGAGACTGTTACCCAAAGTCATAATAAATTAAGGTATTTGTTTGTGTGTATCGTGGAGTAGGAGAATCAGGTTTGTGTCATATTTTCGTTGTTTACAACATAATAATAAGTACTTCAATTCCATATATTTTCTTAAATCAAGCTACATGTATTGTCACCATAACACATAAATACGAATTAATTTGACTTGTATTTCCATTCACTTTCTTTTAACCGGTCAAATTCAGTTATTGAACTTTAGTTGTGTCATGTTTATCTTCCATTTTGTATGGTTAAGTCTGCTTTCATGAATATTTCCATCAAACGCCCTTTATGTCTCAAACTTTGTGAAACAAGATTTAAAAAAAAATGTATATGTAATTGCGTAGTTAATTTATCTTAAGATAAAAATAGAAATAATTAATTGTTTTAAAATACTTCGGGTAACATTTTAAGACTTTGGAATTACATTATATATTATTTTTATTATCATTATTAAATAAGTAAAAAAATTGAAAATGAAAAACCATTACTCTATCAGATCAGTTTTTTTGTCCCTTTTCAAAGTAACATTAATTGTTTATCTTACACTACATTCTTGAGTTTTTTTAGATGGGATAAGGAAAGAAATGATAGGGAATAATGTTAAATCTTCATTCTTGAGTTTTTTTTATAAAAGAAAGGAAATGGAATGATAGGAAAACTTACGTTGCATTCTCGAGTTGTTTTTAGATTGGAAATGATAAGAAAGGAAAAGAAATAAAACAAAAATGACATTCTTGAGTTTTTTTTTAAATGAAAAGAAAGGAGATGATGGGAAAAACTAAGCCTTTTTGGATCCCAAATTTTCCAGCCAAAAGTGAGCTGATTTGGAAGGAAAAGTTTCTAGTCTTTATGAAGTTAGGCTGTGTTTGATAACCTCTTAATCCAGAAGTCATGACTTAATCTTAATCCAGAAGTTGGAAATTATGTTTGTTTAGGACTTATCTAATAAGTCATCACTTAATTAAAAAGTACAGCTAGTTGATATTTTACATAATTATCCTTAATAACTATCCCACTATCCACTCCCTAATACCTATCCCCCCACGATTACTAAAATCAAATGGTGGTAAAATTTATCTATATGTATGGCGCCAAATTAAACCTTTTAGAGTAGTTATATGAGTTTAATTATCTCTATATATATCCAGAGTTGTCATTATCTCCCCAACATTCTTCACCATCTAATCAAGTTAACCAATGTACGTTTTTGCTACATCTTTTTTTTTAAGTTCAAGAACAACCCGAAGAAAATGCAGAAGAAGAAGCGGATTGTAAGTCCCAACTCGTTAGATGGTACTACTGAAAACACCTCTATGTCGATGGTGGAGTTACTTTGCAATATATGCACTGAACTGGAGACGACCAGTTGCAGTGTGTATATACCAAGTTCTAGATATATTACTTATATAAAAGACAATAAGTAAAGAACAATGCAATAATACAAATAACTTGTAAGATAACTTGATGAGACAATATGTATTTTTCAATGTGTAATTTATTTATTGATATTAAACAAATTACAAGGTTGATGCGGAACCAAGATAATACACGAATGTAAATATCCTAACAACCTATGAAATACAATTGATCTATACTCGGAATTTCTCAAGACAATCGAAACACTTAAAGTTGTGAAATGTTCCTTTAGCGATTGAGAGAAGATTGCACAAGTTCACCAAGAATATTGCAGGTTTGCAAAGTGTGAACTCTATCGAAGTTTATTCGAAGAGGTTATGTTCTTGGTTGTGCAATGACTTGTATTTATAGGCAAAGTTAACATTGGGATGTTAACTTTAGCCGTACAAATGTGGTTGGGAGCATTTAAGGAATAGCATTTAATTCCTTAAAAAGCAGTGTAAAGTCGCATGTTAAAGTGACTTTACATAACCACCTTTATGTACCTTTTAATACTTAAATAATAAGATAAGGCTTATTATCCGGGTAAAGGTACATAAAGCATACAAGTCAATTTCTCGTAATCAGTGTAAAGCTTTGTAAGGGCTTTCCACTGATGGTCTCTAGTTTGTAACTGACTAGAATGCCAACTGGGCTTCGCTGCCATTGTCATTCTCTATCTTCCATTTGTTGTCTTCGACTTCAACTGGAATGCTTCTTCAACTTGGTCAGTTCTCAACTGGAGGAAGTCTTCAGTTGCGTTAACTGTACGGTGCAACTGGACTTCAATATATTTCTCGACAAATCATCTTGGTCACCAGTTTTACTGGGTCACCAGATGCAACTGGTGACTGGTCAGTGTGAACTGGTGACTGGCCAGTTCCAGGTGAACTGGTCCTAAGAAGATGTTTAGTTAAAGTATCATACCAGGATCTTGGGGCTTGTCTTAGACCATACAATGCTTTGTTCAGTCTATAAACCCAATGAGGATGCTTGTCATCGATGAAACCTGGAGTCTGCTTAACATAAACTTCTTCTTCCAATGTTCCATTAAGGAACGCACTTTTGACATCCATCTGGAAGACCTTGAACTGCAGATGGGCTGCATAAGCCAAGAATATTCTTATGGCTTCAAGTCTTGCAACTGGAGCAAAAGTTTCATCAAAGTCAACGCCCTCTGCTTGACAATAACCCTGGGCAACTAGTCTGGCCTTGTTTCTTACAACATGGTCATCTTCATCCATTTTGTTTCGGTAGACCCATCTGGTACCAATAGGTTCTTTCTTTAACCCTGGTGGACAAGGAACAAGCTCCCAAACATTGTTCCTTTCAAACTGGAGGAGCTCTTCTTGCATAGCTTCCACCCAGCTTGGGTCTGCCATAGCCTCGTCAATCTTCTTTGGTTCAATTAAAGATAAGAAGGTGACGTTTAAGCATTGCTCACTGGTGGCTCTTCTAGTCTGAACCCCACTAGTTGGATCACCCACAATCTGTTCAATTGGGTGGGCTTTAGTCCATCTAGTGTATTGACTAGGCTGGTGTACTACAATATCAGCGCAAGTCACCTGGCGATCTTCTTCAGTTGCAACAACTTCTGGAGAAGGATCAGTCCAAACAACTTCTACATCCTCATCAGAGTCAATGAGGTCTCGATTGGCATCATGAAATTCCTCATTTGAAGGTATTTCATGAAGAACTGGAGAAGTAGGTGTTTGAACTGGTGCTGATATTGGAGTGGCACGTACATCTGATCCAATCACCAATTCTTGTGGTAAGTTAAAATTGATGGAGGGATAAAATGATGTGTCACTGGTGCTTTTCTTCTTCTTAACTGGTTCCAGTTTGTTGTAACTGGAAGCATCTTCTGGTGAAACAACTGACCGATGAACTTGGTCAGTTTCACCAAAGTTGATTGGAATGACTGGAGAAATATCAAGGCTTGGTCTCTTGTTGATTGCTTCAGTTGATTCATCGAATGTGACATGAATTGTCTCATGCACCTTTTGGAGTCTATAATTATAAACTCTAAAGGCCTTTCGAATATTTGAATAGCCTAAAAATACCCCTTCATCAGCTTTTGCATCAAACTTTCCAAGCTGACTGGAATCGTTCAGTATATAAACTGGACAACCAAATACATGGAAATATCCAATATTTGGTTTGCGATTCCTGAGTACTTCATAGGCAGTCTTCTTATGTCTCTTGATGTAGACTGACCGGTTTTGGGTGTGACAAGCAGTTGCAACTGCCTCAGCCCAAAAACTGGTGGGAAGACCAGATTCAGATAGCATACTTCTGGCGGCTTCTATCAGTGTACGATTCTTTCTTTCAACAACTCCATTTTGCTCTGGAGAGTGAACTGATGAGAAGTTTTGAGAGATGCCAGTGTCATTGCAAAATGTTTCAAGTACCTTATTTTGGAATTCAGTACCATTATCACTTCGCAACTGACAAACTTTTCGAGTATACTTGAGCTCAATTCTTTTGATAAGAGAGATGATTTCAGCAGGTGCATCACTTTTGGATCTAATGAATACCACCCAGCAATATCTGGTGAATTCATCAACCACAACTAGAGTGTATTTCTTTCCAGCTCTAGTTTGAACATTCACTAGACCAAATAGATCCATATGTAGCATGTGAAGAGGTTCAGTGATGCTAAAATTTTGCCTAGTTTTAAAACTGGCTCTCTTCTGCTTACCCATCTCACACCCTGGACATGGCTTTTCCTTATTGAAGGAAATTTGAGGTATCCCATCAACCAGTTGCTTGCGAGACAACTTGTTAATGTTTTTGAAATTAAGGTGGGATAACCTTTTATGCCATAGCCAGTTGGTGTCCTCATCAGCTTTGGTATAGAAACATTGCTCTTTTGGAGCTGGTTTCATATCCATGATGTACACATTTCCTTTTCTTGGTGCAATCATCACCACTTTCCAATCCTTGTTAAATATGGTGCCTTGTGCAATATCGAACAATACTCTGAAGCCATCATCGCAAAGTTGGCTTACACTGATCAAGTTATATTTCAAACCATTCACAAATGCAACTCTTTTGAATTTGACCTGTCCATTATTGAGCACACCATATCCTTCAGTCTTTCCAGATTGATCGTTACCAAATGTCACTGTCGGTCCATCTTGGACAGTGAACTCTTCTAGTAGGGGCTTACATCCGGTCATAGTCCGGCCAGCAGCGCTGTCCAGATACCAGATATTTTTCTTTCGATCGCCCTACACACACACAAAAATCATTAGTTCTTTTTGTGAACCCATCTTTTCTTGATGGGTCCACTGGACTTCTCTACAGAAGCCACAGTTGATTGTTGAGGTGTTGAACTGGAGGCTACATCTGGAGCATTATCACCAGCTCCAGGTGCAGGAGTAAAAACAATTGGTATTTGATACTTACTCCCTTTAATTTTACCAGATTTTGTTCCAGAAGGAACATTCTTTAGTTTAGGTACAGAAGGGAGTGGTTTAATATTTTGTTTGAAAACTGGAGGTGATAAACCTCCTTCCAGATTGTTAATCCGGGCAGTACAACTCTGAACCTGCCGAGACAAAAGTTGGAGTTGTCTTTCCAGATTAACCAAAATATTATTTTGATCAGGCAGTTGAACCTTGGACCTTGGTTCAACTGGTGCTTTAGTCTGTTGGGTCTTGGGCACCTTAGACTTTTGAGGTAAAGGCTTGTTACCAGTGGCCTTTTTGACTGAAGCTTTAGCCTGTTTGGCTCCAGTTTTAACCTCAATGGGGGTGGTCTCAAAGGTTTCAGTTTCAACAGCTTCAGGTTGATCATAAAGTGTTTCAACCTTGAGAGCTGGAGGCAATGCATGAAGATCTGGTATAAGAGCTGCCATCTCCAGATCTTCAGATTTCCATGCATTTTTCTGGGCATCGATAGTTCTTGAAAATGCATCGTAGTTTTTGCCAGATGCTTTTACCCATGACTTGATAATCTTTTGTGCTTTTTCAAAATCAGAAAATAATTTTTGATTATCAAGTTCTAAAGCCTCAATCTTTAAAACTGACTCCTTGAGAGCCAACTGGACACTTTGCAAATCATTTAGTTGTGGTTTAACATTGTTCAGTTCAACTAGGATAGTGTCAAGATATCTTTCACTATCAGCTCTTACAGTTTCCACAAATGCCAAATCACCACTTAATGATTCAGCCAGGTCCAGTTTTAGTTCAGGGTCAACCTGGTTATCATAGTCACATACCTTTTTCAGTATGATGTCCACCCATCTTCCAGAGATGACATCTTCTTTCACCACATGCTACTGTTGTTGATCTTCCAAGGCCATGAAACACATGTCCCTTTCCTCTTCTTCATCGTCAGATGAGTCATCAGAGTACTCCCATTTTCCCTCAGTTTGTGCCATTAAGCACTGATCCTTTTTCTTTTCCATGGATAGGAGGGCAATCTGGGCCTTAAGCTTCTTGTATTTAGCTTTGTAGCTATCATCAGGCCGATTGAAATTAGGGACAGAGGGGCCAGTTTGGTTGTTCAACTGACTAGATCTGCATTCCTTCATAAAATGACCTTTCTTACCACACTTATAGCATGTAAGATTGGTCTTATCCAGAGAGCTGGAGCTGGAAGCATTGTTGGGGCCATTAAATCTTTTGGATTTATGCTTAAACCTATTAAAGGTTTTAGCAATCATGGCGACCAGATCATCATCGTCAGTTTCATTACAACCATCACTGTTTTCAGTGGTCAGTCCAGAGTTTAAGAAACTGTTCAACATCTCCTTCATCGAGTGTACCTGGACACTCTCAGCAGATATTAAAGTAGCACAAGGTCGCTCAATTGCATTAGCAACCTTGGAACTCTGGGCATGGTTCATGGCATCTTGCTCAGCCACAAGTCTTGCAGCATTATTATCTTCAGTGAATCTGAAGGCTCCATAGAGCGATGCAAGAGTATGAGTGTGCAAGGTTTTACCTTGTCTTAAGACAAGAACCATGTTTTCCCATTGGAAGGAAGAATATCACAAAACTTCTCAAGAAGAATATCCTTATCCTTCTCTACACCCAATCCTCTCAACTGATTGATGAGGCTAGAAAATCTGGTGTATGTACCAGTTAGACTTTCATTGGGCAAGGCAAAGAAGGATTCATACTTCTTGTTCAAAGCAACTTTTCTGGTGACAATAGTGTCATCACCTCCTTCAAATTGAATCACTAATTCATCCCACATAGACTTGGCACTAGGAAACAACACAAGTGTTGGAATTAGGTCTTCAGGGACAGCCCCAAGGATCATGTTTTTCAGTCTGGTGTCCAAGTCCACCAGTCTGCGATCCTCATCAGACCAATGGTCTTCTGGCTTTTCCCTTGAACCTCTTCTTCCAGTTGGATCAAGAAGAGGATTAACCCCAAGGGACATGGGTATATATGGTCCATCCTTAAGGATTTTCAACATATACCTTTCAATCCCACCAAAATGCAAAAGCATTCTAGCCTTCCATGTACCGAATGTCTCACTGTTTCCATCAAATTTTGGAACAGGAGTGTTAGAGTAGTGTACATGGACATGGTTTGGGGCAGTAGGAGGAGGAGGGTTGGTGTTAACATTTTGAAAAGGTTGTGCATTTGTATTTGAGGGGTTTTCACCTGAACCAGAACCATCTCCACCTTCAGTAGTGTTCATCTTAGCAGATCTAGGCAAGTTTATTAGCCTTCTGCTCTGATACCACTTGTAAGTCCCAACTCGTTAGATGGTACTACTGAAGACACCTCTATGTCGATGGTGGAGTTACTTTGCAAGATATGCACTGAACTGGAGACGACCAGTTGCAGTGTGTATATACCAAGTTCTAGATAGATTACTTATATAAAAGACAATAAGTAAAGAACAATGCAATAATACAAATAACTTGTAAGATAACTTGATGAGACAATATGTATTTTTCAATGTGTAATTTATTTATTGATATTAAACAAATTACAAGGTTGATGCGGAACCAAGATAATACACGAATGTAAATATCCTAACAACCTATGAAATACAATTGATCTATACTCGGAATTTCTCAAGACAATCGAAACACTTAAAGTTGTGAAATGTTCCTTTTAGCGATTGAGAGAATATTGCACAAGTTCACCAAGAATATTGCAGGTTTGCAAAGTGTGAACTCTATCGAAGTTTATTCGAAGAGGTTATGTTCTTGGTTGTGCAATGACTTGTATTTATAGGCAAAGTTAACATTGGGATGTTAACTTTAGCCGTACAAATGTGGTTGGGAGCATTTAAGGAATAGCATTTAATTCCTTAAAAAGCATTGTAAAGTCGCATGTTAAAGTGACTTACATAACCACCTTTATGTACCTTTTAATACTTAAATAATAAGATAAGGCTTATTATCCGGGTAAAGGTACATAAAGCATACAAGTCAATTCCTCGTAATCAGTGTAAAGCTTTGTAAGGGCTTTCCACTGATGGTCTCTAGTTTGTAACTGACTAGAATGCCAACTGGGCTTCGCTTGCCATTGCCATTCTCTATCTTCCATTTGTTGTCTTCGACTTCAACTGGAATGCTTCTTCAACTTGGTCAGTTCTCAACTGGATGAAGTCTTCAGTTGCGTTAACTGTACGGTGCAACTGGACTTCAATATATTTCTCGACAAATCATCTTGGTCACCAGTTTTACTGGGTCACCAGATGCAACTGGTGACTGGTCAGTGTGAACTGGTGACTGGCCAGTTCCAGGTGAACTGGTCCTAACAACGGATGGAACACAATGGGGTACTCAAAGCACTCAATATATGACAAATTTTCGTAACGAAATTGCTAACCGACTAGTATGAAATTTTCATATATGTAGTTGTTGTTTTAATAGCATGTTTGTATTCATATTAAGGTAATGCACCTGTGTGTTTAATTTTTACATTTTATATTAATGTACAAGTTAAATAGTATAATATCAAAATATAAATTATATTTGTAATTAATATTTTGGAATTTTTTTTTAATAATAACGTAACTGCATTTAATATATATCATGTTCACCAATATTTGTTGGTGTGATTTCGTAACTAACTATGTAACAAAAAAATAAAAAAACAATTATTTAATTTCAAGGGCATTATAGTAATCTTAATTATTCAGTCAGTTAATTCAGCACACAAAACAAACAACAATTATTTATTTACCGTCTTACCCGTCTCAGACACACTAAATCCAGACAGACACTTAATCCACACAGCACTTAATGAAAATTTAACAAACAGGCCCTTACTTATTTGTCTTCTCAATTAAACCAATCTTTCTTCTCCAATTAAGGGTATAATTGTAAAATTGTATTTTTTCCTTTCTTTTCCTTTCTTATGAACTCAAGAATATGATTAAATTTCTATTTTCTTTTCTTTTCTTTAATATTCATTTCAACTCAAGAATGCATTTTTTTCTATATAATTTCTTATCCTTTTTTTCCATGTCTAATCATCTCCTTTATTTTCTTTTGAAAAAAACTGGAGAATGTAGTGTTAAGGATTTTTGGTCTTAAAAATTTTCTTGCCAAATTGGCATGATTTGAAAAGAAAAAAAAGGATAATTATGTAAAAGTACTATTTCACCCTTCAATCTATTTCTAATAACTTATATAAGAAGGGTATATTTGTAAAACTATATTTTTTTTCTTTTCCTTTCCTTTCATTTAAACTCAAGTAATTAATCCTTTTGATTCTTTTATTTTCTTTCATTTTTTTTAAACTCAAGAATGCATTATATGCATACAATTTCTTTTCTTCTCCTTCCCTATCCAATCTTATCATCTCTTTTCTTTTAATTAAAATCTCGAGAATGCAGTGTTAGAAACAACAACACTCCCATATTTTTTTATTTTCCTAGAAATCTCCCACCCTTTCATCCATCATCTTTTTCCTCTCTATTTCTACTGTCGGAGCCCTCTACAACTAAAAACAAAAAATAAGTGTTGAACCGCGTTGAAGATGCTGCCAGCGTGGAAGACCGGTGTCTAGGTGACCGGCTTTGTCAAGATAAAGTAAGACCGGTGTCTGAGACACCGGCTTAGTTCGCTACGTAAGTAAAGACCGACGTTGAAGACACTGGCTTTCTCAAGGAAAAGCAAGACCGGTGTCTTCAACACCAGTTTTCGTAGTTTTATAAGTTTTTCAAAGAAAGTTCGTATTTACACCACATGTCTCGAAATCCGTACAAAAAATTTGTGGTTTAGCAACAGGTCATGGGGTGATTTTTAAGGGTTAAAATGTGTTTGTTTGAGTAACTTCATTTAATGCCGCGATGATCCTCATCAATACTTTGGGTTATGTCGATTTGAATTTTGTAAAGGATAGGAAATCGGGTTATGACCTCGTTTATCTGAATAAGCTTTGTGTTTTTTTCATTGTTTTTATTAGGGTATTGTTGTCTATTAGTTGGGATAAAATTGATCCGTTCCGTTTTTGTTTGTTAATTTGGTTTTAGGTCGTTTATAATTGGGATAAAATTGTTAAAGTCATTGTATATTTATGCAAATTTGATCCAGTCTAAGCTAGCATGAGTATAGTGTAACATCCATGAACTTTGACTTTAGTTGACTTGTAATTTAACGTGGTTGAATGTAAACGATTTCGTGAATTCATATGAATTATTGAACGTTTTGTCGCGTTTTAATATAACGTGAATTTATTAGTGTTTACGGGTTTGTCTTAGCGTTTGAATAGTTAACGTTTAGCTATTGGTTGAATTTAGCGGAGCGGGAGCCCAAAAATGGACCCCCTAGGCCGGCCCCCTCACCCTCCCCCTCACTCACTCATCCACTCATTTTACTTTACCAAATCTATTCTATCTCTCTCTCTCATCTCATTCATTTCTCTTTTCTTCCTCCCATCTACCTCAAATCACCATCATAAATTCATAATAAATACTTGTTTCCTTGCTAGATTAACTAAGTAACATAAAGCTTCATAATAATAATATCTTGCAAGAATCTAGGGTTTGAAGTGTTTATCCTTTTCAAGTTTCCAAGAATTTGAAATTTTTAAGAT
>CM067169.1:154187636-154291090 GCA_034093135.1 Erigeron breviscapus | reverse complement strand
TAACTAGTGTTAAGATACCTTAATATGGTTTTAAATTTCACAAAATAACACTTGAAAAATTTATAAAAATTCAGCCCATGAATAGTAAAAATGTCAACTTGTATGTAGTAATTTCCAAGAAATTACATGATAAGTTTTCAAGACTTTTAACTTCCATGACACCACACTCTTTCATTACAACTTTGCTACTTAAATCCACCACATATTAGAGTGACTCATAGCTGTATTTTGATCACCAAATTCGTTCATATGGTTGCAAAAGTCCTTAACATGTACCAAAATGCTTAAACTTAACTCCATTTCATTTACTATAAATACTAGGCTTAAGTTCTCATGAAAACTCACACCTTAAACTTCATTCTCTCTCAATTTAGCACTCTATAAGTCTAAATTCATCTTCCCCTTCTTGTTATAAGTTTCAAAGAACACTTGATTGTTCTAGTATAAGCAAAGTCGCTTTGATCTCAAAGTGCGCCGAAAATCGTCAAGAGAAGTTGTTATCAACAAATCTCTCTAAAGATATTCAAAAGTTCTAGTTATAATACTCAATTTGGGTTGGGAATAATCTTCAATTATTCAGTAAACAAGTCCAAGCCTTGAAAGAATTTCATATGAATCAGAAGTCGTGTTCTTCGTACGTCGAAAGTTTGATCTTAGAGTTCATAAACTCACATTTCTTGTAAGTGTTTTTATAAACAAAGGTATAGTTATATACCTAACTATACAAATTTATATAAACACTATTCACCATCTGTGAATTGTTTCGTATTTTCGATTTGTTTGGTTTATGGATAGAATATATCCTTGATACGCTTTTAACCGTACTATATTTCTAAACATGATTGCCATTGACCTTGGGCATCTCTGGGGTATACCAACGGAGCGGATTGTAGTTCGCAAAAGGTTTGCGATTCGCATTCTGAACGCAACTTGGTTCACCGTATGGATACTACACGACCCAACGTCAACCTTAACACAACTTGAAATATAATGCTTGTTTTTCCTACCAGTTAAGGTATCTCTTCATTTGTAATCAATACATTTTGTATTGATTATAATATATACCCTTCAAGGTATCTTTTCATATCTCTGCTATTGAAAGCATCTCTTCGTTACAAAAATTAATACATTCTTTGTATTAATTATAATATTAAAAATATCGTTTCGATACATGATTAATACATTTCTTTTGTATTAATCCTACTATTTAAAGTAACCCTTCTATATATATAAATATATATGTACATTCTCGTATTCATCTTTGAATACATTCATTATGGATTTAGTATTGATTTTTAAACAATACTATCAAGTATATCTCCATTTTTGGAATAATAAACACATTTACATATTAAGCTAACTACTTAGCTTATTTATGGTATTTCAAAATAGACTTTTAAAGGTTTCAATAAATATAAAATGAGATTTCATTTATAAAGATTTCAAGAATATATTGCAAAGACTATTAAAATAACTCAAACCAGTTACGTTGACAAGCGTATTAATAAATAACCATATAGTTAAATTAAGTTGAATCAAGAAAATAAATCAATTCTATTGTTATAATAGGAATACGTACTAGCTCATCATCACTGTCATCATCAATCTTTGATCTTTAAATCACCTACTGAATTAAGGTGAGTTTCATGGATCCCTATTTATTATTTTAGGACTGAGAATATACAACTGTTTTGTTTTTGTGGACACAATTGCTTAAATGATCCATGCTTATATTTTTGTTACAATGCTCTGGCTCGAAATCCCCTATAAGGAACTTGGACCGATAAATGGAACGCGAATATTATAAATAGTACTATTTGGGTTGACAACCCTATCCGGCATAGTCGCGCTATGGCACAACGGATGTATAATATTTGAACTTAATCGTGATTGCATTGAGCATTAGCATCACAAGAGGGGTAATATATATACGTAAATCGTATGGTGTTAAGGTATTCGGTTTCCAAGGTATAAGCATGTGATAAATGATATTGGTTTAAATGACCATACTTACTTGATATTCGTGTGCATACGATATCTTATTGAAATCTTGTGATCCAAAGGTAAATCCTTATTATAAAAACTGTGAACTCACCAACTTTATGTTGACGAAATTTAAATGTATATTCTCAGGTACTTGAGCTATATGATGCATATACGTGATGCATGTTTTGGAGTCACCACACATAATGAAATAAAAGCATTTTGAGATGTCTTCAGTTGTTATATTGCCTTATTAAAAGAATCTCAAACGTACTAGATATGTACCTGTATTTCTTTTGTAACAAACAATGGTTATTATGTATAAAAGTTTCCTAAAACGTCTCATTTAGAGGTCGTTTATTATAATATGTGTGTTGTGATTCCTCTATTGTTCACACCTTCGGTTTCCGCAAAATAAATATTTTGAGGGTGTGACACGGATGGTACCTTTCATAAAATGGTGTTCCTAAAGTGCATCATCAAAACAATGTAAATGAAATCCAAGTCTTGGCATCAACATAAATGCCATCAACAATACATGAAACATAAGTCATAAATAAAGTAGCCGAACATATGGCTAAAGGTGAAGTCTAAGCATCGGGAAACTAATGTTAATCTTCCTTTATTCTTCTACCCATCTCACGAGCTAAACCTTTCTCTAGCTCAAACCTGCTTATCCTGAAGGACACAACATTTTCATAAAAGCAAGTGTTAGCTAATAAATTAGCTAAGTAAGATACACACAATTTGATAAAACGTTCTTCATTTTACTTATTAAAACATGATCACATTACACTTCATCCACAATTATCATCAACCCATACTTCCCCTTTTTCCACATTCCATCACATTTCATATCACATCAACGAGTACATACAACTTAATGAACATCTCTTAACATATCAACATATCTTACAACTTAGTCAACATCTCATATCATATCATCATATACTTTCAACATAATCAACATCTCATAACTTAGCATAACACACGTAAACATATCCCACGTATACATACTAACACAAGTAGAGTACATACTCCTAATTGTGCCTATCAACGATAAATCATACTTATAAGCAATTTAATCAACGTAAGCAACTTAATCAACTTATCAACTTATCAACTTTAATCAACTTTAAGCATCCCGTTACGCTTTTAACATTGGTGGTTAGTCATTCCACCCGGGAATACTAGATCAACAACTATGCCGCAAGAAAACACTCAAGCGGCCACTTATTGTATCCCGTCATGATGGTTAGTCACTCCACCCAGAAATACTAGATCAACGACTATGTCGCAAGGAGCCACTCAAGCGACCACATACGCACTAGATTTTCAACTAGCACGGGTTAAGCTTAACATAACTTATGCTCGAGACTTCTTATCTTTATTAGCTTAGGCTACACTTTCACCTAAACTAATCACTTTTATTCATCTTTCTTTACTTTATATTAGCTTAGGCTACACTTTCACCTAAACTAATCACATACATCTTACTTTACTTTATATTAACTTTAGGTATATTCGTTACCTAGTTAATGTCACTTCTACTTCAACGTTTAATTACACTAACGTGCACTACTCATAACATTTCTTTCGTGTATCTAGTGAACTAGACATTTCATACTTAAAAGCCACATATAAGTCATCACATATCAACATCAAGTCATAACAACGAAATGAATCAATAACACATATCATATTCATAGCAACATCAACGTAAGCATTATACTACACATGCATATAATTACTTCAACTTTAAATGTCATCACAACATAATTAACTACTTCAACATGCATATGTTCCCATATAACCTCCCACATAACCCGGATAACCCAACACACATAAGATAATCCGATTAAGAGGTTAGTTAAAGAAAACTACTTTTGTTGTGCCTCCAGCGTGATAAAAGTCATGTATCTTACCTCAAAGAAGAGCACACCAATTGATAACTTAAGTTACCAAGCTTTTGCAAGTATTCCCGACTACCTAGAATCATAAAACGACCGTTAACGTGCTAAACAAACACCCAACATTGCTGGTCACGAGTTGTGACATGACCATTATGGTCCCATCTTGACCAAGCTAAACTAAACTTCAACTTTCCCAATCTGTCACTCAATCCCATCGGGACCAAATATGGTCCCGTCAGGACCACATGACCAAAACGCCTCCCTTTGCCTTCCCTGGACAACCATTGCGACATGACCAAAATGGTCCCGTCGGGACCACCTGCGGGATTTCACTATTTTGCATGTTTTTCACTCCAAAACGAATCCAAACACACCCAAGGTTAATACCACGACTTATACACTTAAAATTGACCTTGTTTAAGGTTCAATTGATGACTTGATGCCACCAATTGATCCGGATTTCATCTTCATCAAATCTATGATCGCTTAATTACCCGAAAACGTTATTAATCGATTAAAACATCACAATTATTCAATCCCAACCCTCAAGGTCTGAATTGATTGGACAAAATCTTATTAAATAACTCAATCAACAATCAAAGAATGATGTTATACCTGTATGGATGATAAACGGATCCAAAACTAGAAGAAACCACCTCCGAATCACCCCGAAATTGCTCTAAACTTGAAGGAGAGGCCTAGGGTTTTGTGTGTGAAACTTTAATAGGGTTTTTGATCTGATTTAATGACCTTAAGGTCGTGATATATACCCTATATCTGCTGGAACAATTTTCTAAACTTTACATCTAGGCCCTCGTACTTCCTTATAACTCGTTTCGTCACTTAACTGCTCGTTTAATGCATACGGGAACACTTAACGACTCTTATATCTTATCGGGAACACTAATTGACTTCATTATTCATTATCAACTTTAATTTCATTACTTTAAATCACGTTAATACATATCTCACGTAAATCGTTTAATTCACATAAGCACATATAAAACACATAGTGACTAACGGTCGCTAACGACAAGTTAACAGTCAACGTCAAAAAGTTTTGGGATGTTACAGTTACACTCGCCGTTTTGGCCAACTCTCTAGACTCATTCCCCATTATGTGAGACCCGATGATGTGAAAATTGAGAAGTATGTTGCGGGGTTGCCCCATGAAGTGAGAATGCTTGTTTCTCACCCCACCATGCCTTTGACATACAAAGAGGCAACCACCCGCATCGCTAGCGTGACTTTGGAGCTTATTAGGGGTGGCAAGTTGAGCAAGAGTGATGGCAAGAGAAAAGAAGTATCCGAGTCTAGTGGTACAAGAAGGTGGAGAGGTATCACAACAAGAAACCAACTAGAGGTGGGAAGGTGTTTGCGGCGACTATGCCGGTTAAAGAAGGTTATGCCGGGACGGCTCCTTTGTGCCCTAGGTGTAATCGTCATCACCGGCCTCAATATCGTTGCGAAGCGTGTTTCTATTGTAACCAACCGGGCCATATGGCCAAGATGTGTCCCACCAATCTTAGGGGTGCACCATTGAATGTTGTTCCTCTCAATGCTCGTTTTCCGGCTAGGGGAAATTGTTATGAATGTGGTAGTCAAGAGCACTACCGAAACACATGCCCAAATCTCATCGCCAACAAGTTCAAGTGACCGTGCACCCGAATCAACTACAAATTGCCGGTCCAAATCAAAACCGGGGACTTCAAGGCCAACAACAACAACTTCCTCAAGCTCCTCGTCAACAATTGGCCCCCCGTGGTAGAGCTTTTGCCGTGAATGCGGTCGAGGCTCATGTTGATCCAAACGTTGTGGCAGGTACTTTTCTTCTCAACGACCAATATGCCACCGTTTTATTTGATTTCGGGGCCGATTTTAGCCTCATATCCGATGATTTTATCCCGTTGATTAATGCTAGCCTTAGCCCGTTGACGTATTATTTTGAACTCGAGATGGTAAATGGTGGTATGTCTAGAGTTAGTCAAGTTGTGCGTGATTGTATCCTAGATTTGAACGACCACCCGTTTTACATAGATTTGGTCCCTTTTGATATTGGTAGTTTTGACGTGATCGTTGGTATGGATTGGATGTCGTCCGTTAACGCGGTAATTGATTGTGGTAATAAAATAGTTAGAATACCGTTAGATGATGGTGAAGAATTAGTGGTTCAAGGTGAAAAGTCCGAGTCTTGGGAAAATAAAGTGTATAATGTTAACGTCACCAAGGTTCAATTGATGACTTGATGCCACCAATTGATCCGGATTTCATCTTCATCAAATCTATGATCGCTTAATTACCCGAAAACGTTATTAATCGATTAAAACATCACAATTATTCAATCCCAACCCTCAAGGTCTGAATTGATTGGACAAAATCTTACTAAATAACTCAATCAACAATCAAAGAATGATGTTATACCTGTAGGGATGATAAACGGATCCAAAACTAGAAGAAACCACCTCCGAATCACCCCGAAATTGCTCTAAACTTGAAGGAGAGGCCTAGGGTTTTGTGTGTGAAACTTTAATAGGGTTTTTGATCTGATTTAATGACCTTAAGGTCGTGATATATACCCTATATCTGCTGGAACAATTTTCTAAACTTTACATCTAGGCCCTCGTACTTCCTTATAACTCGTTTCGTCACTTAACTGCTCGTTTAATGCATACGGGAACACTTAACGACTCTTATATCTTATCGGGAACACTAATTGACTTCATTATTCATTATCAACTTTAATTTCATTACTTTAAATCACGTTAATACATATCTCACGTAAATCGTTTAATTCACATAAGCACATATAAAACACATAGTGACTAACGGTCGCTAACGACAAGTTAACAGTCAACGTCAAAAAGTTTTGGGATGTTACAGTTACACTCGCCGTTTTGGCCAACTCTCTAGACTCATTCCCCATTATGTGAGACCCGATGATGTGAAAATTGAGAAGTATGTTGCGGGGTTGCCCCATGAAGTGAGAATGCTTGTTTCTCACCCCACCATGCCTTTGACATACAAAGAGGCAACCACCCGCATCGCTAGCGTGACTTTGGAGCTTATTAGGGGTGGCAAGTTGAGCAAGAGTGATGGCAAGAGAAAAGAAGTATCCGAGTCTAGTGGTACCAAGAAGGTGGAGAGGTATCACAACAAGAAACCAACTAGAGGTGGGAAGGTGTTTGCGGCGACTATGCCGGTTAAGGAAGGTTATGCCGGGACGGCTCCTTTGTGCCCTAGGTGTAACCGTCATCACCGGCCTCAATATCGTTGCGAAGCGTGTTTCTATTGTAACCAACCGGGCCATATGGCCAAGATGTGTCCCACCAATCTTAGGGGTGCACCATTGAATGTTGTTCCTCTCAATGCTCGTTTTCCGGCTAGGGGAAATTGTTATGAATGTGGTAGTCAAGAGCACTACCGAAACACATGCCCAAATCTCATCGGCCAACAAGTTCAAGTGACCGTGCACCCGAATCAACTACAAATTGCCGGTCCAAATCAAAACCGGGGACTTCAAGGCCAACAACAACAACTTCCTCAAGCTCCTCGTCAACAATTGGCCCCCCGTGGTAGAGCTTTTGCCGTGAATGCGGTCGAGGCTCATGTTGATCCAAACGTTGTGGCAGGTACTTTTCTTCTCAACGACCAATATGCCACCGTGTTATTTGATTTCGGGGCCGATTTTAGCCTCATATCTGATGATTTTATCCCGTTGATTAATGCTAGCCTTGGCCCGTTGACGTATTATTTTGAACTCGAGATGGTAAATGGTGGTATGTCTAGAGTTAGTCAAGTTGTGCGTGATTGTATCCTAGATTTGAACGACCACCCGTTTTACATAGATTTGGTCCCTTTTGATATTGGTAGTTTTGACGTGATCGTTGGTATGGATTGGATGTCGTCCGTTAACGCGGTAATTGATTGTGGTAATAAAATAGTTAGAATACCGTTAGATGATGGTGAAGAATTAGTGGTTCAAGGTGAAAAGTCCGAGTCTTGGGAAAATAAAGTGTATAATGTTAACGTCACCAAGGTTCAATTGAAGACCGTGCCCATAGTCAATGGGTTTGTGGATGTCTTTCCGGGTTTGCCTCCCTCTCGTCAACTCGATTTCCGTATTGATCTTGTTCCTAACGCTTCCCCCGTGGCCAAGGCGCCGTATCGCCTATCCATGACCGAAATGCAAGAGTTGGCTACCCAACTCAAAGAACTTCAAGAAAAGGGCTTCATCCACCCTAGCCATTCACCGTGGGGAGCACCGGTCTTATTTGTCAAAAAGAAAGACGGGTCTTTCCGAATGTGTATCGATTATAGAGAATTGAACAAGTTAACGGTGAAAAATCGCTATCCTCTTCCTAGAATCGACGACTTGTTTGATCAACTCCAAGGTGCTAAATACTTCTCGAAGATTGACTTTCGGTCGGGTTACCATCAATTGAGGGTACACGAAGATGACATTCCAAAAATGGCTTTCCGAACCCATTATGGGCACTTTGAATTCACGGTCATGCCCTTCGGTTTAACTAATGCACCGGCGGTGTTCATGGACTTGATGAACCGGGTGTGTGATCCATACTTGGATAAGTTCGTCATTGTTTTCATTGATGACATACTTATCTATTCCAAGACGAAGGAAGATCACGCGGAGCATTTGAAGTTAGTCTTGGAATTACTTCGGAAGGAGAAGTTATATGCTAAGTTTTCCAAGTGTGAATTTTGGTTGGAAGAAGTCCACTTCCTTGGACATGTGGTGAGCAAGGAAGGTATACACGTCGATCCGGGTAAGATTGAAGTGGTAAAGAATTGGAGAAGGCCCGAGACGCCAACCGAGATCCGCCAATTCCTTGGTTTGGCGGGCTATTATAGAAGATTCATCGAGGGCTTTCCGAAAATTGCCCAACCTTTGACCTTGTTGACTAAAAGAGAAAGGAGGTTTGATTGGGGCGAAAAACAAGAACAAGCATTGCAATTGTTGAAAGACAAGTTGTGTGATGCACCCATCTTAAGCTTGCCCGATGGAGCCGATGATTTTGTTGTTTATTGTGATGCATCCGGGCAAGGATTGGGTTGTGTCTTGATGCAACGGGGTAAGGTGATTGCTTATGCATCTAGGCAATTGAAGGTGCATGAGAAGAATTACCCGACTCATGACTTGGAATTAGGAGCGGTAGTTTTTGCCTTGAAATGTTGGAGGCATTACTTGTATGGCACCAAGAGCGTGATCTATACCGATCACAAAAGCCTTCAACACATTTTTGACCAAAGTGAATTAAATATGAGGCAACGAAGATGGTTGGAGCTCCTTAGCGACTATGATTGTGTTATTCGTTACCATCCGGGTAAAGCCAACGTTGTAGCCGATGCATTGAGTCGAAAGGAACGTGTAAAACCGAGGCGAATTAGAGCCATGAGCCTTACCGTACAAAGGAGTGTTCGTGACTCCATCATTGAGGCTCAAAGATTGGCAACTAGGCCGGAAAACTTCATCAATGAAGCTTTACATGGATTAGAAGAACAATTTGATAGAAAGGACGATGATGGATTATATTTTGTTGAACGATTGTGGATCCCCGTTTTGGGTGGGCTTAAGGTGAAATTGATGAACGAAGCTCATAAGTCGGCCTACTCGGTTCACCCGGGTTCCGACAAGATGTATTTCGGGTTGAGGGATTTGTATTGGTGGCCGGGAATGAAGAAGGACATCGCTAGATATGTTAGTGAATGCATTACGTGTTTACAAGTAAAGGCCGACCACAAGAAACCACTCGGCTTGCTAGTTCAACCGAGAACACCGGTGTGGAAATGGGAAGAGATTGCCATGGACTTCATCACGAAGTTGCCAAGAACGAGTAGTGGTAAGGACACCATTTGGGTGATTATTGACCGGTTGACTAAGTCGGCTCACTTCTTAGCCATCCGGGAAGACGACAAATTTGACACCATGGCACGCTTGTACATCAAAGAAGTGATATCCAAACATGGAATGCCAATTTCCATAATAACCGATCGGGATGCCCGATTTACTTCAAAGTTTTGGAAGGCGTTCCAAAGAGCGATGGGTACTCGACTTGACATGAGTACGGCGTTCCATCCGCAAACCGATGGTCAAAGTGAAAGAACGATCCAAACGTTAGAAGATATGCTAAGAGCTTGTGTCATAGATTTCGGTGGTAATTGGGATGTGCATCTCCCTTTAGTCGAATTCTCCTATAATAATAGCTATCATGCTAGAATACA
Organism: Erigeron breviscapus; assembly: GCA_034093135.1. NCBI lineage: Eukaryota > Viridiplantae > Streptophyta > Magnoliopsida > Asterales > Asteraceae > Erigeron > Erigeron breviscapus. The sequence goes on along the minus strand of CM067169.1, from coordinate 154,280,954 downwards.
AATGGCCCCATTTAAGGCCTTGTATGGGAGAGATTGTAGATCACCTCTAGCTTGGGCGGAAGTTGGTGAAAGTCAACTCATTGGACCCGAGATTGTTGTTGAAACGACTAAAGTGATTTCTCAAATCAAAGAGAAGTTGAGAGTGGCCCGGGAACGACAACTAAAGTATGCCAACGCTAGACGACGACCTCTTGAATTCGAAGTTGGCGATTATGTGTTACTCAAAATGTCTCCGTGGAAGGAGTAGTGTAACACCCTTCATTTAAAAATATGGGTTTTCAAAAATTTTCGCCTAACGGCGTTAAAAGAAAGCGGAAGAAACTTTAAAAGTCCAAACCAATTAAAATCTGTTTGGTTTCCTTATTCAATGGTGTTACTTAGTCATATCATCAAAACAAGTCCAAATGGAAACCTGTCGGCTGCCCAACACAAAACAACCGACTACAAAACATGTGAACTTCATAAATGTCTAAACATAAACAAAAGTCTAGAAATATGTAGCAACTATGGGTAGCTATGGTCTTCATCAAGCAATCTACCCACTTCCTCACTCTTCATTCAACGTCTACCTCGGCTAAGCTAAACCTGAGGGAGCAACACATTTCAAAAGACAAGTGTTAGCTAACGAATTAGCTAAGTAAGATAACACTTAAATTATAAAACCATTTATCCATTTCAAACATTATGGATTTATGAAACGTCTTTAAGGCACAATACACATCAACATATCATAACATCAATACTACATAATAGGATGTAATACTCTAAGTGTGCCTATCCTTCATTCTGCATTTCATACATATAACCACATGACTGCTTTCTCTATGTTTTGGCTACTTTGTTACGTTTAACTGCATTACTACATTTTAACTGCATTAAATTGTAACATATGTCACACCCGACTAGATGACAGCCTTACGGATGAACATCAAACGTCGTTAAGGAATGGCAAGCCAATCCCGGAGTAATCCGTATGTACAAGACAAATGAGGGCGGGTCAGACCCCTCGTATTACTCAACTGCATCTCAATGACCATGTTGCTAGGAGCCACCCAAGCAACCTACGTCAACGCACTTAGCCGGGCTAGGGAAAGTACGGGTTAAGCTTAACACTTTCCTGCATCAAATTTTTAACGAGCTCGAACCTGCATCTCATTTAGTTTAGGTGACTTCATTACCTAAACATTTACTACGTAAACTGCTTTTACGTTTTGGGCCCTTAAACGTGCACGTGTCATGGCAACTTAACAAGTCTAGTGAACTAGATGAGCAAGCCATACAATCATGCACAAAACAACACATGCTACATATACTACATCTCAATGCATCACAAGATACTACATAACACTACATTATACTTCATATCATAACATACACTACATTATACTTCATATCATAACATACACTACATTATACTTCATATCATAACATTCACTACATTATACTTCATTTGGGACTGCATTTCAGGTCTCAATGGTCAACTACATAACCCATATCACCTCCCGTGTAACCCCGAATACCCACAAACAATTCAAGATATAAGTTGGGAAGTTATTATTTGAAACCATCTTTTCGTTGAACCCTCAGCGTGTCAAAGTAGTGTATCTTACCTCGTAGAAGCGCACACAAACGATAACTAAGGTTACCGTGCAAAGCAAGTATTCCCCACTACCTATAATGAACATAGGATCAATTAACGAGTATAAACGAGGCTAAACCGGCCTACGGTCTATATACTTGTCAAATAATAGTCTCTGTTGACTACTTCCATCTATTTGTAGACTACTAGTCTACTTTTGACTACTTTCATTCTTTGTAGGCTACTATACTTTTCTGTAGACTACCTGACTCACTTGTAGACTACTTGACTCTTTTGTAGACTACTTTCATCTTTTGACTATATTCAGTTTTGTAGACTACTTTTGTCATACAAGACGACCAAATGAGAGAAAACTCAGTTCTTAACAAATGTAGGGGACTCAAAGAACTTTTCAAAAATGTAAGATTAATCTCCTAACTCATTTTTATAAAGGAGATACGATTTTTGCAATATGACTGAATTTTCAGACTTATAAACTCTTTGTTTTACAAAAGATCTCAACTATCAAACATCCATGGAAACTAACCATGACACCTACAGTTCATATATACCCAAAATATGATTCAATTGACACTATGAAATCATATATTGATTCATGGATTCATTAAACACATTTTACAATTGATTTGACACCCGATTTGACCTAAATCGACTCACAAACATAATCGAATCCAAACCGAAACCCTTTGACCAGAAATGATTGACATAATAATATCAAAAGAATGTTAAATCAAAAGGAAAACATCATATATACCTGCAGATGATTATGGGGATGAAAGATCTAGACCAAAACTCTATCAAATCACCCTTAATCGGTAGAATCACACAAGAATTGCTCAAGGAGGGGAAGGGGCGGTTAGGGCTAGAGAAAAAGGAAGAAAAAATTGATTATGAGTGTGATTAGGGTTTTATTAACCCTTAATCCCGTTTTTTAGCTTCCTTCTAGGTCAAACTTGGTCCCTAGACTTCCAAACATCACATTATTAGCCCAAAACACCTCTATGGACTATATACAACTCAATGAACCCTTCAAGCACCTCAAAAGGCACATGTAGAGTATTTACTCCTAATTGTGCCTATCAACGATTATATCACACATATCTACATATCTTACTTAGATCTCACGTCACATCGTAATCCCACATCTTAAATTACATGTACATCTTTCTCACATATTCTTATATCTTCAATCAATTTACATATTAAGCACTAGCTTTACAACAAGCACGATTTCCCACATCTTACGCACTAGCATTACATCTAGCACGATTTCCCACATCTTACGCACTAGCATTACATCTAGCACGATTTCCCACATCACATATTGCTTTAACATTAGGTACATTCATTACCTAATTAATCCCACATCTACTTTAACGTTTAATCCCACTAACGTGCACAACTCATAGTGATTCATACGTGTATCTAGTGAACTAGGCATACCATACTTAAGTGCCACATATAAGTCATCACATAACAACATTAAGCCATAACATCGACATTATCAACAACACATATCTTACCCATATCACACGTCACATCGTAATCCCACGTCTTACGCACTAGCATTACATCTAGCACGATTTCCCACATCTTACGCACTAGCATTACATCTAGCACGATTTCCCACATCTTACGCACTAGCATTACATCTAGCACGATTTCCCACATCTTACGCACTAGCATTACATCTAGCACGATTTCCCACATCTTACGCACTAGCATTACATCTAGCACGATTTCCCACATCTTACGCACTAGCATTACATCTAGCACGATTTCCCACATCTTACGCACTAGCATTACATCTAGCACGATTTCCCACATCTTACGCACTAGCATTACATCTAGCACGATTTCCCACATCTTACGCACTAGCATTACATCTAGCACGATTTCCCACATCTTACGCACTAGCATTACATCTAGCACGATTTCCCACATCTTACGCACTAGCATTACATCTAGCACGATTTCCCACATCTTACGCACTAGCATTACATCTAGCACGATTTCCCACATCACATATTGCTTTAACATTAGGTACATTCATTACCTAATTAATCCCACATCTTACGCACTAGCATTACATCTAGCACGATTTCCCACATCTTACGCACTAGCATTACATCTAGCACGATTTCCCACATCTTACGCACTAGCATTACATCTAGCACGATTTCCCACATCTTACGCACTAGCATTACATCTAGCACGATTTCCCACATCTTACGCACTAGCATTACATCTAGCACGATTTCCCACATCTTACGCACTAGCATTACATCTAGCACGATTTCCCACATCACATATTGCTTTAACATTAGGTACATTCATTACCTAATTAATCCCACATCTTACGCACTAGCATTACATCTAGCACGATTTCCCACATCTTACGCACTAGCATTACATCTAGCACGATTTCCCACATCTTACGCACTAGCATTACATCTAGCACGATTTCCCACATCTTACGCACTAGCATTACATCTAGCACGATTTCCCACATCACATATTGCTTTAACATTAGGTACATTCATTACCTAATTAATCCCACATCTACTTTAACGTTTAATCCCACTAACGTGCACAACTCATAGTGATTCATACGTGTATCTAGTGAACTAGGCATACCATACTTAAGTGCCACATATAAGTCATCACATAACAACATTAAGCCATAACATCGACATTATCAACAACACATATCTTACACATATCATAGCACCGTCATTATAAGAATCATACTTCATATGCACATATATACTTCTACTTTAAACATCATCATATCAACATAAGTCATTTCAACATACATATATTCCCATAATACATTCAGCGAATACTATTCATTTGGCGGTTAAGCCTTCCAAGCACGTATCCTTACTAACTTGCTATCATAACTCACATAATTCATTTGAACAAAGGGTCGACTCGCCATACATTCGATGCATAACATATCCCTCCATAGAGGCTTATGGTTAGACCATATTACCCACTTTGCTCATAATAAGCTTCCTTTGTTCACCACAAAACCTTTAGACAATTTTGAGCTAATCAAAACACTTCTTTAACAATTCCAACTTTATGAACTATTGTCTTTATGATCTTTGGCTCTGCACTTTTCCTTTCAATAACTTGTCGTATCATGAAATGACATTCAACACCTATGGCATAATCATTGTTGCATATGAACTCAACAATAGATCTCGAGGCACCATCACACAATCATATGGTTTTACCAAGTTTCTAACTCATTCATTCTCTTTCCCATCAATCTAAGAGTGATAGGCATCACTTGAGTTCACCATTTTCCTCATACTTTGACAAACATCTTTAAAATTTTTAACATAACGGCCGTCTCGATTCAAAACATTCAACCATTTACTTTCACACTTTAAGAGCACTTCTTGATCATACATCTTTTCTTTCATGTCCAAGGAAACGGTGCAATAGTTCACCATGAAATAAGCATTTTTGGACAACTTGCCTACTAATTGCTCATGTCATTTCATTACCTTTAACTTCCCACGCAACTTTGTCTCTTATTCCAAGGTGACGTGACCACTCACTTCCGTTAGAGGACCATTAGACCCTTCGTATTGCCACCAAACTTTCGGTGTCTAGTCTTGGCTTTTAACCCAATCACACGTCAACATATAAAATTTACTACACCTCGTATCATAATAGGTCGTATCACACTTCAGGCGGCATCCAAATGAGCATGTCACCACGGTTCATAAACTTCCTCAAGTACAACTTTTGGTCATTTCGTTCTCGGATACCAAAATCTTACTTTTAGACTTATAGTTCCACGCTGGTTATTTATGAATTTTCAGAATCCACTCACATAATACCAACATCTTCGTCTCTAGAAACATCACCTTTGACTGGCTCATTATAGACAAGTGCTTACCATAACCTTATAGTCATGGAATTAAACATTAAATGGAACCTTGTTCCTTTCAATTCTACGCATCAGCTTCTACTTTAACTTTTACTCACTTTGGGCGAATTTAGAATTAGGCCTCTACTTGTAGAAAATCGTAGTAATGTTCCTTACACAGCATGATGTTCTTCATTACACTTAGAATAGATAATAATGTCATCACCGAACGTAATGACTGAACGGTCTAGAGAAACTTTAAACTTTATCCCTTAAGTTCACGACATGGTAAGGACCATTCGTTACCATGCAGGTACTTCAAGAAACTCAATAGGGTCATAATGAGCGTATAATTAACCTAAGCAGGACTTTCATCATCAACTTCATCATATGGTAGTACAATTCGTAAATCTATCTTATTGAAAGAAATACATCCCACCATCGAAAACATTGACTTCTTCCTATAAGTGAGAACAAAACGAAAGGTGTCTTTGAATAAAAGTAGCACTCGTCACACGTCAATAGAAGGTTCGACCTCACGATCGTAACGAAACCGAGAACATTAATAGAACATCTCGAAACTACGGGTGGCCTCGACTTTTGAAGTATAATCTTTGCCTTACATAAGTAGATCACATAGGCGAGAAACATGATCAATTCGGAACCGAATGCTCCTGAAAACTTCTACTTCTTGTGATTTAAGCATCCATAGTTAACTCCGTCATCCAACCTCTTAACTTTTCATAAGGGAAAACTCTTTATCTTGAGAAGCAGTCAGACATAAGATTTTGTACTCATATAGGATATCAACATCACCTTCATGTCACACCGGCGAAGGCAATATGCGATAGAACTGCTAGAAAGGTTCATGTGTTAGTTCTCCATACCTTCATGCAATATAAGGAAGAATCTCCACCTGTAGATACTCGTTCCAATCGTCATCTAACATCCCGTAACGAAACCTAAACGAGTCATAAATCCAAAACAGACCAAAATATGCGCCGCATGGATGGTGCATGCGCCTCCTAACTCGAGCATTTCTGAACAGCAACTTCCATGTGTTTGCACATGCCCCGCATAAACTAAAAAAACTCAGAATATGCGCCACATACCATCTATGACCAGGAAAGATAATTTTAAACAAAATCTAAGCGTCTTCCTTACACCCAAGCACAACTTTAAGACTTCGCAGCTCGAAGAAAATCTCACATCATAACATGGTGTTCAGAGAATGGAAGAGCTTCATGGTTAAAAGGTTCATTCATCCATAGTGTTATCTTCTTTACTTGCTTCAGCTTCATCATTCTATAATCCATAGATACACGTCTACTCTTCATGTGGTTAATTATGCCACCAACCAGTGATTCCATCATTCCCATCTTCACTCCATTCAGATCAGCACAGACACAGTCTCACAAACACGCACATGTCGTGATACATTTACAATTACGTTCGCGACCGGAATTGTAACTGTATCCTTCCATACATGTGTCCGGTAACCCTTCTATGCGTCACCTACTTATAACCTTCAAAAATCCAGCATCAACTCCACTCACCAACTTCAAGTCCATGTCCTTTAGACTAGTAGACTTAACAACATTGACTACTAATCATTTCACTCCTCACTTATCTCAAAACTTCATTTAACTTCATGTACAACATAATCCTCATAAACATTTAATACGGCTATCACTTTCCATTGATCTTCTCACATTTCAACACACTTGAGGCATCAACATCATTATAGTTGTAACACAGTGTTTACTCTCGACACATAAAGATTCACTACATAGAAATTTCTCCAACTTCATTACTTTGTACACCGGTCAACACAAGCATGGCCATACAAACACGCTCGCGTCGTGATACACTTGCAATTATGTTCCGGACCATAATTGTAGTTGTATCCTTTCACATGCGTGTTCGTTACCACCATTGTGTATCACCTTCTTTTCACCAATTCCATTCATCTAATCCTCCAACTTTTGTCCATCTCAACAACTTCTCACATAATATAAGGCAAAAATTTATCAAATTCAGTCAGAGGAATAGAAGATCACCTCGAGGACCGTCTATCGTAACAATAGAATAACTTAGCGACGGAGAAGCGAGAAACGAAAGAATAAAGGCTAAAACACATATTCACATATCAATAAACAACCATCATATAGCCTTATTCCTACACTCTCACTCATCCCAACCCGTCCTAAGGCATTTCATCTCAAAGCTAAACATACCTACTTAAGCCTAACTTGTCGTCTATCAGTTTAAGTCCAATTCTTATGGCACACTTATAGTCATTGGTTCACTTAAACCATTTCTCTGATACCAACTTGTAACACCCTTCATTTAAAAATATGGGTTTCCAAAAATTTTCGCCTAACGGCGTTAAAAGAAAGCGGAAGAAACTTTAAAAGTCCAAACCAATTAAAATCTGTTTGGTTTCCTTATTCAATGGTGTTACTTAGTCATATCATCAAAACAAGTCCAAATGGAAACCCGTCGGCTGCCCAACACAAAACAACCGACTACAAAACATGCGAACTTCATAAATGTCTAAACATAAACAAAAGTCTAAAAATATGTAGCAACTATGGGTAGCTATGGTCTTCATCAAGCAATCTACCCACTTCCTCACTCTTCATTCAACGTCTACCTCGGCTAAGCTAAACCTGAGGGAGCAACACATTTCAAAAGACAAGTGTTAGCTAACGAATTAGCTAAGTAAGATAACACTTAAATTATAAAACCATTTATCCATTTCAAACATTATGGATTTATGAAACGTCTTTAAGGCACAATACACATCAACATATCATAACATCAATACTACATAATAGGATGTAATACTCTAAGTGTGCCTATCCTTCATTCTGCATTTCACACATATAACCACATGACTGCTTTCTCTACGTTTTGGCTACTTTGTTACGTTTAACTGCATTACTACATTTTAACTGCATTAAAGTGTAACATATGTCACACCCGACTAGATGACAGCCTTACAGATGAACATCAAACGTCGTTAAGGAATGGCAAGCCAATCCCGGAGTAATCCGTATGTACAAGACAAATGAGGGCGGGTCAGACCCCTCGTATTACTCAACTGCATCTCAATGACCATGTTGCTAGGAGCCACCCAAGCAACCTATGTCAACGCACTTAGCCGGGCTAGGGCAAGTACGGGTTAAGCTTAACACTTTCCTGCATCAAATTTTTAACGAGCTCGAACCTGCATCTCATTTAGTTTAGGTGACTGCATTACCTAAACATTTACTACGTTTACTGCTTTTACGTTTTGGGCCCTTAAACGTGCACGTATCATGGCAACTTAACAAGTCTAGTGAACTAGATGAGCAAGCCATACAATCATGCACAAAACAACACATGCTACATATACTACATCTCAATGCATCACAAGATACTACATATTACTTCATAACATAACGCTACATTATACTTCATATCATAACATACACTACATTATACTTCATATCATAACATACACTACATTATACTTCATTTGGGACTGCATTTCAGGTCTCAATGGTCAACTACATAACCCATATCACCTCCCGTGTAACCCCGAATACCCACAAACAATTCAAGATATAAGTTGGGAAGTTATTATTTGAAACCATCTTTTCGTTGAACCCTCAGCGTGTCAAAGTAGTGTATCTTACCTCGTAGAAGCGCACACAAATGATAACTAAGGTTACCGTGCAAAGCAAGTATTCCCCACTACCTATAATGAACATAGGATCAATTAACGAGTATAAACGAGGCTAAACCGGCCTACGGTCTATATACTTGTCAAATAATAGTCTCTGTTGACTACTTCCATCTATTTGTAGACTACTAGTCTACTTTTGACTACTTTCATTCTTTGTAGGCTACTATACTTTTCTGTAGACTACCTGACTCACTTGTAGACTACTTGACTCTTTATGTAGACTACTTTCATCTTTTGACTATATTCAGTTTTGTAGGCTACCTTTGTCATACAAGACGACCAAATGAGAGAAAACTCAGTTCTTAACAAATGTAGGGGACTCAAAGAAATTTTCAAAAATGTAAGATTCATCTCCTAACTCATTTTTATAAAGGAGATACGATTTTTGCAATATGACTGAATTTTCAGACTTATAAACTCTTTGTTTTACAAAAGATCTCAACTATCAAACATCCATGGAAACTAACCATGACACCTACAGTTCATATATACCTAAAATATGATTCAATTGATACTATGAAATCATATATTGATTCATGGATTCATTAAATACATTTTACAATTGATTTGACACCCGATTTGACCTAAATCGACTCACAAACATAATCGAATCCAAACCGAAACCCTTTGACCAGAAATGATTGACATAATAATATCAAAAGAATGTTAAATCAAAAGGGAAACATCATATATACCTGCAGATGATTATGGGGATGAAAGATCTAGACCAAAACTCTATCAAATCACCCTTAATCGGTAGAATCACACAAGAATTGCTCAAGGAGGGGAAGGGGCGGTTAGGGCTAGAGAAAAAGGAAGAAAAAACTGATTATGAGTGTGATTAGGGTTTTATTAACCCTTAATCCCGTTTTTTAGCTTCCTTCTAGGTCAAACTTGGTCCCTAGACTTCCAAACATCACATTATTAGCCCAAAACACCTCTATGGACTATATACAACTCAATGAACCCTTCAAGCACCTCAAAAGGCACATAGCTACATCTTTAAACACATTACTACATCAATTAATAAGACATTCAAGTCTCGCACGTATAACACATTAACTACATTTAAGCATTAAATCTACCATAAGCTTACAGACACGTTATGTTGACTTAACGACTCGAGTCAACCGTTAATTAAAAAGATTGAGATGTTACAATTACCTCCCCCTTAAGAGGATTCCGTCCTCAGAATCACTTCAGCGTAAAATAGGTGAGGATAATTTCCGAATTACTTTCACCATAAATATGATTCCGTCCCACTTGCACAAGCTCAATTAACTTCCTATGAAGCTTCTTTTACTTTTTGGCCAAGGATCTCAACCAGGCCAACTACAAACACTCCTTAACATCAATACTCGTATCTCTCCACGGATTTACATTGGTTTCATATCAACATATACATCATATCATCGTATACTCACATCTTAATCCATGTCTTATATCACATCAACATAGACTTACCACTTAAACGTAACTTCATAACATATCTTGGCATATCACACATAAACTTGCCACACGTATTCATATTAGCACATGTAGAGTATTTACTCCTAATTGTGCCTATCAACGATTATATCACACATATCTACATATCTTACTTAGATCTCACGTTACATCGTAATCCCACATCTTAAATTACATGTACATCTTTCTCACATATTCTTATATCTTCAATCAATTTACATATTAAGCACTAGCTTTACAACAAGCACGATTTCCCACGTCTTACGCACTAGCATTACATCTAGCACGATTTCCCACATCTTACGCACTAGCATTACATCTAGCATGATTTCCCACATCTTACGCACTAGCATTACATCTATTTTGGACAACTTGCCTACTAATTGCTCATGTCATTTCATTACCTTTAACTTCCCACGCAACTTTGTCTCTTATTCCAAGGTGACGTGACCACTCACTTCCGTTAGAGGACCATTAGACCCTTCGTATTGCCACCAAACTTTCGGTGTCTAGTCTTGGCTTTTAACCCAATCACACGTCAACATATAAAATTTACTACACCTCGTATCATAATAGGTCGTATCACACTTCAGGCGGCATCCAAATGAGCATGTCACCACGGTTCATAAACTTCCTTAAGTACAACTTTTGGTCATTTCGTTCTCGGATACCAAAATCTTAACAACTCGAGTCAACCGTTAATTAAAAAGATTGAGTTGTTACAATTAGTCCGTTTTGTGAAGCGTGGTAAATTGGGTCCAAGATATATTGGCCCATTTAAGATTTTGGAACGAATTGGTCCGGTAGCGTATCGTTTGGAACTTCCTCAAGACTTGAGTGGAGTTCACAATGTTTTTCATGTTTGTAATCTTAGGAAGTGTTTGGCCGATCCAACACTTCACGTGCCACTAGAAGAAATTCGTGTCGATAAAACCTTGAAATTCGTGGAAGAGCCGGTAGAGATCTTGGACCGACAAACTAAGAAGTTAAAGAATACACGATATACGATTGTTAAAGTTAGATGGCAAGCGAGACGCGGACCCGAGTTCACTTGGGAACGAGAGGATTCAATGAAAGCTAAGTATCCCCACTTGTTTAGCGAGTCTAGTTAGCCTAGAATTTCGGGACGAAATTCCCTTAACGGGGGAATAATGTAACATCCGTGAACTTTGACTTTAGTTGACTTGTAATTTAACGTGGTTGAATGTAAACGATTTCGTGAATTCATATGAATTATTGAACGTTTTGTCGCGTTTTAATATAACGTGAATTTATTAGTGTTTACGGGTTTGTCTTAGCGTTTGAATAGTTAACGTTTAGCTATTGGTCGAATTTAGCGGAGCGGGAGCCCAAAAATGGACCCCCCTAGGCCGGCCCCCTCACCCTCCCCCTCACTCACTCATCCACTCATTTTACTTTACCAAATCTATTCTATCTCTCTCTCTCATCTCATTCATTTCTCTTTTCTTCCTCCCATCTACCTCAAATCACCATCATAAATTCATAATAAATACTTGTTTCCTTGCTAGATTAACTAAGTAACATAAAGCTTCATAATAATAATAATTATCTTAGAATCCGGGTCGTTTTGGTAAGTGAAATCTAGCTAAATCTCTTCATTTTATGTTAGTAAGCTTGTTTCCTAGTCGAATCGTATGAGTTTTGGGTCGATTTCGGATCAAAAAACGAGTTGAGTCATTTTAGGGTTTTTCTAGGGTTTTTAATGAATTAAAACTAATTTCAATCTTGATCTTGATGTTTGAAGTGGATTTATGAAGTGGGTTGAGTTTAATTATGTTTATATATATGTATCTATGTTGGAAATTGAGTTGGAAAGGTCATTTGGTCGAATTGGGAGTCAAAAATGTGGTTTGGGTGTTCTTGAGGTCGTGTTTGTTCCTGGTGAGCTGCAGGTCTGCAGCAGATCGCGCCGCGATCTGGCTCCTTCGCGCCGCGACTCCTGGGTGTCAAGCAAGGATTTCGAACAGAGGTTTTTGTCGCGCCGTGACCTCTGTCCATCGCGTCGTGATTCTCTTGTGCGTGTCGCGCCGCGATTGAGTGACATCACGTCGCGATTTTTGGCAGCTTCATAGCTAAACTTCAAACACTTATATCTTTTAATCCGTAAGCTCAAACAAGTCATATGACCTATCGTTGGATTCGTAAAAGAGTCTACTTTCTTGTAGTAACATTCAATTGGGGTGAATCTTTCTCCATTTCTAAAAATGTCGAGTCGAATGTGTCTTGTTCTTACGCGGGGAAGTTGTTTAAGCGTCTAAGGGTTGTGACTAGACTTAAATCTTGCTAAATCAACTTGTTTAGGGTTATAGAGTTGATCTTGATTATATTATGTTATACATTGCTAGGTTGTGGACACGTAGCGGTTGTCGAGCGCTTATAACTCTTTGCTAACTTGTTATTGTGCTTGGAAACCAAGGTGAGTTTCGTAGCCCCGTTTTCTCTTACATTTGGGGTGAAAAGTGTACATGTTTTACTTAAACGATTTAACGATTTATTTGAAATGATTTGATGTGAAACGATGACTTGTTGAACGTAAATGCTTTGTTTCCATAAACGTATTTGTGAATGCTTGATGTGATAAATGATTGTGATAACGAGTATGTCCACGATTAGTGGCATAACGTAAAGTCCATGTTGATGGCATAACGAGTAAGTCCACGATTAGTGGCATAACGTAAAGTCCATGTTGATGGCATAACGAGTAAGTCCACATTGTGGCATAACGTTGTTATTAACGATATTGTTTAACGTATATATTGTGTATGAACGTTTAGTTGTACCGTAACGTTGTTATAACAAATTGTGAACGTACGGATGATGATGTAAGTATCCTCATCCTTGAATACCCTTAAAGATTGTTATCCCGACACTATGACTTTAACGTTTAAACCTACGAACTCACCAACTTTATGTTGACCCGTTTTAGTACACTTTTCAGGTAAACAAGTTAATCAAGGACGTAATGGATGATTTGCATGACTATGCTAGGATTTGGGCTTGACTATTGGATCCGTGATTCATTGATTCCCTTGACGGGTTATGCGTAGGATTATCGGCCATCATTTTTGAATTGTATTCTTTTGTAACTTTGATGGCATGTGCTCCTTATGCATTTTGTGTTCCCATGATGTATTGTACTCGCATTTGAACATATTCCATGGATTGCCCAATCCTTATTTGCATGTAGTTTTGCCTCTACTTAATTTTCCATGTCGTGCTATGCTTTTCGTGTGACATCCCATGATTCCGCCAAGTTGGGGTGTTACATATAGCCATCTTATGGTGTTATATGGACATTGCAGCACTCATCTTGAGCTTTGAGTAGGTACAAATTATATGTTTTTCACTTTGCTTTTGCATCGTGAATACATTTGGGTACCTTTTTGCGTGTTTGACCCTTTTCATTTTAGGTAATTTTGAACTATAAATAAAAATTAATCATAAAGTATTTGCAATTTTACCAGGTATATCTAAATCCAGATAGATGAAAATGAAACAATAATAGTAAATCTTTTTCCACACGAATAAGATCATGTTAATCCTGAATAACAACCAACATAAAACTTAAAATACAAATATGTGACTTGAGGAATCAAGCCACACAACAACAATAGAATGTGTGACACGGAATAATTAAAACCAAAAGGTGAACAAATGTTTTGAAAAGTTGATGTAGAATGATGATGGATGGCATCACATTATTCCAAGTTTGCTGATGTGCAAAATCGAGTTTTAAATTTATAAACAAGAAATACCGATTTTACTACCTAATGCACACTCTCGGGCAGTGGACCCGTTCGTGTATAGTATAGCTAAATCGTAAGTCAGGATCGAACACAAGGACTTTGAAAACAATTGTTAAAATTAAGTAATTCAAATGAAAAGGGGTTTTGTGACCGAATTGTCACTTTTCAAAAAGTAAAAGTAAATAACTTAAATCCAGTATGACCGGGGCAGGGTTCGTCTGAAGACGAAAGTAAAAATAATTTGTATGACAATAATTTAAAAGGCATCCATCTTGATTTCGCTCAACAATACGCTCAGATTGCACATAAATGAAGTTCAAATCCAAATTAAGTTGATTAAATAAACGAGACTCGAACAAAGCACCAACCCCGTACCCGTCAAGTTAATGACATCATTTTACTCTCTTGCTTAAACTAGTTTCATTACAAAGACCGGTACCCCAAGACATCTTTTATAACTTCCCTAATCAAACAATTGGTTTGGTTATTAAAATAACAATTATGCCTATCGATTGTACCCAACCGTTAACACATTTCTCCCTATTATCATGAACGATTATCTACCGTACCCGTCATAGACCCAATCGTTTGTACCCAAACAATCAAAATGAAATATATGAAATCAATAATTACCATTAAAGACACACACAAATCACCAATCAATTCAAGATAAATTATAAGGAAGAAATACGCTAAGATCTCGATATAACGTTAAATGAAATCAACATTGAATTAATAAAATTGTGCAATCTTTACATATTGTCTTACTCCATCAAGATGGATGATGAAGCGATTAGCCACTCATATTAAAATAAGAATAACAAATAAAATATGAAGAATTCATTGTTACCGAATGATAATAATCGAAAGCGATAAACGAAATTGATCCAATCGTGTTTGAAATCCTTAAAGATGATAAATAGATGAAAATATCTCTGAAAAAGTCTTCAAAATTGGCTGGGGGAAGAGAAGAAGGGTTTTGGGATGTTTTTGCATGCTATTTATACTTCCCTAAAATCTGTCCAGAATCGGACCCAGTTGCGGCGCAGCTAAGCATTGCGGCGCAACCAAGGTTGACTTTCGCATTGACTTTGACTTTCATTGACCAAGGCCGGCTTGAACTTGAATGCATTGCGGCGCAACTATGGGAGTTGCGGCGCAACTTAATTAACTGTAAAATGGTTGCAGCGCAATGGTCTGTTGCGGCGCAATGGAGCGTTGACTTGCGTTGACCATTGACGATTGTTGACTCGTGGCTGGCCAGGCATAGAAGGCGTTGCGGCGCAACTCAACTTTCTGTAATTTGGTTGCGGCGCAACTAGGAGTTGCGCCGCAATGGTCCTTTTGCCAGCTTTGACTTTTGTTGACTTTCTGCAATCTTCATCCAAATGCTCCGGAAATCATCCGTTAGCACTTATTTCACCTCAATAATGTCGTTTTCTCCAGATTTACGCTTAAATACCTGTCAGTAGCCTGAAACACTAACAAATACCATAAACGCACCCAATGTATACAAAAACGACCCATAAAACATGTTAAATCAACTATATTCATTGTGGGAAATGAGTATAAAATACGAGATATCATTTGCCATCCTAGGGATCTTCGAGGTGGTAGCAGTAAGACCAGCTTTGGACGAAGAACAATCAAAAGCGTTGGTTGTGGCAACAATCTCAATAGGACACTTGCTTCCAATGGTTGATGGTGATACAGCTTCAAGATCAACATTAACATTCTTACCATTGTCCGAAACTTCCTTGCCCTATAGGTAATACAAAGAAGGATCGGTTAACAATATACTTTTATTGAAAATCATATAAACAAAGAGGCTGACCTTATTTGGTTTGTTAACAGTAGTAACATCTTCATGAATACTTGGTATTTCATAAATAGCAAATCGTTGCAAAACCTTAGCAATAACGCTTTCATCATCAGTCATCCTATGCACAGTGTAAACGAAATAGTCGTCGTCTAGATTGAACTGTGAGTTTTGAACTTTAAACACAAACTTCCTATTGAGCAAGTTGTTGAACTCATCAGGCATATTCTGACGTCCTTGATCCTAATTTACAACTCAACAAAACATTGGAACATTGAAGGAATATACAATTTGTTTAAGTGTTTAAACATTGGAGAAAAACAATCAACCCTTAGACATTTTATCCATCAACCATTGTTTACCACGACGGATGAGATCTTTTATATGACGCTCAAACAATACGAAGGAAGAATAACCAGTTTCGTCTTGAACACAGATTACGACCCTGATCCTAAAAATAATAAGATAAGAGTTATATTCAAAGTGGATTAAAGATGGGCAAATATTTTTTAAAAAATAAAGAAACACCACAAACTATCATGGTAAATAGTAATGAACTACACACTTACTTGCCATATACATCTGAAACTCCGCACAGTCCTCGCAGTTAAAAGGTTCAGTATCATTATCAAATTCATTTCTGGTTACTTTTTTACTACAATCGTGACAATAGAAAGAATACCAGCCTTCATCAAAGTCAAAATCAATAATAGTGGCAATGATGGTTAAACCAACTTCCTGTTTCATGCGTTGTTAAGAACAAAAGATGTTAAAGTCTAATTATATGTGTATGGGGTTTATATATTAAAAAAAGTAACATTCCGCTATTGTTAGGTAAACCTCTTCGTATTTGGAAATGTCGCTCAAGTTTTTTATCGGATATCCAAGGTAGTAGTCTTCTTGAGTAGATACTACGGTGCCGGTGTTAAGTTATGTTATTTGGTTGGAATCCTCAAGGTTCAAATCAATTATCATATTATACAAAAGTGTATTTGATTTTAAAAAAGAGATCACTAAACTCACCAAATGCTATGCGATTATCAATGTGGTTGCCAAGCAAATTAGGGAAAGTCGCAAACTGATAAAGATCCACATTAACAAATAAAAAGGTGGATACACGAACAGTGGTTGTTTTGTGGAAATTGATCTTATGCCTGTGATCAACCAGCATGTAATCTCCTATATTTGAAGCTATTCCAAAGTTACTTGTTTCCCTAACAGCTCCTTCTTCAAAGAGAGTCTCGAATGAAGCAATTAGATTATTTTTGATCGTTGCTTGTATTTTTGTGCCCTGAAGGTGATAATGAGATTAATGAGTAAAAACTAAGCTAATCTAAACATGTAATTCAAACAAAGTAGCTATAAGTCAGAAACATTATAAATAAATATGTATAACTAATATACATGAATTATAAAACTAAGTAGTAACAATTCAGCTAATCTAAACTTGTAATTCAAGCAAAGTAGCTATAAGTTACAAACATGTATATCTAATAAATCTGAATTAATAATAGAAGATAAATAAACATGTATAAACAATTTGAACATGAGGTTAATCATACATAAACTAATTAAAAGTATTAATGTATTGTTTGTTTAGCTCTAATACTAACCAATTTAATTAAATCACAAAAACAGTGACAAAATTATATCATCAAATTGAATATTCATTCAAACTTCAAATTAATTGTATAGGAAACTTCTATATGGCTGTGACTTTTGAATATTCAAGCAAACTTCAATTTGTATATGACAAGTAAATTATTACCGCGCTTCGCAGCGGAAACGAAAAGTAATATAAAAACACAATATTAATATAAGAACACAAAAAAATATATATATTAAAAATTACCAATTGAAATACATTAATGATAATATAATGATCACATTAAAGGAAATGATAACTAATTGTTGATCATGTGGGGATTAGGATGGAGGTATTGTACCGGCATCATATGACTCATACGGGGTGAGTCGATGGGTATCCAATTGTGGTACCGGGGCTAGGGTTCCCTCCATTACCTTTTTTTTTTTTACCTAATTGTTAAGTATCTCAAACATGGTAATCATATTAATTTTTTTTTAATGTCTGTGAAATAAAACTTCACATGTAAATGCAATAGCAATAGCATTATTAACAGCTGAATTAAGTATCGACATTCGACAATAAGGGTATTCTGTTTATCTTTAGCTGTACATTGTACTGAATTCAAGTTTTAGTAGCAATAGCAGGTTTCTACTTTTCTTTTCACTAGAATTTGGTCA
Organism: Erigeron breviscapus; assembly: GCA_034093135.1. Taxonomy (NCBI): domain Eukaryota; kingdom Viridiplantae; phylum Streptophyta; class Magnoliopsida; order Asterales; family Asteraceae; genus Erigeron; species Erigeron breviscapus. Next base: position 154,262,417 of record CM067169.1, on the reverse strand, counting down.
AATGCATTCAATTGAATTCGTAATCGTTCAAAATACAATAGAGTTCTATTTGAAACCACCAAATGCTAACGCTTGAGACCACTAAATTATATGTAATTGCCTTTTTAGGTTAATGCTCTTAAAGGATGTAAAGTTGTATTCGAGTAATGACACATAAGAGTATAAGACTAAGGGAGGTGATCTGTACACTACCAAATATGCTTTATTGTATTGTATAATACAACACTGTATATAATCTACGTACTTTTCATTTTATTTTCAGAAAGTAAAACATTTTATCCTACAAAAGATGGTATTCAACAAGGACACATTAACCTACCCAAGCTAAACAAAAGGAAGTTTTAAGATAAACAGGCAACAAAAACAAAAAGAACAACACAGAACAAAATGAAGGCAAAAATTTGTGTAGATATAGAACTACTACCTATAATTAGACCTAAAAGACGTTTTTCTTTCTTGGAATGATCATCGTTACGACCACCCTAAACTAAGCTCATTTTTGTAGTCACCCTTCATTGTAGCACTCATCCCTTGTAGTTCAGGTTGCACGGCTGAAGATTGCAAAGAGCATGTCTCGCATTTGGTTTTATTCAAGTACCAGACTGAAAAAACTTGCACCTATAGCTTGATGTTAACTCTGTCTGACATCTTTAATATATCTGAATAAATCCGATCACCTCCAATTTCTTCCGCGGAGGCCCCTGCGGCCACCCTCAAAACATCCTCAATCAACGCAGCGTTACCCATAATATCGACATGGGATCCGCTTTCTAAACCCCTTCCCTCGAGCAGACTCACTGGTGGTTTATGCTTAAACTCTCGTATATAAGTAGCACTTCCTGATGGATTAAATCTCGTTTTTCCTTTCCATCCCTTCGCACACATGAAACCCACACTTAAAGTTGGTATAGTAGTATCACCATCAACAAAATGAACCCCTCCTTGTAAGCATCCTCCACCACCTTTTCCTCCTGCTGCGCTATCGATCCTGATTGGAATGCTGTTGCAGTTTTCTGACTGTGAGAGTTTATACACATACGATCTTTCTGTAGGGATCCCGACCCCATAAAACTATAAATCTCCATATCTGGAGCCTCAGGCAGCCTGGATATATATACACAAACATTGATTAGAAGTGGATTTTCGAACTACTTACATACATTGATACAAACGAGTCAATTATGGCTTTGTTATATTTAAAATTATTTCAACATGCATGTCAAAAAAAAGTTTTAAGCGAGAAGAGGGAAAACCTTCTAAATATTATTCAAAAAGTTAGATTGTCCAAGAAATATAACTTTGTTAACTGTAATTGACATGCTACTATTACTTTTTTTGAAGCAAAAAGTATTTCGTATACATTCAACACGATCCATTATGAGCTGGAATTTTTTACCCATCTTGACCCGTAAACCAACTTTTTCAGCACCTCCGGCTTTGATTTTTGGGAACTAACCAATCTTAATTTGAAAACGTGAAAAAATAAAATAAGTTGGAACACATGAATCGACTTACTTGGTTTCTAAAGGATTCGACCAGTATTTGTAATGGCCATATTTCGGATCATCAAGATCCTCCGCTATGCCAAGAGAGAAGTGAACCTCGGCTCGTTGCATTGTCTTTGGAACCACAAACCGGAGAAGATCAATCAAAGTTTCGGCTGTGTATGCTTTGTTATCTGCTAGTCTCTGAATAATCTTTCTGCTAATCTTACCATACTCTGTCCAAACGTCTCCACAATTTGAACTCGAATTCAAGACCTTATTTGCCTGCATCAATTCCTGTAGATCACAAATAATTTGTGAGGGTTCATCAACTGTGTCTCAAAACCATGGACCATTTGACCAGAAAAGTGTGTACCTCTGAAACAAAGGTGGGAAGCTTTGAAGAATGTTGTTCGGAAGCCTTTTTACCAAATGCGATTATTCTTCCGTAGTTCGTTTGTTGTTTAATTTGGAATTGAGGTTTTGCATCTTTGTTTCTGCTGATATTTTCTCTCGAATTCATTTCAACATAACCTTTTGTCTCGAAATCACACTCGTGCCCATCTTCCGGGGATGAATCCAAATCGCCCCAAATCACTTCTCCACCCTTGGGTAGTAAAGAAATCACAGAGTCCCATGTTCGAGATACACGCATCATATGTTCCATTGTTTGGAGCCCAAGAACCTTCGACTCTAGAAAACCTGGTGCCATAGCCCTGTAAAATCAACTGATTAGGTACATAGTTTGAGACAACAATAGATATAAAGTTTGACTATAGGCAGCTAAATGGAGGGTTAGACAGGTTGGGTAACTGGTAAAACAGATTCAGGTCAACTGGGCAATCCATACCGACTGAAATGAGCCTAGGTGGGTTGACCCAAAATACAAGTTATGCTTGGACATCTGACATCTTATAATTCATGTTTCAAATACGATTACTGTTAAAATGATCAAGTTCATGGTTAAGTTTCATATTCTAAATGTGTTGTATGAGAAATGCAGGAAAAGGACTTCAGGAGCTGTTTATTATCAAGTAAAGGGCTGAAGCTGTACAAACTGGAACTTCAAGTTTTGGAGCAGAAAAGAAAGGAAGGAAAAGAAGAGGGACTAAACTGAAACTAGAAGATATATTTATCTTATAACCCAATTTAGGGTTAATCATTCAAGATACACATATTTTTTCTCTGTATTTTCTCCGATCAATATTATTCTCTTATATTCATATTCTGTATCTATATATATATATATATCTGTATCTATATATATATTCTGTATCTATATATATATCACATCGATATATATATATTTTCTGTATTATAATCATCATATTGATGATTAATTCGATCTGGTTGTAATAATAATATTCTCTATTACTTAATCATAATAATTTTAGGGTTTGTTCTTGATTAATTGTTGATAATCTGGGTTAATAATAATATTTTTACATGGTATCAGAGCCAGGTTACCTAATCGGTGGTTATTGATTCAATTAATTGTTCGATCTAATCAGATCTAGGGCGTATTCCTCTTCGGAACCCTAGATTTTTGATTTTAGGGTTTGTTCATCTGGTAAAAGTTAGGGTTTCTTCTGGAAATCTCGATCTAAGTTCTTCCGCTGTGTTTCTGGTTGTTTTGCCTAATTTTTTAATCAAGAAAAAAATTAGGGTTTTCTGGTTTTGATTTCAGATCCTGATTACTTCTCTTGACTAAGTGAATCAAGAGAAGGATTAGGGTTCCTCTACCATCGGCTTAATAGCACTGTATTGTATTCTTCTCCCTTTCTATTCTATTATTTGTTTGGTTCTGCTTATATTTTCTTCTCAAACAAATTTTATATATATATATATATCAAAATTTCTTTATCTTCAATCTCGTAAAAACATTCGTGTTAATACTTGACATGCCTTCATACGAGAGGTTAGGAATCCTGTCACTGACACGTTTGTGAGGTTAAGATCTATTTTCTGCACTGTTTTTTATTTGAGAAGAAGATATTTGTGATATTTTCTGTGTTTAATTGTTATTATCTGAATTTTCTGTGTGTGTTTAAATCTATCTTATCTGTTTCTTATTTGCTACTTGGAAGTATTATTTGTTATTTCTGTTTTTTGTTCTTATTTGCAATGGATGCTAATAATAATAATAATAATAATAATAATAATATTCTCTATTACTTAATCATAATAATTTTAGGGTTTGTTCTTGATTAATTGTTGATAATCTGGGTTAATAATAATATTTTTACATGGTATCAGAGCCAGGTTACCTAATCGGTGGTTATTGATTCAATTAATTGTTCGATCTAATCAGATCTAGGGCGTATTCCTCTTCGGAACCCTAGATTTTTGATTTTAGGGTTTGTTCATCTGGTAAAAGTTAGGGTTTCTTCTGGAAATCTCGATCTAAGTTCTTCCGCTGTGTTTCTGGTTGTTTTGCCTAATTTTTTAATCGAGGAACAAAATTAGGGTTTTCTGGTTTTGATTTCAGATCCTGATTACTTCTCTTGACTAAGTGAATCAAGAGAAGGATTAGGGTTCCTCTACCATCGGCTTAATAGCACTGTATTGTATTCTTCTCCCTTTCTATTCTATTATTTGTTTGGTTCTGCTTATATTTTCTTCTCAAACAAATTTTATATATATATATATATCAAAATTTCTTTATCTTCAATCTCGTAAAAACATTCGTGTTAATACTTGACATGCCTTCATACGAGAGGTTAGGAATCCTGTCACTGACACGTTTGTGAGGTTAAGATCTATTTTCTGCACTGTTTTTTATTTGAGAAGAAGATATTTGTGATATTTTCTGTGTTTAATTGTTATTATCTGAATTTTCTGTGTGTGTTTAAATCTATCTTATCTGTTTCTTATTTGCTACTTGGAAGTATTATTTGTTATTTCTGTTTTTTGTTCTTATTTGCAATGGATGCTAATAATAATAATAATAATAATAATAATAATATCTCTATTACTTAATCATAATAATTTTAGGGTTTGTTCTTGATTAATTGTTGATAATCTGGGTTAATAATAATATTTTTACATGGTATCAGAGCCAGGTTACCTAATCGGTGGTTATTGATTCAATTAATTGTTCGATCTAATCAGATCTAGGGCGTATTCCTCTTCGGAACCCTAGATTTTTGATTTTAGGGTTTGTTCATCTGGTAAAAGTTAGGGTTTCTTCTGGAAATCTCGATCTAAGTTCTTCCGCTGTGTTTCTGGTTGTTTTGCCTAATTTTTTAATCGAGGAACAAAATTAGGGTTTTCTGGTTTTGATTTCAGATCCTGATTACTTCTCTTGACTAAGTGAATCAAGAGAAGGATTAGGGTTCCTCTACCATCGGCTTAATAGCACTGTATTGTATTCTTCTCCCTTTCTATTCTATTATTTGTTTGGTTCTGCTTATATTTTCTTCTCAAACAAATTTTATATATATATATATATCAAAATTTCTTTATCTTCAATCTCGTAAAAACATTCGTGTTAATACTTGACCTGCCTTCATACGAGAGGTTAGGAATCCTGTCACTGACACGTTTGTGAGGTTAAGATCTATTTTCTGCACTGTTTTTTTATTTGAGAAGAAGATATTTGTGATATTTTCTGTGTTTAATTGTTATTATCTGAATTTTCTGTGTGTGTTTAAATCTATCTTATCTGTTTCTTATTTGCTACTTGGAAGTATTATTTGTTATTTCTGTTTTTTGTTCTTATTTGCAATGGATGCTAATAATAATAATAATAATAATAATAATAATAATAACAACAACAACAATAATGGTGAAGATGCTCATTCTGATTTCCTTAATTTCCTTAATGAGCCTGAAACTAAAATTAGCAAATTCGACTTTGGTGATCCTTTGCATCTGCATGCTAGTGATACTACCAGTACACCTTTAATTGGTTTTAAATTGCTTGGAACTGAAAATTATAAAGTATGGGCTTGTGCAATTGAATTGGCTTTGGAAACTAAGAATAAAACTGGATTTATTGATGGTACATGCTTAAAAAATTTGATAATCCTGTTTTAGCTAAGCAATGGGATAGATGCAATGATGTTGTTCTTAACTGGATTTTAGGTTGTGTTTCACAAGAATTATATCTAGGTCAAATTTATTCTAAAAATGCTTGTGTTGTTTGGCAAGAACTTAAAGATACTTATGATAAGGTTGATGGATCTGTTACTTTTAATTTGTATCAAAAGATAAATTGTCTTGCTCAAAATGGATCTTCTCTGTCTGACTATTATCATAAACTTTCTGCTTTATGGAAACAATTTGATGCTATGATTCATTTACCTTCTTGTTCATGTACTGCTGCTCCTGAAATTCAAAAACATGATGATCTTATGAAATTAATGCAGTTTTTAATGGGATTGGATGATGTTTATGTGACTGTTAGATCTAATATTCTTATGAGAGATCCTTTGCCTACTGTTAAAACTGCTTACAATATTTGTTCTAGAGAAGAATCTCATAGAGGGGGGATGGGTGATAAATCTGTTCCTTCTTCTTCTGCTTTCATTGCTAAATCAAATTTTAATAGAAATAATGGTTTTAAAGGGAATAAAAACTCTTTTGATGCTAAAAGGACTTATGATAATAATTTTGAATCAAGAAAAACTTTTGATCAAAATCAAAGAGTTTTGAGGCCTCCTAATCCTAATCTTCATTGTACACATTGTAATAGGATTGGACATACTATTGATAGGTGTTTTGTGCTAAAAAAATAAGAACTCTTCAAATCAATTTAACAGGTTTTCAAATAATAATGTTAATATTGATAAAACTGGTTCTGGTTCTAATCCTTGTGATAATTCTGGTATTGCTTCTACTTCTTCTAATTCTCTTACTTCTGATCAAGTGGCTAAACTGCTTAGTTTGTTAGATACCAAGTCTTCTTCTTCACCCAGTCTGCATGCCAATATGGCAGGTATGCCTATATGCAGTAATTCTTGGTTTCTTAGTTGCAACTCTTTCTTGTTTAATGCTTTGATCAAATGGATCATAGATAGTGGTGCTAATCAACATATGACTATGTCTGCAAAGAATTTAATCAATGTGGTGGATATTTCTGACTTAAAGTGAAAAATTGGACACCCTAATGGTACATGTGCTACTGTGAAACAAATTGGAAATCTTCATCTCAAAAATGGAATTGTTTTATTTGATGTTTTGGTTGTACCAGAATATAATGTAAATTTAATGTCTGTTCATAAGCTTGCTAGAGATAATAATTTGTTCATAGGGTTTGATCCTAGTACATGCTATATTCAGGATTTACTTCAAAAGAATGTGCTGGGGAATGGTAGTGAGCAAGGTGGCTTATATGTTTATGATGATCTTCCTCTTCCTTCTTCTTCTGTTGTGTGCAATTCTGCTTCTGTTCCTTGTGAGTCTAAATTGTTGTGGCATATGAGACTTGGTCACCCAGCTGATCAAGCTTTATCTGTTTTTTCAAAAAAACTAAATCTTCCTTCTAATGTGATTGGACCTTGTGATGTTTGTCATAAGGCCAAACAAACTAGAGAACCTTTTCCTTTGAGTGAACATAAATCTGTTGGTTTGGGTGATTTGATTCATTTAGATGTATGGGGGCCATATAAAGTTACTAGTAAAGAAGGTTTCAAGTATTTCTTGACAATTGTAGATGATTTCACTAGGGCTGTTTGGACTTTTATGTTGAAAAATAAAACTGATGTTTTTGATTATTTCAAACAGTTTTTGGAATTGTTAAACACTCAGTTTAATGTTAAAGTTAAGGTTGTAAGAAGTGATAACGGGACAGAGTTTGTAAATAAACAAATGGCTTTCTTATTCACTTCAAAGGGAATTGTTCACCAGACTTCTCATTCTTATACCCCTCAACAAAATGGAATTGTAGAAAGGAAACATAGACACCTTCTTAATGTGGCTAGGTCTCTTATGTTTCAGGGGGGAATACCTTTATATCTTTGGAGTGACTGTGTGCTTACTGCTACTTACTTAATTAATAGAACTCCTTCCTCTATTCTTAAAGGAAAAACTCCTTATGAACAAGTGTATGGAATTGAACCTTCTTTAAATCATTTAAGAGTCTTTGGTTGTTTGTGTTTTGCAACAAAATTAAATGTGTCTGACAAGTTTGAGTCAAGAGCTGAAAAATGTGTTTTAATTGGTTATTCTAATAATAAAAAAGGTTATAAACTTTATAGTCTTGAGTCCAAATCTTATGTGTATTCTAGAGATGTTAGGTTTTATGAAAATGTGTTTCCTTTTACAATGAACAAAGAGATGTTTAAACAGCAGTCTGATTCTGTAAACCAATTAATTTTTTTTGATATGTTTGATACATTTATTCATAAGGAAAATGATTTCATGCCCAATGATGAAGAGGAAGACAATGGTATTGATCTTAACATTGGAGGTGAGCTCCCACATTCATCTAACAGTCCAAATAATACCAATCAAAGACAAGTGCTTAACAATTCTCCTGGCAGCTCTATTAGAGTTACTGAGAATTCTGTAGAGCAAAACTTGTCAGGTGGTTCAAATGAGATTGTTCGAGAAGTGGTTGAGCCTGCAATCATGTTACAAGATATGAATAATGAGTTACAACCTGAGGGCAATATAAATGATTCTGTTACAAATGAAAATATTCTTAGAAGGTCTTCTAGACAGTCTATTCTTTCTAAAAGATTGCAAGATTTTGAAATTCAAGGAAAGGTTAAATATCCCTTGAATAAAGTTATAAACTATTCTCATTTATCTTCTGAATTACATTGTTTTGCAACTTCTTTAAATAAAAGTTGTGAACCTTCCTCTTTTAAAGAAGCTTGTAAGGATATAAATTGGATAAATGCTATGAATGAGGAAATTGAAGCTTTAAACAGAAACAATACTTGGACTGTCACTTCTTTACCTAAGAATAGAGAACCAATTGGTTGTAAGTGGATTTACAAGATTAAATATAAAGCTAATGGTGAGATAGAAAGGTATAAAGCTAGGTTAGTAGCTAAAGGTTACAGCCAAAAGGCTGGAATTGATTTTGATGAAACATTTTCACCTGTTGTGAAAATGGTCACTGTTAGGTGTCTTTTAACTGTTGCAGTTTCAAAAAACTAGCCTTTATATCAACTTGATGTTAATAATGCATTTCTTTATGGAGATTTAAAAGAAGAAGTTTATATGGAAATGCCACAAGGATATTCTAATAATAAGTCTATGGTTTGCAAGTTGAATAAATCTTTATATGGCCTAAAACAGGCTCCTAGGCAATGGAATTCTAAATTGTGTGGTGCTTTAATTGAATATGGGTTTGTTCAAAGTAAATGTGACTATTCCTTGTTCACAAAAACTCATGATGATATCTTTGTTGCTTTACTTGTGTATGTGGATGATATTGTGTTAACTGGTAATTCTCAAGCAGGAATTGATAGAGTGAAAGATTTTATGAATTCTAAGTTTAGAATCAAAGATCTTGGAAAGTTAAAGTATTTTCTTGGTATTGAAGTGCTTGAAAATGATTCTGGTCTATATTTAACTCAAAGAAAATATTGTTTAGAACTTATGAATGAGTTTGGTCTTCTTGGGTGTAAACCTATTAACACTCCTCTTGAAATGAATATGACAATTAAGCCAGGTTCATCTTCTTTACTTGAAGATATTTCTGTTTATCAAAGGTTAATTGGGAAATTAATATATTTAACCTTAACTAGGCCTGACATTAGTTATTCAGTACAATGTTTGTCTCAGTATATGCATTCTCCTACCAAGGAACATTTTAATCTTGGACTCAGAGTATTGAGATATCTTAAAGGTGCTCCAGGTAAAGGTTTGCATATTAAGAAAGGTAATGATCTTGATCTTGTGGGATATGTTGATTCTGATTGGGCTAGGTGCCTTACTACCAGAAAATCTGTTACTGGTTATTCTATATTTCTGGGCAATACTCTTGTGTCTTGGAAAAGCAAGAAGCAGAACACAGTAGCCAAGTCCTCTCACTACTAGAAACAGGGCTATCCTTGACCCGCTTTTTATGACCCACGCTAATAGATGACGCGCAAAGTGAGAAGTCATAAAATAAGGGTCATTACGAGTAAATTTACTGTTGGGGATGACGCGTTTTCAGAAGCGTCATAACATATGGGTCATAATCTGTTAAAATTTAGGTTTCTAGATGACGCTCGTTTTGCTTTGTCCTAAATAGGGGTCATCGTTTTTTTTGGCACGATTCCCTAGGCATCATTACTTATAGTTTTGGTCCCAAAAAATCCCCCAATCTGAAAACTTAGGCGGCTTCTTTTCAATCCTTTCCCTCTTCACTCCCAAATATTTTCTTTTAGATCTCCTCACCCTTTTTATTCTTTTTCCGTCTTACTCGAACCCTAACCATTCCCCTTCCCCCCCCCCCCCCCCAAATAACACGTTCATCAATTGATATCAAAGGTATTTTCTTTATTCCGCTTACTGATTATATGTTATTTTTATCTATATATCAAGTGGTAAATCTGTTTTTAAATAAATTTTAGGGTTTCAGTCATCTTCAATCTATCAATTACGGATATTATCTTGTTTTGAAGGTAACTACCTATCCTTTCCTTTTAATTTCTTTTATGCCGTATAATTTTACTTCAACAAGGCTATTTTCAATTCATTATATCGTTGGAAATATTACTTTGGGTATCTTACTTTCTCATATTTATTGTAGATCTTAATTTAATTTGATTTAATATGATAGACATTTTATGGAATTGCTGTAACTATCGATATAAATGCAATTAACATAGGCTATTTGCTTTTACTTTGAATTGTAATCTGGATTGAAGTAACTACAAAACTTCAATTATAAAAGTACAATTTACTTACATGAATATACCAAAACTCGAGGCCACTTACGAATCCTAGCATCTAATATAGAGATCTGACATATGGGGAGGATGGGGATGATATCTGACCAGGTTGTTGTTAGTAATGGGGCAAAGCAGAGTATACTGCAAGCAGTCCTTGCTGTTTGTTCCCCAGGAGACGAGGTCTAGTGCTATGTGCTTTTTTGCTATATATGCTAAGATAATCCCGACTTTTTTTTTGTGGTATTATATGTGGAATTGTTTTCAATATCTAACAGTATTTCTCCTCTTTCAGGTTATAATTCCAGCTCCATTTTGGGTGAGTTATCCTGAAATGGCAAGGTTGGCTGATGCAACACCCGTGATTCTTCCTGCAAGTATCTCAGAAAATTTTCTATTAGACCCAAAGCTTCTTGAATCTAAACTAACTGAAAAGTCAAGACTGCTAATTCTTTGTTCTCCATCCAACCCAACTGGGTCGGTTTATCCTAAGAAATTGCTTGAAGAGATTGCTCGAGTTGTTGCAAAGCATCCAAGACTTTTGGTATTGCATCTCAATCCCAGTCCCTAATTTGTCAAACCCGAAACTACCCATTGATATGTTATTGCTGCCTCTATAGTTTAGTTAGTGTGAACCTTACTTATAATGTTTCTGTACAGGTGCTCTCTGATGAAATATATGAGCACATTATATATAAGCCAGCAGTCCACACAAGTTTTGCATCTTTGCCAGGCATGTGGGAACGTACATTGACAGTCAACGGGTTTTCCAAGGTATAAGGTTGCATTGATTTTCTATGAAGGCACAAGGTGTATTCTTCAATGATTGAACAATATCTTATTAGCAATGTCTAACTTGGCGACATATGCGTAGGCTTTTGCAATGACTGGTTGGAGACTTGGATATATTGCTGGTCCTAAACACTTTGTTGCTGCATGTAATAAAATTCAAAGTCAGGTAAATATGTCATGATCATTATAACTTTTGTTAAATATTATACTTTTTTGTTTGATAACACAAGTTGTCTTTCTTTATTTATTCAGTCAACTTCAGGTGCCAGTAGTATATCTCAAAAAGCGGCTGTTGCTGTCTTTCTTTATTTATTATAGTTTTTAAGTATATTGTGTGTTTATATATCAGGATGGCTAGGCGCAAGAGGTATCTACATAGTCTGAACTGAAACAGAAGGCGAGGAGCATAATGATGAAGCATTAGATCATTTAACTGCAAACCACATTCAAGAAACAAATATCGGGTACTAACATCAGTCATTGATCTCTCGATTACTAATGAGTCCTAGTATCAGCTATATATTATTATTTGTTTTATAGGAAATCTGTGACCAAAAACAAGATAGCCTTTCAAAAATGGAAGAGCCTCATCTAACTTGGACAAAATCATTCGCTAGATTTGCTCACGAGCAGGTAAACTATAAGACGGCTATTTAAAAATTTATTTATAGTGTATCTACGACTTTGGTTGTTAAATTAAAAATCATATTCAACAACACAGTACGTACAAATGATATTTTCATATAGGCAATGAAAAACAACGGCAAATAACTAAGACTGGGAGAAATGTATGAAAAAGCCACACACGTAAAAATGGAAGCTTTGTTAATGAGAAGCTGCTCAAGTTGTGGTAAGGTGTTTTGTGAACATAATTTTTAGATGATTATATTTATACATGTTAATGGTACATATATTATCGATATATAGGTATCCATACATGCTGTTGCAAATGACTACCATGACACACACCTTTGGAGAAATGATGATTTTTCTAAGGTCATAGAAGTTATAAATATGAAGCTTTGTACATACTTTTCCTGATTTATATTTGAGTGTTGTATATAAGTTATAAATATGAAGCTTTGTACATACTTTTCCTAATTCTTTGTAGGGCAATTGCATTGTATGATGTAGAAGCTGGAAACAATAAGAGGGCTAAACTTAACTGGGTTAATTCTAAGGTTAGTTATTTGTTGAATATTATCTTGTGCTGCTGCTGTTTGTTAAGTATGTAGTTAGTTGTATGTTAAGTTAGTAAGTTAGTTACTTAGTTGGTTAGTACACCTGAAACTGATCGAGATCCAACTAGTTGTATGTTGTTGTATGTTGCTGATTGTTAAACATGGAGGAAGTAGTTGTTGTATGTTGCTGAATTTATGCTGCAGAATTTATGCTGCTGATTGGATGTTGTTGTATATTTCTTGTGTAGTGTCCACGTCAGCCCGGAAGCACCGAATGTGGGTACTTCATGTTGAAGTTTATGAAGGAAGTAGTTAAACATGGAGAGTTGTTGTATGTTGCTGATTGTTAAACATGGAGGAAGTAGTTGTTGTATGTTGCTGATTGTTAAACATGGAGGATAGTTGTTGTATGTTGCTGATTGTTAAACATGGAGGATAGTTGTTGTATGTTGCTGATTGTTAAACATGGAGGATAGTTGTTGTATGTTGCTGATTGTTAAACATGGAGGATAGTTGTTGTATGTTGCTGATTGTTAAACATGGAGGATAGTTGTTGTATGTTGCTGATTGTTAAACATGGAGGATAGTTGTTGTATGTTGCTGATTGTTAAACATGGAGGAATAGTTGTTGTATGTTGCTGATTGTTAAACATGGAGGAATAGTTGTTGTATGTTGCTGATTGTTAAACATGGAGGAAGTAGTTGTTGTATGTTGCTGATTGTTAAACATGGAGGAATAGTTGTTGTATGTTGCTGATTGTTAAACATGGAGGAATAGTTGTTGTATGTTGCTGATTGTTAAACATGGAGGAATAGTTGTTGTATGTTGCTGATTGTTAAACATGGAGGAATAGTTGTTGTATGTTGCTGATTGTTAAACATGGAGGAATAGTTGTTGTATGTTGCTGATTGTTAAACATGGAGGAATAGTTGTTGTATGTTGCTGATTGTTAAACATGCTGAGGAATGTTGTTGTATGTTGCTGATTGTTAAACATGGAGGAAGTAGTTGTTGTATGTTGCTGATTGTTAAACATGCTGAGGATGTTGTTGTATGTTGCTGATTGTTAAACATGGAGGATAGTTGTTGTATGTTGCTGATTGTTAAACATGGAGGAATAGTTGTTGTATGTTGCTGATTGTTAAACATGGAGGATAGTTGTTGTATGTTGCTGATTGTTAAACATGGAGGATAGTTGTTGTATGTTGCTGATTGTTAAACATGGAGGATAGTTGTTGTATGTTGCTGATTGTTAAACATGGAGGATAGTTGTTGTATGTTGCTGATTGTTAAACATGGAGGATAGTTGTTGTATGTTGCTGATTGTTAAACATGGAGGATAGTTGTTGTATGTTGCTGATTGTTAAACATGGAGGAATAGTTGTTGTATGTTGCTGATTGTTAAACATGGAGGAATAGTTGTTGTATGTTGCTGATTGTTAAACATGGAGGAAGTAGTTGTTGTATGTTGCTGATTGTTAAACATGGAGGAATAGTTGTTGTATGTTGCTGATTGTTAAACATGGAGGAATAGTTGTTGTATGTTGCTGATTGTTAAACATGGAGGAATAGTTGTTGTATGTTGCTGATTGTTAAACATGGAGGAATAGTTGTTGTATGTTGCTGATTGTTAAACATGGAGGAATAGTTGTTGTATGTTGCTGATTGTTAAACATGGAGGAATAGTTGTTGTATGTTGCTGATTGTTAAACATGCTGAGGAATGTTGTTGTATGTTGCTGATTGTTAAACATGGAGGAAGTAGTTGTTGTATGTTGCTGATTGTTAAACATGCTGAGGATGTTGTTGTATGTTGCTGATTTTAAACATGCTGAGGAGTAGTTGTTGTATGTTGGATTGTTAAAATGATCAAGTTCATGGTTAAGTTTCATATTCTAAATGTGTTGTATGAGAAATGCAGGAAAAGGACTTCAGGAGCTGTTTATTATCAAGTAAAGGGCTGAAGCTGTACAAACTGGAACTTCAAGTTTTGGAGCAGAAAAGAAAGAAAGGAAAAGAAGAGGGACTAAACTGAAACTAGAAGATATATTTATCTTATAACCCAATTTAGGGTTAATCATTCAAGATACACATATTTTTTCTCTGTATTTTCTCCGATCAATATTATTCTCTTATATTCATATTCTGTATCTATATATATATCACATCGATATATATATATTTTCTGTATTATAATCATCATATTGATGATTATTTCGATCTGGTTGTAATAATAATATTCTCTATTACTTAATCATAATAATTTTAGGGTTTGTTCTTGATTAATTGTTGATAATCTGGGTTAATAATAATATTTTTACAATTACAAAGTTAAATTTTCAGCAATAATAATCAGATCTTTCAAACAAAATGATTTAGGAGGTTAATTTATTAAAAATGCATTTAGGCAAAATCTGACACATCCAACCCGGTTCCTTTTTAAGTTTTTTTTTTAACCATTAGATAGAACATAATCTAAATTTAACACTTCACAACTAAATAGGTCAAATATAATAAATTGCCCCTGAATCTGAGTTTCTATGATAAATAGGTCGAATCAATGCCTTTAGTTTGACTTTCCAAATTCTAGGTTAAATTTACCTTGGTATCAGTCAGAAACCTATTAAAACAAAATATTTCTTTATAACTCATTAAGTGCGTCATAATCTTGAAGTAGAAACTTGGACTAACCTGACCATAGCAACATCTTTGGGTTCAGCAGATAACAAACAACTAACTGCCTTTGGAATACCCAGAAACGCTGGTGCAATGTTCATGATTGCTTTGATATGCTTGGCACACCACCCTGGACCGCCACCTCCACCCATTGGAGGAGGGGCTTCCACCCATTTAAGGAAGTGTAGGAAGTAGTTAACACCCATCGAGTGTGGATCCACAACCACTTTATTGTTGCCATTTGTTACATACATTAGCTCAATGTTGATCTTCAGTCTAGTAAGTGTTTGATCCCTTACCTCAGTGTTCTGAAATGAAAGCCTCCAGTCGTAAGCAGCCATGTACATATTTTTTTGATCATAGCCAATTTTAGCCAAATTCTCTATAAGAACGGCCCAAACAAAATATCCAGGAGCAAAATAGTCTCCTGCAACCAGTCCCGAAATTGGCCTGACTCGAATGCCTGGTGGGTCAAGCCCTGTTTCACTGTCCAATGATAAATGCTCCAACCAACACAATGGCCTAAAATCACAGTTTACATAAATAAGTTCTCAAGATGTGTATACTACCCCATCACTACAAATCAAGTAAAGGACCATATCTATGGAATTGGGTATTACTATGACCCATTTTGTTTATGTACACATATGTAAAGATAAATAAGTAAAACCTTGCAAGATGTTAGAGATTGCATCAACATAATTTGATGTAATATACTTGAGCGTTGCTCGTTTTTGCCACAAAATAGAAAGAAAAAAAAAAGGCCTAAAGTTCAAGTTACTAAGTTCTCTGAAATCCAAACCTATCAAACGCAAAATTAGATAAATACATCGACTGTACCATGATCACAGCAATCATATTCTTGAACTGTCATTGCCACAATTGAAGAGAAAATGTTCTATTTTGTTTTTAATAATAAAATGGGTAATCATGTAAGGCCATTCCAAAATCCAAACACAGGCAGAATGTTTGTTTGTAGACTTTGCTAAAAATGGAAATCATGTAAGCCCGAACCCTTTTCGTTATGTATTGAACTAGTTGGTGTTATTTCATCTGAAGCCATAGATTTTCTTTTTAAACAATTTGTGAAATTTGATCAAATAAAAGCAAGCAAGATAATGTATAATACATGCATACTTCAAGCTTTTTGAGCACTAGTTCATCAATGATAGCAGAATTTACCTTGCAAACTGTAAACATATCAAGTTTTGTACAGCTAGAAAACCAAGATAGAAGATGGTCAAACCTCTTAACGATCTCAGTAAAGCTACCAACCCAAAGACGTTTTCGAAAAAGCCCTTCGGAACAAGGCTTTCCTTCCCATAGCTCGAGCCCACTGGTGATCATTCCAGGGACGAAAACCACAGGGTGCAATGGGGTTAACCCTTCATTCTTGAGTCTTACACCAGGTGGTTCAGGGCCTGTTAGTCCAGCCAAATTAGCTGGCAAACAATGGTACAAAAACAAGAGTAGCCACCATGTTGTACACAAACATCCTATGAACCAACAACAAGAATTCACACACTTCCATCCTTTTTTCTTTGTGTTCTTGTGTTCTAGAATTATTTGACCTTTTTCTTGTTTTCTGTCATCTTTTTTACTGTCAAGTGATTGTTTCTCATCTTTTAGGCTATGTGATTCATAGCTTTTCAATGTTGGCTGACACAGCTTTCGAAACCGAAGAATTGAAGCCATTTTCAAGAATCACACTTAAAAGGAGATCAAAGTTGATACTTTTTGTTAGCAAAGTTCACACTTATAAAGTTTGTAACTTTGCTAACAAAAATCACCAAACAGAAAGAATTACACTCAAAACAGAGCTAAAACAGCTGAACTTGTCCAACAATTATAACACAAAACTGTTAACAGATTTGAGGCAGATTATAATTAAAATGATCATCCAGTTGTATCTAAAGTTGTTTATTATAACTATGATTACATCTATATATAGGATTGTATTTTATCGTTGTTAGGTAAGACGATGCACATTTATAAAAAGAGAATTTCTCAAACTACATGCATCATTTGTTCTTTGGATTTATAATAATAGAAGCAAGCATGAATAAGAATGAATGAGAAAAAAGACCTGAGATTTAGGAGCATAATGAGGTTGATTTAGTGAGATTTTGTAAATGTCACTACTTTGTTCATAAATAACAACCCCTGATATTGTGGGATGGTTTTAAAAGTAGACTAATTCTAAACGCTCTAAGTAGACTTCATTGTAAATGAATCCACCGAATGCACTCATATTTGCCATTCATATATTAAAAGACTTACTCTAAAAGACTTCATTGGAAATCAATCCACCAACACTCCTTCTCCTCAAGACCATCCCAATGAAGCTGCAGCATCCTCCATGAACATCTGAGAATCTGTTTCCTCTTCAACCCGGTAAAACCTCAAAATATGCGACGCCGCATGCCAATATGACATGTGTACGTATATGCAGCGTATAATGCTGCAGCTGCCAACATTTCTGGCGGAAACTTAATAACCAAGTCATAACTCCGTATCTCCAATTTGGCATAAAAATATGCCATCTTTTCCAGCATCTATTTTCAAAAAACATTCACATCCAAATGAAGTACTTTAAGAAAACCAGCTAGAATTTAATACTAAAAAGAAAAAGAAAATACTAGTGTACGTAGTAAATAAATGTTTAAACGATTAATACGGAAAAAACACTTACTTTTGCATCTGGCGGTTTATCGACGGCATCGAGATACTGTTCGAGAAATGTATGCACTGTAACAACATCTACTTCCCATCCTATGTCCTCATAAATTTGCTTCTCCATAACCTGCGCGATATAACGTTCATTGCGATGAGGATCGGGATCTACACCACCATTAATTTCTGTAATAAGATCATCGAGTGACGGAGTATTAGGTGAAATAGAATTCATCGTATCGAGTCCAACCCATCGGGTTAGAGACAACCAGAGACGTGGAAAAGTTCTCGGCGGGAAACAACGTGATTTGAAAGAAAGCGATCAAGAATGTTAACGGCAGCAAACGTATTATGTGATATCGACCAAAGGTCATGTCGAATATCCAGTCAATTACGCCTTGTCTTTTATCCACATCGATCATATGTTGCCCAAGCATATAGTTAGCAGCCTTGCTCCCATTCTACAAGTGAAAAAAAAAACCCGAACATGTTAGAACCCATTTTAGACGTCCCTAAAATGGGTACTGTCTTCAGAATATGTACAATAATTGCTTAACAAATGTATATACAGACGTAGGCGGGGTGTCGGTGCATGTTTTGTAACTAATGATTATTGGCGTTTATCATAATTGATAAAAGGGGAGTCCGTTGGTGCAATTTACGACCGTCGCATCGCTACGCAATTCATGTAACACCCGGTTTGAAAAAGGTAAATAAATTATGTATTTATTTATCTATAATCTATCTATCCATAAATAATGACTACTATATAAATCAAACTTTTTTTAAAGGCCCTATATAAAGCATAATACCTTCCTTTTTAAGCCACAAGTTCGAAATACCAAAATGCATCTAATAACATGGGAGCGGCAAAGTTGCTTAAAGTGAAAAGACCAAGTATTTTTTGGACATCATGTGCGACGCATACCATGAACCTTATGCTTGAAGGTATTTATATTTGTTATACATGTTTTATATAGTGTATTTAGATACATTTATGAATTTATTCTAATAATTCTTATCCTTATAATGACTACTATATAAATCAAACTTTTTTTAAAGGCCCTATATAAAGCATAATACCTTCCTTTTTAAGCCACAAGTATCCGAAATACCAAATATACCCCTCTACACATAACATGGGAGCGGCAAAGTTGCTTAAAGAAAGACCAGTATTTTTTGGACATCATGTGCGACGCATACCATGAACCTTATGCTTGAAGGTATTTATATTTGTTATACATGTTTTATATAGTGTATTTATATAAATTTCTTTGAATTTATTCTAATAATTTTATATTTTATGTTTTCCAAGGTATTGGTGCACTTGAAGGTATAAGAAAACCTTGATCAAGTAAAGAAACTAACCATCTTCATTTATTCTCATCACAAAACGTTGGCTATGATGAGAAGTTTCACCAAGAAAAGGGACATTATTCGACCCGGTGTTACAAGATTCGCTTCTTCATTTCTAACTTTACAAAGTTTGTCCGAGAAAAAGGAGCAATTAAGGCAAATGTTTACTAGCTTGGAATGGGATGAGTGTAGATTTTACAATACCGTTAAAGGGAAAGCCGCATATGGAACGGTGCTAAATCCTTCCTTTTCGGCTAGTGTCACATTATGTTTGAAGGTGTTTACTCCTTTGGTCAAAGTCCTTTCGAATGGTTGATGCGGAATGGGTTTTGTCTATGGGACATTGCAATATCCTCATGTGCGGTGAATAATGATCAATATGATCCGAGTAATGACAACTTAGTGATTTACTATAACTTATTTATTTCTTTTATGAACTTTCATATTTATTTATTTATTAGTTTGTTTAATTTAATAATGTTTTAAAATTGTAGCATTTTGGTGGGGAAGTCATGGTGCTTCAACACCTAATTTGAAAAGGATTGCAATGAGGATTCTTGCGTTAACTAGTAGTTCATCGGGGTGTGAAAGAAATTGGAGCACATTTGAAGCGGTTAGTAAAGAATAACTATATATCAATATATGGTATAGTTTTATACATTTATGACACTTTGTTGCTATTTTACTAACTTTGTAGATACATACAAAGAAAAGAAATAGATTGGATGCGAGTAGATTGAACAATCTTGTTTTCTGTCAATTCAACTCTACTTTGATGGAAAAAAAACAAGAGGAGAAAAGATAGGAATGTTGAAGTGCTATTAGCAAATGATGCTGACTTGGCTCAAGAATGGGTTGTTGAATGTGCAGAAATGGGGACGGAGCAAAGATGAAGAAGGTGAGGCTCATTGGGAAGCGGTTGGTGAAGCTATGGAGCCGAGATTTTTACAACCCCAAAAAAGTTCTAGAGCAAAGGCGCCTAAAGCAACTCCAAGAGAACTTTTTGATGAAGAGTTTGAATCCGAGAGTGAGGAGGTAGTATATGAAGAAGGTGAATACGAGTCTGATGGAGCTCAAATCAGGGAAGGTTACGGGAGATGTTTAGTATTTGTGTTACAACAATGAACCTTGTTAAACTTTCTGCTTGCGTTCTGTCTTTGTGTTTGTGTTAGCCCTTGTTAAGTTTTATGTTTAAAGCCGAATCTTTTGTGACTTTCGAACACTTTGCTATTTGTTTTGTTGCACTTTTGAAGTTTTCAGAATCGTTTAAACTTTTTGTTAGTATTTGAAGTTTCAGTTTCATAATTTTCTACATAAACTTTTTTGTTTAAACTAATTAACTCTTTTTGTTTGCTTTCTGTTCAGTTTTTTCTGTTCAGAACTTTGTGTTTCTGTTCGATCCTCATTAGTCTTCTTTCACGTGACCTGAAGATAGCAGCTTGAATGAAAGGTATGCAAACTTATGATTTTATGTTTTCAACACGTGATATATCGTAATTACCCAAATTAAGACTGTTCACCCAAATTAAAAGGTATTAGATGTATGTGCGCAGGATGCGACGCCGATAGTAGTAGTGATGGCGGTGACGGTGGCGGTGGCGGTGGCGGTGGCGGTGTGGTGGTAATGAAAATTAATTGATGTAAGAAAGGTTAATATGGTTATTTAAAGTTGAAGGATCTATGTTGTAAATTATTCATTAAGGGTATTATAGGTATATAGATGAAGATGTTTAAATTAGTGAATAAAAAAGAGGAGTAATATGATCATTTCAAAGTCTTAATTGCTTAAAGGGGGAGAGGTAGTTTGTTTTATATAGTAGTATAATATAAAGTATAAAGTATAAAATATAAATAGGTTATACTCAATAATCTATTAATTAATTAACTAATTTAGGATACCTTTTATTTATTTTTTTATTTATTTGTGGTATATCGTAATCACCAACTTAAATTCATAAGAGCCCTCATAATGTCATGTTATTGGCTCGTTGCTGACATTGTTATCCTTCCAACAACGAGTCAACAACCGCTAGTGTTACCCTTAGTTCGCTTAGATTCATTATTGGGACGACGAGTTGAGCAATGAAACAAAAGAAATCTATTTAAGGGGGAAAAATTAAATAAATGGGGTAAATGGTGAGTCCTAGACAAGTGGTGGTGACATTGGAATAAGTGGTTAGAGGGTTTTGTTAATGTGAAACTAAGAGACTATACAATCTCTCAAGAATATGACACGTGAATTTCACTAATTCTTTCCTAATCTTACCTTGAATTTCCACATGTCATCATCTATGAATTAGAGAAGATTTTTAGGCTAATGAATTAAGAGGATTAATCATTCCCTTTATTAAAATATTAAAACTAATTATATTTTAAATTAAAAAATGATAATAATAATAATAATAACAATAATAATAATAATAATAATAATAATAATAATTTTGTAATTCCTAGGGAGTGGGGGCGATAGTATCTCGGCTTCCCACTAATTTCTTGTAATTTCTATGAATTTCTAATAAAATGATGTTATAATAAAATAATAATAATAATAATAAAATTATTATTATTGGGTTGTAATAATTGAAAACAGATAATATCTCGGCTTCTCACTAATTTCTTATAAATCCTATTATTTTCTAATGAAAAATAAATAAATAATAAAATAATAATAATAATAATAACAATAATAATAATAATAATAAAACACATGAAAAAACATTTATTAAAATTTATACTTACAAAGTTTATGGGGAGCATTTTTGTGGGAGACCCTCCTGCACATCATCAATTTCATTATCAATAACATAACAAGAAGATGAAAAAAAAGAGATCAATAGACGTGGTCTAGGTCGGTCAAACAATTAAATATCTTCTTTTTCATTTGATAACCTAAATTGAACGGGTTTTATTTTTTTCATTCTTTTGCTTCTCGACAATGATTGTGAGAAAAATATGGAAACTTATCACAAACCCTAGCCACCCATGGCCATCCACCTCCAGTCATCCACCACTACTAGTCATCCACCACTACTGGGTTGCAACTCCACCACATCTTAGGTGATACTTGATAAGACTGAGTTTTGGGTGGTTGATGAGGAGGTGGAAGAAGAGCTTGATATCGATGAGTTTAAAACATGCTTGGGGAAGTGGATACATAGATCTATTTAGTTATACGAGTCATATGTCCGCGCAATGAGGCGGTGATGGGGTAGCGGCGGGGGCGGCGACGGGTGTCGGCAACGGTGGCGGTGACGGGTGGTGGGGGCGCAATGGTGGTGAATGTAAAAGTAATTGATGTTAAAGGAGGTAGTGTAGTTATTTTAAGGAATGAGGAATTTATGTTGTAAATAATTTCATTAAGAGTATTATAGGAATATTAGGTGAAGATGTTTAAATTAATGAATAAAGGAGAGGGGTATATTAGGTAGTTCAATTCCTTTTTGAGATTTTGGGGTGGGTTCCCCTTTTATAAGGTATTATAGATATAGATATAGATATAGATTATAGATAAGTGGATTTGGAGATCCAGTTCATTGATAGCCATAATAATAATAATAACAATAAAGTGATTTTCCTAATAAAAAATAAATTTACTACTAAGGGGGTGTTTGGTTCGCGGAATTCATTGGAATTCCTAGGAATTGGAATTTGAATTCCATTCTTAACCATGTTTGGTTCACAAAAATGATGGAATTGGAATCACAACTTTCCACCCAATTCCTTAAAACATTGAATTTGAAATTCCTTCAATATATTGATGGAATGTTTCAAATTCCAATGGAATTCAACAATTTTGACAAAAAAGCCCTCCTCTATAATAAACTTTAAATTGTTTATTTAACCTACATCACACCGTTCTTCTCCAACAGTAGCTTACCGGAAAAACAACCACCACGTAGACTTGTTGCTTATGGGATTAAAAATCATCATCGCTGTTGTTTATCGAAATAAGAGTAGCCACCATTGCTGCTGCTTACCGGAGTAACAGTAGAACCGCCGTCGCTGCTTCTTGGAGTAACACCCGCCACTATTGATGCTGCCGGAATACCAGTCACCATCGCTGACTGTTTGTTATGTGTGTGTGTGTTAGATCGTTATGAAAAGACGCCAGAAAGATGAATATGGGGGTTCGTATAATTTTTTTATATATGGTATGTGCCTATGTGGTGCTCAACAAAGCCATCGGAGATGACAATCGTGATGGAGTCTGACGGTTTGTGAACATGGTTGTGTGTGTTGTTTGTGTTAGACTATCTCCAATGGAGAAGTTTGTGCACATCCGTCGAGATCCTTTCTTGTCCTTTCTTGTCCATAGCATTGAAGCACGTTCGTCCTTGCTTGTCCATAGCCTATATATCCTTCACCAAGGATATGGTTTTGGATGTCCATAGCCTATGCAACATCTTTTTAGCCTATATATCCTTCACCAAGGATATGGTTTTGGATGTTTGTATGGTTGAAGGTAAAATTAAAGGATTTTAAGGATTTGTAAGGATATGATGTGCAGCGGAAGGATGTCTGCATCCTTAGCATCGGAGATAGCCTTAAATCCAAGTGTATATATTATTATTATTATTAAAAGGTATAAAATAATATTTTGTTATAATGAAAAATATAAAAGTATAATAAAGGGTTAATTTTGTCATTTGACATAAAATCTATTAGAATTCCTTTAGATAAATTCTTTAGAATTTTGTCAAAACCAAACACAAAACATATATTAAAACTTTCAGATTCCAATTCCTTCAAATTCCAATTCCTTTAACAGATTCCAATTCCATCAAAAACATCCTACGAACCAAACTGCCCTTATGTGGTGTTGTTTTTATGAAAATTGCATAATAATAATAACAATAATACGGGATCTATAAAAAAAAACATGAGTAAGTAACTAACCATTACAACGGGCATTGATAAGGAATTGAAGCTTAACTTTTTTGCGGGGACGGTTCCTACGAACGACGACCATTATAAAGGGGCTGTGATTGGTTTAGAGGGAGTGCCACGGATTATGGGATGAAGGAATTTGTGTTTGTTTTGACGTACGGACACGGATTATAGGATGGGGAAATTTTAAAATAATTGTACACCAGTCAAAGGCTAAAAAACAGTCGAATCTGGTCGGGGAGAAAGAGATATCTAGCACAGTAGTAGCACCTGGATCTGTAGAAGATGAGATTTTGCCAAATCTTTGCTAGATTTCGATGTTTCCGACCAAAATCCGCAAATAGTGTTTGGAGGCCATTGAAGATGATATAACAGAGGGGAAGGGGGAAACAGAGAAAAAGAAATTTGGATGGGGTAGGGCACCACTTTTGTTTAGCACTTTTGCAAACTTGGTCCTTTTATTTTGATTAGTAGTCATTATTTATCTTACTTATTTATTTATTTATTATTCAACCTCATTTGTTTTAGGGTTAAATGCATAAAAAGTTAACCTATTTTTCTAAAATTTCTAAAAAGGTAACATATTTATGTTTTGATTATTAAAGGGACTATGTTTTCAATTTGTAAGCAATAAAGGTAACATCGTTAGTTTTTAACGTTAGATATTCGTTAAGTGTCAACGTGGCATGCCACATCATTAAAAAAAAGTCTACGTGGCATTTATCTTCGTAATGCACATCCCATTTCTATACACATAGCAATGCAAACCCCATTTCATACCCATCACCGATCACCGATTTTTCTTCCACCATTTTTATACCCATCACCGATTTATATTTATTTCACCGATAAATGATACCCGATTGTTGGAAATGACGATGTTGTTGTGTAAACTGTTTAAATTGACCATTTTCTTTGATGATGTTGCCTTTTTTTTATTGATGTGGCATGTCACGTTGACACTTAACGAATGTTTAACGTTAAAATAAACTGTTTAAATTGACCATTTTCTTTGATGACGTGACCTTTTTTTTATTGATGTGGCATGTCACGTTGACACTTAACGAATGTTTAACGTTAAAAACTAACGATGTTACCTTTATTGCATACAATTTGAAAACAGAGTCCCTTTAATAATCAAAACATAAATACGTTACCCTTTTAGGAATTTTAGAAAAATAGGTTACCTTTTTATGCAATTAACCCTTTTTTTAATATATTAAAACGATGCTTTTCAAACTGAAGTATAAACACATAGGTGTTAAAATTAACTATTGTTATATTATTAGTACTAGTGCTTAGACCATGTGATGCATGTATAACCGTAAGTTATTTTCTTTAACTTCATTTGAAGCGATATTAGATAATTTGAGTGCCAAGTGATGATAAAGTGATGTTTTTGACAACATCGGGTTCAGATTACCAGTCCCTCTCTCGATTTTGTGAGATCTTTCTCAATTTTTGAAGTTAGATTCTTCAGAAGAAGCTAAAATCTCATCAAGCTGCTGTTATGTTGAAGCTTTTCTGACATTTTGCAATCTTCTATTTGGCTCTTCGGCTTTCTTGTGCATGTTTCTTCCATGATTCTGAAATTTTGATTGCCTTAGTTGGTCCTTGGCTTTTTTAAGTTCTTTTTGGAGATTAGCAAGTTGAGTTTCCATTTCCGCCACTCTGCCGGGCAACACCTATTTTGTCTTCTGATTAAGTGTACACACTCAAGATGTGCACGTCTCAATCAACTAAATTGTATATAAAAACTTTGTATGACGAATATATTGCCGGATATTGTTGACATGGTCATATTAACTATATTCATATGAGTTCAACATTTGATGAACTAAGATCCAAAAACTATTTGTTGTAACTTCGATAGGGTATAACTACATGAGAATGAATGAGAAACAATAGTTTTGCGAGAAATGAGATGGCAAATGAAGTTTATGAATCAATTAATAAGCCACGTCATGAACGAAAATTAATTCGTTAAAAAGAAACTGTCACATCACCACATCTAATAATAAAGCATAAAACAAAGTTGCATCAAAAAATACACCAAAAAATCCGCATTTACATGTTTACTAAATAATATGTTATCATAATACATATGAAAGAAATAATATTATCATAATACATATGAAAGATAATTAATATGATTTCGGCTAATTACAGCATTGATGTCCATTGTATAATGGACTTACTAAAGCATTTATAGTAATATTAGGTCAATATTAATAGGACCTTACCTTTTGAGATGCTTTATGATTAATATGATACGTGTATGATAGGTTTTGGTGATGAGCGTTCATTTTGTGATAAAAACCCATATCGAAAGACCTCATTTCAATGTCTTAAATGAGTTAATATTCCGGAACTATCGGTACTTAATGGATTCTATGTTTACGCAGGTTCACGGAAGATGCGAGTGAGGGTAAATGGCATAAAGTGACTCAAGATGAAGGCCTATGAAGTTACAAGACACAAGGAGGTGATTCGGGAGCCAAACAAAGCAAAACGAGAAGCAGCAAGAGCTGCCAGCGCCGCTGGAGCCCATCCAGCGCCGCTGGGAAGCCCAGTTCAGCAAACCGACCTAAATCACTATTTAAGCCGAAGCAGCCCTCAAAACCCTAAGAGAGAGCCGATTCAGCAGCCCTAGCCGCCCACATCAAACCCTAGGTCGACTTTGCAAATTCCAAGGAGGTTTTGGAGCTTCTAACACCTTCTGATCTTCATCCTCAACCTAGATCTACTCTTTTATTTTACTTTCAGTTGGTAAACAATGTCTTTCATCTTTTCAGACTTTGTTATTCCTTTAATAATGGTAGGCTAGTATGCTGAATACTTGTTTGGATCGATGTGATCATGTAGACGTTTATTTATTTTACTTTATTTGTTAGATCTGCTGGAGTGTGTTTTACTGTTTATCGTAGATCCATGTTTTACTAGTTCTTCATATTATTATCGGTTCTATATCTGAATATAGTAGTTTAATTCTGATGGTTGTCTATGATCATACACTAGGACTAATATGCTAGGATGGAAAACACTAGTCGGTCTATAACTAGATGTAAAAGGTGATTCACTTATAACTGAGGGATCCAGAACCATAGTAATTAAGATGAATAGAACATGATGCTTAACAATGTCAGACGCGATCCAGTGACATGGAAACGTGCACTGTGGTCACCAGAGGGAATTATTATCTGGTCATGGCTTAAGAGCCGGATAACTTAAAGATGAATTAGTAACACAAACTTTAGGTCATTAATGCTTAAACAATGAATCTAACGAGAATTTGTTTAAAGAAGTAGTATGAGTCTAGGGACAACACTAGTTAATTAGGAAAAGTGAATCTAACGAGAATCTGAGCCGTGATTAAGTTTCCAACAGTCTAGCAAGTAGGTAGAGTAATATCCGGTCGTATCATGATATCTGAGATGTAAAACAAGTATTTTAATTTAATTACTGTTATTTGCTTTTCTTCAAATCATTTTTAGACTAAGCCTCTCGCTGAATAAGTAGTTGCGGCTTCTATTTACTTTTCAGTTTATTTAATTAGTTTAATAGGAAATCGTGACAACCCCCAACCGCTAGAATTACACATACTACTAGATTAGGTAAAACAACGCGTCCTTGCGAACGATCCTATACTTATCACCTAACTATACTACATCTGATCGGGTCCCCTGTTCGTTAAGGTGTGTGTGTTTTGAGATAATTACTTGTACAACTTTTATAAATTTAAACACTAAACAAAAACCACCCATCACTATCATGGACGTCGGTTCTACTTCCTTTCGTCTTGGACTTGTATTGTGCGTGTCAGGTGAGTTCGTGGCCCCTACTATTTGCATGATTTGGGGTGAAAAGATATTCACTATGTGCTTACATGCTATGCCGTATATTAAGCTTATGTTAATAATATGTGAATATGTTTTTGTGCTATTACATGTTTATAGGTAGACATGTTTCTTGGTGGTAACAGTATGAATGTTGTTGAACGTATAAGCTGTTGTTGCATATGATACTTATTGATGTACTTATATGTGATTAGAGTTTGGTAGGTAACTGATATGCTTAATGGGCGTTGGTTGGGTGGAGGGAAAGCCGATGGTATCACCTGTATACATACCCTGCCAATACCCAAAGGGCATATCAGAACCGAGGTTCGAATGGAGATTGATTATATAGATTGGATGCTATTATACTTGATACTTGGGCATAATTCCCATTGTTGATTCTTGTAGGACGTGTTCCCGACACTTACTTGTATTAATTGGAATCCATTGAGATGCTAGATGCTCGGGATGGACTTTGGGGTGGAAAGTGTACTAGTTTTGGTAAAAACAAATGTCGATATACAATGTAGTGCTTAATATGAGAACTAATTGATTGTTTGAAAGGTAACCATGATACTAATTGTGATTATTGGGTTGGATTAAGGATGCTTAAATTATTCGCGCGATTTGGTGTCTCGTGGGTACTTGTGAGCTTGGTTATGTGTACCCCTTGCTAAATCGTGTGTCCCGCGGGACTTGTGAGCTTGATGAACGTTCATTACGGTGATTATGGATTTATGATCTTGTTGTTTAACTTGTTTGTATGTGCTTCGATTAGCTCTTATATTATCGTACGACTTGTTATCGGCACGTTTGGAACTTGATACTTGACATTGTATATGTTGTGTAAATATTGTGTTTTCGGTGTAGCTTTTGGTTGAGATATTTGTGGAAATCCAATTTGGTGGAATATCTCCCGGTGCGGGATTCCTATTGCTCGACTATTCGATACTCACTTACTAATAGATGTAATTATGTATATATGTGTATTTACACTAGTATCAAATTTATGATTCAACTTGAAACTATGTGATACTACGAACTCACCAACCTAGTGTTGACATTTTTGAGTATCTTTTTAGGTATAAAGAAATCGCTTGCAAGCTAGGAGTTGATGCTTATAGTTGACTAAGGATCGATTGGTTGCATTGTAGATCTTTAGACTCGGGCACGATGCCCTGGTTTATCCCTTGCATGGGTTTTAATTGTTGTATTTTGACTTGTAATTGTAAATTTGTAGCTTTGAATGAACATCATGTAGTTTCTCTGTATAATATCCATTTGCAAGCTTGTTTCAGTTGCATCTCACGTTTTCGCCACTGGTGGGGTGTTATAATATCACTTATGTTCGGTCACATTCTATGGTCTAAGTTTAGGTATCCATAACAATCGAATACCTAAATCCCTAAAACTACGGCTCTGATACCATGTGTAACGCCCCAATATTTAAAACTCTTTTTTTATTAGTTTAAAATCGCCAATAACCATTTCAAAAACAACATGTAAAATTTAGAAACATAAACCCCCTCAAATAGGTTATATTTAAATATATACATTAAAATGATCCAACTTTAATTGTTATGGGCATTAATGAGTACAAACAAAGTAGAGATATAATGTAACATCCCAAACTTTTTGACGTTGACCGTTAACTTGTCGTTAGCGACCGTTAGTCACTATGTGTTTTATATCTGCTTATGTGAATTAAATGATTTATGTGAGATATGTATTAAAGTGATTAAAAGTAATGAAATTAAAGTTGATAATGAATAATGAAGTCAATTAGTGTTCCCGATAAGATATAAGGGTCGTTAAGTGTTTCTGAATGCGTTAAACGAGCCGTTAAGTGCCGAAACGAGTTATAAGGAAGTGCGAGGGCCTAGATGTAAAGTTTGAAAGTTTCTCCAGTATATAAGGGGCCCTATGCACGACCATAATGCTGGGAAATCAGATCCAAACCCTAGAAATTTCTTACATATAAAACCCTAGGTCAATTCTTCAAATTATAGTCGATTTCGGGGGATTTCGGAAGGGATTTCGCTTGCTTTTCGATCCGTTAATCTTCCCTACAGGTATAGCATCATCTATTGATTGTTAATTAAGTTTTCAATAGGTTTTGTCCCTGTAGATTCGGCCACGAGGGTTGGGGTTGCTTGATGTTTTCGGGTAAAAACGACGTTTTCGTGAGTAAAATCGTTAATTGAGATGATTAACTATATCAAGATGCAAACTTTAATGATGAATAATGTTGTTTAGATGTATTAGAGTGTATTCCAGGTGGTTAATTGGAAACCCACTTGAGATATTGAGTTTTTGATCAACACGTTACCGATTTTACGTTTTTCGGGTGTCTTAAAGAGTGAATCATTGTTGTATTTGATTCAAGGATCAATTGATGTTTTCAAAGGCTTAATTGTGACCTATTTAATGTTAATTTAATGGGTATAAGTCATGGTGGAGGTTTGGAATTCGTTTGAAAGGAGTTTAAGATGAAACGAAATCGAAGTTGCTGGTCGAACCCCGATATGCAGTGCATGGGAATTCCATGCGGTGCATAAAGTGCGTCTGGGATTTTCTGATATCTGAAAAAGTGATTTATGCGGCGCATAGAAGGGGCATGCGGCGCATATTCTTGTCTGGTGGTCGTTTAGGCTTGTTTTCATGCTTGTTTGACCCATATACCTTATGCTTAGGTTACCTTATGGTATAGGGAACTTAGAGAGGTTCTTTGGAGCCCCGTTTATGTTACATGTCGATTATATGTGTGTGATAGGTAGTCGGGAACTCGAACAAGATACTTTAAAGTTGCTTATTGATCGTTGTGCTCGTCATCAGGTAAGATACATGACTTTTCTCACGCTGGAGGCACAACAAAATGTAGTTTTCTATAATTAACCTCTTAATGGGATTATCTTATGTGTGTTGGGTTTTCCGGGTTATGTGGGAGGTTATATGGGAATGTATGCATGTTGATATGTTGATGTATGTAATGTGATAAAGTCGTTGATATGTATATGTTGATATGTGTGATATGATCGTTGATAGGCACAATTAGGAGTGTATATACTCTACATGTGCTAATATGTATACGTGTGACAAGTTTATATGTGTTATGCTAAGATATGGGATGTTGATTAAGTTGATATGTTGACCAAGTTGATAAGTTGATAAGTTGATAAGTTGATAAGTTGATAAGTTGACCAAGTTGATAAGTTGATTAAGTTGATAAGTTGATTAAGTTGATAAGTTGACCAAGTTGATAAGTTGATTAAGTTGATTAAGTTGATTAAAGTTGATAAGTTGACCAAGTTGATAAGTTGATTAAGTTGATAAGTTGATTAAGTTGATAAGTTGACCAAGTTGATAAGTTGATTAAGTTGATAAGTTGATTAAGTTGATAAGTTGACTAAGTTGATAAGTTGACCAAGTTGATAAGTTGATTAAGTTGTTCATAAGAACATGTAACGTGTGATGAAAGTAAGATATGTTGATATGTGTGTATGATCTTGATAAAGCGTTGATATGCCTAAATGTTGATATGTGATGTAATGTAATGTTGATAAAGTCGTTGATATGCCTAAATGTTGATATGTGATGGCTTAATGTAATGTTGATAAAGTCGTTGATATGTATATGTTGATATGTGTGATATGATCGTTGATAGGCACAATTAGGAGTGTATATACTCTACATGTGCTAATATGTATACGTGTGACAAGTTTATATGTGTTATGCTAAGATATGGGATGTTGATTAAGTGGTAAGTTGATTAAGTTGATAAGTTGACCAAGTTGATAAGTTGATTAAGTTGATAAGTTGAAAGTTGATAAGTTGATTAAGTTGATAAGTTGACAAGTTGATAAGTTGATTAAGTTGATAAGTTGACCAAGTTGATAAGTTGATTAAGTTGATAAGTTGATTAAGTTGATAAGTTGACCAAGTTGATAAGTTGATAAGTTGATAAGTTGACCAAGTTGATAAGTTGATTAAGTTGATAAGTTGAAAGTTGATAAGTTGACCAAGTTGATAAGTTGATTAAGTTGATAAGTTGATTAAGTTGATAAGTTGACCAAGTTGATAAGTTGATTAAGTTGTTCATAAGAACATGTAACGTGTGATGAAAGTAAGATATGTTGATATGTGATTAGTGTAGGTGAAAGTGTAGCCTAAGCTAATATAAAGTAAAGTAAAGATGTTGATAAGTGATTAGTTTAGGTGAAAGTGTAGCCTAAGCTAATAAAGATAAGAAGTCTCGAGCATAAGTTGTGTTAAGCTTAACCCGTGCTAGTTGAAAAGCTAGTGCGTACGTGGTCGCTTGAGTGGATCCTTGCGGCATAGTTACGTTGATCTAGTATTTCCGGGTGGAGTGACTAACCACCAATGTTAAAAGCATGACGGGATACTATATGTGGTCGCTTGAGTGATTCCTTGCGGCATAGTTACGTTGATCTAGTGTTTCCGGGTGGAGTGACTAACCACCAATGTTAAAAGCATGACGGGATACTATATGTGGTCGCTTGAGTGATTCCTTGCGGCATAGTTACGTTGATCTAGTGTTTCCGGGTGGAGTGACTAACCACCAATGTTAAAAGCATGACGGGATACTATATGTGGTCGCTTGAGTGATTCCTTGCGGCATAGTTACGTTGATCTAGTATTTCCGGGTGGAGTGACTAACCACCAATGCTATGGGCATAACGGAATGCTTAAATGTTGATTAAAGTTGATAAGTTGACCAAGTTGATAAGTTGATTAAGTTGATAAGTTGATTAAGTTGTTCATAAGAACATGTAACGTGTGATGAAAGTAAGATATGTTGATATGTGTGATATGATCGTTGATAGGCACAATTAGGAGTGTATATACTCTACATGTGCTAATATGTATACGTGTGACAAGTTTATATGTGTTATGCTAAGATATGGGATGTTGATTAAGTGGTAAGTTGACCAAGTTGATAAGTTGATTAAGTTGATAAGTTGAAAGTTGATAAGTTGATAAAGTTGATAAGTTGATTAAGTTGATAAGTTGACCAAGTTGATAAGTTGATAGTTGATAAGTTGATTAAGTTGTTCATAAGAACATGTAACGTGTGATGAAAGTAAGATATGTTGATATGTGTGATATGATCGTTGATAGGCACAATTAGGAGTGTATATACTCTACATGTGCTAATATGTATACGTGTGACAAGTTTATATGTGTTATGCTAAGATATGGGATGTTGATTAAGTGAATATGAAGAGTTTATGAAAGTAAAATGAAGAACGTTTTATTAAATGTATGTATCTTACTTAGCTAATTTATTAGCTAACACTTGCTTTTATGAAAATGTTGTGTCCTTCAGGATAAGCAGGTTTAGCTCGTGAGATGGGTAGATGCAATAAAAAAGACTAGCATAGATTGTAGAATGCTTAGACTTCCCATAGCCTATGTTTCGGCTACATTATTTACGTTTATGATACATGTAATAATGAATGGCATTTATGTTGGTGCCAAAACTTGGATTTCATTTATATTGTTTTGATGATGCACATTAGTAACACCATTTTATGAAAGGTACCATCCGGTTACGGATGGGGCAGTTTTTAAGTGATCCTTTCCGCTACGTTTTAAACGCCGTTTGGCAAAAGTTTTTGAAAATCCAGGTTTTAAAATGACGGGTGTTACATGGTGGTATCAGAGAAATGGTTTAAGTGAACCAAAGACCGAACAAAGCCATAGGATTTGGACTTAAACCGCATGAGAAATGATAGGCTTAAGTAGTGATGCTTTAGCTTTATGATGAAATACATGTAGGACGGGATGGGTTGAGTGTGAGAGTAGGATTAAGGCTTAATATGTTTTTGTTGATGATATGTGTGATTATGATGGTTTGCCTTATTCCTTCACTTTTCTCGTTTTCTACATCGATAAATGTATTTGTTGCTACAATAGACGATCTCCTAAGGTAGTGTGCAAATTCCCGGTAGAATGAATTGTGTCGATGTGTTGTGTATGGTGCGATATATGCTAAGAGTGGTGATTGAAAGTGGAGTATTAGGTGAAATAGAATTCATCGTATCGAGTCCAACCCATCGGGTTAGAGACAAGGACGATAAAGAAAAGGAGGTTTGAAATGTCATGTATGTGATGCAAGTTGTGGTGGTTCAAGTTGAGAAAGTGTTTGTAAAAGTTGACGAAATGAAGTGCGAGTTTAAAAGGAAGTTCAAGATGGGAGTAAGAGGTTCAAGGTTGATAGAATGCTGAATGGTCGATGTTTTGGTTGCTGCATATGTGGATGGTATTCCGGCTAGTTATCGAGATATTTGTAGGCAGCATACTACTCTTGCGGGTGCTATCAAGGAATCAAAGAAGTTGGATGATGATTATAAGCCCGAGAAGACAAATGTGAAGATTGTAAATGACAAGAAGGTTGGATGATGATTATAAGCCCGAGAAGACAAATGTGAAGATTGTAAATGACAAGAAGGTTGGATTTAAGAGAAGGTTAGATGAGTCGTCAGATTCGGAAAAGAAGTTTAAGAATGGTTTAACTTATGAGGGCAAGGATCATGGAAAAGCAAGTCAGTGGTGTTCGGTTTGTAGAACTCATCACAGTGGACCATGTTCGGAGAAAACTAAAAGAGGTGATAGGTGTGGTAAGCAGGGACATGTTGCTTCTAGTTGCAAGGATAAGATTCGATGTTACAAGTGTGGTGAGACGGGGCATTTGATTGCTGATTGTCCTCAAAAGAAAGATGATGCGAATAAGGATGACACTCAAAAAGCCAAAGCCCGTGCATATCAGATGATTATCGTGGAGGACGAGCGTGATGACGAGGTACCCAACTAAGTAATTCTTTAATAGTTTAGCTGATTATATATGTGTTATATGTGTATGTGGATTGTGTGAGTAATGTGTGTGTCTCGTAGTTAGTATAACTATGCCATGATAGATTGAGATGAAAATGTTGGACATTATGATGTGTGGATATGGTTAAAGGTACACGTGTGAGGAATGATATAGTTATAATTATGGTCCGGAACATAATTATAAATGTATCATGATGCGGGCGTGTTCGTTTGACGGTATTCGCGTTGATTAATGGAAGACAAGAAATGAAGGGTGATGAGAAAGAAATTGGTGGAAAATGTGGTGAAATGTTGACTTATACGTTTGTGGAAAGTAGTGAGAAGAGAAATGGAGGTGTTGATATCGTGAGATGATTCTGAGGATAGAATCCTTTTAAGGAGGGGAGAATTGTAACATCTCAAACTTTTTGACGTTGACCGTTAACTTGTCGTTAGCGACCGTTAGTCACTATGTGTTTTATATCTGCTTATGTGAATTAAATGATTTATGTGAGATATGTATTAAAGTGATTAAGAGTAATGAAATTAAAGTTGATAATGAATAATGAAGTCAATTAGTGTTCCCGATAAGATATAAGGGTCGTTAAGTGTTTCTGAATGCGTTAAACGAGCCGTTAAGTGCCGAAACGAGTTATAAGGAAGTGCGAGGGCCTAGATGTAAAGTTTGAAAGTTTCTCCAGTATATAAGGGGCCCTGTGCACGACCATAATGCTGGGAAATCAGATCCAAACCCTAGAAATTTCTTACATATAAAACCCTAGGTCAATTCTTCAAATTATAGTCGATTTCGGGGGATTTCGGAAGGGATTTCGCTTGCTTTTCGATCCGTTAATCTTCCCTACAGGTATAGCATCATCTATTGATTGTTAATTAAGTTTTCAATAGGTTTTGTCCCTGTAGATTCGGCCACGAGGGTTGGGGTTGCTTGATGTTTTCGGGTAAAAACGACGTTTTCGTGAGTAAAATCGTTAATTGAGATGATTAACTATATCAAGATGCAAACTTTAATGATGAATAATGTTGTTTAGATGTATTAGAGTGTATTCCAGGTGGTTAATTGGAAACCCACTTGAGATATTGAGTTTTTGATCAACACGTTACCGATTTTACGTTTTTCGGGTGTCTTAAAGAGTGAAGCATTGTTGTATTTGATTCAAGGATCAATTGATGTTTTCAAAGGCTTAATTGTGACCTATTTAATGTTAATTTAATGGGTATAAGTCGTGGTGGAGGTTTGAAATTCGTTTGAAAGGCGTTTAAGATAAAATGAAATCGAAGTTGCTGGTCGAACCCCGATATGCGGTGCATGGGAATTCCATGCGGTGCATAAAGTGTGTCTGGTATTTTCTGATATCTGAAAAAGTGATTTATGCGGCGCATAGAAGGGGCATGCGGCGCATATTCTTGTCTGGTGGTCGTTTAGGCTTGTTTTCATGCTTGTTTGACCCATATACCTTATGCTTAGGTTACCTTATGGTATAGGGAACTTAAAGAGGTTCTTTGGAGCCTCGTTTATGTTACATGTCGATTATATGTGTGTGATAGGTAGTCAGGAACTCGAACAAGATACTTTTAAGTTGCTTATTGATCGTTGTGCTCGTCATCAGGTAAGATACATGACTTTTCTCACGCTGGAGGCACAACAAAATGTAGTTTTCTATAATTAACCTCTTAATGGGATTATCTTATGTGTGTTGGGTTTTCCGGGTTATGTGGGAGGTTATATGGGAATGTATGCATGTTGATATGTTGACGTTTAAAGTAGAAGTAAGTATGTGCATATGAAGTATGATGATTATAAGGATGTTGCCATGTTATGTTTATGATATGTGATGTAATGTTGATAAAGTCGTTGATATGCCTAAATGTTGATATGTGATGTAATGTTGATAAAGTCGTTGATATGCCTAAATGTTGATATGTGATGGCTTATATGTGCACTTAAGTATGAAATGTCTAGTTCACTAGATACACGAAGAAATGTTATGTGATGTGCACGTTAATGAGATTACACGTTGAAGTAGGTGTGAAACTAATTAGGTAATGAATATACCTAAAGTTAAAGTAAAGTAAAGATGTTGATATGTGATTAGTTTAGGTGAAAGTGTAGCCTAAGCTAATATAAAGTAAAGTAAAGATGTTGATATGTGATTAGTTTAGGTGAAAGTGTAGTCTAAGCTAATAAAGATAAGAAGTCTCGAGCATAAGTTGTGTTAAGCTTAACCCGTGCTAGTTGAAAAGCTAGTGCGTACGTGGTCGCTTGAGTGGCTCCTTGCGGCATAGTTATATTGATCTAGTGTTTCCGGGTGGAGTGACTAACCACCAATGTTAAAAGCATGACGGGATACTATATGTGGTCGCTTGAGTGATTCCTTGCGGCATAGTTACGTTGATCTAGTGTTTCCGGGTGGAGTGACTAACCACCAATGTTAAAAGCATGACGGGATACTATATGTGGTCGCTTGAGTGATTCCTTGCGGCATAGTTATGTTGATCTAGAATTTCCGGGTGGAGTGACTAACCACAAATGCTATGGGCATAACGGAATGCTTAAATGTTGATTAAGTTGATAAGTTGATTAAGTTGATAAGTTGATTAAGTTGATAAGTTGATTAAGTTGATAAGTTGACGAAGTTGATAAGTTGATTAAGTTGTTCATAAGAACATGTAACGTGTGATGAAAGTAAGATATGTTGATATGTGTGATATGATCGTTGATAGGCACAATTAGGAGTTTATATACTCTACATGTGCTAATATGTATACGTGTGACATGTTTATATGTGTTATGCTAAGATATGGGATGTTGATTAAGTGGTAAGTATATGTTGACATGATATGATGATACGTTTGCATTTCAAGTGTATGTTGATAAGATACTATATGTGAAGGAATGTGGGAAAAAGGTAAGTATGGGTTGATCTTATGACACTTGTGGATAATATGTAATGTGGTCATGTTATTATAAGTATAATATGATAAAGTTTTATGAAAGTAAAATGAAGAACGTTTTATTAAATGTGTGTATCTTACTTAGCTAATTTATTAGCTAACACTTACTTTTATGAAAATGTTGTGTCTTTCAGGATAAACAGGTTTGAGCTAGAGAAAGGTTTAGCTCGTGAGATGGGTAGATGCAATAAAGAAGACTAGCATAGATTGTAGAATGCTTAGACTTCGCATACCCTATGTTTCGGCTACATTATTTACGTTTATGATACATGTAATAATGAATGGCATTTATGTTGGTGCCAAGACTTGGATTTCATTTATATTGTTTTGATGATGCACATTAGTAACACCATTTTATGAAAGTAAAATGAAGAACGTTTTATTAAATGTGTGTATCTTACTTAGCTAATTTATTAGCTAACACTTACTTTTATGAAAATGTTGTGTCTTTCAGGATAAACAGGTTTGAGCTAGAGAAAGGTTTAGCTCGTGAGATGGGTAGATGCAATAAAGAAGACTAGCATAGATTGTAGAATGCTTAGACTTCGCATACCCTATGTTTCGGCTACATTATTTACGTTTA
This sequence comes from Erigeron breviscapus, assembly GCA_034093135.1. NCBI lineage: Eukaryota > Viridiplantae > Streptophyta > Magnoliopsida > Asterales > Asteraceae > Erigeron > Erigeron breviscapus. The sequence goes on along the minus strand of CM067169.1, from coordinate 154,224,309 downwards.
TGATACATGTAATAATGAATGGCATTTATGTTGGTGCCAAGACTTGGATTTCATTTATATTGTTTTGATGATGCACATTAGTAACACCATTTTATGAAAGGTATCATCCGGTTACGGATGGGGCAGTTTTTAAGTGATCCTTTCCGCTACGTTTTAAACGCCGTTTGGCAAAAATTTTTGAAAATCCGGGTTTTAAAATGACGGGTGTTACACTAACCCATGATGATGAATATATTTTACAGTTATCACGACCTCGAAAGCAACTTTTATACACCAATCCTCACTTGTCTCAGACTTTCGGGTTGCCTATAAAAATGAGAATAACTAAACAGTAAGCATTACAGCTTAGTGAGTACATATGCATTTAATCATAATCTAGTCGTCTCATCCAAACATAAATTAGTATGTAGCCTATAGCATAATTTCTCATGTTATCTCTTTCATACTAGCTTCAAACATTCATATATGGATCCATATTCTTTCTCTTTGACTACAAGTAGTGAGTCGTCACCCACTATTGTAACCCTCAACTATCAATTGAGTCATAGGAATTTACCCACTATGACCTTTACTCATAAACATGGCATAGGAATTTACCCACTTATGACCTTATCATCAACTTACATTCGGGTTATAGGAATTTACCCACTTAGACCTTCATCAACTTACATTCGGGTTATAGGAATTTACCCACTTATGACCTTATCATCAACTTACATTCGGGTTATAGGAATTTACCCACTAGACCATCATCAACTTACATTCGGGTTATAGGAATTTACCTACCTACAACCCAATCAACCAAATTATAAATATATGCATACGTACTCACCTTGGCCACAACACGACTAGTTCAAAACATCAAATCCTTTTATGAGCACCTATCAATTTCAAGTTCCGCATAGACACCTATTTAAAATTACGTAATTGTTAGGCTGCTACCTTATCTTAGAATTACCTTGACATAACCCATCTAGTTCTATTCAACCTTGATGTTTGGCTAGTTCATTATCAAGTTTTTGTTTGTTATTACCATCTAATTCTCATATTAATTTCATCACCACAAATACCATTACCATATTTAACTTCATTGAGTCATGCCACATCACGTATTATTGATAAAATCTTTTTGCCAAACACCAAATCAAATTATTAACAAAGTTATTGAACTAAGGGTATATTCTTAAGTGGATATCATTAACATTACTATTTAAATTTTGACATCTCATGTCTAGACATCATTTACGTAATAATAAAATTCAAATTCTCAATTCATTGCAACAAGAAGCCCAACTCTTAACAATTTAATCAGAATTTACCTTGGATTAAATTTCGGAGTTTAATAGCTTCCCATGGATTGCCCAACTTTCGCTTCCTTTCTCCCGAATTCCAATCACATCATCAAGATTTAATTATATGATAAGTACTAGGCCAGACTTAGCCTATGATGTTAGTAGGTGATTGATTAAATAATCGCACTATGGCTCAACCGAAGGTGTGAGAGGGGTTTTGGGTGTTAGTTGGCGATTCCCTTCCGGTCAAAGGGTTGTAGGCCGCTTTACGCCTATGATTGTTAACCCTTCGCTGATCCGTAAGGCTTAGGGTTTATTTGTGAGAGTTAGGGATTCGGAGGTCGAATGTATCAATGATTAGGGTTTCAAATGTGTTGAATGATCCTGTGCCGTGTGGCACCTCCTCTATTTATATAGAGGGTAGAAACTTGGAGAGGAGGGTAAGAGAATTAGGGTAAATCTCTTCCTCTTTTGAGAATATCTTCTATCTTTTAGGAAGATTTATGATAATAATGAGCTGCGTCCGGAATAGTCGGACCTAAGTATATGTTTCCTCTTATGTATATTCCTCCGGAGCTACGTAACTTTAACTTAGGTGCTCCGGGATTATTTCTGCATACGGAGGCAGTGCTCCGTATAGGCATTTTTACCTGTTCGAAGGTATCTTCTTCGATTACGGAGGTAAAGCTTCGTATAGGGTATATCATCAAGACCTCCAGTCTAATTGGAGAGGCTATCTGTAGACTGTCTTATTAGACTTCAAAAACAAGGGGCGCTTCCCAGGCCATCCTTTCGGAGGTCCACCAGAAACAACGTATATTGATTGAAATATTCGAATACTTATCCCGTAATGTTATGTAAGTCCCAACTCAATAGATGATACTACTGAAGACACCTCTATGTCGATGGTGGAGTTACTTTGCAATATATGCACTGAACTGGAGACGACCAGTTGCAGTGAGTATATACCAAGTTCTAGATAGATTACTTATTTAAATGATAATAAGTAAAGAACAATGCAATAATACAAAATACTTGTAAGATAAATTGATGAGACAATATGTAATTTTCAATGTGTAATTTATTTATTGATGTTAAATAAATTACAAGGTTGTTGCGGAACCAAGATAATACAAGAATGTAAATATCCTAACAACCTATGAAATAAAATTGATCTACACTCGGAATTTCTTTAGACAATCGAAACACTTAAAGTTGTGAAATGTTCCTTTTAGCGATTGAGAGAATATTGCACAAGTTCACCAAGAATATTGCAGGTTTGCAAAGTGTGAATTCTATCGAAGTGTATTCAAAGAAGTAATATTCTTGGTGTGCAATGACTTGTATTTATAGGCAAAGTTAACATTGGGATGTTAACTTTGGCCGTACAAATGTGGTTGAGATCATTTAAGGAATATCATTTAATTCCTTAAAAAGTAGTGTAAAGTCGCATGATAAAGCAACTTTACTCAACCACCTTTATGTACCTTTTTGCAATTAAATAATAAGATAAATCTTATTATCCGGGTAAAGGTACATAAAGCATAAAAGTCAATTCCTCGTAATCAGTGTAAAGCTTTGTAAGAGCTTTCCACTGATGGTCTCCAGTTTGTAACTGACTAGAATGTCAACTGGGCTTCGCTGCCATTGCCATTCTCTATCTTCCATTTGTAGTCTTCGACTTCAACTGGAATGATTCTTCAACTTGGTCAGTTCTCAACTGGAGGAAGTCTTCAGTTGCGTTGACTGTACGGTGCAACTGGACTTCAATATATTTCTCGACAAATCATCTAGGTCTCCAGTTTCACTGGACAGTTTCACTGGGTCTCCAGATGCAACTGGAGACTGGCCAGTTTACCAGGTGAACTGGTCCTAACAGTTTCCCCCTATTTATCTAGAAATATTGCCAAGTCTTTTTCTAGTTCTTGTATCTATACAAGTGTGAACTGGAGAGACTTGTTCGATTTAAATCTATCTAAGTTTCCAAGGCATTTTTATAGATCAATAAATGCCTTAGGTTTTTCTTTTAGGTTTGTTAGATTTTAATCTATTATCTACCTTGTGGTTACAAACTGGTAACTTCATTTATACAAGGAAATGAAATTTATACAAGTTACTGAATGTAAAACAAAATACAAGTAGATAACTGAAAAGAAAGAATTTAATGAGATGGCCCTTCGCCAGTTCTTCTTCTCTTGGTCACTGAAGAAATAGGTTGTGAGTCTTCAGGGTCAATATTCAACTTTAGCTCCAGATTTTCTTTGTGTTGAATCTTGCCCCTTAAGAAGTTCACCCATGCTTTCTCAAACCTATTCTTTTGTGCCTTCGCATCTAACACATTCACCATTTCAACCCATTCACTGAACCCATACTGCATAGCACCAGGATTGTCAGTTTTAACCAGTGGCCCTCTGGTATAACTAACTTCAACTTGAAAGACTTTGGTGCCTGGCTTGATTGTTACATTGACACCATTGATAGTACCACTATGTCTTCTGGTTGACATGATCTGGGAGTAATAGCTTCTTGCTTCAGATTCATTTGTTATTTTTATACTCCCAGCACCAGCAGCCAGTACAGCATACTTGATGTCTTCATTAGATACATCGCCAGTTGGTTCAACAAATGTGCTAAGGTCAGCATCTCTTGACAGTGGTCTTCTTGGTTGTGGAATCCTTCTTGGTGGATTCAAAACCTTCTTCACAACCTTCTTAACATTTGCAATTCGTTTAAGAATCCCATTGGCCCTATTCTCCTTAGCCTTCTCCACTGATATGTTCAAGCTTCTGGCATCAAATTTAGCTTCATCGTCAGGATAGTGTCTGTCCAGTTCTACATCCAGCATTTCTTTCAACTGGTCAACTATCCTGGGATCATTCTTAACTTTGGCATACTCCTCCTTAGTGATACCCAAAAGATTGGCATCACTCATATCAAGCAACTTGATCTGTGCAAGATGTGCCCTGGCTTCAACTTGGTTTCTTTTTTTCATCTTCTTTCTTTCTTTAATATCATTGCCAAGTCTAGCCAGTCTTCTACTATCACTATCTGAAACTGGAGGAAGTATATCAGCATTGCCAGTTTCTAACATTACATCAGTGGCCGGCTGGGCAGATGCATCAACAGCTAAACCTTTTCCCTTATCCAACACATTCCCCTAACATCTTGCTCACCAACTTCAGTACTGGTAGCTACAACCATTTCTCTTCCAACTTGACTTCCAGATGAAGTTCTTCCAGGTGCAACTGGTGGAAGGACTGCACTTCTTTCCCCCTTGGCAGCATCTAGACCTGCCCGAATACCTTCCCATTCAGAGGGGTGAGATGGCAACCGGTCAAGAGGCTGCCATGATTACATGTCCTTACACTCCTTGAAAATCCCACACATCATTCTGAAAGACCTCCATAAATGGTTGGTCTCCTTTGACTGGGTCAAAACATTGGCAGTAACTTGTTCTTGACCAGTTTTTAATTCATTTAGGATCTTGGAGTCTTCATCCAAACCAGAGACAACCTTTTCCTTCACTTCATCATCCTTCTTCTTCAAATTCTCTACTTCAGTTGTCAGTTTATCTAAAGATTGAGCATGTAGAGATACCTGGGTGTTCAAATTTTCAATGCTGCCTCTCAACTGGTTGATCTCACTGGTGAGTGGGGCCAGATCAACCTGAGGAGTGGCCAGCTTGGTGATCTCAGACATCACCCTTTCAATCAATTGTGCTTCTCTAGCACCCAGCGTATCCTCTATCTTCTGACCAACTGAAGTCATCAACTGCTCTCTAAGTTCAGTCACATTTAGGCCAGGTTTTTCAACTAATTCCTTTACCTGCCTTTCAATCTCCCTCAAATCTACTTCAGATGTTCTTACAGTGTTGCCAAGCAGATTGGAGATTGACGTTGTGACCTTCGACTGAGTAAGGTCAAAGGCTTCCTTCAAAGATGTTGCCAGATTATTGCAGCCAATGACCAACTCATTTAGCTTCTTGAACACCAAGTCTTCATTAGGTGAAAACTTGTTTATCCCCAGATCAACCACCTTAATGTTTGTCAAGTGATCCTTGTGGTATCTGGAGAAAGACTTGGTGTTTTTGTCAAGTGTCTTTTGAATCTCCTCCACCCTGGTAAGAAGGTTTTGGAGATCGGCTTGTAAAGAGACAACTTGACTGTCCAGTGACGAAGGAGAAGGTGTCACTGGACCAGCAGCAGTTACTACTGGAGCAACTGGAGGAGGCAAACTTAAAGAAGTCTCCCCAGTTGTCATACCAGCAGTTGAAGAAATTATAGGAGTGGTAGTAGAAGAAAGGACTGGAAAATCAAAGTGTTGTTCATGCTGAGAATGCTCAGGTGTGAACAACGGCGGCAGTGGGGGTGGCATTTCTCGAGCAAGTGAGAATTGCCCAGTTGGTGAATCGTTATAAGATGGGAATGGTATATCAGTAGGCACATTTTCTTGGAGTGGTGAAAGTGAAATTGATGCATCTGGAAGCGAGACTGGAGATGAAGGGTTTTGAGCTTGTACAGAAGCCTCAAAAATCTCTAAGTCTGTTTCAGTTCCTTCAGAATCCGAAGACTCTATCAGGATTTCCTCGTCATTAACATTCATGTCCAGATCCATGAATGTAACTGAGGGCTGACCAGAAGGGTCAGTCTCCAGATGACCTTCCCCTGTTTCCTGGATGGGTGCATCTGTTGGTGGATCAGATACCGAAGTATCTTCACCAGGGATAGATGTGATTGGAGTTGCTTCAGTTATGGTTGCTCTATCCTCAACCACAACATTAGACGAACTGGAGGGTCCCTCATTATTTTGAGGCCCGCCCAGTTGTCTTTCTGACTCACCTTCAATTGGTGCATCAGTTGAAGCGAATGCCAGTTGCATTCGTTCTGGAATCTCGACCTCTCCAGCTTCAGATACCAGAGAGTCTAAATTCCTCAACATATCTGGCGCAGTGTACGGTGAATCTGTACTTAGGTATGCTTCTCTGCCCAGAATATGTTTAAAACAGAGAGAGAGAAACCTTGAAAAGGGGATACAAACACCCCTTGTGCCCTTCAGCTTTTGTACCAGGCTTCTAAATAGAATATCTGCAAAGTCCACTCTCAATCCGTTCCACAAGTAGTAAGCCATCTCTGCTTGTGAGGAGTTGATCTGGTCAAGACCACCAGAACTCCCACCCATACTCTCCACCAGGTGGATGAAAAAATACCTCCATGAAGGTGTAAGACCCTTCATGGTCATCGCACCCTTCGTCTTCAACACACCATTCTCCAAGCACTCCTTGTGTCCCATTTCATAAAGGACTTGGCGAAAATTTATATTTGAGGGTAAGACGACTGGAGATTCACCCTCTCTCCAGTAATTGAGGCGTAAGGCATCCCTCAATACGTCAGCGGACAAGGTACACTGGATTGTTCCATCCTTTAATGTGAAACTGATGGAGGAACAATCGGAAGAAAGAACGGCAGTGTACCAAAACTCACACAAGTAGTTGTGAAACAACTTGCGTGGGTTTAGAGAGAATGAGGGTCCTATTGGAGAATCCTTCAAAAACTTTTGGATTCTACCAATAAGGGTATTGGACCCTTGAGATCCTTGTAAGCTTGCCATCGGATTATTGGGATTGAGTTTGATGACCGAAGCATTACTAGGAGCACCAGGTGCCGGTTTGACATCTGGTGAGGGAGCATATGGAACAGTCAAGAGATTTACATCTCTTGAACGGGATGATCTAGGTGCCATAGGAAAATGAAAATGAAATTTGGGAATTAGGGTTCTTGATTTGTGAAGCAGATTTAGAAATGAAGCAATTTTGATGATTGGGAAGTAAATGAAAGAATGTAGAAGGAAGTAAATGAGTTCGGAGTAAATAAGGGTATTTATAAGGGATTCAAGATCCCAATGAAATACCAAAAATTATATTTTATTTAACAAAATCCATTTTGTAGATATTTCAACAAAGTAAGTTTGAATTTTGAAGTAAAATCATAATTTGCCATATCAACATTAAATGCTACCATGTCAGCATTAAATGCTACGACGGCTTATCTTACCCACGCGCCCACTCACTTTTTATTTTCCCAATACAAACAGTTGTCAAGTACTAAAATGGCTTCAAACACGTCAGATCACGATACCAATTGGTTTAAAACACTCGAGTACCATCACGTGTCACAAATATTGACCAAGTATTTCTAACGTTATAAAAATAAGACAAGACTGAATCTGGTCACTGGAGGATCAGTCCAGTACCAGTTTCCAACTGAAGAGTTCTCTAGTTGCCATTTTCAAACAAAAACGAATTTTAGTCAGAAAATTATTTTGAGTCTTTCTCCCTAAAATGATGATCCAGAAATCGATTAGTGCCAGGATAGTATCACAAAGGCGTTCGATAGCCTGGCGAGCAAGGATTATCTGGACCTCCTCAACTGGAGAACTTCATCAGTGTCACTGACGCGTTTAATAACAAAGAAAGCTCCAGTTTTAAGGATTTAACATTCCCAGTTCGCTGATGAGATGTTTAAATGTTTTCTCATCGAGAGGTTTTGTAAAAACATCAGCTAACTATTTGTCAGTGGGGATGAAATGTAATTCAATTTCTCCTTTCATAACATGATCACGAATGAAATGATACCAGATGTCAATATGCTTTGTTTTAGAGTGCATCACTGGGTTATGAGATATAGCAATTGCACTGGTGTTGTCACAAAAGATTGGGGTCCTTGTATACTTTTGACCATAATCTAGTAACTGGTTCTTGATCCAGAGAATCTGGGCACATCAACTGGCCGCAGAAATGTACTCTGCCTCGGCAGTGGACATAGAGACTGAAGTCTGCTTCTTGCTGGTCCAACTTACCAGTTTTCCTCCAAGGAAATGACAACCACCAGTTGTTGATTTTCTATCTATCTTACAACCTGCATGATCAGAATCTGAATAACCCATTAGATCTAATCCTGAGCCTTTGGGGTACCAAAGACCAAGATTAGGACACCCTTTCAGGTATCTAAAGATACGCTTTACAGCGTGCAAATGTGATTCTTTAGGGTTAGCCTGAAACCTGGCATATAGACATGTTGCAAACATTATATCTGGTCGACTGGAAGTTAAGTACATCAGTGAACCAACCATACCACGATAGTCAGTTATGTTAACTGGTTTGCCAGTTGGTTCAGAGTCCAAATTTAATGGTGCTGCAATAGGTGTGTTTTTCGATGGGATTGAATCATATTTGTATTTTCTTAACAAATCTCTGACATATTTTCCTTGGTTTATGAAAATTCCATTTTCAGTTTGCTTAATCTGAAGACCTAAGAAAAATGTTAATTCACCCATTAAACTCATCTCATACTCAGATGACATGATTTTAGAAAACTTTTTACACATTGCATCATCAGTTGAACTAAATATAATGTCATCAACATAAATTTGTACCAATAAGATATTACCTCTTTCTTTCAAGATGAATAAGGTATTATCTATTGCACCTCTTTGAAAGCCATTTTTAAGAAGATGTTTAGTTAGAGTATCATACCAGGCTCTTGGGGCTTGTCTTAGACCATACAATGCTTTGTTCAGTCTATAAACCCAATGAGGATGCTTCTCATCGATGAAACCTGGAGTCTGCTTAACATAAACTTCTTCTTCCAATGTTCCATTTAGGAACGCACTTTTGACATCCATCTGGAAGACCTTGAACTGCAGATGGGCTGCATAAGCCAGAAATATTCTGATGGCTTCAAGTCTTGCAACTGGAGCAAAAGTTTCATCAAAGTCAACGCCTTCTGCTTGACAATAACCCTGGGCAACTAATCTGGCCTTGTTTCTTACAACATGGCCATCTTCATCCATTTTGTTTCGGTAGACCCATCTGGTACCAATGGGTTCTTTCTTTAACCCTGGTGGACAAGGAACAAGCTCCCAAACATTGTTCCTTTCAAACTGGACGAGCTCTTCTTGCATAGCTTCCACCCAGCTTGGGTCTGCCATAGCCTCATCAATCTTCTTTGGTTCAATTAATGATAAGAAGGTGACGTTTAAGCATTGCTCACTGGTGGCTCTTCTAGTCTGAACCCCACTATTTGGAACTCCCACAATCTGTTCAATTGGATGTGCTCGAGTCCATCTAGTGTAATGACTAGGCTGGTGCACAACAATATCAGTGCAAGTCACCTGGCGATCTTCTTCAGTTGATTCATCGAATGTGACATAAATTGTCTCATGAACCTTTTGGAGTCTATAATTATAAACTCTAAAGGCCTTTCGAATATCTGAATAACCTAAAAATACTCCTTCATCAGCTTTTGCATCAAACTTTCCAAGCTGACTGGAATCGTTTAAGATATAAACTGGACAACCAAATACATGAAAGTATCCAATATTTGGTTTTCGATTCCTGAGAACTTCATAGGCAGTCTTCTTATGTCTCTTGATGTAGACTGACCGGTTTTGGGTGTGACAAGCAGTTGCAACTGCTTCAGCCCAAAAACTGGTGGGAAGACCAGATTCAGATAGCATACTTCTGGCTGCTTCTATCAGTGTGCGATTCTTTCTTTCCACAACTCCATTTTGTTTCGGTAGACCCATCTGGTACCAATGGGTTCTTTCTTTAACCCTGGTGGACAAGGAACAAGCTCCCAAACATTGTTCCTTTCAAACTGGACGAGCTCTTCTTGCATAGCTTCCACCCAGCTTGGGTCTGCCATAGCCTCATCAATCTTCTTTGGTTCAATTAATGATAAGAAGGTGACGTTTAAGCATTGCTCACTGGTGGCTCTTCTAGTCTGAACCCCACTATTTGGAACTCCCACAATCTGTTCAATTGGATGTGCTCGAGTCCATCTAGTGTAATGACTAGGCTGGTGCACAACAATATCAGTGCAAGTCACCTGGCGATCTTCTTCAGTTGATTCATCGAATGTGACATAAATTGTCTCATGAACCTTTTGGAGTCTATAATTATAAACTCTAAAGGCCTTTCGAATATCTGAATAACCTAAAAATACTCCTTCATCAGCTTTTGCATCAAACTTTCCAAGCTGACTGGAATCGTTTAAGATATAAACTGGACAACCAAATACATGAAAGTATCCAATATTTGGTTTTCGATTCCTGAGAACTTCATAGGCAGTCTTCTTATGTCTCTTGATGTAGACTGACCGGTTTTGGGTGTGACAAGCAGTTGCAACTGCTTCAGCCCAAAAACTGGTGGGAAGACCAGATTCAGATAGCATACTTCTGGCTGCTTCTATCAGTGTGCGATTCTTTCTTTCCACAACTCCATTTTGTTTCGGTAGACCCATCTGGTACCAATGGGTTCTTTCTTTAACCCTGGTGGACAAGGAACAAGCTCCCAAACATTGTTCCTTTCAAACTGGACGAGCTCTTCTTGCATAGCTTCCACCCAGCTTGGGTCTGCCATAGCCTCATCAATCTTCTTTGGTTCAATTAATGATAAGAAGGTGACGTTTAAGCATTGCTCACTGGTGGCTCTTCTAGTCTGAACCCCACTATTTGGAACTCCCACAATCTGTTCAATTGGATGTGCTCGAGTCCATCTAGTGTAATGACTAGGCTGGTGCACAACAATATCAGTGCAAGTCACCTGGCGATCTTCTTCAGTTGCATCAGCATCTGGAGCAGGATCGGTCCAAACTACTTCTACATCCTCATCAGAGTCAATGAGGTCGCGATTTGCATCATGAAATTCTTCATTCAAGGGCATTTCCTGTAGAACTGGAGAAGTTGGAGTTTGAACTGGTGCTGATATTGGAGTGGCACGTACATCAGATCCAATCACCAATTCTTGTGGTAAGTTGAAACTGATGGAGGGATAAAATGATGTGTCACTGGTGCTTTTCTTCTTCTTAACTGGTTCCAATTTGTTGTAACTGGAAACATCTTTTGGTGAAACAACTGACTGATGAACTTGGTCAGTTTCACCAAAATTGATTGGAACGACTGGAGTAATATCAAGGCTTGGTCTCTTGTTGATTTCTTCAGTTGATTCATCGAATGTGACATAAATTGTCTCATGAACCTTTTGGAGTCTATAATTATAAACTCTAAAGGCCTTTCGAATATCTGAATAACCTAAAAATACTCCTTCATCAGCTTTTGCATCAAACTTTCCAAGCTGACTGGAATCGTTTAAGATATAAACTGGACAACCAAATACATGAAAGTATCCAATATTTGGTTTTCGATTCCTGAGAACTTCATAGGCAGTCTTCTTATGTCTCTTGATGTAGACTGACCGGTTTTGGGTGTGACAAGCAGTTGCAACTGCTTCAGCCCAAAAACTGGTGGGAAGACCAGATTCAGATAGCATACTTCTGGCTGCTTCTATCAGTGTGCGATTCTTTCTTTCCACAACTCCATTTTGTTCTGGAGAGTGAACTGATGAGAAGTTTTGAGAGATGCAGTGTCATTGCTAAATGTTTCAAGTACCTTATTTTGGAATTCAGTACCATTATCACTTCGCAACTGACAAACTTTTCGAGTGTACTTGAGCTCAATTTTTTGATGAGAGAGATGATTTCAGCAGGTGCATCACTTTTGGATCTGAGGAATACCACCCAGCAATATCTGGTGAATTCATCAACCACAACTAGAGTGTACTTCTTTCCATCTCTAGTTTGAACATTCACTGGACCAAAGAGATCCATATGTAGCATGTGAAGAGGTTCAGTGTTGCTAAAATTTTACCTAGTTTTGAAACTGGCCCTTTTCTGCTTGCCTATCTCACACCCTGGACAAGGCTTTTCTTTATTAAAAGAAATCTGAGGTATCCCATCAACCAGTTGTTTGCGAGACAACTTGTTAATATTTTTAAAATTAAGGTGGGATATTCTTTTATGCCATATCCAGTTGGTGTCCTCATCAACCTTGGTATAGAAACATTGCTCTTTTGGAGCTGGTTCCATATCCATGATGTACACATTTCCTTTTCTAGGTGCAACCATCACCACTTTCCAATCCTTGTTAAATATGGTGCCTTGTGCAATATCGAACAAACTGAAGTCATCATCACAAAGTTGGCTGACACTGATCAGGTTGTATTTCAAACCATTCACAAATGCAACTCTCTTGAATTCGACTTGTCCATTATTGAGCACACCATATCCTTCAGTCTTTCCAGATTGATCATTACCAAACGTCACTGTCGGTCTATCTTGGACAGTGAACTCTTCAAGCAAGGGCTTACATCCGGTCATAGTTCGGCCAGCAGCGCTGTCCATATACCAGATATTCTTCTTTCGATCGCCCTGCACAACCACAAAAATCATCAGTTATTTTTGTGAACCCATATTTTCTTGATGGGTTCACTGGACTTCTCTACAGAAGTCACAATAGATTGTTGTGGTATTAAACAGGAGGCTGCATCTGGAGCTTTTTCACCAGCTCCAGGTGCAGGAGTAAAAACGATTGGTAGTTGATACTTACTCCCCTTATTTTTACCAGATTTAGTTCCAGATGGAACATTCTTTTGATTAGGTTTTGAAGGGAGTGGTTTAATATTTTGTTTGAAAACTGGAGGTAATGAACCTCCTTCCAGATTTTTAATCCGGGCAGTACAACTCTGAACCTGTCGAGACAAAAGTTGGAGTTGACTTTCCAGATTAATCAAAATATTATTTTCATCAGGCAACTGAACCTTGGACCTTGGTTCAGTTGGAGTTTTAGTCTGTCGGGTCTTGGGCACCTTAGACTTTTGAGGTAAAGGCTTGTTACCAGTGGCCTTTTTGACTGGAGCTTTAGCCTGTTTGGCTCCAGTTTTAACCTCAATGTGGGTGGTCTCAATGGGTTCAGTTTCAACAGCTTCAGTTTGATCATAAGGTGTTTCAACCTTGAGAGCTGGAGGCAGTGCATGAAGATCTGGTATGAGAGTTGCCATCTCCAGAACTCCAGATTTCCATGCATTCTTCTGGGCATCGATAGTTCTTGAAAATGCATCATAGTTTTTACCAGATGCTTTTACCCATGACTTGATAATCTTTTGTTCTTTTTCAAGATCAGAAAATAGTTTTTGATTATCAAGTTCTAAAGCCTCAATCTTTAAAACTGACTCCTTGAGAGCCAACTGGACACTTTGTAAATCATTCAGTTGTGGTTTAACATTGTTCAGTTCAATTAAGATAGTGTCAAGATATCTTTCACTATCAGCTCTTATAGTTTCCACATAAGCTAAATCACCACTTAATGATTCAGCCAGGTCCAGTTTCAGGGTCAACCTGATTATCATAGTCACATACCTTTTTCAAGATGATGTCCACCCATCTTCCGGTGATGACATCTTCTTTTGCCACATGCTGCTGCTGTTGATCTTCCAAGGCCGTGAAACACATGTTCCTTTCCTCTTCTTCATCAACTGACGAGTCATCAGAGTACTCCCATTTTCCCTCAGTTTGTGCCATTAAGCACTGATCCTTTTCCTTTTCCATGGACAGGAGGGAAATCTGGGCCTTAAGCTTCTTGTATTTAGCTTTGTAGCTATCATCAGGCCAATTGAAATTGGGGACAGGGGGGCCAGTTTGGTTATTCAACTGACTAGATCTGCATTCCTTCATAAAGTGACCTTTCTTGCCACACTTATAGCATGTAAGATTGGTCTTATCCAGAGAGCTGGAGCTGGAAGCATTGTTTGGGCCATTAAATCTTTTAGATTTATGCTTAAACCTGTTAAAGGTTTTAGCAATCATGGCTACCAGATCATCATCGTCAGTTTCATTACAACCATCACTGTTTTCAGTGGTCAGACCAGAGTTCAAGAAACTGTTTAACATCTCCTTCATTGAGTGTACTTGGACACTCTCTGCAGACATTAAGGCAGCACAAGGTCGCTCAGGTACACTAGCAACCTTGGAACTCTGGGCATGGTTCATGGCATCTTGCTCAGCCACCAGTCTTGCAGCATTGTTATCTTCAGTGAATCTGAAGGCTCCATAGAGCGATGCAAGAGTATGGTTGTGCAAGGTTTTACCTTGTCTTAAGACAAGAACCATGTTTTCCCATTTGGAAGGAAGAATATCACAAAACTTCTCAAGAAGAATATCCTTATCCTTCTCTACACCCAAGCCTCTCAGCTGATTAATGAGGCTAGAAAATCTGGTGTATGTACCAGTTAGACTTTCATTGGGCAAGGCAAAGAAGGATTCATACTTCTTGTTCAAGGCAACTTTCCTGGTGACAGTAGTGTCATCACCTCCTTCAAACTGAATAACTAATTCATCCCACATTGACTTTGCACTGGGGAACAACACAAGTGTTGGAATTAGATCTTCAGGGACAGCTCCAAGGATCATGTTCTTGAGTCTGGTGTCCAGATCAACAAGTCTACGATCCTCATCAGACCAATGGTCTTCGAGCTTTTCTCTTGAACCTCTTCTTCCAGTTGGATCAAGAAGAGGACTGACCCCAAGAGACATGGGTATATAAGGTCCATCCTTAAGGATTTTCAACATATACCTTTCAATCCCACCAAAATGCAAAAGCATTCTAGCCTTCCATGTACCAAAAGTCTCACTGTTTCCATCGAATTTGGGAACAAGAGTGTTAGAATAATGTACATGGACGTGATTTGGGGCAGTAGGAGGACGAGGGTTTGTATTAACATTTTGAAAAGGTTGGGCATTATTATTCAAGGGGGTTTCACCTGAACCAGAACCATCTCCACCTTCAGTAGTGTTCATCTTAGCAGATCTAGGCAAGTTTATTAGCCTTCTGCTCTGATACCACTTGTAAGTCCCAACTCAATAGATGGTACTACTGAAGACACCTCTATGTCGATGGTGGAGTTACTTTGCAATATATGCACTGAACTGGAGACGACCAGTTGCAGTGAGTATATACCAAGTTCTAGATAGATTACTTATTTAAATGATAATAAGTAAAGAACAATGCAATAATACAAAATACTTGTAAGATATTTTGATGAGACAATATGTAATTTTCAATGTGTAATTTATTTATTGATGTTAAATAAATTACAAGGTTGTTGCGGAACCAAGATAATACAAAATACTTGTAAGATAATTTGATGAGACAATATGTAATTTTCAATGTGTAATTTATTTATTGATGTTAAATAAATTACAAGGTTGTTGCGGAACCAAGATAATACAAGAATGTAAATATCCTAACAACCTATGAAATACAATTGATCTACACTCGGAATTTCTCTAGATAATCGAAACACTTAAAGTTGTGAAATGTTCCTTTTAGCGATTGAGAGAATATTGCACAAGTTCACCAAGAATATTGCAGGTTTGCAAAGTGTGAATTCTATCGAAGTGTATTCGAAGAAGTAATATTCTTGGTGTGCAATGACTTGTATTTATAGGCAAAGTTAACATTGGGATGTTAACATTGGGATGTTAACTTTGGCCGTACAAATATGGTTGAGAACATTTAAGGAATAACATTTAATTCCTTAAAATGCAGTGTAAAGTTGGGATGTTAACATTGGGATGTTAACATTGGGATGTTAACATTGGGATGTTAACATTGGGATGTTAACATTGGGATGTTAACATTGGGATGTTAACATTGGGATGTTAACATTGGGATGTTAACATTGGGATGTTAACATTGGGATGTTAACATTGGGATGTTAACATTGGGATGTTAAAGTGTGGTGTTAACTTGATGTCATTAATATTCTTGGTGTGCAATGACTTGTATTTATAGGCAAAGTTAACATTGGCAAAGTTAACATTGGGATGTTAACATTGGGATGTTACCAGGTGAACTGGTCCTAACATGTTACTTGAACGGTTGGGATTTATCTAACAACTTTAGCTATAAATACTCCCAATATATATTTCTTTTCAGACGGTATTAAAATATAAAACTTTTACCTTTCTTAGAGGCGATATCTTCTTCAGCAATTCTCCCGTATTTCTTTCTTCCTTTCGCCTACTTCCAATCTTGATTTATTCTTCAAATCTTCTTCTCATATCGTAGTATGAATAGGGATGTATTTGAGTTTTACAACTTGAAACCCTAGTATTGTCTTTGACCAATGAGGTCTTTAGATCCAGGTTTCTCTGTTATCTTCTCAACCCTATTTTAGTGTTCCTTTGATTGTGTCTTGCTGCTTGATTTTGTAATCCTTAGTTGTCGTTGCCCCGCTCTCTTTCCCCCTTTTATTATTATTATTTTTGTGGAATGGGGGTAGCGATGACTTCTTGGCTATATTTCTGATTTGATCAACTCCCCTCCTGATATTGGTGTTTGTCTGTGTTTTTAGGATTTTACCCGCTGTGTGCCGTTGGCTCTTCCTGTTTGTTTTTTTTTTTGTGTCACCTGTCGTTCTTCTTCTTGCAGTAATGGCATTCAAACAGATGATCAATAGGCAGTCATTTCTTGCCCAACTAATTGTGAAAGCTACTCCATCTGTTGCGGCTTCAGGTTTGGAGACCTCTGCCAGGGGCTCTGATGCTCAGGCCGCTGACCGTACTGGGTTGGAAGCGATTTGTCGGGCAGGCGAGACCATTCTGTATGAAAGTGACCCAGCTGATCGCCCCGTTGTTGAAGTGTCTGACTGCCCTACCAGTGGGGAAAATTGCGATCAATCTGTTGATGAACAGGGCATCGTCGCTGGCCGCCTCAGGACCAGAAAGAAAACTTCTGCGAAGAGGCCTGGTGTGACTTTGTCCAAGAAGAGAGCGAGGTGACCCGAGGATGCAGGGGAAAACCTTGGTATGTGTTTCCTTTGCATATCTGATCTTCAGATTTTTGGTTTTCTTATCTATATGTGTTTTTACAGGTTTCCTTCAGGCTCCGGATGGTCGATCTTGTCATCAAAGCATTGGGTCTGTTGCTCCTTCTGGGTGGGTTTCAGATATGAAGGGTATGGATTTGGCGAGGCTTTCCGAATTGTTCAATCAGTCTTCCTTCTGTGCTTCTATAATTGGGAATGTATTGGATTCGAGGTTGCGCGAGCTTTCAGAGGATGGTGGTCCTACAACTGAGCAGATTGACAAGCTCAAAGTAGAGAAGCTATCTCTGGAGTTTAAGGTGTCAGGGTTGGAAGTTAAGTTGGGTAGTTTGACTGCAGAGCTTGAATCTGTTCGAGAGGGGGTTCGGGCTAAGGGGGATGAAATTAATGTGCTGAAGGAAGAGTTATCTGCTAAGGATGCTTTGTTGGGGCATGATCGTTCTGCTTTTATGGATCTGAAGGAGAGGTATAGGAAGCTTGTTGTCGACGTAATTCCTCATGTTTGCAAGTCTTTTTGAATGGTGCTGAGGTTGGAAAGAGGGTTTCAGACTTGTGTAATGCCAATAGGATGGATGCTGAATTGGAGTTAATCCGCACCCTTGCTGCGGAAGGCCGTATAACTCTTAGCGGTTCCGAGCTTGTGAAAGATACTGCGGGTCCTCTGAATAAGGCTATGAGTGATCTGGAGGATATGCATTCTTCCTATCTCTGCGCTTTTTTCTCAGACCCTGATGCGTCCCCTACTCAGCTGATGCAGATTCCTTCTTCATAGATTTTCTTGTATTTTGGACTTGTTTATTTGCTTGTTGATTATGATCTTTTGCTACTTCCCTTTATCTGCTATTGTTGGTACTTATTTCATATTGTTGCTATTTCTTTATCTTGTAAATTCTTCATTTTTTGGCAGTCTCTTGTAGGTGTTGTTAGGTCCAGATTTACTGGACTCGCTCCAGACTCGACTACTGGAGCCTTACTGAAGATCAGTCCAGAAATGATATTTACTGGACCTACTCCAGACTTTGAAACTGCAGTCCCTCTGAAGATTTGTTCAGAAATAATGGAAGACCAGTGAGCAAATACTTGTATAGGAAATCTGGAGACATCCTCCAGATTAGCTCACTGGACTTCACCCCAGTCCAGATCTATTCTACTGAAGACATTCTCACTGAAGTCAAAGACTGAAGTTAGAATAAAGAAGACTGACAAATGGCGGAGTCCACTGGAAGTCTTACCAGATCTGAACACTGGAGGTTTGTCAGTGTTCTAGACCTTACAAGTCTGAACACTGACTACGAGGTTTGACTTTTGCCTTTACACACTTTCCAAAGAACATTCCACTTGTTCTTTACTAAAGTATCTACGTGTGTAAAGGTGGTTGGTTAAAAGAATAAAGTCATATTGATGTGACTTTATCCTTGTACCTTAACCAATGCATTTAATGACCTTGTCGGTTCATTAAATGCATGCAACCATATTTGTACGGCTCAAATTCACCGCCTATAAATACAAAGTCATTTCTTCGTTAAAATTACTTTTAGCATTAAAGGTGAATTTGTCTAAATACTCTCGATCTTAAACAGGGATACTTCACAAATTTAAGTATCTCGATCTAAAAGAGTTATTTGGCAAATATAGATCATTTGTAATTCATAGGTTGTTAGGATACTTACATACTTGTAATATCTTGATTCCGCACAACCTTGTATTTTATTTAACATCATAAATAAAATACACTTGAAAATATTACATTGTGTTCCACCTTTATTTTATTGCTTTTAGTCTTGTATTACTTTGTTTATATACTTGCATTTATATTCAAGTAATACTAGTCCAATCTAGTGATTATTAGACTTGTTGTATTTTACATTCTGGGTTAACCATCAAGAGAGTTTGGGACTCACAATTGGTATCAGAGCAGAAGGCTAAACATTGCCTAGATCTGCTTCTTTGATGGCCACCCCTGAAAATACACAAGGAAATTTTAATTTTGGTCCTGATCCTAATGTTAATATTAATGATCAAAATACTGACCCACCTATTGTTAATAACGCTAATCTACCTCCTCCTCCTACTCCTGCTTCTCCACATGTGCATGTGCACTATTCAAATAATCCTGTTCCTAAATTCAGTGGGAATAGCGATGAATTTGGTACGTGGAAGGCTAGGATGATATTTGCTATCACTGGTATTGAGAGAAATATGATGAAAATCTTAAATGAAGGACCTTATGTCCCCACATCACCTCTCAATGCTCTTCTTGATCCTACTGGTTCTAGAAGAGGTCGGGAAAAGAGGGAGAAACATTGGTCTGAAGAGGAGATGAGATTGGTAAATCTAGATACCCTTCTCAAAAACATGATCCTCGGGGCTGTTCCAGAAACCCTAATTCCCACATTAGTTCTTTTTCCGAGTGCTAAAACCATGTGGGATGAACTAATGAACCAGTTTGAAGGAGGAGATGACACCATTGTCACCAGAAAAGTCTCCTTAAACAAGAGGTATGAGTCATTTTTTGCTCAGCCTAATGAGTCTCTCACTGGTACTTACACCAGATTTATGAGTATCATAAACCAGTTGAGAGGTTTTGGGGTTGAAAAAGACAAGGATATACTTCTGGAGAAATTTTGTGATATTCTTCCCACCAAATGGTCTCACATAATCCTGGTCTTACAACAAGGTAAGACTCTGCACACACACACTCTCTCAACTTTATATGGAGCTTTCAGATACACTGAAGAAAATCAAGCTCAGAGAGTGGTGGCAGAACAAGATGCTTATAACCATGCCTCCAGTACTCCTACTGTGGTTAGTCATACTGAACCACAAGGTACAACACTAATATCTTCTGAGAATGTATTTTCTATGAAGAAGATGGTGTCTGAACTCATGGATTCTGGAGAAACCAGTCAAATCTCTCCAGACTGTGATGAATCTGAAAATGATGACCTGGTTGCAATGATTGTTAAAACGTTCAACCGTTTCAAAGCAAGAGCAAATAGGCCATCTGGACAATTTGCATCCAGTTCTTCAACTGATAAGACCAATCTGACATGCTTTAAGTGTGGCAGAAAAGGTCATTTCATGAAAGATTGCAAGTCCAGTCAGTTTTCATCTAAGCCTGGTCCATTTACTTCAAATAATAAGCCTGATGATAGCTATAAATCTAAATATAAAATGCTTAAGGCTCAGATTGCTCTCATGGCACAACAAATGGAAAATAATAATAAGTGCATGATTGCAACAACTGAAGAAAAGTGGGTTCCTTCTGATGATTCATCTGTTGATGAAGAAGAAGAAAGAGATTGCTGTTACATGGCTCTGGCGGACGAAGAGCACCTGGTGAAGGAAGATGTCACATCTGGAAGATGGGTGGACATAGTTATCAAAAAGGTTAGTGATTATGATACTGCAACTGACCAAGAATTAAAACTGGACATTGCTGAAGCTCTTAATTCTGATTTAATATTTGTTGAAACTGTTAGATCTGACTGTGTAAATGGTCTAGAAACAGATTTTTCTGAAATAACTGTTTTAAAATCAAAATTAAAGGAACTTCAAGACATTGAACTGGCATTTCAAGCCCAGGTTCTGGTAACTGAACAATTGATTCAAGAAAAACAAGATCTTGAAGTCATTTTAGAGAAAGAAAAACTGGTGATTAAATCATGGCTTGAAACCAGAAAGCCATATGATGCTGGAGTAAATCAATTTCCCACACAAAAACGTGCTTATTTAGATGGAAATACTCATGTTGCATCATTAATCCCAGTACTTGACCGTTTACCAGAGGGATTCAGGCCCGTTACTGTTTATGATGAGCCTGTAACTCCCAAGGCCAATATTTTCCCAGTTTAATCCCCAGAGGTTAAGACTGGAGCATTCCAGATGACTGCTCCAGTTAAAAAGGTTTATCGGAATAAACCTTTGCCTCAGACCAATCCCCTACCTAAGCCTACAACTGGAAAGGCTCAGGTTTCATCTGATGAAAATGTTTTGTCAAGGTTAGAGAGCCAGTTTCAACTACTGACTCGTCAATTTCAAAGTTTTAATGCAAGATTAAACTTTATTGAGGGTACTTCATCTGGCCCTAGACAAAATACTAAACCTTTTTCCAAGAAAGAAAAATATATTTCTCCAGTTGAGAAAAAGAAAAAGGTTTCAAAACTATCAACCCCAGTGGTCTTTTCAACTAAGACTACTGTTGAAGAAAGTGAACTCAACCAGATACCCCCAGGGACCTATAAGGGAGGGTCCAGTGAACCCATCAGTCGATGGGTTCCAAAATCTAATTGATATATCTGGTGGAAGTGCAGGGCGATCGAAAGAAATATATCTGGTATCTTGACAGTGCAGCTGGCAGGACGATGACCGGATGTAAGACCCTGCTGGAGGAATTCATTATTTCTGATGGACCCTCCATTACTTTTGGAAATGATGGTTGTGGAAAAACTGAGGGATATGGTGTTCTGAACAATGGACAAGTCAAATTCAGACGAGTTGCATTTGTGAATGGTTTGAAATATAACCTGATCAGTGTTAGTCAACTATGTGATGATGGCTATCAAGTTCTATTCAATATTGCTCAGGGCATTGTATTCAACAAGGACTGGAAGGTAGTATTGATTGCTCCCAGAAGAGGAAATGTGTACGTGATGGATATGGAAAGCTCTCCTTCAGAGCAGTGTTTCTATACTCAAGCTGATGAAGACACAAACTGGTTATGGCACAAAAGGTTATCCCATTTAAATTTCAAAAATATTAATAAGTTGTCTAGAAAACAACTGGCAGATGGGATACCTTCAGTTTCCTTCAAAAAGGAAAGGCCAGGTCCAGGATGTGAGATGGGAAAGCAGAAACGTACCAGTTTCAAGACCAAGCAGAATTTCAGCATATCTGAACCTCTTCATATGCTTCATATGGACCTTTTCGGTCCAGTGAATGTTCAGACTCGTGCTGGTAAAAGATACACCATGGTGATCGTAGATGAATTCTCCAGATATTGTTGGGTGATCTTTCTCAGGTCTAAGAGTGAAGCTGCTGCTGAAATCATCAGTCTTATCAAGCAAATTGAGCTCAAGTACAGTCGAAAGGTGTGTCAGTTAAGAAGTGACAATGGAACAGAATTCCAAAATGCATCTCCCAGAATTTCTCATCAGCCCGCTCTCCAGAACAGAATGGAGTGGTGGAAAGGAAAAATCGAACGCTGATAGAAGCTGCCAGGAGTATGCTTGCTGAATCTGGTATGTCTACCAGTTTCTGGGCGGAAGCAATTGCTACTGCTTGCCACACCCAAAACCGATCTGTGTACATCAAAAGACACAAAAAGACAGCCTATGAAGTCTTAAGAAATAGAAAACCAAATATTGGTTATTTTCACGTTTTTGGATGTCCTGTTTACATCCTGAACGACTCCAGTCAGTTAGGCAAATTTGATGCCAAAGCTGATGAAGGGTATTTCTTAGGATATTCAGTCATTCGTAAGGCCTTCAGAGTCTATAAGAAGAGACTGGAGAAGGTCCATGAGTCAATTCATGTCACATTTGATGAATCAAATGCTACAATCAATAAGAAACCAACCCTTGATACTCCCCCAGTAACTCCGATTGTCTTCTGTGAATCTGATCCTATCAACTACAATAAAGAAGATTCTCCAGAAGAAGTTTCCAGTCATACTGATCTGGAACCTGTTCAGAAAAAGAAACTCTCCAGTGGTACTCCATTCTATCCTTCAATTATTTTCAAACTACCCTCTGAAATTATTATTGGATCAGATGTTCGTACTACGCCCCCAGTATCAGTCCTAGTTGAAACTGAACCAGTACTTCAAGAAATGCCTTCAATGGAAGAATTTCATGATGCAAATCGTGATTTGAATGACTCAGATGAAGATGCTGAAGTAGTCTGGCAAGATCCTCCTCCAGAAGCAACACCAGAGGAGACTCAACTGAACTCTTGCACTGATATTGTTGTCAGTAACAATCCTGGTCAATACTCCAAATGGACAAAAGCTCATCCTATCGATCAGATCATAGGTGACTCCAGTCGAGGAGTTCTGACCAGAAGAGCCTCCAGTAATCAATGCTTATATGTCAGTTTCTTATCATTGATAGAACCAAAGAAGATTGACGAGGCTATGGAAGATCCAAGCTGGGTGATAGCTATGCAAGAAGAGCTTCACCAGTTTGAAAGGAACAAGGTTTGGTACCTGGTCCCTTTCCCAGTTGGAAAGAAAGAACCAATTGGAACCAGATGGGTCTTCAGGAACAAGGTAGATGAAGATGGCCACGTAATCAGAAACAAGGCCAGACTGGTAGCACAAGGCTACTGCCAGTCAGATGTCGATTTTGATGAATCATTTGCTCCAGTGGCTAGACTTGAAGCGATCAGAATATTTTTAGCATTCGCTGCTCATCATCAGTTCAAGGTCTACCAGATGGACGTGAAAAGTGCATTTTTGAATGGAAAACTTGAAGAAGAAGTTTATGTCAGACAACCACCAGGTTTCGTTGATGAAAAGCATCCACATTGGGTATATCGTCTGGACAAAGCGCTTTATGGCCTCAGACAAGCCCCACGTGCCTGGTATGATACTCTGACTAAACATTTATTGAAAAATGGTTTCAAACGAGGTACAATTGACAATACCTTATTTATTCTTCATGAAAAAGGTAATCTGTTGATGGTACAAATTTATGTTGATGATATTATTTTTGGGTCTACTGATGATAAAATGTGCAAGAAATTTTCAAAAATAATGTCAACTGAATATGAAATGAGTTTGATGGGTGAATTAGCGTATTTTTTTGGACTCCAGATTAAACAGACCAGAGATGGTATTTTTATTAATCAGGAAAAATATGTTAGAGATCTTTTAAAGAAATATGACATGAACTCTTCACCATCTAAACCCACTCCAATTTCTGCACCATTAACTCTGGACTCTGATCCAGATGGTAAACCAGTGATGTAACACCCCAAAAATTTAAGGTAAAAGAAAATTAACTCTTTTATTAGTTTTGACATTAAATTAATTTCCCAGTATTTTGTTTTGAGATAAGGGGTTAATTTAGTTGGAACTTTAGCGGATAGCGGGTATTCGACCCACTAAAATTTTAGATTGGGACGTGGCAGGGAGATAGAGTGCCCAGCAAATTTCAAGTATGATTCATACTTCCACAAACCTTATTTTCCTTCACTTCTAAAATCTTCCAATTCATTTCCATCAAGGAATTGACATGCAAGAGTATTCCTCCCAAATGCAATCATCTAATTCATTCTAATAATAAGCAAAGTGAGGGTTGTTTTGTTTTGGGGAGGCCGGATTTAACAAGAAGAAAAGAGGGAAATCTGGAAATTTAATTGTTGTTGTTCTTGAGGTAAGAAATTCCTTCATTCTTCAATTTCTGAATTTAGGGTTCTTTGATTTTGGAATTAGGGTTCTTAGTTGGAAATTGGGAATTTGATATTTTGGGGATTTTGATGATGAACCCTAATTAAACTAAAAAGAAAAGCTTTGGGTCAATTCAATTGAGTTTTAATGGAACCCTAAAGTAATAAACCTTATGTTTTGGGTGTTTGGCTAAATGGTGATTTGAAATTGATTATTGAAAAGTTGTAGTGTTTTGTGAATGCCAAACACCATGAAAAGGGAATGCTTGTGGAATGCAAGTATATGACCTTGAAATAGTTGAGTTTATAGAACTCATAGTTGTGTGAATTGCATTATGTATAGGTGGTGAAGACCTTTTAGTTGAGCATATAGCCATAGAATCGATTAGCCAAGTTCAAGGTGAGTGTATATGCATATAATCATATTCTTGTTATTTGAGGTCATAGGTGGGTAAATTCCTATGACCCATTTGATTATTGAGCTAGTAGGTGGGTAAATTCCTACTAGCCAAATTGTGATTTAGGGTTAGTAGGTGGGTAAATTCCTACTAGCCCATTTGTGATTAAAAGCTAGTAGGTGGGTAAATTCCTACTAGCATACTTGTTATTAGGGTTAGTAGGTGGGTAAATTCCTACTAGCATAATTGTTATTAGGGTTAGTAGGTGGGTAAATTCCTACTAGCCAAATTGTGATTTAGGGTTAGTAGGTGGGTAAATTCCTACTAACCCATTTGTGATTAAAAGCTAGTAGGTGGGTAAATTCCTACTAGCAAGTTTCCATGGCCATGTGAAAATGAATTTGTGCTTATGAATGTTATGAATGAAATGGCTATCTTTGGATGGGCTATATTGTGGTGCTTGATGCACATTGTACGGTAACTTGCTTATGGTTATATGTATATGCATTCACTAAGCGTTGCTTATGTTTTAGTTGTTCAATTCTTTCATAGGGGCTGGTAGTAGTAGCAAAGGCAAGGATTTGATCTAGTGAAGTTGACTTTGAAGATTTTGAAGCCATCTTGGAGGTTGGCACTTTGGGTAAATTGGTTAGATGATTCCCTTTGACTACTATGGCTCTTGATACATGTTGGTGTGGCTTAAACAAGTTCTTTTGGTTGAAAAATCTGCAGATATGTAAAGATTTTGTGTCACTTGGTTGTTTTTGGTCATAACTTGGTAACTAGGTCGTTTTTAGGTCAAACGACCGTTTGATGACACTTATCGCTTTTGGTTCGAAATTATGGTTGTAAAGATTACCTTTGGTATCCATTATTATGTCGAAGTATGAAGTGTCCTGTTATAAAATGTGGTTTGAAATTTGGAAGTTGAAATGTTGTTCAAGTGTGAAAAGGAAATGTTGGGTTGCTGAATTTTTATCAGGTCTGGACCAGAAACTGTCCACTGCGGCGCAGTGGGAGTGTTTTAACCCCACTGCGGCGCAGTGGGGGATTTTTTGACCCGTAGACCAGTAAGTTCCCACTGCGGCGCAGTGGGAGGAGTCCAACCCCACTGCGGCGCAGTGGGATGTTGTTGTAAAAAAAAAAAAAAAAACTTTTAACTTTTGTATTCTTTTACTAAATGAGGTTTGGTCGTTACATTTTGTTTGGTCGTTACATTTTTGGTATCAAAGCCATGGTTCAAGGGATTTAGGTATTCGATCTTTGCGAATAGGATGCCTAGACTTGAACCATTGGATTGACTTTGACCTTAGGATTTGGGTGTTCACGTTTGAAAGTGGAAATGGTTAGTAAGATTGATTTAAAATGAAATAGTTTATGAGCTTAATAGAGCCGGCCTATTATTGGTCATAAGCTATTACGTTCTAAATCAAACTTACTAAATATGGAAACGATCGGATGTGGGCGTTTGGGGTATTAGAGACAAATTAGTGTATTGAATGTTTATTTATAAGTTGTTAAATTTGTAGTATGGAATCTTTTCAAAACGAAGACGAATCAATTCGGACTAGGGATAAAGTTATAGAGAATGTAGAATCGTCGGAGCGAGAAGTCCTCACCGGTGATTTTATAAGTGAGCAAATAGGCAAGGCCTTGGAGAACTTCTCTCCATTTATCACTAAAAAGTTGAATGAGACTCTAGAAGGAGCAATGAGTGAAGCCATTGCTAACAAGATTAGGGAGGAAGTAGCTTTGTCGGTGCAAGAAGAGTTCGGTAAGCGTTTTCCTAAAGACAAAGCACCGGAAACTCAAACTCATGAAAATCCTCCAAAGCATACGAACGAGAAACCTTATGATCTCAAAAACTTCACCATTGCAAACCCTCCCACATACAATGGGGACCCCGATCCTATTGTAAGCACCAAGTGGGTGAACGAAATCGAAGGGGCTTTCCGCATTACCAAGACTCCAACCGAAGACAAGACATTGTATGGGTCGAGTATGTTGAGAGGTAGCGCTAAAGTGTGGTGGGATGGCCAACTTGTGACGAAGGGTGAGGAGGTGATGGTGCAGATGGAGTGGGCAAATTTTAAGGTGGCTTTCTTTAAAGAATTTTGATCCGAAGCCGATGTGACTAGGCTTAGAAGCGAATTCATGAATGATTCGCAAGGTACCTTGAATGTGAATGAATTTCGTGTACAATTTCTGGATAAAGCTCAATTCTGTCCCGAATACTTGAAGGATGATAAGTTGTTGAAGGAACACTTCTACCGAAAACTCCGCAAGAACATTCGTGAGAAGATCACTCTTCTCCAAGTTGAATCTTTTAATCAGTTGACTGATGTGGCAAGATGGCATGAAGTTGAGCAAGGTATGCCGGATGATGATTCCTCGAAAAGGAAGGCGGAGCAAAGTTATTCTCCAAACAAGAAGTTTCGGCCAAGTGGAAGTTCGGGAAGTAATGTATCTAGGAAGAACGTCCCCACTTGCAACAAATGTGGGAAACATCATTCCGGGGTTTGTCTTGCATCTCCCAAGAAAGGATGCTTCAATTGTGGCCAACCGGGTCACATTAGCCGCGATTGCAAGTTTTCTCCAAGCAAGCCTACGGTGTGCTTTAAGTGCTTTAAGGAGGGGCATATGAGAAGTGATTGCCCATTGTTGACAAATGAAGAAAGACAAGCGGAAGTAAGAAAAATGAATGAGAGAAGGATGGTGAAACAAGTAGGAACTCCAAAAGGGAGATCTTTCCAACTCTCGGTGGTGGAAGCTAAGGAATCAACCGATGTTGTGTTAGGTACTTTTCTAGTCCATGACACTCCCGCTAAAGTTCTATTTGATTCCAGGGCAAACCGTTCCTTTGTAGCTACTCGATTCACTAAATGTATTCCCTTACAAGTATCTTTGCTTAAACCTCCGTTATTAGTGGAAGTAGCGGGTGATCAAACTTATGTGGTTAAAAATGTGTATTTAGATTGTAGCTTGACCATAAATTTTGAAAATTTTAAAGCCAATCTTATACCTATGGGTTTGGGTGAATTTGATGTGATTTTGGGCATGGATTGGCTCAGTAGACATAGGGCGAGTATTTGTTGTAGTGATAAAAGTGTCAGACTCAAAACTCCTAGTGGCAAGGATATGGTGGTTTTTGGGGAAAGAAATCAAGACTCTTTACCGTTGTGTACTTATGCTAGAGCTCGCCGACTTATTTCCCGCGGATGCAAAGCTTTTCTTGCTCATGTCCTTGATTCCGATAAGGAATCTAAATCAATTTCTGAAATTCCGATTGTTAACGAATTTGTTGATGTTTTCCCCGATGACCTACCGGGTCTTCCTCCTGATAGACAAGTAGATTTCAAGATTGATCTCATTCCGGGTGCTACACCCATCGCTAAAGCTCCATATCGTCTTGCTCCAACTGAAATCCGAGAAATGATGGAACAACTCCAAGAACTTCTTGATAAGGGCTTTATACGTCCAAGTAGTTCTCCTTGGGGTGCTCCTGTACTGTTTGTTAAAAAGAAAGATGGTAGTTTGCGGATGTGCATTGATTATCGTGAGCTTAATAAAGTCACCATCAAGAATAGATACCCTCTGCCTCGTATCGACGACCTTTTTGATCAGCTTCAAGGAGCATCGTATTTTTCGAAGATTGATCTTCATTCGGGTTATCATCAACTAAAGGTTGGTGAAGAAGACATTCCAAAAACCGCGTTCAGGACCCGTTATGGTCATTATGAATTCTTGGTCATGCCTTTTGGGTTGACAAACGCTCCTGCAGCCTTCATGGATCTTATGAATCGTGTATGTCGTCCTTTCCTTGATAAATCCGTTATTGTTTTCATTGATGACATTTTGATCTATTCAAAGTGTCAGTCCGATCATGAGAAACACCTTCGTGAAGTTCTTGAAACCCTCCGTCACGAGAAATTGTATGCCAAGTTTTCTAAATGCGAATTTTGGTTACGTGAAGTCCAATTCCTTGGACATGTTGTGAATAAAGAAGGAATTAAAGTAGACCCGGCAAAGATAAGTGCAATCACAAAATGGGAACCTCCCAAATCTCCGACTGAAATTCGTAGTTTTCTTGGTTTGGCGGGTTATTATCGTCGCTTTATTCAAGATTTTTCTAAGTTGGCCTCGCCTCTTACTAAATTGACCCGAAAGAACGAGAAGTTTGAATGGAAGAATGAACAAGAGAATGCCTTCCAAACTTTAAAAGAGAAGTTGAGTCAAGCACCCGTTCTGACTTTACCAGATGGAGTTGAAGACTTCTCGGTATATTGTGATGCATCTTTTAATGGTCTTGGTTGTGTCCTTATGCAAAAGGGGCGAGTCATCGCTTATGCATCAAGACAACTAAAACCTCATGAGAAGTCTTATCCTGTCCATGATTTAGAACTTGCTGCGGTTGTTTTTGCTTTGAAGATTTGGCGTCATTATCTCTATGGTGTTAAGTTTACCATTTATTCCGATCATAAGAGTCTTAAATACTTCTTTGAGCAACGAGATCTTAATAACCGTCAACGAAGATGTATTATGACTTGAAGGTTGATTATTGGTGGCCGGGTATGAAACGGGACATAGCCAAGTATGTGGAAAAATGTTTGACTTGTTTACAAGTTAAAGCGGAGCATCAAAAGCCATACGGAAAGCTCCAACCGCTTGATATACCACAATGGAAGTGGGAGCACTTGACTATGGACTTTATTACCAAGCTTCCCAAGACACCCAAGCATCAATTTGACTCTATTTGGGTAATTGTGGATCGGTTAACGAAAAGTGCTTTGTTTTTGCCTATTCGTGAGTCATCATCTTCTGAAGTGTTAGCCGATATTTATGTGAAAGAAGTTGTAACTCGGCATGGTATTCCCGTCTCTATTGTTTCGGATAGAGATATACGCTTTACTTCTCATTTTTGGAAAAAGTTTCATGAAGATATGGGTACTAAGTTGCATTTCAGTACCGCATATCACCCGCAAACGGACGGTCAAAGTGAGCGAACCATCCAAACGTTGGAAGACATGCTACGTGCGTGCATTATTGATTTTGGAGGACCATGGGACGCGTATTTGCCTTTGGCAGAATTCTCGTATAATAATAGCTACCATGCTAGCATTAAGATGCCTCCATATGAAATGCTTTATGGTAGGAGATGTCGAACTCCCCATTTGTTGGGGAGAAGTGGGTCAGCGAGAGTTAGGAGGGACCGATATTGTCCTCAAGACTACCCAAAAGGTAGATGAGATTCGTGAAAGACTCAAAGCGGCTCAAGATAGACAAAAGTCGTATGCCGATGTTAGAAGAAGACCCATTGAATTCATAGTTGGTGACCGAGTTATGTTGAAGGTGTCTCCATGGAAGGGTTTACTTCGTTTTCGCAAACGTGGAAAGTTGAGTCCACGGTTCATTGGCCCGTTTCGGATTTTAAACCGTGTTGGCAAAGTGGCATATCAATTGGAGTTACCCGAAGAGTTATCTCGAATTCATAACACTTTTCATGTTTCTCAACTCCAAAAATGTCTTGTCGATGATGCAACGTGTGTTCCCTTGAATGAAATCGAACTAGACAAGAAGTTGACTTATGTTGAAGAACCGGTTGCTATTGTTGAAGAAGAGTTGAGAAAAATAAACAATAAGACGGTACGAACCTTTAAGGTACAATGGAAGCACCAAAGGAGCTCAGAATATACGTGGGAAACCGAGCATGACATGTTGGTGTATTATCCGTCCTTACATATGGCTTGGATCACGGGGACGTGATCGAATTCGAGTGGGGGAGATTTGTAACACCCCAAAATTTTAAGGTAAAAGAAAATTAACTCTTTTATTAGTTTTGACATTAAATTAATTTCCCAGTATTTTGTTTTGAGATAAGGGGTTAATTTAGTTGGAACTTTAGCGGATAGCGGGTATTCGACCCACTAAAATTTTAGATTGGGACGTGGCAGGGAGATAGAGTGCCCAGCAAATTTCAAGTATGATTCATACTTCCACAAACCTTATTTTCCTTCACTTCTAAAATCTTCCAATTCATTTCCATCAAGGAATTGACATGCAAGAGTATTCCTCCCAAATGCAATCATCTAATTCATTCTAATAATAAGCAAAGTGAGGGTTGTTTTGTTTTGGGGAGGCCGGATTTAACAAGAAGAAAAGAGGGAAATCTGGAAATTTAATTGTTGTTGTTCTTGAGGTAAGAAATTCCTTCATTCTTCAATTTCTGAATTTAGGGTTCTTTGATTTTGGAATTAGGGTTCTTAGTTGGAAATTGGGAATTTGATATTTTGGGGATTTTGATGATGAACCCTAATTAAACTAAAAAGAAAAGCTTTGGGTCAATTCAATTGAGTTTTAATGGAACCCTAAAGTAATAAACCTTATGTTTTGGGTGTTTGGCTAAATGGTGATTTGAAATTGATTATTGAAAAGTTGTAGTGTTTTGTGAATGCCAAACACCATGAAAAGGGAATGCTTGTGGAATGCAAGTATATGACCTTGAAATAGTTGAGTTTATAGAACTCATAGTTGTGTGAATTGCATTATGTATAGGTGGTGAAGACCTTTTAGTTGAGCATATAGCCATAGAATCGATTAGCCAAGTTCAAGGTGAGTGTATATGCATATAATCATGTTCTTGTTATTTGAGGTCATAGGTGGGTAAATTCCTATGACCCATTTGTTTATTTAGCTAGTAGGTGGGTAAATTCCTACTAGCCAAATTGTGATTTAGGGTTAGTAGGTGGGTAAATTCCTACAAGCCCATTTGTGATTAAAAGCTAGTAGGTGGGTAAATTCCTACTAGCATACTTGTTATTAGGGTTAGTAGGTGGGTAAATTCCTACTAACCCATTTGTGATTTAAAAGCTAGTAGGTGGGTAAATTCCTACTAGCAAGTTTCCATGGCCATGTGAAAATGAATTTGTGCTTATGAATGTTATGAATGAAATGGCTATATTTGGATGGGCTATATTGTGGTGCTTGATGCACATTGTACGGTAACTTGCTTATGGTTATATGTATATGCATTCACTAAGCGTTGCTTATGTTTTAGTTGTTCAATTCTTTCATAGGGGCTGGTAGTAGTAGCAAAGGCAAGATTTGATCTAGTGAAGTTGACTTTGAAGATTTTGAAGCCATCTTGGAGGTTGGCACTTTGGGTAAATTGGTTAGATGATTCCCTTTGACTACTATGGCTCTTGATACATGTTGGTGTGGCTTAAACAAGTTCTTTTGGTTAAAAAATCTGCAGATATGTAAAGATTTTGTGTCACTTGGTTGTTTTTGGTCATAACTTGGTAACTAGGTCGTTTTTAGGTCAAACGACCGTTTGATGACACTTATCGCTTTTGGTTCAAAATTATGGTTGTAAAGATTACCTTTGGTATCCATTATTATGTCGAAGTATGAAGTGTCCTGTTATAAAATGTGGTTTGAAATTTGGAAGTTGAAATGTTGTTCAAGTGTGAAAAGGAAATGTTGGGTTGCTGAATTTTTATCAGGTCTGGACCAGAAACTGTCCACTGCGGCGCAGTGGGAGTATTTTAACCCCACTGCGGCGCAGTGGGGGATTTTTGACCCGTAGACCAGTAAGTTCCCACTGCGGCGCAGTGGGAGGAGTCCAACCCCACTGCGGCGCAGTGGGATGTTGTTGTAAAAAAAAAAAAAAACTTTTAACTTTTGTATTCTTTTACTAAATGAGGTTTGGTCGTTACATTTTGTTTGGTCGTTACAAGTGAACACCACTGTCTATCGAGGCATGGTTGGTTCACTGATGTATTTAACTGCCAGTAGACCAGATATTATGTTTTCAACATGTTTATGTGCCAGATATCAGTCTAATCCAAAAGACTCTCATATGCTTGTTGTAAAGCGCATACTGAAGTACCTTAAAGGTGTCCCCAGTTTGGGTCTTTGGTATCCCAAAGGCTCAGGCATGGATCTAATGGGTTATTAAGATTCAGATCATGCAGGTTGTAAGATAG
Organism: Erigeron breviscapus; assembly: GCA_034093135.1. Lineage (NCBI taxonomy): Eukaryota > Viridiplantae > Streptophyta > Magnoliopsida > Asterales > Asteraceae > Erigeron > Erigeron breviscapus. The sequence goes on along the minus strand of CM067169.1, from coordinate 154,191,527 downwards.
ACAGGAAATCCACTACTGGTGGATGTCATTTCCTTGGTAGCAAACTGGTCAGCTGGACCAGTAAAAAGCAAACTTCAGTTTCATTGTCCACTGCTAAAGCTGAATACGTGTCTGCAGCCAGTTGTTGTGCTCAGATACTCTGGATGAAGTACCAGTTGCTTGATTATGGTATTAAGTATTCAAAGACCCCAATCTTTTGTGATAATACCAGTGCCATTGCTATCTCGAACAATCCAGTCATGCACTCAAAGACGAAGCACATTGATCTCAGGTATCACTTCATTCGTGATAATATTGTGAAAGGCAACATGAACTCCATTTTATTCCCACTGACAAACAACTCGCTGACATTTTTACTAAACCTCTGGATGTCAAAACTTTTGAATATCTTGTTGGTGAGTTGGGAATGTTAAACCCTTAAATCTGGAACCTTGGTATTGAACGCCTATGTGTACTATCAGGGATCCTTGATTTAAAGATTTATAAATCTATGATTGTTTAGATATCGAACGCCTTAGTATACTATCTTTGCATTAATAGATTTCTGGATCAACATTCCAGGGGAAAGACTTTGAAAGATATATTTTTGTTCTTAAAAATGTTTTAAGTTCAGGGGGAATTTATTAATTTATTTTCTCACTGGACAAATTTTCCAGAAAATATTACTGGTACTTTGTAAATGTGTCCCTCTCACTGGTAATTAGATAGGTTGAAGTGCATGTTTGAGGTGACTTTTTGTCTCCTTGTAAATGTGTCCCTCTCATTTGTCTGTATTAGTTGACGTGCATGTTTGAGGTTATCAGTCTCTTTCAAATGGTTTTCACTGGTACTTTACTGGAGTGTCCCTCCAGTGTACCATCAGTACATGCTTCACTGGAATAATCCACCAGTGATAATGGAGTGTCCAGTCAACCTCCAGATGCACTGAATTGAGTCAAAATATTTTAATACTTGGTCATTGTGCGTGCCACGTATGCAAAATCTTTTGAAAAGATATTTATCTTGATATTTATCTAATTATCCTACGTGGCATGTCATTTTTTTTTCAAAGAAATGATGGTATTTTTACCTTGGGAAGACAAAAAGTGCAAGTTGGTACTATTTGTGGGCTGTAAACCGTCACACATTTATGTGTGATGTGATGTAATTAATGCGGATCTCAAAACCCGATCAAAATTATATATGATAATTTCAAAATTAACCGGTTGCGTTCCACATTCTCTCTCCTATATAATACCCACTTTCACTTTCATTTGCATTTACTTCAAACATATTTACTCCCAAATCCTTCAAATTCCTTCATTTAATTCTTCATTCAATTTCCAATCATCAATTTCACTCATATTTATTTCATCAAATCTTCATAAACCCTAACTCTTCAATTCCATCTTCATCAATCTATCAAACAAAATGGCACCAAGACAATCAAACTCACCCAAAAATCTGCTCTCCGCCGAATATGCTTAGGTTGCCAATGTTGTTAAGGCACCCCATATCTCCTTAGAGGCAAAGGCCATAAGGATAAACATGAACAATTGGTTGGCTAGACTCACTAGCACCACTCATGCTCCCACCTCTCTAATCGGACGACTGAATGCTTTTTTCCTCAGTTGTCCACTCTATGGTGCTCTCACACGTAATCCTGGTAAAATGTATCATGATTATTTGTGTGAATTCTGGTATTCTGTTGTGTATGTTGAAAACACTAAAACCATCAACTACACATTGCAACAAGGCACCAGGTCTTTCACTCTCACTGTCGATTCTCTCAGAGATGTTCTTCAATTAAATTATTTGGCTGAAAATGAGATGGCAATTCCTCTCCCTACTGGTATCAATTTTAGGGATGTGTGCAGATTGATGGGGCACACTGAAATATTGGATGAACATGGCCAGTTATTAAGGAAAGGCACAATCTACATGAGCAAGCTGACTGACTCATGGAGATACTTTTTCACTCACCTTGTTGAGTGTTTAGGTGGCAGTTCTGGAGGATTGGACCAGATCAACCAAATGCAACTCCAGATTGCCTACTGTTTGTGGTTTGGGTACAGGGTTGATTTCGCTCAGATCTTCTTTGATGATCTGGTGGACCGCCTAAAGGTGAAAGGTAGAAAACCACACATTCTATATATTCATTTTCTATCACTTGTTTTTCTTAGAGCTCTGGGTGCTGAGTATGATTATGAGACAAATCATTTCTCTATGTGTGAATATTTGAGGGAGTTGAGTTCCCTAAAATCAAGAGCTGGTGAGGTTGAAATTCCTGTAAATATGTTGAATCATTTTGGAAATGATGCACCAGATGAACAGAAAGTGGCTCCAGGAGGAATCCAGGTTGGTGAAGGATCCTCTGGAGTCCAAATTGTTGAAATTGTGCAACCAGTGACCCAGGTGGCTCCTGAAGCTCAACAAACTGCAAGTACTACTCGACCCAGAACGACCAGACGCCTTAGAAGGGCTGGAGTTCAGGTTAATCCAGATAGAGCAGAATCGAGTCATCCTGGTGATGTCATGAATTTAGATGGGTCTCCAATTTTTGAGCAGGAAGAGATTGTTGTACAGAATGTTGTACAGGAAGAAAATGTTGTTCAAATTGTTGAGCAGGTGACTGGTGTGCAAGATGCTCAGATTGATTTAAATGTAGAGGCTGGTGATCAGGCTGGTGATGATACAGTTGGTGAAACATTTGTCTGGGATGAGGCTGATTCACCCATGTCTGAAGGTAATATCTTTGATACTGACATGAGTTTTCTGGGTGAAGAAGTAGAAAATGTGGTTTCTTCTGTTATTGCTTCAGTCACCCAACCACTTACTGAAATGTTACCACCTCCATAATCAAATATTCCACCACCAGAATCTGAAATGCCACCACCACCACCAGAATCCACTATGCCACCACCACCACCACCTTCAATTCCACAATCCACCCATACTTCAATCCTCCCACAATTCAAATTTCACAAACTCAACCACCACCACTTGAAACTCCAATCGACTTATCTGAACAACGTGCGCTGGACTCAACAGTTGTAACTGCTGAAACTTCCTCTGAAGAGGTCTGGGCACAAATACCTTTCATGACCAGAATGACTTCAAATCTTGAACCTCCCAGTGGTCCCTCCTCTTCTTCTTCAGCCAAGGTCCAAGGCCTTTTAAGTAAGGTGGCGGACCTGGAGAGATCACTCCAGTCTTCTTCACAGGTTGTTTCTGACTTCAAATCTCTATTATCGAATAACCTTTCGTCAGAAATGAATGTGTTTGCTGGAAATGAGAAGCTGGTATTTGAAAAGTTGGATGAGCTGGTACTGGCCACCAATACCAACTCTGAAAATATCAAGGTGGCAGTCCAGGGTTTAGAAGCAAAATTGGTACAATCTGTTCAGACTGCAGTGAAAGATGAAGTTGTTCAACCACTGGCAGGTCTGACAGAAGAAGTTCAGAAGTTGACCACAAGGATAAGTAGTTTGGAGAGTAGGCCAATACTTGATCAGAATGTTGTTGTTAGTTCAATCAGTGATGAGGTTGCTAAGAAGTTCAGACATGAAATGTTAAAAGAAATTTCTGAAGAAATTTCTGGGTCTGTTCTTAGAACAATTCAAGATGGTTTGTTGCCTCAAGTGGTTCATATGATTGAGAATGAAATGCCAAAGCACTTGTCTTCAGAAATTGAAATTATCAAGAAGGAAGTGACTCAACTGAGGAAGACTATGAATATAACAACTCCAGTGGCTGGAAGAACTTTTGGTGCTCTAGACAGACATACGCTTGAACAGTTGTGGAATGATCTCAAGTCAAGAACTGGTGATCATTCCAAGGGGGAAAAGTCGTCTGTAGCCACTGGTGGTCCAAAAGGTTTGGTTAGGAAAAAGAAAGAAGTGGTTGCCAGTG
>CM067169.1:154162414-154186636 GCA_034093135.1 Erigeron breviscapus | reverse complement strand
GTTTGGGTCTTTGGTATCCCAAAGGCTCAGGCATCGATCTAATGGGTTATTCAGATTCAGATCATGCAGGTTGTAAGATAGACAGGAAATCCACTACTGGTGGATGTCATTTCCTTGGTAGCAAACTGGTCAGCTGGACCAGTAAGAAGCAAACTTCAGTTTCATTGTCCACTGCTGAAGCTGAATACGTGTCTGCAGCCAGTTGTTGTGCTCAGATACTCTGGATGAAGAACCAGTTGCTTGATTATGGTATTAAGTATTCAAAGACCCCAATCTTTTGTGATAATACCAGTGCCATTGCTATCTCGAACAATCCAGTCATGCACTCAAAGACGAAGCACATTGATCTCAGGTATCACTTCATTCGTGATAATATTGTGAAAGGCAACAATGAACTCCATTTTATTCCCACTGACAAACAACTCGCTGACATTTTTACTAAACCTCTGGATGTCAAAACTTTTGAATATCTTGTTGGTGAGTTGGGAATGTTAAACCCTTAAATCTGGAACCTTGTATTGAACGCCTATGTGTACTATCAGGGATCCTTGATTTAAAGATTTATAAATCTATGACTGTTTAGATATCGAACGCCTTAGTATACTATCTTTGCATTAATAGATTTCTGGATCAACATTCCAGGGAAAGACTTTGAAAGATATATTTTTGTTCTTAAAAATGTTTTAAGTTCAGGGGGAATTTATTAATTTATTTTCTCACTGGACAAAATTTTCCAGAAAATATTACTGGTACTTTGTAAATGTGTCCCTCTCACTGGTAATTAGATAGGTTGAAGTGCATGTTTGAGGTGATTTTTGTCTCCTTGTAAATGTGTCCCTCTCATTTGTCTGTATTAGTTGACGTGCATGTTTGAGGTTATCAGTCTCTTTCAAATGGTTTTCACTGGTACTTTACTGGAGTGTCCCTCCAGTGTACCATCAGTACATGCTTCACTGGAATAATCCACCAGTGATACTGGAGTGTCCAGTCAACCTCCAGATGCACTGAATTGAGTCATAATATTTTAATACTTGGTCATTGTGCGTGCCACGTATGCAAAATCTTTTGAAAAGATATTTATCTTGATATTTATCTAATTATCCTACGTGGCATGTCATTTTTTCAAAGAAATGATGGTATTTTTACCTTGGGAAGACAAAAAGTGCAACTTGGTACTATTTGTGGGCTGTAAACCGTCACACATTTATGTGTGATGTGATGTAATTAATGCGGATCTCAGAACCCGATCAAAATTATATTTGATAATTTCAAAATTAACCGGTTGAGTTCCACATTCTCTCTCCTATATAATACCCACTTTCACTTTCATTTGCATTTACTTCGAACATATTTACTCCCAAATCCTTCAAATTCCTTCATTTAATTCTTCATTCAATTTCCAATCATCAATTTCACTCATATTTATTTCATCAAATCTTCATAAACCCTAACTCTTCAATTCCATCTTCATCAATCTATCAAACAAAATGGCACCAAGACAATCAAACTCACCCAAAAATCTGCTCTCCGCCGAATATGCTTAGGTTGCCAATGTTGTTAAGGCACCCCATATCTCCTTAGAGGCAAAGGCCATAAGGATAAACATGAACAATTGGTTGGCTAGACTCACTAGCACCACTCATGCTCCCACCTCTCTAATCGGACGACTGAATGCTTTTTTCCTCAGTTGTCCACTCTATGGTGCTCTCACACGTAATCCTGGTAAAATGTATCATGATTATTTGTGTGAATTCTGGTATTCTGTTGTTTATGTTGAAAACACTAAAACCATCAACTACACATTGCAACAAGGCACCAGGTCTTTCACTCTCACTGTCGATTCTCTCAGAGATGTTCTTCAATTAAATTATTTGGCTGAAAATGAGATGGCAATTCCTCTCCCTACTGGTATCAATTTTAGGGATGTGTGCAGATTGATGGGGCACACTGAAATATTGGATGAACATGGCCAGTTATTAAGGAAAGGCACAATCTACATGAGCAAGCTGACTGACTCATGGAGATACTTTTTCACTCACCTTGTTGAGTGTTTAGGTGGCAGTTCTGGAGGATTGGACCAGATCAACCAAATGCAACTCCAGATTGCCTACTGTTTGTGGTTTGGGTACAGGGTTGATTTCGCTCAGATCTTCTTTGATGATCTGGTGGACCGCCTAAAGGTGAAAGGTAGAAAACCACACATTCTATATATTCATTTTCTATCACTTGTTTTTCTTAGAGCTCTGGGTGCTGAGTATGATTATGAGACAAATCATTTCTCTATGTGTGAATATTTGAGGGAGTTGAGTTCCCTAAAATCAAGAGCTGGTGAGGTTGAAATTCCTGTAAATATGTTGAATCATTTTGGAAATGATGCACCAGATGAACAGAAAGTGGCTCCAGGAGGAATCCAGGTTGGTGAAGGATCCTCTGGAGTCCAAATTGTTGAAATTGTGCAACCAGTGACCCAGGTGGCTCCTGAAGCTCAACAAACTGCAAGTACTACTCGACCCAGAACGACCAGACGCCTTAGAAGGGCTGGAGTTCAGGTTAATCCAGATAGAGCAGAATCGAGTCATCCTGGTGATGTCATGAATTTAGATGGGTCTCCAATTTTTGAGCAGGAAGAGATTGTTGTACAGAATGTTGTACAGGAAGAAAATGTTGTTCAAATTGTTGAGCAGGTGACTGGTGTGCAAGATGCTCAGATTGATTTAAATGTAGAGGCTGGTGATCAGGCTGGTGATGAAACAGTTGGTGAAACATTTGTCTGGGATGAGGCTGATTCACCCATGTCTGAAGGTAATATCTTTGATACTGACAGAGGGGGCGGGGGGAAGAAGGAGAAAAGGTGGGGCGGCGGGGAGGGCGGCAGTCACCCAACCACTTACTGAAATGTCACCACCTCCAGAATCAAATATTCCACCACCAGAATCTGAAATGCCACCACCACCACCAGAATCCACTATGCCACCACCACCACCACCTTCAATTCCACAATCCACTCCATACTTCAATCCTCCCACAATTCAAATTTCACAAACTCAACCACCACCACTTGAAACTCCAATCGACTTATCTGAACAACGTGTGCTGGACTCAACAGTTGTAACTGCTGAAACTTCCTCTGAAGAGGTCTGGGCACAAGTACCTTTCATGACCAGAATGACTTCAAATCTTGAACCTCCCAGTGGTCCCTCCTCTTCTTCTTCAGCCGAGGTCCAAGGCCTTTTAAGTAAGGTGGCGGACCTGGAGAGATCACTCCAGTCTTCTTCACAGGTTGTTTCTGACTTCAAATCTCTATTATCGAATAACCTTTCGTCAGAAATGAATGTGTTTGCTGGAAATGAGAAGCTGGTATTTGAAAAGTTGGATGAGCTGGTACTGGCCACCAATACCAACTCTGAAAATATCAAGGTGGCAGTCCAGGGTTTAGAAGCAAAATTGTTACAATCTGTTCAGACTGCAGTGAAAGATGAAGTTGTTCAACCACTGGCAGGTCTGACAGAAGAAGTTCAGAAGTTGACCACAAGGATAAGTAGTTTGGAGAGTAGGCCAATACTTGATCAGAATGTTGTTGTTAGTTCAATCAGTGATGAGGTTGCTAAGAAGTTCAGACATGAAATGTTAAAAGAAATTTCTGAAGAAATTTCTGGGTCTGTTCTTAGAACAATTCAAGATGGTTTGTTGCCTCAAGTGGTTCATATGATTGAGAATGAAATGCCAAAGCACTTGTCTTCAGAAATTGAAATTATCAAGAAGGAAGTGACTCAACTGAGGAAGACTATGAATATAACAACTCCAGTGGCTGGAAGAACTTTTGGTGCTCTAGACAGACATACGCTTGAACAGTTGTGGAATGATCTCAAGTCAAGAACTGGTGATCATTCCAAGGGGGAAAAGTCGTCTGTAGCCACTGGTGGTCCAAAAGGTTTGGTTAGGAAAAAGAAAGAAGTGGTTGCCAGTGCTATTGAAAAAGCCTTTGCTACTGAAAGCATCATGCAACAAGAACAAGTGACTGGTACTGAGGCCAGTGCACAAGAAGCACAGAAGGCACTTGGCACTGAAGCCATTGTGCAGGTTGAAGAGGCTGCTGGTGCCAGTGAGCCCCAGTTTGAATCTTTCCCAGATATCCCAACAACTCTGAAGTCTGTAAAAGGAAAGGAACATATGGTATCTGGAGAAGAAAGTGAAACTGCTGGAAGGTCATCAGAGTTTCCTACTGCTGATGATGACACCTCAAAAAGACTGGAGCAAGAATGTATAATGATTGAAATCTTCAAGAAAAATCAAAAGGATGAACTGCTGGCCCACCAAAGGGAGATGGCAAATATGGGGACTCTGGATTCGTACAATGCTGGCAGGTTGGGCATTCATATTGATGTGTACAAAAAGATGAAGGATGATGTAACACCCGACTTTTAGAAATATGGATTTCAAATTTTTTTTTTAAATAAAACAACCATTAAATGCGGAAGCGTCCCATTAAAAACTTAACCATTTCCTAACGGAAATGTCGATAAAGGTTTTGGTGTTACTTATTGCATCATAACGACAATCCAAGAAATCCACATTCAAACAACCAAACAACCAAACCAAATATCCATCGACATAATAATTAAAAGTCTAAATAAATGAGGCAAAACTATGGCAATATAAAGTCTTCATAAAAGCAACCATCTACCCATGCCTCACTCTAAGCAATCTTCAACGACCAACCTGAGGAAACACAACATTTTCAACAAACAAGTGTCAGCTTTAAAAGCTGAGTAAGATAACCACAGGTTGTATAAAACAGTTGCTAGTTAAAAACATCATTCAAAACTATCATACGTATGTCAAGCAACAAACAACAACAACGACAATAAGCATTAGGAATATCATATCCCTAAATGTGCCTAGCAACCTCATCAATCGACAATAAGCATCTCAATAAATCAACATCAGGTTATGCCACAACAAAGCCAAGTAACTTATGTCACTTGTTATCGACAATATAAATTGTGTGAAGGCGATCAATTGATCTTTAGGGAGCCTCACACCCGACATGATGGGTAGACCATTCGGTGGTCCATCAGCGTCGTTACGGACGACATAACCAATCCACGAGTAAGCCGGCATCGACAAAAATGGCCAGCCCACGCCATCCGGCAAACCCCAACAACAGACTGAGTCGAATGAGGGTTATCATGATTACCCCAAACGACAGCGACGATAGCATACTAGCCAAGGCTAGCATGGGTTAAGCTTAACACTTTCGACAATAATTATACTCGAGTATCATCAACAAAAACAACAACAACTTTTAGGGCCCTTAACGTGCGCGTGATATGGCAATCCTACCAAGTCTAGTGTACTAGATGTACAAGCCAACATGTATCCAACTAAACATCAACTCAATCATTTCCAACATCTAAGCATGCATATCAAATATAATGAGAAATAAAAGATCATAAACATGCATAAGCAACACTCAAGTGACCTCCCGTGAGTTCCCATACCCAACATACGTACGAAAGGGCTTTACAAAACATTTATTATGAAAGCTAAGTTTTCGTTGTGTCCCTCGTGTCAAAAGGTAGTTATCTTACCTCAATAAGCACGCAAAACAAACTCTCGTCAACACGCAACAATGAATGTTCAAACCTCCAAAACCTACGATATACAAAGGAACCTAATTAACTTCTACTTAATTAAATTCCTAATAACAAATACTCACTATCATTGTCCTCTTAATGAGAACTCAAGATCATGCCTTATTAATACATCTTATTATTTCAAAATACAACTATAATTCTTGCTATAATAGTTTAAGAAGATAAAAAAAATACAATATAAGTTTTATCACATATTAAACTATGAGAAACAAAATGAAAATTCTGATTTTTAAACTATAAGGACCAAAACTGCAAAATCTGAAACTGTAGGGACCATAAGTATCAGATTCGAAACTATAAGGACCAACAGTGAAAAGTTTTGAAACGTCAGGGACCAGAAATGTCTTTTTTAAAACTTCAGGGGCATAAACTGTCATTTTAAGAAACTGACAGGACAAAAACTGTCAACTTGGAAACTATAGGGACTGAAAACGCTAACTCTGAAACTACAGGGACCAAAAGAGTAAATTTCTGGTCAATGCATGTGACATCAGCATGATGACATCATCATGCGGTCAACTGAAGGAACTTGGTGTCGACGGGCTTATGCTAATTGAGCTGCTTCCCCTTTTTTCCTTATTTTTCAATGTCAAATATATATAAAACTTCAAAACATGATTTCTACTTCGTTACTTAGCGAATTCAGACGATTCTTTTTGCAAAATGTTCGCTTTTCATCAAGGAATATAGCCCCAGAATAGATTTTATTTTAATTCTCTATTTAATGATAAACGACAAAAACGTTGCAATACATATGTAAAACTTTAAAACGAGATTCCCGATTCGTTATTCAACCAAATCAAGTGATTCTTTTTGCAAAATTCATTATTTCCAGAAAGGAACATAATACAGAAAATAAATCTAATTTAAATCACTGTCATCACTGGATCTCGCGAGAAAAGGTCTAGAAGACGTTACGAATCGCATCGAAATCCATATGTGTGAATCAAGATCCTTTCAAATAATTACACAATATTAAAATACATCAAAAATAAACTATTTTACAGAACTCATCGCTGCTTGTATGATAGTCATCATCTAGACACAAGCAAGGATTATTATAATGAACACATAATGAACAAGAATAGATTACCTACTGATTTCCAGGAATTAACTCACGAAATTTGAGAGAAAAAGATGAAGAAAAGTGAGAGAATGGTAAAACTTAATGAAAATAGGTTATTAGATAATAATGATTAATTAAAAGGATGTTATCATCCTTGGTTTAACCTAATGGACCAGATTTTATCTTTAATTTTCGTCCATAAGGGTTGGGCTTGGCTAAAGTCCACACAAGCAAGTCCAAAAAGTCATATTAGCCTAAAAACTAAGGCCCGAAGCTAATATGTACACTAACGGATGATCAATTAACGTCTTAGGCACATAATGATGAACTAACACACCATATTAGCATCTCATAACTCAATAACATATTCACATATAGGCACATTAATCATCTCTTAAGAACACAAATATTAGTTAACGCTTAAAGAAATTAACGACACCACAAACGGCTAACGTTTGACTAACAGGAAGGTCAAAGATATAAACAAAAAGGTTTAGGATGTTACAGATGACCCCAGAGTTCATCAATGTCTGAATGCATTGGATGATGTACACATTCGCTCCAGGTATTCTGAAGAAGAACAGGTTTATGATGCAGTTACGTATGGTGTCAGTGTACCTGAACTGATCAGACAGAGAACAGAGGAACTGATGAACCTCCAGAAGAGAATAAGAAAGAATGCTGGTGCTCTGGAGATAGAGTACAGGAAGAAGATTAAAGGCTTGCCTAAACTTACTGCCAAACAGCTCAAAGCAATTAAAGATGCAGATCTGAGCACATTCATTCCTCTGAATACTTCACTCAAAATCAATCGTGAACAACTCCAGTCTGCCATGGAACAGCAGAGAGTATCAAAGGAAACTGAATATATGATCCAGATGGCTAAGCAGAAAGCCAAGTATGAAGATATGTTGAAATTCAGGGCTGATGCCAGAAGGATCATAGGTGCTGAAATCAAACTTGCTGAAAATCATGAAGGCATGACCAGGTTTAATATAAAGTTGACCAGAGAGGGTAACTGATATGTCGTATTTTATACGCATTTCCCACAACATATTTAGTTGATTCTGCATGGTTTATGAGTCGTTTTTGTATACATTTGGTGCGTTTATGGTATTTGTTAGTGTTTCAGGTTACTGACAGGTATTTAAGCGCAAATCTGGAGAAAACGACATTGTTGAGGAGAATCAAGTGCTAACGGAAGATTTCGGAAGCATTTGGATGAAGATTGCAGGAAGTCAACTAAAGTCAATGCAGAAAAGGGCCAGTTGCGCCGCAACCCAATTCCAGAGACATAAGTTGCGCCGCAACTCTTCCTTGTTGCGCCGCAACACCCTTCCTTCCTGGCCAGCCACGAGTCAACATAAGTCGAAAGTCAACGCTAATTGCGCCACAACTCTTCATTGCGCCGCAACCTAGAAGCAGAGAGATAAGTTGCGCCGCAACGTCTTCCAGCTGCGCCGCAATGGGTCCAAGTCCAAGCCAGTTTGGTCAACGAAGTCAAAGTCAAAGCTTAAAGTCAAACCCCAGTTGCGCCGCAACTGGGCGCGGATCTGGCAGCCTTTGGGGATCGATATAAATAGCTTGAAAATTATGCAAAAACACTTCTTTTTTTTAGCAGCCGTGTGAAACCCTATTTTGGAGATAATTTCAGATCTTCATCAATTTCTAGGTTTTCAAACACGATTTGATCGTTTTCGTTCGTAGCTTTCGATTATTATCAATTAGGTAACAATGAATTCTTCTTATTTCAATTGTTATTCTTCGTTTAATATGAGTGGCTAATCACTTCATCATCCATCTTGATGGAGTGAGACATTATGTAAAGATTGCACAATTTTATTAATTCAATGTTGATTTCATTTAACGTTATATCGAGATCTTAGCGTATTTCTTCCTTATTATTTATCTTGAATTGATTGGCGATTTATGTGTGTCTTTAATGGTAGTTATGGATTTCATATATTTCATTTTGATTGTTTGGGTACAAACGATTGGATCTATGACGGGTACGGTAGATAATCGTTCATGATAATAGGGAGAAATGTGTTAACGGTTGGGTACAATCGATGGATATAATTGTTATTTTAATAACCAAACCAATTGTTTGATTAAGGAAGTTATAAAAGATGTCTTGGGGTACCGGTCTTTGTAACGAAACTAGTAAAAGCAAGAGAGTCAAATGATGTCTTCAACTTGACGGGTACGGGGTTGGTGCTTTGTTTGAGTCTCGGTTATTTAATCAACTAATTTGGGTTTGAACTTCATTTATGTGCAATCTGAGCGTATTGTTGAGCAAAGTCAAGATGGATGACTTTTAAATTATTGTTTAAAACAATTTCTCTTTGCGATTAATCCTTTGGGATTACTAATTATTAACTGACTTTTGCAACGTGACAATTCGGTCACAAAACCCCCTTTTTACTTGAATTACTTAATGTCTTCAATTACTTAGTTTTAGTCCCTGTGTTCGATCCTGGACTTACCTTTTAGCTATACTATATATAAACGGGTCCACTGCCCGAGAGTGTATAGTAGTCAGTTTTAGGGTATTTCTTGTTTTTAATTTTTAAACTCGATTTTGCACATCAGTAACTTTACTGATGAAATAAAGAATGCAACAGTCCAAGCTTTTGGATGGACTGAACTGAAGGAGATAGGATTAACTTTCAAAGGAAAAACTGATTTGTCTCCTGATGTTAAGGCATTTATGAAGAGGATTGAAAAGGTGTGGAAAAGAATACAACAAATGGAAGTTGTTCTGGGTATGAGACCACCAGTTTCAGTACCATCCTCTCCATCACCAAAGAGAAAGGCTTCTGAAGATGCTCCACGACAGACATCGAAGAGAAGGGCCTGACTCTTGTATCATTTACTTGTACTTATATGTAATTTCCAAAATTGTAACTTATTTTCTGTTGATGGCTGTAAATATAGTTACATATTTTGATTCATAATGTAAATGATCAGATTTAGTCTAAGTTAGAACTAAAAGATGAAACTGAAAACACTGATGATCTATAAAGTGTTTTCCAGTAACTTAAATTTTTTAGACTAAGTCAAAACAAGTGTTTTTCAAGCATACAAAGTTGTATAGATATAAGCTTGAAAAACCTTGCATTATTCTAAACAAATAGGGGGAATTTGTTAGGTCCAGATTTACTGGACTCGCTCCAGACTCGACTACTGGAGCCTTACTGAAGATCTGTCCAGAAATGATGTTTACTGGACCTACTCCAGACTTGGAAACTGCAGTCCCTCTGAAAATTTGTTCAGAAATAATGGAAGACCAGTGAGCAAATACTTGTATAGGAAATCTGGAGACATCCTCCAGATTAGCTCACTGGACTTCACCCCAGTCCAGATCTATTCTACTGAAGACATTCTCACTGAAGTCAAAGACTGAAGTTAGAATAAAGAAGACTGACAAATGGCGGAGTCCACTGGAAGTCTTATGGCAGTCGCCTTATGACGTTGTTGTCTTATGGCAGTCGCCTTATGACGTTGTTGTCTTATGGCAGTCGCCTTATGACGTTGTTGTCTTATGACAGTCGCCTTATGACGTTGTTGTCTTATGGCAGTCGCCTTATGACGTTGTTGTCTTATGGCAGTCGCCTTATGACGTTGTTGTCTTATGGCAGTCGCCTTATGACGTTGTTGTCTTATGACAGTCGCCTTATGACGTTGTTGTCTTATGGCAGTCGCCTTATGACTTGGTGTCTTATGACAGTCGCCTTATGACGTTGTTGTCTTATGTCAGTCGTCTTATGACTTGATTGTCTTATGACAGTCGCCTTATGACGTTGTTGTCTTATGTCAGTCGCCTTATGACGTTGTTGTCTTATGACAGTCGCCTTATGACGTTGTTGTCCTATGGCAGTCGTCTTATGACTTGATTGTCTTATGACAGTCGCCTTATGACGTTGTTGTCTTATGTCAGTCGTCTTATGACTTGATTGTCTTATGACAGTCGCCTTATGACGTTGTTGTCTTATGTCAGTCGCCTTATGACGTTGTTGTCTTATGACAGTCGCCTTATGACGTTGTTGTCTTATGACAGTCGCCTTATGACGTTGTTGTCTTATGACAGTCGCCTTATGACGTTGTTGTCTTATGACAGTCGCCTTATGACGTTGTTGTCTTATGACAGTCGCCTTATGACGTTGTTGTCTTATGACAGTCGCCTTATGACGTTGTTGTCTTATGGCAGTCGCCTTATGACGTTGTTGTCTTATGGCAGTCGCCTTATGACGTTGTTGTCTTATGGCAGTCGCCTTATGACGTTGTTGTCTTATGACAGTCGCCTTATGACGTTGTTGTCTTATGACAGTCGCCTTATGACGTTGTTGTCCTATGGCAGTCGTCTTATGACTTGATTGTCTTATGACAGTCGCCTTATGACGTTGTTGTCTTATGTCAGTCGTCTTATGACTTGATTGTCTTATGACAGTCGCCTTATGACGTTGTTGTCTTATGTCAGTCGTCTTATGACTTGATTGTCTTATGACAGTCGCCTTATGACGTTGTTGTCTTATGTCAGTCGTCTTATGACTTGATTGTCTTATGACAGTCGCCTTATGACGTTGTTGTCTTATGGCAGTCGCCTTATGACGTTGTTGTCTTATGGCAGTCGCCTTATGACGTTGTTGTCTTATGGCAGTCGCCTTATGACGTTGTTGTCTTATGGCAGTCGCCTTATGACGTTGTTGTCTTATGACAGTCGCCTTATGACGTTGTTGTCTTATGGCAGTCGCCTTATGACGTTGTTGTCCTATGGCAGTCGTCTTATGACTTGATTGTCTTATGACAGTCGCCTTATGACGTTGTTGTCTTATGTCAGTCGTCTTATGACTTGATTGTCTTATGACAGTCGCCTTATGACGTTGTTGTCTTATGTCAGTCGCCTTATGACGTTGTTGTCTTATGACAGTCGCCTTATGACGTTGTTGTCTTATGACAGTCGCCTTATGACGTTGTTGTCTTATGACAGTCGCCTTATGACGTTGTTGTCCTATGGCAGTCGTCTTATGACTTGATTGTCTTATGACAGTCGCCTTATGACGTTGTTGTCTTATGTCAGTCGTCTTATGACTTGATTGTCTTATGACAGTCGCCTTATGACGTTGTTGTCTTATGTCAGTCGTCTTATGACTTGATTGTCTTATGACAGTCGCCTTATGACGTTGTTGTCTTATGTCAGTCGTCTTATGACTTGATTGTCTTATGACAGTCGCCTTATGACGTTGTTGTCTTATGGCAGTCGCCTTATGACGTTGTTGTCTTATGGCAGTCGCCTTATGACGTTGTTGTCTTATGGCAGTCGCCTTATGACGTTGTTGTCTTATGGCAGTCGCCTTATGACGTTGTTGTCTTATGACAGTCGCCTTATGACGTTGTTGTCTTATGGCAGTCGCCTTATGACGTTGTTGTCCTATGGCAGTCGTCTTATGACTTGATTGTCTTATGACAGTCGCCTTATGACGTTGTTGTCTTATGTCAGTCGCCTTATGACGTTGTTGTCTTATGGCAGTCGCCTTATGACGTTGTTGTCTTATGGCAGTCGCCTTATGACGTTGTTGTCTTATGGCAGTCGCCTTATGACGTTGTTGTCTTATGACAGTCGCCTTATGACGTAGATGTCTTATGGCAGTCGTCTTATGACGTTGCTTTATGGAAGCGTTGTCGGGCGTCCCCTTAACTTCTCATAAAGTCTTTTGTTATACATATATCTATTCATGTGAGGGACTGTTGGAAATTTTATGTAAACATATTATTTTATATGTTGAAGTAATATAACATAAAATATTCAAGTGAATAGATATGTTAAAATGAAGTTGAAAGTGTGTAGCATTTAATGTTTAATAATGTGGGTTTGTCCCACATTGCTAGTGGAATAAACATTAAGTGTGTTTATAAGGAGGAGTGTTGGAGAAATAATAATTCCTTATAAGGGGCTACACCCCAAGTGGCAAGGAGGGTGCGAAGCACCCGACGCGCCCGCGCTTGGGGTCAGGGTCGGGGGCGATGAGGCGTTTTAGTGGCGCACTTTGCACTTAGCACATTTTAGAGCCGCCTTTGTTTTTATCTAGCTCAGCTCGGCTCAGTTTTGGCTCCTACAACTCAGTGGAATCCACGATGTTTTTCTCTGATACCACTTGTCATAACACGATTTATAACACCGAATTCAAGTCATCAATGGTGGATTTGGTGAGTGTGTGTTCTTGGTGTTTGTGTGTGTTTTGAGAGAGAATTGTATGAAACTGTGTGTTAAAGTTATCAGGTATTAAAGTTATGAAAGGATTATACAAAAGTTATGATCTATAAGTGTTTTCTAGTAACTTAAATTTTTTAGACTAAGTCAAAACAAGTGTTTTTCAAGCATACAAAGTTGTATAGATATAAGCTTGAAAAACCTTGCATTATTCTAAACAAATAGGGGGAATTTGTTAGGTCCAGATTTACTGGACTCGCTCCAGACTCGACTACTGGAGCCTTACTGAAGATCTGTCCAGAAATGATGTTTACTGGACCTACTCCAGACTTGGAAACTGCAGTCCCTCTGAAAATTTGTTCAGAAATAATGGAAGACCAGTGAGCAAATACTTGTATAGGAAATCTGGAGACATCCTCCAGATTAGCTCACTGGACTTCACCCCAGTCCAGATCTATTCTACTGAAGACATTCTCACTGAAGTCAAAGACTGAAGTTAGAATAAAGAAGACTGACAAATGGCGGAGTCCACTGGAAGTCTTACCAGATCTGAACACTGGAGGTTTGTCAGTGTTCTAGACCTTACAAGTCTGAACACTGACTACGAGGTTTGACTTTTGCCTTTACACACTTTCCAAAGAACATTCCACTTGTTCTTTACTAAAGTATCTACGTGTGTAAAGGTGGTTGGTTAAAAGAATAAAGTCATATTGATGTGACTTTATCCTTGTATCTTAACCAATGCATTTAATGACCTTGTCGGTTCATTAAATGCATGCAACCATATTTGTACGGCACAAATTCACTGGTGAATTTGTTTGCCTATAAATACAAAGTCATTTCTTCGTTAAAATTACTTTTAGCATTAAAGGTGAATTTGTCTAAATACTCTCGATCTTAAACAGGGATACTTCACAACTTTAAGTATCTCGATCTAAAAGAGTTATTTGGCAAATATAGATCATTTGTAATTCATAGGTTGTTAGGATACTTACATACTTGTAATATCTTGTGTAATTTTATATTATATTTTATTAAAAAAAAAAAAAAAAAAAAAAAAAAAAAAAAAAAAAAAAAAAAAAAAAAAAAAAAAAAAAAAAAAAAAAAAAAAAAAAAAAAAAAAAAAAAAAAAAAAAAAAAAAAAAAAAAAAAAAAAAAAAAAAAAAAAAAAAAAAAAAAAAAAAAAAAAAAAAAAAAAAAAAAAAAAAAAAAAAAAAAAAAAAAAAAAAAAAAAAAAAAAAAAAAAAAAAAAAAAAAAAAAAAAAAAAAAAAAAAAAAAAAAAAAAAAAAAAAAAAAAAAAAAAAAAAAAAAAAAAAAAAAAAAAAAAAAAAAAAAAAAAAAAAAAAAAAAAAAAAAAAAAAAAAAAAAAAAAAAAAAAAAAAAAAAAAAAAAAAAAAAAAAAAAAAAAAAAAAAAAAAAAAAAAAAAAAAAAAAAAAAAAAAAAAAAAAAAAAAAAAAAAAAAAAAAAAAAAAAAAAAAAAAAAAAAAAAAAAAAAAAAAAAAAAAAAAAAAAAAAAAAAAAAAAAAAAAAAAAAAAAAAAAAAAAAAAAAAAAAAAAAAAAAAAAAAAAAAAAAAAAAAAAAAAAAAAAAAAAAAAAAAAAAAAAAAAAAAAAAAAAAAAAAAAAAAAAAAAAAAAAAAAAAAAAAAAAAAAAAAAAAAAAAAAAAAAAAAAAAAAAAAAAAAAAAAAAAAAAAAAAAAAAAAAAAAAAAAAAAAAAAAAAAAAAAAAAAAAAAAAAAAAAAAAAAAAAAAAAAAAAAAAAAAAAAAAAAAAAAAAAAAAAAAAAAAAAAAAAAAAAAAAAAAAAAAAAAAAAAAAAAAAAAAAAAAAAAAAAAAAAAAAAAAAAAAAAAAAAAAAAAAAAAAAAAAAAAAAAAAAAAAAAAAAAAAAAAAAAAAAAAAAAAAAAAAAAAAAAAAAAAAAAAAAAAAAAAAAAAAAAAAAAAAAAAAAAAAAAAAAAAAAAAAAAAAAAAAAAAAAAAAAAAAAAAAAAAAAAAAAAAAAAAAAAAAAAAAAAAAAAAAAAAAAAAAAAAAAAAAAAAAAAAAAAAAAAAAAAAAAAAAAAAAAAAAAAAAAAAAAAAAAAAAAAAAAAAAAAAAAAAAAAAAAAAAAAAAAAAAAAAAAAAAAAAAAAAAAAAAAAAAAAAAAAAAAAAAAAAAAAAAAAAAAAAAAAAAAAAAAAAAAAAAAAAAAAAAAAAAAAAAAAAAAAAAAAAAAAAAAAAACCCCATGGTTTTATTGCCAATTGTAAAATGTAAACACGTTTTGGGTGCTTATGTAGATAGATATGACAGAAGTTTTAACAATTTATCACTATTTTTGGATTTCTAACAAGTGTGCATTGTATCTTTTCATATATTTGTAGTTGATAGCATTATTGTTTCACGAAGTTGCGTGGGGGTATTATTAATATGCGCCGCTGCCTTAAAACACAAATGTTTAGGGATAAGTACCTAGGAATGTAATGAACTATACACAAATGTTTATGTTGTGTAATGAACTACTCAGATGTTTATTGTATGCAATGAACTTTCAAATCCCGGTTATTGGATGTATCTGACCAATCAAAATCTTACAAGTGGCAGCTTATATGCTTGCCACATATACCCAGATACATCCAATAACCGGGATTTGAAAGTTCATTGCATACAATAAACATCCGAGTAGTTCATTACACAACATAAACATTTGTGTATAGTTCATTACATTCCCAGGTACTTATCCCTAAAAACAAATACACATGATGGAACTCCTTAAAACACAAATGTTTAGGGATAAGTACCTAGGAATGTAAGTTTTAAACAAATTGTTAGACTACATAACATTTACTTTTGTAGTTTGAATCCAAAATTCAAGTATTGTGTGCAAGTAAATTTAAACAAAAATCGTGAGGGTATTCTGATGGTGTATGTCACCCTTCGTGACGGAACATGACCTTCGTGACAGAGCCGATCCTGCGTGACGAAGGTATCCGCTGTAAGCCTTATCTAAATATGGAAGAGATTATCTCAATCTCTTCCTCCTAAATTAAAGAGATCTGTTCTTATCTCGTCATAAATACCCAGATCTGGCATATTATTAAGAATATTCTCTAAAACCCTAAACTTATTCTCCAAGATAACCATCCCTATATATATGGATGAGTTCTAAACCTAAATTCTCATTCTCCTCCTCTCCAGAAAACACACACACAGATCTGTACATCCTATTCTCTCTATAAGAGATGCTCCAGCAACTTACAATAATATCCTCACATATCAGCAACATGCGGCGGGACGATGACTCTCCGTCCCGAAGCCCACACAGCCTACGATGATTAGGCAAAAGCATCCTTGAATATCGGGATATGATATTATCCTGATATGAGCATGCTAAACAGGATCGAACAGATCCATAATCATTGGCACGATCTCAGTCGGCCATATATCAATCATATTCGATTGGCGTAAAGAGACACGAACTCTACCTTTCGGGGAATCGCCAACAAATAACCAAAAACACCCATCATCCCCTTTCTAAACCTAATATCGGTTTGGTGTACAATACTTGGATGTTAGTAAAAGATTACACAAAAGTTGGTCACAAAGACAACACATTAATTGGTCCCTGTTAGGCTAACTCGTTTGTTGTGCAATCAAATTATACAAATATAGAAATGTTTGAACAGTTTTTTGCACTATCTTTCTAAATGTCAAGCCAAGCCAAGCCATTGTTGTGGATTCTTAACTTACAGTTGTGATTATGCTATTTTTTTCTTTTATGAATATTGATTATTGTGTATATACTGTTGAAACTTGAAACTTTGAAAGAATCATTGTTTTTCTTTAGAATATTTAATTGATTATATGAGCTTTTCTTTGTGGTCCTATACAGTTGGCCAAAAAAGTCTATCTACATGTGGTCACATAATCCATTAAATATGAAGCTCGTTTTCAATTTTCCACATAAATTAGTAAGTAGATCAAACACATAGTGATATTTTCCCAAACTTAAAACGGTTTAGTGAATAAAAAATAATGTGTACTTGACGATGTACCCCTCCGAACCATGATACGAAGGCCACCTAGCACGAAGCCCGAAGATGTTAATAATAAATAAATGGTTGGGGATAAGCCTAAATCCTTTCCTAAAATATAGCAAATCATATCTCAATTATAAAGGGATAATGATGGCAAGCAAATCGGATAAACATGACAATGATATCCGAAACCCTAAAGGAGGCTAAAACCCTAGCTTTCCCTCCAAGTTACCCTCTCCTATATAAGGAGAGGGAATTCTCCCTCAAAGGCATGATCATTAAATCAGCCGAAAATCCCTAATAAATCCCTAACACACATAGTTGGCGTAAAGGGGCACCGCTCCTACCTTCGGGGAATCGCCAACAAAACTCTTTTATTCAAACAGCTTCAGGAACCTCCGACAGCCTTCAGGACCTTCGGAAACCTCCGACAGCCTTCAGGACCTTCGGAACCTCCGACAGCCTTCGGACCTTCAGGAACCTCCGACAGCCTTCAGGACCTTCGGAACCTCCGACAGCCTTCGGACCTTCAGGAACCTCCGACAGCCTTCGGACCTTCGGAACCTCCGACAGCCTTCGGACCTTCAGGAACCTCCACAGCCTTCGGACCTTCGGAACCTCCGACAGCCTTCGGACCTTCGGAACCTCCGACAGCCTTCAGGACCTTCGGAACCTCCGACAGCCTTCGGACCTTCAGGAACCTCCGACAGCCTTCGGACCTTCGGAACCTCCGACAGCCTTCGGACCTTCAGGAACCTCCGACAGCCTTCGGACCTTCGGAACCTCCGACAGCCTTCGGACCTTCAGGAACCTCCGACAGCCTTCGGACCTTCGGAAACCTCCGACAGCCTTCGGACCTTCAGGAACCTCCGACAGCCTTCGGACCTTCGGAACCTCCGACAGCCTTCGGACCTTCAGGAACCTCCGACAGCCTTCGGACCTTCGGAACCTCCGACAGCCTTCGGACCTTCAGGAACCTCCGACAGCCTTCGGACCTTCGGAACCTCCGACAGCCTTCGGACCTTCAGGAACCTCCGACAGCCTTCGGACCTTCGGAACCTCCGACAGCCTTCGGACCTTCAGGAACCTCCGACAGCCTTCGGACCTTCGGAACCTCCGACAGCCTTCGGACCTTCAGGAACCTCCGACAGCCTTCGGACCTTCGGAACCTCCGACAGCCTTCGGACCTTCAGGAACCTCCGACAGCCTTCGGACCTTCGGAACCTCCGACAGCCTTCGGACCTTCAGGAACCTCCGACAGCCTTCGGACCTTCGGAACCTCCGACAGCCTTCGGACCTTCAGGAACCTCCGACAGCCTTCGGACCTTCGGAACCTCCGACAGCCTTCGAAGCTTCGAACATCTCCAGCAGCCTTCAACAAGCTTCAGGAACCTCCGACAGCCTTCGATGAGCTTCGGAAACCTTTAGCGAGCTTCGAAAACCTCCGGAAGCCTTTTAGCGAGCTTCGGGTGCCTCTGACAGCCTTCGGCAAGCTTCGGAAATCTCCGACAGCCTTCGACGAGCTTTGGAAACCTCCGACATCCTTCGACAAGCTTCGAACATCTCCAGCAGCCTTCAACAAGCTTCAGGAACCTCCGACAACCTTCGATGAGCTTCGGAAACCTTTAGCGAGCTTCAAAAACCTCCGGAAGCCTTTTAGCGAGCTTCGGATGCCTCTGACAGCCTTCGGCGACCTTTGAAAATCTCCGACAGCCTTCAGTGACCTTCAGGAACTTCCAACAGCCTTCACACATAATATTAGACTGGGGGCTTGATGACATATAACTCACCTTCAATGACGTTGCGCGACCAAATCTACAAATCTCTCCGACATTTTCTCTTACCACGGAGCTCCACTCAAAAAGGTCATACATGCAATCTCTCTCCCCAAAGCTCAGAACGTGAGGTAAAAACTCTCCAACTAAACTATATGGGCATTAAAATCCCAAGGTATGCACTAAAACCATGATCTTTTACATTTTGCCTAAAGGTGTATATAGCTTGTATAATGGTCACCTACGTGATAGTTTAAACCATATACCACAGCTCACCCACGGCTCAATTCGTAAGGCATAAGCCTCATAAATTACCAACCCTTAAAAGTATTGACATACTGAAATATTCCCGTCAAGATAAAGCCACGGACATGGTTTCCTACTCTTCGTAGATCATACAACCTCCGTAGAGCAAAATCATCGGGTATAATACTTTCCCTTCATAACGCTTCCATAAAGTAAAACTCCGAAAGTAGGTTACCCCCTACACGGTTTATTACCCAAAAATCAATCTATGCATCCTAGAATAGCATACCTAATATATACCCATACGACCTAGATACATGCAAAGCGCATAAAACTTATACACCCTAAGGAAAACCCGAAACCAAAATATATCAGAGGCCACGAGCCTACGATCTTGTATAAAAAGTCTTATATTTAGACACCCCTCCGCAAGCACGGAGGTCAACATATACACACTTAGCAACTACCCTTAAGCCTAAGAGGCTTGATGATACACCTCCCCGTAGATCCGGAAGGTCATACATAGACTACCGCAATAATTTCCTTACAACATCCGAATATCCAAGGATTTTTCCATTACCAACAACACATTCCACAATACATAAGTCAAAGAAGTCCTCGTCTCATTCTCGTCAACACACCTAGGAACTCAGGCAAAATCCTCCAACACCTTTTACTAGAAGAGCTTACCCAAATCGTTACCTAGGCCCTAGCCTCGCAACTAAAACATCAAACAAACTTTATTCTCAAAACGAAGGTATTACCCAAAAAACTTAAAGAAATCCAAGTATAACAAAGAACGCTCAAATATCATTAGAGCCACAAGGATATAATCCTGAGGTTATAACACGCAAAATGTGAGACATGGAACTCCGCGGGTGGTTGCCTTCGGAACCATGCACTAATGTTCCTAAACCTATAGGAGCGTAGAACACACTTCAGAGTCATAAAACGAAGGGGATACCCCTTCGAGAAAACAAACACTAGAAACCCTTTAAAACAAAATCAAACACTTCAAAGGAATATTATATTCAACACAAAAATGTACAAAATTGCCATAGCAGATACCCTTCACTCAATACGGAGAATACCTCATGTAACCTAATAATAATAATAATAAACAAAGAGGCCAACGAAAAATCGGAAGGCAGTGCCCTCCGCAATTGGCCAAACATTGGTCCTATTAAGACCACAACATTTTATGTTATTCCTAAACTGAAAAAATGGTGCAACCTAGCAACCATATAAGTCTTTATTAGATATTATGCTAACTCTTTGATCTCAGCTCGCATTTGACAGTTGTTTAAATGGCGTAATGGCTTAACTACAAAGTTTAGACAAGCTTCGTAATGGCTAATTTATGGAGTTGCTCATATGTGAGTACTGAGGTTTAAAGGAGGCATGATATAAAGGTCCCACCCTCGAAGGGACCATTCCACAAAAATCACGTATATACGACCTAACAAAGGTTTGAATTATTTTGTACACGACAAAGAGACCTACATGTCCTACGTCGTAAAACTTATGGCCCGAATAAGGTCAGAAAGTGGTGAACACACCCTCATCTTTAACCATTACGAAGGGTCGCTCCCTATCGTATTACCTATCTTACCGCGTACGTATCCATTTACCAATAAAAGACATGTTACTAAGGCTCAAATGTATGATAGGGACGCCTACATAACATATAGCCAAATCGTAATTGGAAGAACAAAACTTCCATAACGAAGCATGCACGAGCAAAAAGACATGGAAAATACGAAGGTGGTTGCCTTCGATACCATGCAGAGTTTTACCAAACTCACCCTAAAAAGTGTGAGACACGGGACAATCGAATGGTAATACCCTCGATACCGTGCATATACAAGAAAAGACCTTCAAATTTCCAGCAAACTTCTACACGACCATACGGAGGCCATATATGCGCCCCCGAAGGTCCAAAGACAACTCTCAAAGCAATAAAAAGGTAGCTCGGAATGATGACCCTTTCGTAATATATCTTCGAAGCCTAAAGAAAGGACTTCTAATATATAAAGAATAATTCAAAAAAAAAAAAAAAAAAAAAAAAAAAAAAAAAAAAAAAAAAAAAAAAAAAAAAAAAAAAAAAAAAAAAAAAAAAAAAAAAAAAAAAAAAAAAAAAAAAAAAAAAAAAAAAAAAAAAAAAAAAAAAAAAAAAAAAAAAAAAAAAAAAAAAAAAAAAAAAAAAAAAAAAAAAAAAAAAAAAAAAAAAAAAAAAAAAAAAAAAAAAAAAAAAAAAAAAAAAAAAAAAAAAAAAAAAAAAAAAAAAAAAAAAAAAAAAAAAAAAAAAAAAAAAAAAAAAAAAAAAAAAAAAAAAAAAAAAAAAAAAAAAAAAAAAAAAAAAAAAAAAAAAAAAAAAAAAAAAAAAAAAAAAAAAAAAAAAAAAAAAAAAAAAAAAAAAAAAAAAAAAAAAAAAAAAAAAAAAAAAAAAAAAAAAAAAAAAAAAAAAAAAAAAAAAAAAAAAAAAAAAAAAAAAAAAAAAAAAAAAAAAAAAAAAAAAAAAAAAAAAAAAAAAAAAAAAAAAAAAAAAAAAAAAAAAAAAAAAAAAAAAAAAAAAAAAAAAAAAAAAAAAAAAAAAAAAAAAAAAAAAAAAAAAAAAAAAAAAAAAAAAAAAAAAAAAAAAAAAAAAAAAAAAAAAAAAAAAAAAAAAAAAAAAAAAAAAAAAAAAAAAAAAAAAAAAAAAAAAAAAAAAAAAAAAAAAAAAAAAAAAAAAAAAAAAAAAAAAAAAAAAAAAAAAAAAAAAAAAAAAAAAAAAAAAAAAAAAAAAAAAAAAAAAAAAAAAAAAAAAAAAAAAAAAAAAAAAAAAAAAAAAAAAAAAAAAAAAAAAAAAAAAAAAAAAAAAAAAAAAAAAAAAAAAAAAAAAAAAAAAAAAAAAAAAAAAAAAAAAAAAAAAAAAAAAAAAAAAAAAAAAAAAAAAAAAAAAAAAAAAAAAAAAAAAAAAAAAAAAAAAAAAAAAAAAAAAAAAAAAAAAAAAAAAAAAAAAAAAAAAAAAAAAAAAAAAAAAAAAAAAAAAAAAAAAAAAAAAAAAAAAAAAAAAAAAAAAAAAAAAAAAAAAAAAAAAAAAAAAAAAAAAAAAAAAAAAAAAAAAAAAAAAAAAAAAAAAAAAAAAAAAAAAAAAAAAAAAAAAAAAAAAAAAAAAAAAAAAAAAAAAAAAAAAAAAAAAAAAAAAAAAAAAAAAAAAAAAAAAAAAAAAAAAAAAAAAAAAAAAAAAAAAAAAAAAAAAAAAAAAAAAAAAAAAAAAAAAAAAAAAAAAAAAAAAAAAAAAAAAAAAAAAAAAAAAAAAAAAAAAAAAAAAAAAAAAAAAAAAAAAAAAAAAAAAAAAAAAAAAAAAAAAAAAAAAAAAAAAAAAAAAAAAAAAAAAAAAAAAAAAAAAAAAAAAAAAAAAAAAAAAAAAAAAAAAAAAAAAAAAAAAAAAAAAAAAAAAAAAAAAAAAAAAAAAAAAAAAAAAAAAAAAAAAAAAAAAAAAAAAAAAAAAAAAAAAAAAAAAAAAAAAAAAAAAAAAAAAAAAAAAAAAAAAAAAAAAAAAAAAAAAAAAAAAAAAAAAAAAAAAAAAAAAAAAAAAAAAAAAAAAAAAAAAAAAAAAAAAAAAAAAAAAAAAAAAAAAAAAAAAAAAAAAAAAAAAAAAAAAAAAAAAAAAAAAAAAAAAAAAAAAAAAAAAAAAAAAAAAAAAAAAAAAAAAAAAAAAAAAAAAAAAAAAAAAAAAAAAAAAAAAAAAAAAAAAAAAAAAAAAAAAAAAAAAAAAAAAAAAAAAAAAAAAAAAAAAAAAAAAAAAAAAAAAAAAAAAAAAAAAAAAAAAAAAAAAAAAAAAAAAAAAAAAAAAAAAAAAAAAAAAAAAAAAAAAAAAAAAAAAAAAAAAAAAAAAAAAAAAAAAAAAAAAAAAAAAAAAAAAAAAAAAAAAAAAAAAAAAAAAAAAAAAAAAAAAAAAAAAAAAAAAAAAAAAAAAAAAAAAAAAAAAAAAAAAAAAAAAAAAAAAAAAAAAAAAAAAAAAAAAAAAAAAAAAAAAAAAAAAAAAAAAAAAAAAAAAAAAAAAAAAAAAAAAAAAAAAAAAAAAAAAAAAAAAAAAAAAAAAAAAAAAAAAAAAAAAAAAAAAAAAAAAAAAAAAAAAAAAAAAAAAAAAAAAAAAAAAAAAAAAAAAAAAAAAAAAAAAAAAAAAAAAAAAAAAAAAAAAAAAAAAAAAAAAAAAAAAAAAAAAAAAAAAAAAAAAAAAAAAAAAAAAAAAAAAAAAAAAAAAAAAAAAAAAAAAAAAAAAAAAAAAAAAAAAAAAAAAAAAAAAAAAAAAAAAAAAAAAAAAAAAAAAAAAAAAAAAAAAAAAAAAAAAAAAAAAAAAAAAAAAAAAAAAAAAAAAAAAAAAAAAAAAAAAAAAAAAAAAAAAAAAAAAAAAAAAAAAAAAAAAAAAAAAAAAAAAAAAAAAAAAAAAAAAAAAAAAAAAAAAAAAAAAAAAAAAAAAAAAAAAAAAAAAAAAAAAAAAAAAAAAAAAAAAAAAAAAAAAAAAAAAAAAAAAAAAAAAAAAAAAAAAAAAAAAAAAAAAAAAAAAAAAAAAAAAAAAAAAAAAAAAAAAAAAAAAAAAAAAAAAAAAAAAAAAAAAAAAAAAAAAAAAAAAAAAAAAAAAAAAAAAAAAAAAAAAAAAAAAAAAAAAAAAAAAAAAAAAAAAAAAAAAAAAAAAAAAAAAAAAAAAAAAAAAAAAAAAAAAAAAAAAAAAAAAAAAAAAAAAAAAAAAAAAAAAAAAAAAAAAAAAAAAAAAAAAAAAAAAAAAAAAAACTAAAAAAGATGTAACATGTTTTTTTACCCAATTCTAGATAGTTATCCGGTTAACATCCAGTATCGTATACATGAAGGAAAAAAAAAATTACTCAATTCTAGATAGTTAGCCGGTTACCAGCCTGTTCTCGTCACATACAATGAATATTTAATAGTTTGTTACACACAATGCCTATTTGTGCATAACTTGTTATATTTTGAGACATTAATCCTAAATTTACAAAAAATCAATTAATAATTGGCCAACTATCTAACCAGTAAAACATTACACAAATTAGACAGAAAAAAAGTTGCATATATGCAATGATAATATATATTTGAAGTTTGGTACAAGCTACGTACGTTCATGTATAGTTACTTATACTTTGTTGCACTAATTTCAACATGCAAATAAGACGAGTTTTGTTAATTTGCAGTAAAACAGCGTAGCATTTTAAAATCATTTTTATATATAATATCTATCTTATAACCTCTATC